>OU426981.1:95728811-96928811 GCA_911387785.2 Aelia acuminata
CGTGGGTAATTAATTCTTGAAGGAATTCTTATTATAGACAAAAATTAAAATTATAAAACAAACAGGTATTGCCTCCTACACCTGTTTTCGTTTATAATTTTGACTATAAATTCTTAAACAGTAAAATTTAGTATCAATAGAACTATGAATAAACTACGTAACACAAAAACATTTTAAACAAAACGTTTCGGGACCCACTGACCCATCCTCAGTTTATTCCAATACACTTATCAAATCATTATTAAAGGACACTTATACGAGTATAATATTACAATTTTAAATTTAAAGATGTCAATATAAATTTGCATACAACTAAAATTGTTGCAACCAATCTTATCTTGCTATCTTACTGTGACTTAAAACTGTATGGGTGTGAGATATACTATCTCGTCTTATGTATGTCGATATCAATTTCTCAAGACAAAAAGAAGTTAATTACGCTTAAGAGAATTAAACTTAATACTTGGAGAAACTTAGGCTTGAGTTTACTGAATAAATTTATGCATTTATAGCTTGTGGTTAGCCTTCAGAATGGCAATAGTTTGCAGGAATTTCATTTTTTCTCATTAAACCTACTAACTACCTTCGCCATGTTCATTTTTGTGTCTAATTGCCTTCCTATTTCAAATATACTTCTGCTTTGAGCGGGCTTAACTTCACTCATTCGTCTTGAGTCACCATGGACTAACTTCTTGATGAGCTTTCTGCTTCCACTGTTTTATTTGTCTGGCTCTAACCCAAGAGCACTCTATTGACTTATACACATTGTTTCAAAATACCTCTTACATCATAAGTTTTGTTTGTTTGCTTGGATAACGTCACTTTATGCCACTAAGGCTAATCCGACGATGCTACAGTGGGAGTTGTAAATTTTGCCTATTCAGGCATTGCCTATAATTAGTATAGGGATCTTTAACGAGTACCTGACACTGTCGTACAGGCTCGGGACCTCCATTTTATGTCCATCCGAGAGACGACATTTTACTCCCTTTAAAATGTCCTAGGGCCACCGCGGGACGCGAACCTGCGACCTTTAGTATTGTAGGTTACCATGTTAACCACTATACCACAGGTGACTCTTCATAAGTTTTGTTTTAATGTGGTTCTATCACAGTGGGGGTGACGTTCAGTAATGCTCCCTTCGCAGTAGGGCCAGTTCTTCACCGAGGACCCTTTTGGAAATTTATTTTTTTCAGAATGCGAGTGGGAGTGTAAAGATTGATTTAAATAAAACCCCCTTTTAACTGAAAAGGATGGGATTTTGATAATATCACGTTCTCATAATCTCTCAAAACATGCCACGCCCCTTGAGCCACTCTTCAGAAGCAGTACCATTTTTTTTAATCAAAGACGGCCTCCTACTCTACTTACTGAGCCGAATGGAAGTGTCAAGATTCATTAATCGGATCACGAGATGGTAATATGTACTGACCTCTTCAAGATCGCGAATCATATTAAATTGTTTTATAGACAATTTTTTATTTATTTATATTTTACGCAATTGGCGCCTGCGCAGGAGTGCATTTAGCTAATTTGAAGGAAATGCTAAGTTTATCTGCGATTAGCTTGATTTAATTGCTGTGCGGCATATCACTCGGCCATTGTCTTTTTTAATTTTCAATGGACGGGTTAATAAGAAACGAGTGGGTTTGGATTGTTATGATTTGAATAGTGAAATGTGGTGTATTCGTCATGAATGTATGATTTTACTGTCAGAATGTCCATTTCTTTGTGTATTGTGTTGCTAGACAAATACCAAGGAGCGCTTACAATTTATCTAAGAATGTTTAGCTGTGCGGTTTGAATTTTGTTTGTGTACCTCGTTAGCGGAACCTCAAAGCTCCGTAGGTCCAAATGTTATCAAAAATTATATTAAATTGATTTTCAAAAATTTAATAAAATTGGTCTATTCATTATTATGTAGTTGGAAAGGTCTATTTAAAGAGCTATGAAGTATTTACGATAGAGTTGGTCGCTAATGCTTTATCGGCTTTCCTAACCATCGGACTTCTATTAAAATTGGTGAAAGTCAATTTAATTCCGCCTTCGTTATTGTGCTTCTACTTTTTATTGTATCCAAAGCCTTCTAATATAAGGGCAACTTTAACCTTTATTATTTTATCCTTCATTATTCTAACCTTTAGTGCAACTTTATTATTCTCATTAGTTAGCTCATTACATTATTACTTATAATTTTATTGTACTAGAACTTTATTGCTCTTCAATATCTATGCAATACCTAACGATTGAGCATCAGTTATTTCAGGACGAGATATCCCTTGCATAATGAAAATAATGATGATGCAGCATGATATTAACAAACATTTCACTGAAGTATGTTTCGTGATGAAGTCTGTTTCGTACCTCGCTTAAGAGTCAAAATGACAAGTTCAGCATATTTCGTGCTCCATAGCTGCATGTAAATTTTCTGAAGGAATCCCATTTTATCGCAGAACCTTTATTCGGAATGCTTACGAAAACAATTTTTTTTAAACTCTGTCGAAGCTTCCTTGTTTTTAATTTAGATTAACAATTCACTCGCTTTTCACTTTTGTGCTTGCCAATTTGTGTTTCAATACTAAAGTTAAAACCTTCAAAATATGCTAATCCATTCGTCTTTATTTATCTTTCTCACATCACTAATAATTTATATTTTTCAAAAAATCTATTTCTTCTCGCATTTATTATGTAGGTGTTAAATTCCTAATTATTCTGTTTCAAAAATACAGCTTCGTTTTAAATATGAGATCTATAAGTCGGTAAAGAATCGGCTTGATCTCATCAAACTGTTATGAAGTTTAATATCTGCTAAGCGCTCCTACTGATATCCGAGTTGGTTTGCTGCAATCTAATCTATAGGGCATCTTACGGAGGAGGACTAGATTAGAATGCGATGATTATTTCCAGTTAACAGATCTGATCAGCACAAAGATCAATCAGCCTTGTCAAGCCTACCCATTTGCATGAATGAACCCGGAATTACTATTTGCTCAAGATACATCCGAACAGAATCCATTAATAATGACAATTATAGATAGTACTTACATATGTCCCGTTATAAATAGGTCTGCTCAGTTCCTAGGAATTGTTTTATAAAGCAATTGAAATCGGTTATTGGCCTCCACACACCGTTACCATCGGACAGTATCTTGAATGAATTCTGACCGGAACATTGGGAAGCTATTAGGTCAAAGGGTCATGATACGGTTTCATAACCTAGACATTGATTTGTAGCAGATACGTTGTTATTATTTTCAGTTTCGATGTTTTGTTTTATTGTTATCGAACATTTATTGTCGCTGAAAAACTAAAAATATACTCGTAGTATAAATATAATATAAAATTACCTTTTCAGGCTATAGTAGAAAGGTTAATATTTTTATTTTATATTTTGAATTTATTTCGATAAGTCTTTTGATAAGAGTAAAGACTTTAAGCGCAAGTTATTGATTCTGTCTATACATTTTCCTCCTCTATATATTTATTTTTAAACGACACGAACAACTTCGTTATGTTTTTTCCACAGGTTTCCTGATGTTGACAGATTCGTTTCTCCGGCCATTATGAATTTTCAGGTTGCTGGAAGGCAGCTCATAAACGAACCTTCCGTTAATCCTTTTTTTAGTAAACTGCGCTTTTGTCAAGTTCCTTTTTACGAATCGATTTTTAGAAAACATGTTCTGTATACTGGGCATAAATAACTAACTGATGTTTGAGGAATGTTCACCGAAGGGGGAGGGGAGGGTAATACCTGCGCGTTCGTTGGGGCTGACACGGAGGCAACGGGCATTTTCTAATTAAAAACTGATTTAAGAAGGATTTAGTTTATCAGGAGGCCCGCCAGTTGATTAACTCTTTAATGAGCTACCGCTCATCAGGCAACTTCCTCGGTCTCTCAACGCTGTTTTTTAGATTAATTAGTTCCCCACCTGTGGTTTGACTCTTGCCGTCCACTGAGAGTGATGTTGGCTTTCGGCATAACTCTATTTTCGATTCAAGCTAGTATGGAGACCGGCATTCTATTTTACGATTGATTTCACGAGGAATGAAAGAAATGCTAGATAAAATATTGGATATTCCAGGAATAGCTCATTAAAATTGATATAATGACTCTAAAACAGTGTACGTTCAACATTGTTTTATATTTAACATTTTGACAAAATATTCACCTTTTTTCGGTCACCGGTTTTGTAATATCACATAACTAAAACCAGTTTCTCCACCCTTCAACTATTTTACACTGGGAAGAAAACAAAACCCAAATCCTAAATTTTTATTTCAACAATTATACATTGGGTTTTTAAATATTATGGGAAGCCTAAATTATACATCGAATTAATTCTAATTACATATCTTTAGTATTTACAATACTTTTCAAGCTTTATTACTTTAGAATAATGCTTACCATTTGACATTTGTCAATCTTAAATTAACACATATACATATTTATATATTTGTACACATTTATGCGGTAGGTACATATTTGAATATTAAATATATATCTTATATACAACAATAATTATGTACATTTTTATCAGCTAACAGCTACAGTTTTATATATATTTCTTCACAACATAGACATTTGATCGTCTTATAAAAACATATCGACATTTATCTTGTGGTAGGTTTCCATGTCTGGTTTCTGTATCTACATAAGAGGACTTTCTTAAAAGCTTGCCTGAACACTTTATTAAATATCGTATAAAATATGGGGTTTACCATAGAGCTGGCGTATCCTAGCCAGGTGACAAAGTCGAAGACCCATTTGTCAATATTCCTTTCACACTCAGGACAAACAGACGGGACTAGATTTAGCACGAAGAAAGGTGCCCACAAAATGACGAATGTGAAGAACACCACTCCTAGCACTTTAGTGGCCTTTTGCTCCAGCCGAATGATTCTCCCGTGTCTGGAAGAAGTTCTGGACAAGACGCTCGAGTTGCGGGAGTGCGGTGTTTTCACTAGCATATTCTTTGTTCCCCCTGGGCTTGAACTATACCTGTCAACCATGAATGGTTTTTGAAGTTATACGGTATTTATTACATCTTAACTACAGCATGCACTACTACTCGGTCGTTGATTTTTATGTTTTAGATAAATAGATAAATACTTCAAAACAATTTCTTAATAATTTTAAAATATCGACAAATTTAAATTTTATGTATTTCCTTGTTCATTTTTTTATTTGTTTAATTTTAAAATCATTTCACAATTACATAATAGTTTCCAGATGAGTTTTAATTTTCTTACCTAAGCAGTACTCCTTGAGCAGCATCTTCCATTGCCTTAAAGTCGGGCCTGCCTGCTCTGAGAGTAGCCGACCTCCTCAAAGCAGACTTCCTCACTGTCGGGGAACTCTCTTGACTTCTGGTAGCCAAAGAAGTCCTAAAGCTGGATCCTCTCTTGAACTTGGGAGATTCCCAAGTAACGATGGTGCTTGAACTCTCCTCTCGTCGAATGAATCCTGGCTTATTCTCGGAAGTAACTATAACTACATCTGTTCCCTTGTTAGTCGGCTTCTTGCTGGATTCACCAAAATACGGACAAGTGCAAGGTGGCGGCAACATGCTCATTGGGTCTTTCTCTTCCTGGCTGGTTTGCACGGTCCTAATTTTTATCGGTTCTTCGTCAGAGCTTGATGAAGCCCATTTGCTGAGAGATTCTTGGAAACTCATCACTCTCTTAGTATCCAAATTTTCCGACGAATCTTGCTTCCTGATCGGAAAATCAATTGTCGAAGCTCGGCGTCTTTTATTTCTTCGCTTTGCCCGGTCACTCAAACTGGGCAGCTCTACTGGTAGTAATTCTCTGCAAATAAAAAATTAAAGCATTTGTAATTTATGTTGTTGCTGTTAATTTTATAAGAGAATTTTTTAATATCAGGCAGAATTTTACCTCCTGAAATGTGTTCTGGGCGTTGACTGCACACTGCAAGCTGCTACAGTTTCCAGGCCCCTCGACAGCTTGAGCATTTCCTGGCCAAACTGGTGAAGGGCCGAGGTTGCGTAGGGCTTAGGTTCGGGCTCTGGTATCCAAAGTTCGTGGGTGTCCAGTGTGGTCAGCTCTGTGTCGGTTGACCCGGCAGAGGAGTGTCCACCGGGAGCGCCAGGTTGTCCGCTTCTTCCCAACAGCCTCCGCCAGGTATAGCGTCTTTCCAGGTTACCTGTCGAGCGGCTAGGATCAGTCTGTGCTTCGAAAGATACATGACGTTGTAAATCTAAGGATCAAATTCGTTCGCCTTAGGTGAAAGGTATCATATTTCTAATATGAGTTAGTTTATTAACTTCCATCTATCTAAACCTTTAAATATACTTATTATATTTTTCAGTTGAAATTACCACCTTTCTTTTAATGTATTAGTTCAATTGAAACATCATAAATTTGATTTATAATTTATTGAACCTATTGCAAATGTTGGAGTTAGTAAATTCCTCCAATAGATTTTGTTTTGATTAATTTACGTTAAATTGCATCCCAAATAGACATTTAAACATTCCAATTAATTACATTTACGATCGAGAGAGACTGCGGATTCACCCATTATTAAACATTCCATTTTTTATTCACTGCCCACGTGTTGTTCATTGTACTTTAATAAAAGGGCTAATCGCTGAGGATTCAAGAGGTATTGTATGAAGTCTCAGTGTGATTTGAAAGGACAAACAATCCATCAAATACTAAATATACGTTTATATAGGTACTGGATCATCGGTTTTGATTATTTTAATAGCTGTTAGCAGGTAATGGAGTTATTTAAAAAATTATATGTTGTTTAGAAATTATGAACTAGAGATCCTTGTCGAAGAGGTTGAAGGGGAGAGGGAAAAAACCCCATCTAGCCATAGAATTTATATGCGACTCTAACTCGGCCAACTGCCCTCTTTTTTCCGGCATCGTGCGGTGCGCGGGGTAATCCTGCCTTCCAGTTCCTTCCGCACCCTCTGATAATCTTGCCATCTCGGCTGTAATTATTTATCCCTTGCGCTTTTATTTATCCATTGATTCATAAGTACTCCGATAGTTTAGTTGATTGTGTCTTTTAGGTACGAATAGTGATTTTTGTAATAGTTTAATGCATAAGCAACATTTTTGCTTAGATGAAATAATAAAAACCCCGCATTATTTATATTGATTTTTATTTTATTGTTATAGGTTTTAATGTAGCCTGTCTGTAAATTTTAATTACTAAAATTCGATTAGTAGTAGCTAGGAAGGTGAGGGTGGTTATTTAATAGGTCACTTATAAGACAAGTAGCTCCTCGAATCAATAGTCTATTAATCCACTATTCAAACTCCTTAAGACTCTGTTAAATTGAGAACCTCCTGTAATATCGGATTGAAGCTGCTGAAATCCCTTACTCAGCTCATTTTATCCTTTTTATATGTTTCCATCTTTTTGTATAGAAATAGATTTGATAATAATCACATTTTATTAAGAAAATAAGGAATTTCAACTCATATAGCTTAATTAGTTTGAAAATTTATAAGCTCTGTTATTGTTTCTGATTAGGGCTCAAGTACTGATCTGTTTCTTGAACAGTGGTTGAGCGAGGTGATTTGAGCTAAATTGCTTTAATTTAATTAAAAGTGCCGACTTGAAAGAATTGCAAAAAAAATAAAAATAAAATATATTACTGAACGTTTCATAAGTCTTAAAAGTTATGATCCGCAATTTAATTTTACTGGGAGCGTTAGGTTAATTGTAGTCGTGAGCCATAAACAAGCGAGGTCTCTTGGACGCCCCTTATGAGATGAACCCATTTAAGGTGAACTAGGCCCCTCGGGTTTATAGCTCGCTCTGTTCCATGAATATTAACTGATAATAATAAAATATTCTCCTGGCTAGGGGTGCTAGGGATGGATAGGTTTAACCTCTCTCAGTGTGTATAATTCTGTTTCATCTGACGCATTTCCTCATATCCATCTTAGTCACAGTGGATCGTGTGCTATATGAAGAGCTTAGATCGTTACATCCTATCTTATATTCAACCGTTTATACTGCTTGTATCTATCAAATTAGCCTTTCAGTTGGTAGGATGTTTAATTTCAAAACTTTTCAGGAAAGCACCTATAATGACGTTTCTCTTTTGAATTTTTAGTTTATATGTATATTTTAATATTTCTGCTATAATTGTACGAAATAAAATTGGTACAGTTTTCCATAGAAAACATTGTTAAGTGCTTTCCTGAAATTTTGAAATTGGACTTGTATGTATCAAGATCGCTTGTAACAACTATGTATTTACTTGTACAACAAATATTTTATCTGTGGTAGATGATGTATTTTCACATAGATAGACAATATTCATTTAATAAAAACTTTGTAATTGTCAGATAAAAATAAAAGAAGGTGTCTTAATATTTATATTCGCTGGGAAGAGTGCTTGAGATTCTAATCTCCCTAGGCACAAATAATAGCTAGCTATCATCTTTTTTGCAGGCTGAAGCCTTTCTGGGTGTTTACTCCAAAGGTTACTTAACTTTAAAGTACAAAGTTAACTCGAAAGTCTGCTGGTTTTATTTAATTTTTTTTAAACATGTTTTCTCTTTTATTTTCAATTTGATTCTGTTTCAAGAAAGCCGTGATTGCAGGTTTTTCTTTGTATTTTAATAAACTTGATTTGTGTGTTTCAAATTGTCCATCTTCTATCAACCTGTGCATGACTTGAATATATAGGTGTTAAATCTTATAAATAGTTTATTTATTTATATATGAAATTCCTCCAAAAGGCAGGTGGTAAGAAATATCAATTTCCTTAGAACTAAAACAACCAAAATTAAATAATTAGAATTTAAATTAAACATATTTAATTAATTAATTGCTCAATATTGATTTACCTATCTAAATTTACAATAACGTTTAGTTTTAACTAACAGACCTGCTAGTGGCGTGCCCATCCATCCGGAGGACCAGTTATTGGTGGGGCCCCCTAGGTTCTGCTGTTGCTCGGCGAGGAGTCTCACTGTGAGGGCGTACGTGATGAGCATGACCCCTAGGGGGATGTAGAAGCTGACGATGGACCCTATCAGTTTATACAGCGGGTCTGGGATTTGGCACACACCGTCCACCAGCAGAGAGTTGTAGTCCTAAAACATCGGGGAAGTGTGTATAAAAATAAAATTCTATAGCTAATATTGAAAACAATGGTTGAAAGGAGGCAGATTTTTAGTAAATTGGTTATAAAAATATTTTAGATCAGGCTTTGAATCAATATTATCTGTTTAAACTTTGGGCTTGTTCTTATTAGTTTTTTTTTATCGTATATTCACCTATTTTTAATTTTATTCTTTATCCGTTTATGAAACATTTTTTTTAATATATATTAGTGAGATCCTCCCTAATTTAGCCTTTTATTCCTTGCATAATTTACCTTTATAAAGGTTCTAATATAGGGCAATATTAAACAAAGGGTCTCTTACCTTTCATCTATATATTACTTATTACGCTAGATGAAATTGAAATTAAATGTATCTTTTGAACCACTTTCACCACGTAATTTATTATCTAAGTTATTGTATTCATCTTAATAAACCGACAAAGGGAATTGGTTCAAGATTAACAAATGAATGGCAATGCTAGAATATTTCTTATATTTAAATGAACAGCTGTTTTTGTAAAATGTTTTACATGAAAGATTTTTTATGAATTTTTCTCTTCATACAAATTTTTCTTTACCTTTCTCGGTATTCAACGAGGAAATGTATAGGGGCGACCCTCGTTTCTGCTTTGTATTCAGAATGCCACCTACCAAAAATGGGTCGAGAAACACCCATTCTGCCCTTAGTATTCTAACCTCCTGTGTTGAGATTGTTTCTTGATAGGGAACTTCTTATTTTCAAGGTTCATTCCGGCTCATCTCGTATGGAAGATGTTGGCTTCAGAGAACTGGGACCCATTCTGTTTTATTGTTGTCGATGTCGATAAAGAGACCGCTTGCAGAGCATTTTGTTACTTCTCTTGTCTTCATATCATGGATTGCTTTTATTTTATGAACGTAATTCGAAAAATGAGGCCAAAGTCTAGAAACTAACTAAAACTATATATATAACGCTTGGATAAAAGAATGTTACGAATCTATAAGCTGTAATTTGGTGAATTATAAATGAAATTACAATTATTTAATTAATTTAATTGATACATATTTAATTAGTTATAAAAATAAATATATATAGACCTATTATTTATTTAGCTGGATGATAATAGGCCTAATAAGCTGGTCAGTAATCATTTCTATAGAATTTTCATTAAACTAGAAATAGTGACCTTTTTTGGGCAATATTTTTTAGCTATTTTTTCAAAGTAAACTTCTTACTAAACCTTTTTCCGATGCCTTAGCTAAACATGTAGCTTTGATAATAGGGATATATCCGTAGAAAAGGGCTTTAACTGCAAATAGAGCAACAGGTCTTGTGTTGACTGGAAGGTTTTGTTGCTTAGTTACTACAGCTGTACCAACATCATTACTGTCTTATTTACTAGATGTTTGTTGCAGTGCATCGGTAGTGCATTGTCCTATTGCGCATTGTATACTGGGGTATTCGAGAGTTAATCCTCTTGTAATTAATGTCATAGGCTCCTCCTTAACTCGAGTTGACCCAATTCAATTATTAGTTATGGTTTACACCAGTAATTTATATGATGCATAACATTGCATTATTCTTTTAATAGATTACTTTCAGACCTTTTCAATATATCGAAAAAAAATGTCTTAAAATCAAATTTTAAAGTGTATTATGCATTTATAGTCTCTTATGTAGTTTTAAATTTCACAAATTAAATTAATAAGAATATTACCTTAATTATTGCAAAAATACACTTTTATTCTTCCAAGTGTAAGTTTATACCTTTTCACAAATGCAAATAATTTTTTATTAATAAGAATATTAACTTAATTATTGCATTAATATATTTTTTGTTCTTGGAAGTGTAAGTTGATCACTTTTCACAAACACATACAAATACAAATACTTATTGGGCTGAATCTAAAGTTTATTTCATGATACTTAAACATTTTTAAATTTCAAATACCTGTTTTTGGTTTATGTATGGTCATAGTTAAAACTTGATTCTTTAATTTTTAATTTAAAAATCATTAATAATTGTTTTGATTTAACATTTTTAGGTGTTAGTTTGTCCGTAAAATTCAATTATTTAAAGTATATCTTAATGTATTTAAGTTTTGGAAGAATGTCATTTGCGTTTAAATGTCACCTGGTAAAATAAAATAGATGGAAAAAAAATCTTATTTCTTTACTTCCATTTCAATTCGAAGTGCATTACCCTATTTCATTACTTATTTCAAGAAAGTAGTGATTATTCGCTAACCTTATGTTACTCGAAATCTATCCCTAAATATTCCCATTTTTTTTTATTTTACCGGCGTTTTACATTGTAGGGATAGTAATATTAATTCCATTCAAAGCCCCAACTCTGGTCATTCTTCCAATACTTTTCGGATTGGTTCCATTGTGCTAAAATGTTTAAAAGATATCGGTGCTTTTCACGAAAGTCTTTGAAAGGCTTCCTTAATGGAATTGTGCTGGATAAAGTAAACTTGAAAGTAGTTCGCCCGAAGCAATCTTGGCTCTTAGAACTGGTCACGAACGTTATTGAAGGAACTGTGCAATGGGAGATAACTATTGCCTCTGTACTCCTTGCACTTATCGCCGAAGATGGCGATGAAATAAGAGTAGAGCTAACAGCCTTTGTTAATCGGGCGATGTTAACACGCGATCGTCTCAGATCACTTTATCTCACGAAACCTTTGCTCTTTCGGTGTCTGACTCCGCCCTATATCTCTGTCCTCCTCAGCCTTATCGATATTGAAAATAGACCCAATAGCTTTTCTATTGCCACCATCGGTGGCATCTTTTTATCGAATAATTTTTTTCTTTCGCACAAAATAAAACAGGATTCTATCGAAGTATCTGGCAATACTGCGTGATATTCATGTATTGGACTCTGTTGCTCTAAATAGCTATGAAACAATGAATGTGCCTCATGTATTGGATTCGTATCTTTGGATATATTGTGGGTCAATTTCTGATAGTGACCGTTCATGTTGGGCTTGATATAATCCTGTGGCCCCATGATTGTTAAAATCTAACTCCTTGTTGACACAGTTTTTTTTTTTTTTTTTCTTGTTTACGAGTTGCACATCTGCTTTATTTTAACGTATTTTTGTCAAATCATTATTAAGAATGAAATGTATGTATGAAAAATAATTTGAATCACTTGCCGAACTTTGACAAACAATTTTGAACCCTCCCATAAATATAATGTAAATTAAAAACCATTACCCTTAAGAATGTTTTTTATTTTTAAAAGAGAAATATTGAATTAAAAATTATTAAATTATCTTTTAAATTCAGTGTCTCCCCCATCTCTTGTCCCCACCAGTGTCTCCCGTTTCATATGTCCTCACTGCTCCCTTGGCGGATATTAAACAGAATTTAAATTTGTCAACGTTCTTAAAGATTTTAACATACCCGTATTTTATCATTAATTGACTTTTATTTTCGAAACGAAAATAGCTTCCAATCGATGCTATCAAATCCACACGGTTCTATTCTTTGACTTTGTATTCTAAATTAAAATTTAATTCGGATTTCGTTAGGTACATTAATTGAGGACGGTAGGTGTTGCAAATTTAAACCTTTGCGGAAATAATAATCGTTAATTATTGAATGCCTACTGTAAAATCTTTTAAAAACGATTTAAATAATGTTTTTCTATATTATAAAAATGAAATAATGTTCGTTGGTAAGAGCACCACATGAGAACGGCTGGACGGTTTTGGCCATTTTTTTTTTAATACGTTCTTAATAGTCCGAGTATGGTTTATAAGGAAACGAAATTCGGAAAAGTTGACAGAAAGGTATTTAACACTCGAACTCTAAAACTATCAATTTTATGTCAATTTGGTGAATGCAAGGTTGAATTAATTTTCTTTTCCTAAGGTAAATTTACCAGTAATAGGCACTGTACTAGTAATCGACACTTGGAGATTCAAATTCAAATAATAAGCTATTTAATCTACCTAGAGGCCCCAAACTCAATTAAATTTGTTGCTAGAACATTCTGGTGGGTTGCCACAGGACTACAGATGATGTCAAGCCAAAATGGCTATGGGAGAGCCGATTTGTAGTGTGAAGCTAGCCTGTTGTCTTCTTCGGCGAGATTTTCTTACCACTTTCCTTAAGGAGGTAATTCCAAAATTTTATCAAAATTCTTCGCTCTGATATTATAAAAATACTGCCTAGCCCGCTGAACTTTAGACAGAAATATCAATTTCCGATATCTGTTGAGGTAGAACGGTGAATCCACCGATGTGTATGTAACTTACTAAGTTTGTTTTGGTTTTTATTCTTTTATTAAAATATATTTATTTCATTTTTTATATTTACGTATTATCTGTATTTATTGTTTAGAAATGAAATTTTTCATTGTAATGCATATTATGCCAATTTTGCCCAGTAAAACTCACAATGTCTATTACTAGTACAATGATGTGTCTAATACTAATACATTTAAAAATTTCAAGTGTCAATTACTGATGCAAAGTCAGGTATTAGAATTATTAAAATTATTAAAAAAAGGCTATATAATTTTGTCATGTGATACACTGAATTCAAGAGGAGAGTGAATTTGCTATCACATAAAACAATTTTTAGAAATTCCCAATGGATACAATCGGAGTACTTAACAAGAATGCTGAAAATGTTTCTTAAAGTGTCTATAACTGGTACATTTACCTTAAAAAAAAAAAAAAAATTAAGAATATTGGACCTTCATTAACCGAGTCACAGCAGTTTGTATTATTTTTTCAAACCATATCCGTGCATGTAAGAGGGGAATATGGATTACATTAAATTCATATAGGGGAGGGTTCGAGGTAAAATGTTGGAGAACCTTTGAGTTTAAGGGTTTATACGGTCTCTTAATATGGTCCCGTAATTGTCAATAACTGATATGGCAATATCACAGATATATTAACACAGATATATGTTAAAACCTTGAACCGAATTTCTCTTAATGATCACAAACTATGTTTTGTTTGTTTTAACGTCAAATTAGCCACTAAGGCTAATCGGACGATGCTACAGTCGGAGTCCTAAATTTTGCCTATCCCGTTATAATTAGGTAGGTAATATTTAACGAGTACCTGACATCGTACTGGCTCTGGAACTCCATTTTACGTCCTATCCGAGGTACGGCATACACAAGGATTTTTCCTCCCATTAAAAAATCCTATGGCCACCGCGAACCCGCGACCTTTAGCATAGTAAGTTTCTATGGTAACCACTACACCAGAGGTGACCCCCTACTAAATTTTGTTGTTACGATAGAACAAAGTCTATCGGGTCAGCTAGTATTTAATAGGTTTAAGTTTCTTATTCGAATGGTACCCATAAAGTAGATTATTTAGTACTTAATTACTTCCAGAGAATAGTATTCTACTTTTAATGACCTTATTGGTTAGATTGAGACATTACCTTAGAGTACATGAGGCTTAATGGAAGACTCATTGCTATCGAAAGTAACCACACGAAGACTATCTTGAGGACGACTCTTCTGCGTGTCTTATTCCTGCCGAATTTCATAGGGTACCTGAGGGAGAGATACCTGTCGACAGAGATGGTGCATAGGTGCATGATGGAGGCCGTGCAGAAGAGAACGTCCAAGCAGATCCAGGTTAAGCAATAGACTGGGGGCAGTGGGAAGAATCCTGCGCATATACATATATTACATCAAAATGTATATTAGATTAATTTTCGTGTATATATTTTATTTTTTTAAAACCTTTTCAAATGTTCACCTAGGTGGCAATCATTCGATATGCGCAAGTTATTGAAAATGGTCCCTATATTTACATCATATCGTAGTATGTGATGTTAAGTATATGAAACATTAGAATTATAAGACTGGTTGAAGCTTACAGAACTTAAATTTGCAAATTTGGAACTTAAATACTAAAATTTGCCTGTTGGTCGCTATTTCCTCCTATTTCGATTTTAATAACTTTCTTGGAAAATATTAAATAAATTGTCGAGGTTTTATTTATATTCTCACATAAAGATAATATTAAAGTGATTCGGCTTTTTATATTCTACTAAGTCCAAACTGGTTGGGTTTTATAATGTTTGACCCTTTCTTTCATTAGTTTCTTCGGTATTAAGCACATTAAAACACTAAGTAGGCTTACATTACTTAGAAACTTGATAACTATTTGTATAATAATCGAATTTTCGTATGCCTATTAGCTGAGTTTCTAACTCGTTTCCCTTTAAATGACCTAACATCTCAGTAATACCGTGCTGGAATATACCCTGTATTTAGAGATAGCTCAAGCAATTATTCCTCGTTTCTATGTTAGGGGCGTGCAGCTGGTTCGGACCAATTTGGGCTTATGAGGCTTGGGCTGCAAAGTTGGCTTGACTTGTCAGCGACAAGTCGACGGACGGTAGTTTATAACTGTGATAAAGAGCAGTTATGTGACAACTTTATTAATTTAGGATCTGCTCCACGGCGACTTTTGTAACTAAGCAGGCCACTGCTCTGGCTCCAGCATCCGACATTTTATTTATATAATGGAAGCAGTATTTAAATATAATGTATAAAATCATCGCTCATGATATTTTTGAAAAACACTGATGTTAGATAGAAATGAGCAACACTCGAAATTGTATGTCTGGGACGTAATTATTTCAAATGTTGGTTAAGTTCTGGCCACACATGTCCGCACCGGATCCGCACCGCAGCAATAATATAGGTTATGTTCAGAATATTTTTGATTTAACTTACATATTTCCTTTAGTTATGCCTAAAGTTCAGGCCACACATGTCAGACACAGGCCACTTTAGGAATAACTAAAGGAAATATGTAAGTTAAATCAAAAATATTCTGAACATAACCTGTATTATTGCTGCGGCGCGGATCCGGTGCGGACATGTGTGGCCAGACCTTTACTATGGGTACTAAAACTATTATTTTTCTAAAAGTGGTAATAGAGTAAGGAAGGTTATGAATTGTTTGTAATTAAGTTAACAGTATGATGAAATAACCCAAACCAGCAAGTATCGACATACATCCCTCCCCTTATTGACGCCTCTGTGAATCGTATTTTTTAACCTCGAAGCATAAAAGCCAACTTTAAGTAATATAAATCATGTTTCTGAGAAGAATAGAGGGAAAATCTGAAACACCAACATAAGAAGCAATTTGGAATTAAAACAGCCGAAAATATGATTGAAGAAAATAAGTTGCTCTAGTTTGGCCAAGCCAAGAGTATGCAGGAGGAACGAACGACCTATGTTATTCATGAGACGAAAGCGGAAGGAGGAAGGCCAAGTTCCCGGCCCAGAAAAACATGGGAAAACGCGGTAAAAGAGGCTTCCAATCGGAGAGGGCTGAAACAGGCAAAACCGGCAAGTGAACAGAAATGTCTTGATCGCGCTCTTTAAAGAAGATCCCCTACACTGACAAACTGCTGAGGGGGGATCAATGAAGAAGATAATTAAAAGTAATTTTCATTATTCCTATGGAAAGTGTCTTCCGTGCTTGTTCTAATTACTGGTCAAAAAGACCTCTCACCCAACAATGTTGAAAGGGTGTCATTCCAAAAAATCAAACTGGTAAACTAATTAACACCTACCAGAATTCACGCCTTTTCAGCTAAAACGATATACGTTGCTATCACAAAAAGCAAAGCTATAAAAAAAAAAAAAAAAAAAAAAAAAAAAAAAATTGAAACTCTAAAAATGTCAATCTAGTCCTATCAACAAAAATACGATTTAATTTACTTTGACAGCTCAAAGCCCAGCGATGCAAAGAAAGAATATTATTCTTTAATGTGTGTTATATTGTTATCTGTCTTGAGAGAAATATTTCCTTAATATTTTAAAAGAAGTTGATCTTCATTTAAACTTATTTAATGTAGCAAGATATAGTAAATATCTCAGTTTAGTTGTTTTGTTTTTTTATACCCAGATAAAAAAGGTATTTATTATTTAGTTAATACGGACCAATTTAATGGGATGGATATAAGCTAATGTTTATTTTGCGATTGAAATGTGTATGGTTACGAACACATCTGATTAATAGTGAGTTATTGATTTCGCACTCTGTATATATATTAATTGAGTGGGCGCAGTGAGCGTTGCGTGGGTGGAGCCGTCCGAAGGTTGAGAATTTCAGTTGCGAAGAGGGCTTAAATCCTCCGGTGGCCGAAGAAAGGGCTGATGAACTTCCGAAGACCTGGCCCTGAGGGAAATCTGTAGGACACAATGGCTCTGAGCCTTCTTGTCGAGCCCATCAAACTAACCGGGTTAGTGGCCGCCCTTCAAAGGACATTCATTAACTCCTCCCTGTGTCTTCCGCTAGCCCCTGGTCCGCTAATGTGGCTACTTGTGGGGCAGCCAGTCCCTTCGGGAGGCAATCAGCCGCTGCCTGTATCTGCAGGGATGAAAGGAGTTTAATGAATTTTGAATATTATTTACACTCTTAAAGAAAAAAAAATGTTTATCTCATTGACAAACGTAATCTTAGAAATATCATATTTTATATTTTATTTTATTATTTTCATTTCTGCACAATTAGGATGCACAAACCAATAATTCTGAGTTATTTCATTTCGAAAGTTTTAAGGATCCTTCCTCTCCCCTCCCTGTCCGCCCCATTATAGGTTTTTCTGAGTCATTTTGTTCTTCGAATTATTTTTGAATGGTATGATAAATATCTTAATTAACAACACGACCAATACACCCGACAATTTCAGAATATGAACTAAATTTTCGACATTTTGGAGACAACCCTTCCGTTATTTTTTCTGTATTATTATTATTATTTTTTTTTTTTTGTCCTCTTACGTGTTTCGAAATAACAAGGTTCTTTTGTTAAATATTCCTCTATAAATGAATTTATATTTTTTAATAACAGAGCTCTTAGGTCTTCACAATGTTAATTATTTTTAATATTATACGCGTTCTCATTAAGTATTGATGATGCGTCGACTTAAAGGGTTAGAAATGTTCCAGTACTGTGTGGTTTATGTTTTGTCTTTTCTAGATTACTCTCGTTTGGGCGATCCTCGTTAAAAAGTTTCTTAATTAAAAACTCTATATCCTCACAAATATGATAATTGGTTTTTCCTCTTTGGTCTTAGCTTTCTCCTCGCTGTTACTTTTCCTTTTTTCCTCTTCGTTCGTATTAACCTTGTTTTGTTTTGTGCTGTGAAGAAAGCGCCTTGTTGTCTGCCGGGGAACTTTGTGAGTCCGTTGTGTCCGGCCATCCATTGATATCGATGATAACAATTAAAACGTATAAACTTAAATTAACCGCTGTTACTTTATCATGCATATGCATCAGGATATGTTCTTTAAATATTAATAATAAAAAGTTGTTTCAATTTATAGTAGCTACATTCTTAAAATCAAGTGACAATTTATTAGACTATACTGAAATATATTTGGATGAAGAATAAGGTGCTTAACTAAAACAGGTGCATTCTAAGAAAATAGTGAATTACATTCAGAAAATTCACCACATTAAAATTGTAATGCGCTAACAACCACGTTGTATTCCTGGTATTGTATTTTTTGGAAAAATACAATACCAAAAAACCAATTTGTCGAATCCGCTATAGTTTCAGCTGACATACAAGAATGAATACAATCCTCACACAAGGTATTGTATTTTATGTCGTATTCGGGTGTTGAAAGGTTAGAAAAGTTCGTACTTTGAAATGTTCATACTATAATTGGCCTTAAAGGACTTTTGCAATATTTCACTGTTTTAGTTGTATTTTTAATTGATTTTTTTAAGTCATTTCTTCATTTAAATTAATATATGTTAAAGTATCTAGTTTGAATTTGAAAGTTTTACTAGTTAGGAATAGCACCATGCAAGACATGCAGGATGAATCTGCGTTCGAATCTATCGATCTAGAATTAAAGAAACAAGAATGGAAATCACTTCCTTCTCTCGGTTTCTATCGCTCCAGCGTGTTCTTTGTGCAAGAGGGGTCAGGAACAGTAAAGCCTCCTTGTATTGGCCGAAGCCAGGATCTGTAGCTACACAATGGGCTCGTTTCCCCGTGAAGTCAAGGCGTAGCACTCGTTATTTTGTTGGCCTAGGCTCTTCAGTTGATTGAATCGTTGGGCAGGATGTATGGAAACAAGTTGTGATGTTGCGAATCGTGGGATTACTTCATCTTTGAAATATTTCTTAAAACATTTTCATTTTCTATTTTTATTGTTGGTTCAATTGTATCAACCTTGAGTTGAGGAAATCGATTAGAACGAGTAGTTCTAAAAGCTATTTGAAAATTTTATAGTTTTAAATTACGCAATCGTTATCTCAATAATAATTAACTTGTTACCTAACACTTATAAAGCAACTAATTTTTCAATACTCTTTGTTTCATCAAATATTCATCCTAGGTTCATGGACCTAGCGAAAGGGCTCGATTCTCCCGAGTGCAAAAGTCCTTTTCTCCTCATTTCCCAAACCTCTCAATCATCTGATTGTGGCGGCACGGCGATAAGTGGTTAGATTGTGCTGGGAGTGGGGGTTGGAGGGAGGGGAAATGGCTTATCAAACTGTAATCAGCACGGCGGAGCTGAAGGCTTCGCTTCTTTACTCCTCCGATGTCTCAACATTTCCTTTGTTGCGGGTATTGCTACCCTTTTATTATATTATTTATTTAAAAATTAATTCAAGAATACCTCCTTACATATTTTATTTAAGAATATCTCCTTACATATTTTGGTTAATGTTATTTATTTTCAGATTGTATTACGATATTATTTTAATTAGGTAGGTTATAGGATTATTTCTGACTTTTGCCTTAAACTTGTAAAATTTATTCAACTTAAGAACACTTAGCTGAGGTCCGAAGTCTATGAGAGGTATCAGATGTTAGATAGACCTCTTCTAGACTCCAGTCCTCAGCTGTCTATTTTATTCTGAAAATTTCGAGAATTTTTCGGTTTCGTAAATCGGGAAGTTGTCATGATTACAATAAAATTGTCAGAGTAATCATCCTATTTTTTAAACTTATATATTGTCTTTTATTTTCATCAAGAGGTAGAACCTTCAAGTCAAATAAAAAAATTCTTTCCTTGGCTTTTGTTCGAAGCTATCAAGTTTATCATTATTTTTTTTTTTATATGATTATAAATTTCCACTGTCTTACCACTTGAAATTTCGTTTCAAGACTACAACTTACGACGGTAGAGGATAAAATAATTGTTCTTAAAATATTTTTTCTTTAATTAATACCCTGAGTTATCGAATCCTTATTTTTTATTTGTAGAAATTCATTTATTTTTAATTTTGTACAATAACTTTAATACAGTATTTATGTAATTTTTACTCTAATACATGTAGTGCAAAATGCTGATTTTGCATTTTTCGAATAGAGTGAAAATTCATCAGAAGACGGCCTAAGAAATGAGGCAAACGTTTAATTGGATGCATAGCCATTATTTCGCGGAAACGATCATAATTCCGAAAATGGCATTGAGGAAAATTAAGTTGAGACGGGGTCTTTTATCTTGATTTCCTCTTTTAATTACCGAAGGGCAGAGAAACGGTAGTGTGGTTAAGGTGGGCCGCGGGCGGCGGATTTACATTCCTCACAATTGTGATTACTCTCCCCGCCACGGTCATGAATGGTAATTACGCCTTGATGCCTCCATCAGATCTGTCCCCTAGCCCTATATTTTCTGCTCGGTTAAAACTACGGCACGGCTTCTATTACTGCCTACTCTTCTTTAAATGATTCTATTATCCTCATCATCATTCCATTATTATTTTAGGTAATGTTCTCTCTCTTAGGAAAATAATCCACACTGAATGGTGTTTTTTTAAATTAAATATATTTCATGTGAATATTTTTATGTTTTAGTAAAAAATAAAATAAAAACTTGAAACATCTTGAATGCTAGTAGAATAATAAATTGATTTGTATTCTTGTACATTTCGTCGCCCTGGAATTATTTTTTTGTGAATTACCTTACATATTTTTTAGAAATAATGAACTAAAAAATTAATGAATAATACTGAACGTTATTTATTTAATTATTATTATTTGTTAGACTTTTTTTTTAATTTTATAAAATTATTAATGGTAAAATAGGATTCGTTATTGTGCACTGGAAGTCATCGCGCACTGGCAGTGATGATATTTGCATAGAGGATTTGTGGTGAAGAGAATAAATATTAATAAACAAATTTAACTTTTTTCCCTTTTTTTTCGACGGCTTGTTAAACATTTATTGGCGGAATATAATTTGTTATGGAATTTTAACGAGACTTGATGTTTGTTTTTCAGCTTGTTGAATTAATAATCGTACTTGTTCTGCCGCTCAGTTCCCATTCTGATTGACTAAAAGAGGTTCAGCATCGGTCATCTAAACGATAATTCTTATATTGAATAAAATATCTGAATCCTTTCTTGGAGCACTTTTTGAAATTGTATCCTGCTTTGTTATTACTTAATATTTGATTAATAACTAACAGTAATTAATCTGTCTCTCTACATTTCCTAAGTATCTTTCATTAAGAGGAATGAATTATGCCGATGTTAATTATTTATTGAGTTTTTTAAAATTGATTAGTGCCAGATCCATGAGATTGCACTTAAATATTTACTTTGTTATTCATTTTTTCTATTACTAAGATTAAGTCATTAATTGAGCAAAAAAAAAAATTTAAAAATAAATTACATGCAACTAAAAATTAGCTCATTGACGTGACAAAGGGTCCGTGTATTGTTAAGCTTTAAGTCTCTGCCAAACCATTAAATTCCTTTCGCATCCAATCCTTAGAATTCAAATTCTTTGCGCTATACCTATGTTTTCAAAAATAAAATCCATACAGAGTTTATTGTTGTTACATCTATTGCCGGTTCGTCCTACTCTAGGTATCTATCGTTTCCTACCTATCCAAACCCTCTGGTTTCCAACCTTCCTTCCTTGTATGTCCCTTCTAATGCAGACAGATTTGATGCTTCTAAGTTATAAATATTATTGATGTGATCGATGAAGTGGTAGTTTCTTTATATGCCCGTTATTAATTAATTAATTATAATAATAATGGAAAAATATTCTCAAAATTTTGTTTGTTTATCAAATGGTTTCGGTTTTAAAAAAGACCTTGTAAAACATCTGGTTTGTTTTCGGTTTTGATGGTAGTTACCTCAATATTTAAACCGTTAAAGAAAAACAACCTGTTGGTAAAAAAAAAAAAAAAAAAAATGAAGCTTTGTGGCTTAAGCTCCTTTCCCATTCTTTAGGTTTAGTTTTTTTCAGTTAAGTATGGTGATTTATTCTTAGAAAGAAGATGATTATTCTCTGTTAAAAATATCTCTTTATCTTGTCTTATCTCTAGCATACCTTTTAAAGTGCTTAATACCATAATAAATTACACCACTCTTGCAGATGCAAAAAATACGAGTATTACATTGAATGCATATTTGGATGGTTGGTAATGTATTTCGGAATGTTTAATTGTTTTAATTATTACTAATATTATGCTGCTGAGTTTTTATTTAAGCGAGACTGATTATCTCTAGACTATTTCGTTTTATAGACAGGAGACGCCCATTGCAGTTCTATAGCTATAACTATCCGGAATATTTATGGGTGTTTTCATAAGTAATGCCTAGCGGACCAAGGAACCGGCTTCCTTCGCCCTTCTACTTTATTAATGACGACTTCCCCCGATGTGCCTAGCTGTCGTCCCGTCTGTACCCTTCAGTCTAGCCTATTATTCTTTCTTCCATCCCATCTTATAACAAATGTACGGCTTTCGTTTTTGTAATTTTTTTATTTATTATTTTTTTCTTTCCCACCATAGTTTAGCTGTTTTCTTTTTAGACCGATTGCATAATATGTCTCTAAGAGAATTGTTTGCCTATTGGGTTTCATAAAACAACATCATGCAGATGTATCCAGTGGTTTAGGTGACTAACCAACTTCAATTGAGAACCAATGATTTAATTTTTTTTTAATAACCTTGCAACTTATTACGTTGGTTGATTTAAGACCTAACGATACTTAAGTGCATTAGTTGCGGGATCACCATTCAACATGATAATTATAATTTTTTAAATCGTTTTTTGTTGCTTACTGGCTCAGTGAGAAAAGGTTATAGTTAATTCCTAGAAGTTGTAACCAATATAAGGTTAACTTCGCCACATGACATTTTATAATTGACCATTTTCACTCAATAAATGTGAATACCATTTTTTTTATATAGAAACAAGAACACTAATTGGGAGATAACAAAAATGAATGTTAAATGATAGTAAATGAAAACATGAGCAGCATAATTACTAAATAATTAATACATAAATAATTTTTTTCTCCACATTTATGGAACAGATAATAAGATATCAATTGTACATTACTCACTATAACATTTTTCTATATGGTGCACCCTAACTGTAATGATTACATTAACTAGCCGACAATTTTACTAATAAATGAGTCTTGCAATATCTGCTTCCGGTACCTAACCCAGCTCGACTGTAAGGCTTGAATGTCTGTTGGTTACTGGACACAATTATTTCAAAACATATGTTGCTAACTGCTACAAAGTGATTGAGTTCATAGTTAGTTTCAGTGTTTTAGTTGAGAACTAAATGATTTACGACTCAATACAGTTATCACAAAATATGTTCCAAATGAAAAATTTTGCTTGTTCTAATCATTAATATACATTTATAATTGTATTATTTTCCAGCTTGAAGTTTCTTTTATAAATAGCAGAAACATTCGCGATTAATAATTCTGTGATACCTGTTTCTTCTGTTGCCTCTAATTTAATTTTTTTTTTTTTTTTTTTTGGTTGGTAATATCAGCGGATTTTTTCTCCCACCTGTTCCAGCGAAGTGTAAGACTTATATTTTTGGACACAATTAAAAGTTATAATTATAAAAACTGTAGGTGTCTAATAAAAAATACAGTTATCTCAATCAAGGGTTTCGTTGATAAATTTCAGCGTGGATTAATTCGTTCAGAACAGCAGAGGGTATTCTGTAGATATCTCTAGTATTGAGGGGCTGTATCATTCCCATTACGCCCGCACACACGTTCCTAATTGAAATATAATTCCCTTACCTTAGATAATTCCCAACTTTAATTAAATTTCTGGTTAATACCTCCTACGGTCGGATTGAATTCAGATTGTTTCCCTAAGAATAATCTCAGGTGAGGTCAGGTCTTCTCGCTTAGTTACTGTGGCGGATCTTGGTCGAACAGCCGATGAGTCGGGATTAAGGTGTAGCTACGTTAGTACGTGTAGCATGGTAGGTACGGAGAGCTGAAATAGTGGTTAAGTAACGAGGATGGTTTGTTATTAGGCCAGCGGAGGCCCCTTGACCCTCTCTTCTTGGTTGATTCAATATTGATCAGCCAACAACAGACGCTCATTGATCCCATTTAGCTGTCACTAATGTCAGGAAGTAGCAGTAAGCATTCCCGACTAATCATCGGCGATCGCTTAGCGCTGTAAGTTAAATTGAAGGCACGTTTACTACTTTCCCCATTTATCTCCTCGGCCACTTAATAAGGTTTCCTTAAAGTTATCCGTACTTCGACTACGGTCTTCGTATATTATCTATATTACCCCTACACCATCGGGGAGTTATTATGGAGGACTAATTATGCTGCGTATCGGGAGGAGGCGGAAGGCGGGGACAATGGGAACAACACGCTGCCTTAATGTTCCTTTAATCTCTTTGCTGGCGGTTATTACGTAATAATGAGAGAAGGAAAGCCTTGAGAGAGGGGGCGCCATTTTGCAGGCTGCCAAATTTTGTTATCTTTCTACCGCTGCTCAGCTGGCGTGGGATGAATATTCAAGCTCCCCATTGGACCTGATTCAGTTGCGAAAAAGCTTTGTCCCCCCCCCCCCCCCACCACTCCTCTTAGCTCTAATGCTATTATGCAAAAGGTATGTACCGTTCTGACGAACTCTTCCTTCTAAAGTTCCAACTTCAACCCTCATATCTTCTAGAAACTTGATCTCGACAATTGAGCTGGAAAAATAGTTTGGATCATTTCTCTAAATAGTGCTTTTAATTTTTACGATTGACACATGGCAATAGTCTGCACCCACACGAAATCCTCATATTTATCCTCCATCCTGATTAATGAATTTAATGTTGACTATGTGCGCCTCGAAGAATCTAATGGAATTGAGCAGTTAGTGGTGGATTGCAAACATAATAAAATACAGAAAAAAAAAAAAACTTTGAACGATTATTTTATATATCGAACTTCGTTCACATATGCTATCTGTTAGACGACTCATGGTGGAAGCCGAAAATCAAGGAAAAAAGATTTTAAAAGATAATATGTAATTTACATCATTCTTTGAATACAATTTTCTTTAATGCTTCATATTTGTGGTCAAAATTTTGTAATTTATCTGAACAAAGTTATGCTCGTGAATGAGATAGAAATAGATGCTGAAAATGATGTTCATTTATCTCTGCTAGGCAAGCGAAAGTTTGTCTTGCCCTGACAGGATAATGTATTACGAGTATAATCGCCATTCGGAATTTTGATATTGATTGTTGTTAAACATGACCTCTATTCTTTTGCTTGACATAAAAGATAGTCATCATGTATGTGTTTCTTTATCATCTTCAAATAAAATTATTATTATATGTATGATTAAAAAGGAGAACCACTTTTTTAACCACACCATCATTGAACCACTTTTATCTTCCTTGTTATTTTATTTATTACTATTACCATATTATTTCGTGCTAATATTTTCTCTCTGGTACATTTTGTAAATACATAATATACATTAATTGTACATAAAAAGAGCTGTTTTAGCTATCGGAAAAATCAAAATATTGAATTTTGTTTCGGTATTATTTTTTTCAGTTGATTTCACCTCGATACTTTTTTTATTAGGTGTCTATTTTTAAATTCTAAAAGTGAAATAAAGGGATTATCTAAGACCTCTCGAGTCTAACTTCTTACTGCTATTTGATATTTCCAGTTAAAAAAAGAAAAACAAAAAAATCTAAAACGAATAAATTTTTAAGGAAGAAATTAAATCATAAAAATTTATTGCATAAGTAACGGTTTCTACAAGAATTTGAACTATGTATATAATGAATCTGTTCATATGTAATGACACTAATAAATATAGTATCTGATACAAATGAAGAGCTGCGTTAGAAAGGAGAAGGAATCCAATTATGCTTCAATATTCGGCAGGTAGTTTATAGCAAACAGTGCAATAGGGCTTGAGGTAGGGGTATTACAATAAGGCTCGCCACAGGGGCGGGAAATGAAAGCATTAGCTGCTAGCTTAGCTCCCTGGAAAATGGAAAATTACTGTCGACGCCACTCACGAGCGGTACAAATGTTGAAGGTATCGAAATCATCATGGTGCCAACATTTATTCGAGCGAATCCATGTTTACCAAAAAGTTAAACGGTGAGAATTCGAATGTAACGAGGTAAAATGATATTTGTCGAATCGTAGTATAATCACGAGGTTTTGTTAGGTTTACAAGCGTTGCTTCAAACACTTTATTATCCACCTGTAATGTCTGTTTGGGGTGACCTTAATGTATTATTAGTAAACACCTTAGTTTATTCAATTTTCAACGATGTTTACATTGAATAGAAAAATGCCGGCGTAGCTTGTAACTGAGGCTGGAGACAGGTCTGGACGGGGCACAACAGTTGAGGTAGTTTTCCATGGACCACATCGCCGAAAGAATATTACCTTGAAAAAGGAAAATTACAAGGACAATATTCTTAGCATGGCCTATCCTTGACTATCAGTAGTTTACTATTTCGAGTTAGTACTTGGGAGTAAAAAAAAAAACTCTATGGCAACTTACAAAGTCATTTACAAATTCATTCACCCAGAAAGAAAGTCATTAGGGAGTCCGTTAACAAAATAAATAATAATATTAATTTTGTAGTTTATATAGTTATATAATTTTTGGTTTTGTCGCCGTTAATCTTATTATGGTACATTAGTTAACACCAAGTCTCTTAAATTCTTATATCTCTCTCGATGTATCATAATGTAAGTTAGTCACCTACCTTTTCTAATCACCTATTTCTTTTTAAGATATTCATTTGTAAATGTGTAGTTTATGTATATATATCTTATTTTATTTATTTTAAGTATTTGTTTTTCAGACATGAATAAATTTGATTGACCTTTATTATTCTCCCTTGTTACGAGTATATTACTCGAGCGGTTGTAAATTTTTCTTTATAGCCTTTGTGAATGGAATATGAATAACAAGACCTCTTGTGCTATTTATTGTCAACCTCGGGATTTGTGTAGCGTAGATCATACTCTTTCAGATATACCCTAATATATTATAGTGATCTTTTCTTTTTTCATTCCGTGTGCTTTTTAAAAAAAATATTTAGTTTTTTAGGTAACCCTTTCCATTTTGAAGTTGAGCATCAAATCTTTAATATTTGACTAGCCCCCCTTTGCCTGAACACATACGCGTACATTGTGAATTGGGATAAAACTAGGTTGTTGAAAGTTAAGTTATGTAAATAACCTCCTTGCAAAATCTTTGGCATAGGAACTTCTGTACTGATTCCCTACATCCTTAACGAGTTGTTATGATAAAGATTTTTAATTTATTTATTTAAATATATTATGGAGGTGATATCCATAAGTATTGTATGAATAATAAATAAACTAAATAAATCGCTCAAATACGAAAGATCATTTTTCTTAAGAAAAGTCTTTGATTGATTCTTTATCTAGAAAGAAACCCCTTTTAATTACCGTGACAAATCTGTGTCGGAAAATTAATGAGTTTAGCTTTTTCCGCCTCCACCAGGGCCTGTGGAAATTTTATCGAAGGAAGCTTTCCGTTCCATTAGCTCGAATGCATCTCCTTTCATGAAGTATTTTTATCAGTTAATCGAAATCCATTTGTTTTAGAGTTAATAATTTTTTACTGCTTTCGAATTGGTGTTATAATGAGTCATAATATATCAAGCTAGATTTTTCCTCTTTTCAGTCTAATATTATTTTTAAATTACTTAAAATCTGTGGAGTTTGCATTTTGCGTTAGTGTCTGTTTTGTTACCTTTATATAAATAGATTATGAAATTAGTCAAAAGCCATAATTGAAGTATTCTACCTTTCATGACTGCTAATCTTCCCAGTGTATCTTCTAATATTACTTTTATTTTAAACTCCATTTTGTGGAACTGATCTAATAGGGTTTTGGATTTATCAAATCCTTAATACCCTTCACCTAGGTGCACCTTGAGACGCAGAGCAGTTTTTGTGACATGTGTATTATAAAGAAACCGCGTACATAGGGAGGCAGAGCATAGGGGAGCGCAGTTTCCTGTTTTTTATTCTCCGTAAGGTATTGAGTATTTTTAAGGGGAAAATTCCTAATTTTATCATAGTCGAGTTTTTTTTCACCGATTTTTGCTAATAACCGTGTATGGAAACGCAGTGGTATAAACATTGGATCTTAGTTTTTATTATGATTAAAGATTGTGTTGTACAGTGTGTTTAAAAAAATACAGCTTTAAATATTTTTAGCATCACGTGCTCTTCTACGCATTCGCTCACTAAAGAACTAATACAATAGATTTTGTTTTTACCTTTGACAATTTGGGCAATGCGAAACATGACACAACATGGCGTCATATTTTATTTCTCTATTCAGTTGATGAAAAAACTTGATTTAGTTACCATGGAAAAACCTTTTGCCATCAAAGTACTCTTTCATCTCTGTTTAGTGTTTTTATTTTAGATACTTCTGCTACAGTTATTAGTTGCCGTGTTGTTTTTTACAACTTTTGAATGGATTCCGGCTTTGACTAGAACTGCTGGAAAATAGTGCGCGGACAAAACAGACAGGCTCAGTATTTGTTTATGAGAATTAGCTCTCTCGGAGTGAAGTGGAACTCGGTGAAGCGGATGAATACCAATTATGTGGGATGGGTTTTAGATTGATCGCGGCCTATAATGAAAGAGATGGGATCAATGGTTGGGAGACCCGCCTTTTTGAATTTCTCTTACATTTCCCTCTTCACCACAACCAATCATCCTCTGTTTTCTCTCTCCGGAGAGCCTACTTTCTGTTTGTAATCTCTTGAACAATTACTGCTTCCAGTTCAAACATTTGATTTTGAGGGTGTACCCCGAGGTTTGTTGTTTCTGTTTGGTTGCTAAACACAGTTCGTTTATGTTAGTTCCGAATAGTTGACTATAGCTTCTGTCAATACAGAACTTTCTATGGTTAGATTTTGTCCCTATTTTTTTAATACCTTGTTTTGCCTTAATTTCGAATAATAAACTCGATTTGAATTTCTTTTTAGGTATCATCTTGTGGTATAATGAAGTTAAGTGTTAAGTTTATAGTTGTGGTGGATATGATTTCTGTTGTCTTTAGTGACTGTTTTAAAATTAAGATTTATTGTTGAAAAATCACCAGGAACACTAACCATATAGTGCAGGGATAGTGACGAAAGCGTAGTGGTGGGGAGGCTTTTAAAAAAAAAGGCTATAAAAAGTCTAGTCTATGCCTATATCCAATAAAGTTGTCTAAATCCTGAAAAAACATGTACCCAAAAATCTTTTAAAATATCGATGAAAAGTAGCTAATTAGTTTAATGTACATGATCCTTTTGATTTTCTGTTTATTTTCTCGTTTATACCATGTTCAGAATTAAAAGCAATCAACTTCATAAGTTAAATAAATAAATAAAAAACCAGATTCAAGATTTTATATATCAATATTAAAATTCATATCGAGAATTGTAAACAATTTCACATACGGCCCACGGTAGTCTAAATAACCTTCTCACAAAAAAAAAAAAAAAAAGCATATTATAAAGTAATTATAATACAGAAATTAATATTTGGCAATTTAGAAGCCATTACTGCTCGAGACATCCTGTAGATGTCAAATACGAACATCTCTATAATAACCTTGACTAAATATTTATTTTTCGATCGATGTTAAGGATTTTTGTTTCCATGTAACTCTTCATTCATCGTTTTCCTGACATTTTTTTTATGCTGTTTTGCCAGTTTGTTTAAAAAGATTATAATTATTTAGAGTCAAAGGGACATGCCAAAAAATGACGCTACATCTTAGGCTTAGAAAGATGTCAAAGAGGCCTTCTTGGACCGATTTCCCAAAACTTGTAAAGAAATATTACACTTTAATTAAGGAAAGTAGCGACAATTGGAGAAAACGTTGGTGGATTTCGATAAAGTTTTGAAAAGAACATTTTTATATAAAGAAAGAGAAAAGCTACTACAGAGATAGGAAGAGCCGGGGGCGGGAGAAGGCTTAAAGAATTATCATCCCTTGACTAATTAGGGTAAGCTTAGAATTTTCAAAGAGGCCGTTCTAAGCGTACAAATGCTCCATAAACTTTATGGTTTAATATATTTCTTCTGCTTTTAGTTATTCACAGCTATTTACATTTTATTTCAAGATAGTGGTACAAAGAAAATAAACTGGAATGAGCATTATATCAATTCGGCTAAGAATAAATTAAAGTTAGCACTTTGGTGAGTTTTTAAGACCTAAATTATTTTAAAAAAAACAAAACACCAATATCTCGTTTTCATATTATTGGTTCACATTAGTGTGTTAAAAAAAAAATACTTATATCCGTAGATTACATTTGAAAATTTTAATTCAATGATCAAAAATTTTTTTTGTTATGGTAGAATATAGTCGTGGACATGACCCAGCTATTATTTTTATAAATAAAAATAATGCTAATGGGCACCTTTCAAAAGACTGAAGCGAAGAAGCAATATGCTATGTTGTAAGGTTTCTAGGAAAATAAAAATAACATTTTTATTTATTAGCTCTAGTAAAAATATATGTTACCGACTGTGTAAATAAATAATAATTTTGTGGTAAAAGGGAATTCCTATTTAATTTTTCGTTGAATAATTAATTCAAGAATTATTTTGTATTTAATTAAAGGGGTCCGTTTAACCTCATTGTAATTATTGGATCTAATTCTAAAATATTTTGGTGTATTTGGATTAGTGAACCTCGTTATAAATATGATACCTGTAGTAGGTGTCAGTTGATGGAGGAACTAGCCATTGTCTGTATTATGTATAGGGGATGGAGGTTTGCCGGTTATCGGAGCGGACTATAATTTTATGCGCCCTATTGTTATCCGCTATCCAGGGGGTTATAGTTAGATACCGGGCTGGCCTTAAACTGATTTCGATTCTGACCTAACTCGATGAGCTTCGAAATAGAATTAGAGCTGATCCACTTAGAGGTTACTTTAATTAGAAATAATGTAGATTGGGCCGCTGTAAGCCACCAACTTGAGCCATTATCGCTTAAGTCTCTATCGCTGGTGTTAATTCGATAATACCCTGCGGCGGGGCTGGCTCTAAACGTTCCCGTGGTAAATATTTCTGAAGGGACTTTCTATTTCTGATAGAAGAAGTCTTCTTACATTATTTCGAAAGCTATTCTTAATCTAATCTAGCTTTTCCTTACATTTTTTATTACATTATGACCTCATGCTAATAATTAGTTTTGAACATTGAATCGTTATAAAGTATTATCTATATCATTGTAACTTCTCCAATTTTGGAAGGTAAAATCAACTAAAAAAAAAAAAAAAAAGGTTATATTTATTTTTAACAATTTTTTAAAATATTTTGTGCATTGATTCTAAAAGTTAATATTATATATATATATATATAAAATAACTTTTTTATTTGTTCGCATTGACTGCAGATTTATAATATATAATATTATACCGTTAATTAGGGATCTCTCTGAATTAGCTTATTCGAATATTGATTTTTATAATTGAATAATGAAAATTAAATTTTTTTCTAATGTCTTGGTGCAAGACCGATTATCGACCTGGATAGTCATAATTCCTGAAATATTATAACGAATTGAAAAAGCTTTAAATATGTCAACGTTTATCAAACAAACTTTTAATTGGCTCTCCTAAAATTTTTTTTATTTTCTAAATAGTCCGGTCTTGCATTGGTCGAGCAATATTCAGCCTTGAACTTTGCTCTAAGTTAAATTCACCATATTTAACATTTCATGTGGTTGGTCTCATAGTCTTATTATCCACCGCCTGTCAATGCCTTCTCGACCAACCGATTGGTGATTCTAAAGATATCAAAGTACCTAAATTTTGTCTGTCGATTTAATTTATAACTAGTAGCGAATTCCTTATCGAAAAATCTGTATGTACTACCTTGTGCTATTAGACCGAGAGGCCTGAAAAAAAAACTCGACATTTTTTGATGGAAATTCTGCCATGCTTCTTATAAATTCTTAAAAAAAATTCAGATAACGCTACTTCTACATCGTTAATATTGGCCTTTTCTATTTTTTTTGTTTATTATTAGATAAAAGTTCATTGAAGACATTATATCTCTGTAAAATTCAAGAGCATACTATTTCACGTCGAATGAGTTAATTTCCCCAAAACCGATTTCAAATTAACGGTAAATTGTGCTGTTTAGTGGAAAAGTAAATGTTTCAATCCAACAAAATTGAGAAGTGCTACTTACTGCAAATGAAGGGTGCTACGTATAAAAGTTGTCGAGTATCAAATTCTGTGTACAACTGAGTTCCGGATGGCAGAATCTTATTGCTTTAATGTCATTACTCCTAAGGATTTAAAAAAAAAAAAAAAAAAAAAAAGATTGGCAGAATTTTCATCAAATAATGTCGATTTTTTTATCACGATCTCTCGATTGTATTGTATTGTAAGATTAGTGAAGTTGTGAGCAGTTATATTCGATTGCTGGGTGGGCACGATTCGAACTTTTTTGATAATATAATATTAGATGGTTTCTAAAAATATATTTACAGTTTGGATTTTTAAATATGTGTCGTGTAATTACACAACTTAAATAAAAAAAACCAGGGTTGGTTGAATGTTCAGCATGCCCCAGAGTCTGGGGGTGAAAAAAACGGAACCGCCCATCCAGTGAAGGATTAGCTGGGTCTACAGTGGCAACTTTTTTCAATCTGTGGCGGATTCCGGCGTAATTTGTGTTACCCATCCGTTCTGTTTTCTCCGATTCCTAGTCTCGATTCAAAAATAAAATTCATCCCCCTTTAAATAACAGTTATGTGTTTCGTTATCAGTCGCCTATATTGATATTAATATCCAGTTTTCCGTATACGGTTTGCAAGGCCTAAACATATTGCTACTATATGAATAGTCTTGACTAAACGCTTTCTGTGATACTTATATATTGTAATTTTTTCATAAATATTTTATCAAATTTTGAGTTTGTTTCTGTATCTTAAGAACATTGAAATTTTACTTTAAATTTGTACCGTCAAACTATTTTTAATTTTTTTTATCGTAATTGAAATGAATTTCCAAGAATTGTGCGAACTTAAATTTTGTTTTTGTTTTTTGATTGTCATTTATTAATCTATTTTTTAAAATATATTGTTGTTGTTATTAAAGTGGTGCTGGCTTGAGATTTAGTTAAAGTCAATTTTCGCGATATGGTGAAGTATAGAGGCTTGGAGCTAGCTTAGAAGCTTCTGTAGAGAGGGTTACAGTGCTATAAGTCAATTGTTGGGGCCAAATCCTGTTGTCTACTCTACTTTTCGAGTGGGGGCTTTTTCTATTTTCTTTTTGTATTGAGGTTGTTGCTGTTCTTCAATGCTTCACTCCAACTGATTTACGACTAGGCATTATTAAAAAACAAAAAAAAATTAATGATTTAATATTTACTGCTCGTTAGATGTTAAAATTTTTTATATGTTTATTGTTAAGTTACAAACAATAGGACGGAATCCACACTTCACATGATTTGAATTGAACATAATTTAAAGTTAGTAGCCTTGGTAATTCTGTGACTTTAAAAAAAAGGAATCTTTTATGTTTTGTATTAAACTCAATTTTATTCTAGTTCTATTCAACCCACGAAAATTCTAAATCAAATAGTTGGATCACAAATTTTTTTCTATGGATTTTTTAATTCATGGATTCATTCATTCATTAATTCATATATCAGTAATTAATTTAATGGATTTTCATCTAACTTTAATTTTACTGCAGATACATAAACTAATATATAATTATTTTATTTTTGAAGTCCTGATCCAGTATAAAATCGTATCAATTTAACAACAAATAAATCCAATTTTTTCATTTTTAATCACCGCAACCGAATGCTATCATTATACTTAGTTTAAAATAATGTTACTTTTAATTTTCACATCTTCTCAAACGAATTTTAATTTTTTTAACTTTATAGCATTTTTCGATTGTGTTCGTAAAATGCTACGTTAAAGTAATAGTTAACAAGATTTTGAATTAAGTGTAAGTACTACAATTTTGGTTAGGTAATTATGCAAGTGTAATGTTTAAAACTGTGACTGTTTAATTTATGATTGGGCCAATCGATCAAGAGTTCAAAATCTGATTATAACATTAAATTTTATTTGCAATATATGTCCAATGTATAATTAATTTATTAAATTAAAATAATTAATGCCTGTAAAATGTATCTAGTTACATTTTTCCCAACAGTTCAAAACCAATGATTTTGGTAATGTTTCATGTCTCATATCCATCCATATACGCCATGAATTCAATATGCCGAAGTGCCTACTTCAATATTCCACCGAGAAAAACTACTTCGTTTAGGAATTCCTTTTAGCATTCATGGTACCTTTTGTAATCTCCTTGCTATTTTTTATCCGATAGATTTTCTCTCTGGTTTCCATTTATTACTCCGTCTCAGCTATTATTATCGTTTTATATATGATGATATCTTGAAACAAAATAGCCCTCTGGCCAGGATTTTGAATTTTTAGATGAACCGAAGTAACTGTATATGCCATATTAGTTGTTTGTGTGGCTATCATCCTTCTTGAAATTGTTAGTCTTAATGTTTAATGATCAAACAAAGTTCTTTTTACCAGCTAAATGTGAAAATTTTCGTTTAATCGTTCAAATTTTAATGTTTTAGACATAACATTTTTAGTTTCAAGGTATAATTTTTATTACCATTTTTTTACATAATTTTAATACATAATTTAATGTTAAAAACATAATGTCCAATATTCAATTTGAAAGTAAGCCATACTACTAATTTACCTACAATATATTTGCATATATGATTCAGGAAGAAAACATGTGAACTCCTATTTTTCTATCATGGCTACTATATATGGAAATAATGAGTTGAGGCCTAGAAACAAAGTGCTGTCAACAGCTGTTTCGCGTGAAACGCAATTTGCTCTCCCAATTTTTCATCCGGATGATCTGGGTGATGTAAGCCGGTGCTCCATCAGCAGCACTTAGTATCCCCCCTTTCGTCAGCCCTCCGCCTAGCTCACTAGTCCCTGGTTGATAAAGAAAGATATATAGTTATTAGTTTCGGAGATTGCAGCCTACAAACATGGGTAGATTTGCTTTTACATTAGTCAAACATAATTTTATCTGTTTAAATATTATCTTTAGGGCATTAGGGGTAATATTGATTTGCTCGCTTTCATACATCATACTCAGGCAAATAATACATATTATTTACTCTATGTACTGCTAATTTAATGTTTAGAAAATAAGATAACTAAATAAAAAAAATTAAATTAAATAATAAATATTCTTTATGTTCTTGTCTATATTATCAGTCTGTAGGAATTTGCATCTAGTTAATATTTTTATCCTGAAGAGTAATTTTATGTTCTATTTGAGTCATGATAAATTACATAGTACGATAAAATAAATTAGTAAATTTTTTTTTTTTTTTTTTTTTTTTTTTTTTTTATATTCATATTCACAACTCGGTAGATGCAGTTGTTCTGGAAAAGTTGATAATTACTAACGTGACTACTATAAAAGTACTTACACAATACTAAGGGTTAAACATGATAAGTTACAACCGATTCTCAATTTTTTCCTGGGATAAATATGTTGCCTAATTTTTCTAATTCATGTACAGTAAGTCAACCATGTCCTTTATTGTTGGAGCGGGCGAATTCTCTGCCCGGACAGGCGTATTGTGCTCAGGCACGCGACCCGCATTAACTACAGGCACACGTATACAGGCGACTGGTAGCCTGGGAATGTGGTCCTCGATACAACCCACTCGCCCTGTTGTTTTAGTTTCTATTGCGAATGTGTTAATTATTATTAATAATATCATAGCTAATAAGTTAAGTAACTTATTCGTATATTAGTCATTGAATGAGGAGTATATGGAATGAATTAAAGAGATCAAATGATAAGTTACATTCATAATTCATGAGTGCTATTGTATAGCAGGTATAGATAGTTTCTCACCTGTAATATTTTAGAATCATTCTATAGCACTTGCAATCCTAATAATTTATTCTAGGTTTCACCCAAGTATACGTTAGACTATTTTCTTACAAGGGAACTATCAACCAAAAAATAAATAAATAAATAAAAAAATACTAATAGACAGAAGTTTAAGATCAGCATAGTTAAGCACAAAAATATTTTTAAATAAAACTATCCCTTTTGTTTATTCTGGAATCGTCCCACAAATATTATCTAGCGCTGTTCTTCCTTTTAAAATTTCAAATTGATTCAAAATTCATTAAACACCTTATCCTTTATGCAAAATTAAATATATGAATTAACTCTATGAATTTGGTATTTTGAAAAACACATCTTGCCTCAGTATAAACTTCTACTCAGAAAATAACCTCGAAGTTCACCAATATTCTTTACACTTTTCGAATCGATTTAGTTGAGGAAGGGTTATAGTATAGGGCCAAGAATTCTAATCCGCCCTCAGAAGACTTTCTTATTTCCTGCAATATCCACGATAAGACCGAGCGCACATTAAGGTAAGGCGCACATTGAACTGTCCCACGCAGGCGACGCAGAGCAGAGCAGAGCAGGCGGCACGAAAAAAAGAACGTCGCACGGTTGCCCGCGCACTTTGGAGAGCCGCAGTTTCGGGAAGGCAGGGGCTTTTTTTAGTTAAAGTATGTTAGATTTCTTGGATTTAAGCTCAGAATCTGATTCGGATATAGAGTTGGACACAACAAAATTTGCATTATCAAAAGTCAAGGTAAAAAAGATTGTGATACAATGAGGAAATGGAGAAAAGACCAGCTCACGAAAGAATTTGCAAACAGAATATTCTTAACAATCTATGAACTATTTCCGTCTGTCTCGTGAATTGCATAATTACATTGAAGTTACTATTTAGTCTGAGGGATCCAAAGCTTAAAACCATTACTTATCGTGATGTTATAAAATCAGGTAACGAGAGGTTTGGTTAAGCTCTAAGTTTGTAGAATTATAATAGGCACAAATCTCTTGAAATCCTTGGATACGATTTCAAGACCATAATATCATTATGGAATCATTTTCCCCCCATTAATTTCTTCTTTTTTTCCTTGGAAATTTTTTTTAATTTATTACCGATATTATTTATTTGATTAATGAATATATTATTCACTACTTTGTATACTTTTAATTTTTTATTAATATTTATTACGGGTTTTTAATGTCATTATTATCTTTAATTATCTACCATGATTTTAATTATTTGACCAGTTGTAGTTTTATTATTTATACAAATCTGTTATTCTTGAGGGACCTTGTCCCAGAAGAAAATTTATTTTCTCTTCTTTTCTATTCTGTATGAGGATATAATTAAATTAAGTAGATAATATAACCGAGAAAAGTTATATTTACATCAAATATCTGATTAAAAAAGTTCCTATCGACCCATGTTCCATTCTCCACTCTTTTCGATTCTGTAAACAGCAGCTTTTTTTTTTTTTTTTACTCAAATATATTTTTAAAAAAGAAATATACATTATTTGTTTTTTCAATCAACGTTTTTATAAACTAAATTTCCATTAAGCCTATGTTTTTTTCGGTGAAATGTTATCAATCAAATTTTCCTGAGATCATAACTTGTTGAATCGTTGAATTAACTTCTAGTATCTACTAGAGGAAAACTTGTTTTTCTACCATATTTCTTTAACGTGTCACAGTAAGACGAATGAAAACTAACAAAAATCGGAATAAGGTATGACAAATAAAATAACAATATCAAAAATGTTACGGTAAAAGTAACTTTTAGAACTTCATGAAGGCCCTAATCTAAATTTGAATATACCAGTATATATATATATATATATATTCGTATATTAAAATTTAGATGTATTTTTAAATAATTTTACAACTGCATTTTTTATCCTGAAATTGGTTAGTTTTAGAAATTCAAAACACTTGTATCGTGCAGATTTGGAATAACGAGAAATTTCAAAAGTTTTTTTCGATTTTGAAATCTAAAATATCAGAATATATATATATTTTGTAAATTATTGTATTTTTAGGACCGTTATTTCCCCCTATACTTATCTAGAACACTCTATAGATACAGAAGACCTACCTAATGTCATTAACCTACTTAAAAAATACGTGGAATTTCACGAACAGTAATATTAAATGATAATAATAGGAATTAAAATAATCAAATATCGAAAACTGCGTCGCATCGGCACAGTTTTCTGTGGCAGATCCACGAGTGCCGCATCGGCCTGCTCTGCTCTGCTCTGCGTCCCAATGTGCGCGGTTCCTATCTAATTCACTTACCACAAAAACTGCTCTGCGTCGCGAATGTCTCAGTGTGCGCTCGGCCCTAGGCACACATTGAGACAGCGACGCAGAGCAGAGCAGAGCAGTTTTTGTGAAACGTGAATTAGACAGGAACCGCCCACATTGGGACGCAGAGCAGGACAACGCAGTTTCCTATCTACCACACATATTACCAAAAACTACTCTGCTCTGCGTCGCGAGTGTCTCAGACTAGTCACACATTGAGAAAGAGGATCATCGTGACAGTAATTTCTATTTCATCTTACCAATGTCTTAATCATTACTTAAATAGCTCGGTGCTTATATTTTAATTCATGATATCCATATTTTCTAAACTAAAATAATGTTAATTTTGCTTCATGAATCATTTACACTTTCCATTTTCAATATAAACAATCTAAACAACATAATCTGTTATGTTAATTATTCAACGAATTGATAAACCTCTCATTCCATTGAATAAGAGGAAAAATATGACTACAGATATTTTATTTATCTTTATAAATACAAATAAATAAAATATCTGCTATGTCATATTTTTCCTCATGTTCAATGGAATGAGAAGCTTATCAATTCGCTGAAGAGCGTTGAAAGCCAATGTACGTCATTGGAAGTTGAAAAAACATGGAGTCTGGAAAGCACGTACGATTGCCGTGAAGAGGGCAACCCTCGCCGCCGCTATTCACAGAAGGTCCTCTGAAGCCCTTTGAAAGGTCCCCGCTAAGGAAGGGCCTGGGTAAGAAATTACCACAAATTCATCCTCGGTCCCTTAGGATAAGTCCTTTGAGCTTGGATGTGAGGCTTCGATCCTTGGAAATTAGATCAGCGTGGGCCAGGCTTCTTCTCTTGGCCCTTTTTTGTGAGTCAAATTAATTAGTTAGTCCCTTTTTTAAAAATTGAATAAAGGTGAATCAAGCATTTTTAAAATGAGTTTATATAGGAGTAACAAAATATAATTATTTTGTTTGATGGAAGCTAACGAATCTCTGTAGCCCCTGTCACCGAAAAACTTTGGTATCCGAACATAGTTCAACCGCCTGTCCTTTTCCTGTGAACTGAAGAATTAATTAAAAAATGAAATGTACTAAACAATTTTAAGTCATGTTACTGGATGTCATTAAAGTGATCAGTGATTAGTCGACATTTCGAAGTCCCTACTCAGTATATAACCGATAACCGAAAGTTTGTTGGTTCAAATCCCGAGTGCCGGGTGTCTTAATCCGTCACAACTCGGCTTTTATGTTCCACCTTCACCCACTAGCTCAGGGGAAAATCCGTATAGCCGTAGGGGTTCGGAATTAGACAAGAAAAACCAGAGCCTCGTGTTTTAACTAATGTATTAATTAATAATATTGTGTCATATCCAAAATATAGTTTTAAAAAAAGGGGTGGGGCCTTCGCTATGCGTTTAAGAAGCTAAATCTTTCTGTAAAGTTTCAAGGTCTATTCTGCAATTGATTAAATTGTCTTACTTACATGTCACTCGTCCATTGCAAGACTGGTCAATCTAAAAAAAAATAAAATGAAGCGATTTATGAGATCCAAGTAGCCATATTGGCTGCTTTAAGTAAGATTTTATGAATCATCTCTATCGGGGTCTATAGGCTTTCCTAGGGATAGTAGAGGACAATGAATGGCGTTATGAATTATTATTTATTTTCTGAGCGTCTTATATATTTTCACATTATAAAATTAATCAGGCCCATTAAATTTAATTTTTTTTTTTTTTTAAATATCATAAAAAGGGAATATAGATGTGATTAGCTTACAGTCTGAAGCGATGCCAGAAATTTCACGTCGTATATGGCACTATATTACTTTAATCTTTGTATATTAAAAAAAAAAAATAAGCTAGCGGTTAATATTTATTTTTCCACACTGAAATATTATGGAATCTTTTGGGTTAGAAATGACTTACACCCAGGTGCTCTCTGACCGGTCAGTTGTCAGAATCATCATGGAAGGGTGTGATTTCGATTTAGATAAATTCTTTTCGTGGAACGATGTAGTTTTCCTTGAAGGGGCATTTCACATATTAGTTTTCTACTTTTGTATGTATTTGGTGATTATTACTTCATATTTTATATCTATCATGTTATTAGGCTTTAGTTGTTAGAACCTTAGAAAAGCGTATTTTGTTGCTATTAGGGTTATAACAATTAATATTGGTTTTTATAAGAGTCGTCACTTAGTAGCTTAGAATAGGGAATCTCATTTAAAGATTTCATGTTAGTTAATTGATGAGTAGTTTTTAGTGTTCCAAGTTAAGTTATGATTTTAGCCTTGCATTATCTGGGAAGAGGGTTATTTACAAATTGAAATAATAATTAAGTTAGAAGGAATATTTTGGTTTTAATTATTCTTTCCTCAGTTAAAGCGAAGACCGGATTGAGGATATACCAGCGTGGCGTAAAGAAACAATTTAGGCCTCCTTCGACAAAGCCTTTGTTTAGCTACGTCGTAATAATTTCCTGTTTGATGTGCAAAAGTTGTAAATGAAGTTGTTTCGCCGGAGTTTGAAAGAATTTGGAAGTGGGTACTTAAGCGCATTTCGAGTCATGTTTTAGCCCTCCTTCCAAATGGCTGGGATGTATCAGAACACGTGAATTTTTCAAGGCTTCTTCACCCTCTTGTCATTCTTTTTTACAACTTCAAAGCTTTTGTTTTTATTTTTTACAGTTTTTTTTTTATACTACACTGTATGGATAAAAATCTTCTTGTAATATATGGAAGTAATATTATTATTGTCGCATAACTTCAATATACTCTTTGTCGAAGATGAAATGGAGAAAATAAAATTCATGAAAAATTATATATGTTAAAGAGATAACCAACATATAGTAGCTATTTGTTGTAAAAGAGTTAATATCATAATCCCCGGATCCTTAAAATGTTTATTGAAAAAAAACATGTACTTATAGTCAAAATCAATGCATCGAAACATAAGTTTAATTATCTTTTTTACCTACTTTTTACATTTTCCTTGTCAATATCTTACACTATCACTAAGTGGTAATTATTCCTAGTCAGAAATAATAATCCGTTTTTTTTTTAGATGGAAAGTAGTATTTTAGCGGCTCATAGTTTCAGTGCAGACTAAAAATATCGCATGTTATGTCATAATATCAAGTATGTGTAGTACCTACTTACGATTAATACGAAACAATTTATGACCAAAAACTACATCCATAAAATTGTAAGAGCGTATTCATTAACTTCAATTGAAATTCTTAAAATGAAATAAATAAAGAATATTTTTGAGTTTAATGGTGATAGTAATAGCAATTAAAAGAAGAACACCTGTAAAAAGGAATGAAATAACTATATTAATTGATATTAAGACTTATAAATAAACTTTGATTATTACGATGAGCTTAGTGTATGAATATATTAAGTGAAATTTTTTAAGAAATTAAGATTTTTTACTTTCACTTACCTATATATGAAATATATAGTAAGTGGAAGTATTGCGATCGTGAAAATTTTCGACTTCCGGTTTTCATTGGAAATACACGTTTTGGGGTCCCCTGAGTCAAAATAACCAAGTCCCGCGAAATGGTGTGTGTGTGTGTGTGTGTGTGTGTGTTTTTTTTTTTTTTTTTTTTTTTTTTTTTTTTTTTTTTTTTTTTTTTTTCTGGGTAGGGGAAAAATCTTACATAAGACGCTGTGCGACTATAAGTCCACAACAGTGTGAGATTCCTACTCACTAAAAAACCACCTCCCTATTCTTCAATGCCACCCCACGGAACCGCTGTCAGGCATTACTTCACGGGGGGCCGAGTGGCTAAGTGCCTACTTCTTTATTTCTTTATCATGCCTAAAGAACTAAAACTAGACTCAAACCCAGAAGCGACGGTTCCTACAATAGGCGGCGACCTGGTCAGCGTCTGTTCCTCAGGTTAGAGGCGGCTGTATTACACCTGGCAGTAGGTATACAATGCACGTCCATTTGAATGGTAATTATGGAGGAGAAGGAAAATTTTGTTACGGTGCAGGGGGTAGGATCCCCAGTGCCGGCGTCTGACAGGAATGAGAAAGCGGGTTCCGAGACGTCGTTATCCAGTGACCGCAGTGCTGCAGTGGTTGATCACTTGGCTGCTGAAGCATCTAGTGCTTCAAGTGAAGAAAGAAGAAGAGAATTGTGGGCATTGCTCGGTGGTGAAATTCGTAAGCATCACGAATTCGTCAAGGGTAAGCGTAATGTGCATACCGAGATTAAAGCTCATGCATGCACGATTCGCATGCTCTACGAGGCCATAACTAGAGAAGACAAAAACCCAGAAGGACAGACAGCAGTTGGAAACAGTTGCGGAACACAGACATCTTCGAGTTTGCGACTTCCTCAAGAGGACTCCAGCAAGGTGACATTGCCTAATAAGCAACCAAGCAAAAAGAAGAGGAAGAAGAACAGAAGACGAAGGACACAAACCGGACAGGAAGAAGCAGAGGTACATATTCCTGCTGAAACTGATTCCCTAAGGAATGAGAGGTGGCAATTAGTGAAGAACAAGAAGATAAGAAAAAAGAAGAACTCTAAGCAGAACACACAAAATAGACCTCCACGGCCAGACGCCTTGATGGTTAAAGCAAAGGAGGGCTCGACCTACGCAGACATCCTGCGTACGATAAAGAATGACCCCGAGCTTCAGGAAGTAGGAGAAAAGGTCCAAAAAATACGGAAGTGCCACACAGGAGGACTCATACTTGTTCTGGATAAAAATGCGCAGGACAAGACAGAATTAATTCGTTCTGCGATAGCAAAGAAAATGGTCGACAAAGCAGAGGTCACTAGTAAGAGGGATTCTGTTGCTATTGAGCTAAAGGACCTCGATGAACTGACTGACGCTAAGGAAGTGCACGAAGCCATCCGAAAACAAATCGATGGAGCAGGAAATATTGATATTTCCGTTGTAAAATCCCTTCGTAAGGCCTATGGTGGCACACAGACAGCAGTGGTAATATTGCCTACCGATTTAGCAAGAAAAACGTTAGAAAAAGGCAGTATTCGAATAGGTTGGATAAATAGCCGTGTGAGAGAGAAGTTTTCTCCCCGGAGATGCTTCCGATGCCTCGACTATGGTCATCTGGCACGAAGCTGTGAAGGGCCTGACAGAACCGGACTTTGTTTCCGATGCGGCGAGGAAGGTCACACAGCAAAAGAGTGTTCCGGAGAACAGCGATGCCTATTGTGTGATGAAGGAAGAAACCGCAGACACGCTACTGGGGGCTTTGGTTGTCCTATGTACCAGCGGGCAGTAGTAGCAGCCAAACAGTGCGGTAGATGAGGTTTATGCAGTTAAACTTAAACCACTGCGAAGCAGCGCAGGACCTCTGCTGGCAAACAATTAATGAGAAGAGCATCGATGTGGCCTTGTTGTGCGAGCAGTACAAAAATGTTGATGGACCCCATTTCTGGATGGCGGACAAATCAGGACGAGCAGCAATTTGGGTCAGAAAGGGACTCTTCATTCAGGAGACTCAGCAGACAAGTATTGAAGGTTTTATTTGGATAAAGGTGGCCGGTATCTACATTTGTAGTGTATATGCCCCACCGAGTTACTCCCTGGACGAATTTGAGTTTATGCTCGATAGAATAATCCAGGAACTACGAGGTCGTCAACCGCTCGTAATTGCTGGAGACTTTAACGCTTGGGCTATAGAATGGGGAAGCAGAGAGACTAATAAGAGAGGCGAATCTCTTCAAGACGTATTCGCTGCACTTGATGTTGTTCTTTTGAACACTGGCAACACTCCAACTTTCTCAAGGAATGGAAAGAACTCTATAGTCGATTTGACCTGGGTTAGCGCATCTCTTTCTCGCTATAAAGACAATTGGCAGGTATGTGATCACTACACTCATAGTGATCATCATGCCATCTTCTTTGAGGCGACTTTATCAGATACCGTAGGAAAAAAAGCTAAACCTAGGAGTCCAGTGTGGAGCCATAGATCATTTGACCGAGATTCGTTTTGCACAATGATGGAGGAAAAAGTTATATTACAAGGATCTGTAGAAGAGAAAGTCTCACAGCTGATGGAGCTTATTACTGATGCCTGCGATGCATCAATGACGAAGACACGCAATAGAAACCATCGCATGGCCGTGTATTGGTGGAACGAGGAGATCGCGGTACTTCGACAGGCATGTCTTCGTACAAGAAGACTGGCCCAGAGAGCGAGAGACCGCCCGGTTTATGATGTCCGAAAACAAGAGCATAAAAATGCTAAAAGGAATCTGGTAAAGGCAATAAAAGAAAGCAAACGTAAGAGTTGGAAAAAGCTATGCGAAGAGGTTAACGAAGACACATGGGGAAGACCATACAAAATCATACACAAAGTCATGGCAAGGTTGAAGACTTCATGCCTATCGCCTCCAACTTCACCTGACCTGATGGAAAAAATAATAGCAGCCTTATTCCCTAGAAGAACAGAGGTGGTCTTTGAAATAAACCAGCTCGAGGATGAGGGACAAATTCCAGAAATCACTATGGAAGAACTAGAAGCAGCTTGCACTAAAATACGGGATTCCAAGGCTCCCGGACCGGATAACATCCCAAATAAAGCGTTAAAAGCTGCGATCAAGTCAAGACCAGAACTATTCCTGGACATCTATAATTCTTGCCTCCGCGAAGGGATCTTTCCAACCCAATGGAAGAAGCAACAGCTCGTGCTCCTGCCTAAGGGAAAAGGACCTCCGGAAGACCCTGCATCTTATAGGCCAATCTGTCTTCTCAACACTGCAGGCAAGGTTTTGGAGAGGATCGTTTATGGCAGAATGACCGATTTCAGTGAAGGAGCTCGAGGACTTTCAGACAACCAATATGGTTTTCGGAAAGGAAGATCGACTATCGAGGCAATAGACTTTGTGATCAGATCTGCTCGAGAAGCAATCGCTGGAAAAAGATGGAGAAGGGGTGGAAAAAAGTACTGCGCCATTATAGCATTGGACATAAGGAATGCTTTCAATTCAGCAAGATGGGACTGTATTATGGAAGGACTGCAAAGGATGAATATTCCGCAATACCTAATAAGGATTATTATCAGTTACTTTACTGATAGAATCTTGTTTTATAATACGGATAATGGAAGTAGAACCTATAAGATTACAGGTGGAGTTCCCCAAGGTTCTGTATTAGGGCCCTTGTTATGGAACATAATGTATGATGCGGTACTGAGGCTCCCCATGCCGGAAGGAACTGTAACACTCGGTTTTGCAGATGATCTGGCAATAATGGTACGTGGAAAACTGCTGGAAGAGATAACGTACAATGCTAACAAGGCAGTAGTTACGATTCGCCAGTGGCTTTCATCGGTAGGCCTTCAGCTTGCTGATCATAAGACTGAAGCAGTCCTCATTACTAGTAGAAAAGTAAGAGAAACGATCAGCCTGACCGTTGGAGAATGCGAAGTCCATTCTAAGCGATCCATTAGATATTTGGGTGTGCAGATTGACGCCAGGTTGCGATTCGACGAACACCTGTACTTAGCTAGCTCCAAAGCAGCCCGGGTTACAAATGCATTGGCCCGAATTATGCCAAATATCGGTGGACCCCAGCAGAGTCGGAGAAGACTGTTGGCTAATGTAGCCAGTTCCACGCTGCTATACGCGGTACCGATATGGGTTAATGCCTTTCACGTACAGTCATATGCCCGTAAAGCTATCAGTATGCATCGAAGAAATGCACTGCGGGTTGCTCGAGCGTTCCGCACTGTTTCCTATGATGCTGTGTGTGTCATAGCTGATATGCCTCCGATTGATCTTCTGGCGGAGGAACGCAATCGAATTTACCATAGAAGACGTGGACAGCCCAATGCTCACTGGCCTACGGTAGATAAAGAAGAGAGAAGGAAAACTGTGGAAAGCTGGCAAAGGCGATGGGATTCATCATCTTCCGGAAGATGGACCCACAAGATGATTCCCGACATATCAATATGGATCGCCCGCAAACATGGAGAGGTTGACTATTATCTCACCCAACTGCTCACCGGACATGGCTGCTTCAGAGCCTATCTAGCCAGATTCATGCTAGAAAAGGAAGCTTTGTGCATTTGTGGCCTCGCCGACGAAACGGTGGAACATGTTTTCTTTTGTTGCAGGAGATTAGCCAAAGAGAAGGAGCAGCTTGATGTGATTCTGGGGAAGAAGTCTACCCCGGAAAACTTAGTTTCGTTGATGCTGATCAAGCAGGAGAATTGGAGGGCTGTTACAGACTATGCCGCGAAAATCGGCAGGTCCCTTAGAGCCTATGTGTGTGTGTGTGTGTGTGTGTGTGTGTGTGTGTGTGTGTGTGTGTGTGTGTGTGTGTGTGTGTGTTTTTCGATTTTCTCAAAAACGGCTGTAACGATTTTGATTAAACTGAGTATTTGAACTATTCATATGCCTGAAATATGACTGTAAAAATTTCATCAAAATTGATCAACCGGAGGGGGGACTTTACTTAATAAATTTTGTATCATTTTCACATGTTTTTTTTATTTACTCAAAAACGGTTCTAACGATTTTGATCAAACTTGGTATTTGATGAATTTATATGCCAAAGATGTGATAACCAACATTTCATCACAATTGATCAACCGGAGGGGGGACTTTACTTAATAAATTTTGTATCATTTTCACGTGTTTTTTTTCATTTACTCAAAAACCGTTTTAACGATTTTGATCAAACTTGGTATTTGATGTATTTATATGCCAAAGATGTGATAACCAACATTTCATCACAATTGATCAACCGGAGGGGGGACTTTACTTAATAAATTTTGTATCATTTTCACGGTTTTTTTTTTTTTTATTTACTCAAAAACGGCTTTAACGATTAACAAAAAAAGATATGAATGTAGAAAAATGTGTGACTTTTTTTTTTTTTTTTTTTTTTTTTTTTGGTGGGATAATTTGTATATTAAATACACCTATGCATAGAATTATAAATACACCTAATTAAAACTTCTTTAAATGAGTTACCCGTTAGGTCTAGGTCTTTACAGGTATGCTGTAAGACTAATAATTTATGTTACCTCTGACCAGAGTGAGGATGCCAATGGGCATGACGAGGACTGCTACCATGAGATCTGTGATGGCCAAAGACATGAGGAAGTAGTTGGTGACGTTCTGGAGGCGGCGTTCCCAGTAGATCGCGAGGCAGACCAGGATGTTGCCGCTCGCGGTCGCCGCCACCAGCGCCGTAGCCACCAGCGCCCACCAGTTCCAGTTCTCATGGCATTCCTGGCACATATCTCATCACCGTCCGTCTGAAACATGGTCATTTTAAAACTTATGCTTCGTTTCTAAGGCGGTTAGCGGATATGACTAAAATGGAACAGAAGGGAATGATAAAACAGAAGGCATGAAATCTAATCCTTTCCTTTCTTTCAATGCTTTGATCTAGGAATTCATTTACAAACTAAGGAGAAACATATTTTCTAATCAAATCCCTTTCCAAATAATTATACAATCATGCATTTTCAGACTGTGCCCTACATTATCTTTTATTTTAGTGGACAGTTATCTACACTAACTATGTATTACCATCGCCTTCAAGTTTTACTTTATTATATTCATCGTGCTAAAGCTATACGATTCGTAATTGTATACTATGCATAAACGTAGCAATGGTCTGATCCAATGATAATAGTTATATTTTAGTTTACAGATTTTAGTTACATTACATTCAAATTTCCGATTGAAATATAAGGTGGTTTTAGTGGAGCAGTAATAGTTGTCGGTTTCTGGAAAGGCATTAGAGACAACAATTTGAAAATTAGGTTTCAATTTATGAACCGTAAACACCAATCCTTTCGATTCCTATTCACGTTATATATTAACAAAACACTTGAAAGGAAGAAAAACTCCAAAAAAAAATATATATATATATATATATATATATATATATATATATGTGTGTGTATATATATATATATATATATATATATATATATATATATATGTGTGTGTGTATATATATATATATATATGTGTGTGTGTGTATATATATATATATATATATATATATATATTTATTTATTAAAGTAATGAATTATTGATTTTCAAGTAGTTTTCAGTGATACATAAGTAGTCCGCATCAAACATTTCAGAACAGTTTTCATGTTGCCGTATTAATGGAGGTATAATCTTTTGTTGGAACGTTATTTGACGAACGAACTACGGTACAAATTGAATTATTTTCATTGGAAAAGGAAGTGTTTCTTTATATAAGAAAACAGATGAATGTGGGCGGTGAAAGATGGCTATTTCTGGTTTGCCTTTTTACTATTTATTCCACAGCTGTGGAATATCCCAGCTTCAGGTTCTTCTGCCTTATGGAATAAATGTATCAGCCTAACAGGCCTTACTTCTTCTCAACACCCTATTTCTTTCAAAGGACGCCACCGTTACCTAAAAACAGGGGATCCATATGATCATATTCATTGCTGTCATGTGAATTGTAACAGGACCTGATCATTAGAATCCACAGCCTTAACAAAGCGGACCCCGTTAAAAAAGATGCTGATTAAATATTTTGTAGGCCACCACGGGACGCCGGTGATTGATGCTGTGGTTTATATTCTCCCTTGGGCTTCCTCGTTATTTCTCGATATCACATTAACACCCCTGGGCTGGGGTTTACAGTATCCATTTAGGCTAGGTTAGTTAACTAGGGATCCTTGCGGTGTTGGGATGCTGTTACTCATTACCTTTGGAGTGTTTTTTTTTAATTATTCTGTTTTATTTATTCTTGTATGGTTTATTAATTAAGCATGTTGAAAGTATAGAGCGCCCTGTAAATGGGTATCTTGTTCTCTTTAGCTGATTTTAAAGGATTTTGTTTTGAGTTATCAGCCGTTTTTGACATACTTTCATATTAGTTTGGTATAGAATTCAAGTTTAGTTTTTTCATAAATAGCTTATCTTCCAAATTATATTTTGTCTTTGTTTTCCCTCTTCTGTTTTATTGTTCGACCTACTACCCCATTCTTCCATTATCAGTCACAAAGATCTTCATAGTCTATGGTTTTCCTGGCCATTGGAGTTATATTAATCCACGACTTGGACTTGGTTGTTTTAAGTATTACTTAGCTAGTTAGAGACCTATAATCTATTTTTCAGTTTTAATTATTAATGAAATAAAATGCCATCTAACGCTTACATATTTATTATTACAATCTGAATCTTCTGCAGTGATGTGGAGCTGGGAAGGCCGATATCATTCGGTTGACCCTAAGGGCAGAAGGTAAACAGGAACCTTCCCAACCTACCTCTCTTCAAGTGCCCATTCACGTAATAGCTACTTACCCCATGACCGTTTGGATCTTCCATTCCCTTCCTGAGGGTCTGCATTCATTTTTGCATCATCTGATCAGTTGAAAATTAAAATATGGTTTACGCATACTTCAATTTTTATATAAAGTAACCAGGGTGGCACATATGTAGTAGGTGAAGACTAATGTCATAAATGTCGTAAGGATTCTGGACCCTACAGAAATGTGTTATTTGAGGGTGATAAGGATTTCCTGAAAACAGTCAGCTACCATGAAATTAATTTACGTTTTTAGAAATATTTACTCATGCTATAATTTAGATATTTTTATCACAAAATTTCTGTAAAATTCATGATATAAACCATTTTTTCGGGTAACTAGTTTTTATTCTTGTAGTGCATCTTTATTCTTGTTACTTAAAAAAAATATTCAATACTCATTAAATACTGAACATTTGTTTGCGTTATCATTATTTTTTGTTTTTAATGTGCATTTTACGTTGCATATATTAACTACCTTGATTTATTATTATTTAAGAAACCTACGGCAAATAACTAGAGAAAAATATAATGATAAAATTGATACCTATAAAACTTGAATGTTTTTTTTTTTTAATATGGAGATGTGTAATCTTTTTGAACAGTTTTTGTTACCTTTTTTTTGGGGGGGGGGCACGGTTACCGTCATCAAATTTTAATAGCGTTACTAGTTTTTATCGATGTATAACTATCGGATATAAAGAGCGATAAATTTGTCTCTTAGTATAACGGTATTAGTTTTAAGTTACTGAGATAGTTTCTTTTAGTTATATTTTTAATGTTGGAGGGATATAATTTAATATCCCCAAAATGATATTATGGAATCAACTTATTCAACCAGATAACCCCTTAATGTTCGTTATGTGTGAGAAGGGAGACTATAAATTGTTGGCTAAACTTGTGCAAGGGACTCCTTACCAAGATAAAACCGTTAGCCCTTAACCTCACTTTCTCATCGCTATCGATTCCGGATAATCCACCCCGGTACTTGAAAAGAAAATGACCTCTTAGATGCAATATGGAGATGGGTTTTTTATGGCCCCCTGCTTGGGACATGAATCCCTTTTAACAATAGCTTTCTGAGGCATTTAATTACAGCGGTTTAGTAATTGAGGTATAATTAAGTATTAGGATTTAAAAAAAAGTAATTAGGTATAAAATAAAAGCAAATAAAGCAGTTGGATGTGTCTAACCACTAGGGATTAGAGTTGCGGGAGTTATAATTTAATTCACGGAACAGAATTTACCTGATGACTTTTTTTTAATTTCATTTTATTTTTCATAATTCATTCCCGCTGTGGGTATGGGATAGTGATAAATGAGACTCGATTTAACAGAATTTGTGCGAAACTAAAAGTTTTATTTTATAAGCTTCATATTACTGGAACTTGTATTATATATTTATTAAATAAATAAATATTATTATTTATAATATAATTAATAGGCGTGTTTAGATGTTTACATTATTTTTTCAAATCTAAATGATTCTCAAAATTACACTTTCTTTTATTTGAAGAATGTTGAGTCACAGTGCATTAAATTACAAGATCTTGTTTAAATATAATTAAAACTATAAACATGCTAAGCTATATTAATTAATTTAGTTAATAAAATGCTTTATTAAACATCATTATTGTTATTTTTTTTTTCCTTCTTAATCTAGCCTGACCTGTTAGCCAAACGATTATCATCGTTTCAGGTTTAGTCAGAATTAGGTCTAATATAGAAAACAATAATTATTTTTTCACTACCTTCTAATATTAGTTGAGAACAAAGGGCAATCGGTTCGGTCTGGGCTTACCGGAAAGAATTATCTCAGCTTCTCGTGAAAATTAGAGGAGGCGGTTGGTTAATTGGTGTTATAAAACGTCTGAAACAGTGGTTGCTCCAATAATTATCGCATCCTTTTTTTTCTTTGCCTGGTTCTTGAAGTTAATTTCATTGCGGTTTATGGGGATATGCTACCTATTTATCAATTACCATCAAGGGTTTTATGTAAAATACAAGAAGCTGTTTTTTGAAAACTCTTTGTTTCCCGTAAAATACGAAGAGTGCCGTGGAATAAATACTTATAATCGGGTGGAAACAAATTATGAGCATTGGCCTGATAGTTTTATGCATTGCGGTTGCCCTCCAGGGACGGAAAGGTACGTTTCGAGGTACGTTTGTCATCTAATGCCATTACATTTGCCTACAGCAGCCTCCATATATCTTGAAAATTGTACTCATCTTCCTTTTTCAGTGTAGGTCATAAATTTGGTTGCTAGCTTAGTTTTCTTCTTGTCTCTTCCCTTCTGATTTTGCGATGTTAATTTTATCATGATGAAACGTATGTTACTTGTTGCGTATTACTGTTGTTAACTCCTAAATTTTATTTGAATAAAATAAGAAACTGAAGAACCACTTTTGAAACACTTTTGAATAAAATAAGAAACTGAAGAACCAAAATGCTTTTATGATACCATCCATTTCATTCTATCAACCCAGTTAGATACCTACAAGAACCAGCTCACCAAAGGCGATATCTGTTCATATCTTGGAACTCCGATAGTAATCCGCAGCCATACTTTAACCTTTAATACGATGTATCCACACTGAAGAATCCACACTTTCTTTTTAGAAATGTGATTTTCATTGATCGCGAATAAAGTACAAATTATTGCTTACGTCTAAAAATGATTATTTTATTATTTCGTTTTGTTAAAGACGTATGTTATGAGGCTGGTACCATATGAAATTTTGCTATGTCATGAGTATTTTCTTATACACAATGTCAAGATATATCATTTTTCTTTTTGAAAAATTTATATTCCTCCAATATTCCTAATAAATGTTGATTTTTTTTACTATATCATCATAGAAATGTTTTTTTAATATATGTTGAGATATTCTGTTGAAATTGTTACCGTCTGAGAGGTATGTATCGTTGGAAGTGAAAGGTTAAGGCATAGGTACGAAGGGAGCGGAACATACCGAGGCTGAATATTGGCTCAGCGGCCATCAATCTTCCCTAGAGTATTGTATAGCCTTCACACATCTTACCCGCTTAATTCCTTTAAAAGTATTTGTTACCTCTTTTCCTTATATAATCTTTGCAAGGATTCAATGAAATTTTATAAAAATTAAAAAACAAAAAAAATCAATTTTCTAATTCATTCAAAACTTTCAGTCTGGAAAAGTGCGGAAAAACTGATAATATTTTATTCTTTACTGGTCATATTTCACACTGGTAACAATCTATGTTGTAATTTTCATCTTAAGATTCTTCATTATTTTTTATTCCGTTCTGTTACGTAGGCCAAATCGAAAATTTAATTTAATTTTTTATAAAGTATGTTTTTCAAAATGAATGGAATTCTACCCATAACGTTGCATTGAACTCTCGTTATATTATTTATTATTATCTCGTCTTAGTCGGTCTTTAAGGTTCTGTCTAGGGTCTCACCCTGTCGCTTATTAGCCTAGAGCTTTCCCATGTCGCCGTCCTGTAATGGCTTATGGAGAGTGGACCACCCTCAAGTAGCTGTAATAGGGGTTATTACCTGTCGGTCAGATGGCTTAATTACAGGGGTGTTTACTTTGGGAAGTTGATCTCATAGCCCGCTGGCTGTATGACGCTACATCAACTTCAGCCTAACTTATTAGCAACTTTGTTGAGCCCCCTTCCGGCTCAACTGGGTTTATTTGTCAGTTATTACATGGTTACCTGCAACTGCAGTTATCTGCAATAACTAAATAGTCGATGCAATAAATATTCGAACGAATAAATTTCGCTGATGATTGGGCTCATTATCGGCTTTTGATTTCATTCCATATATTGAGAATATTTCCTCACGACTGGAAAATATGTTCTTAAAATAGATACCTATCAGTTAGAGAAAAGATTGCTTTTCAAGATAATTATTTTTAATTAAGTGAGAACCCGGAACATTGTTTTTCGGTAAGTTTAAAATTAAATTTTGAACTTCATAATCATGGATTGAAGATTAGTTTAGTAACATATATATTTTTAATTTCTTAGCAAGTAATCATAGTAATAGCATAAATATAGTAATAGCATTCTAATAGGATAACTTTCTTCTTAAATAGCCTATTTTGCGAGGTGTGACAAGTTTTTATGGGTTGAAAGTGCTTACGCATTATTAATATTTTGTAGTATAATTATGAGATTGTTTTTATTTTTCTTTAATGTATAAGGATGTAAATTATTTTTTTAATTTCTAAAATAGTGTATTTTTTTAAGTTGGATTTTTGTGAACTAGAAAATTTCAAATGAGATACGCTTTGAGATATGTGCAATTTAAAATTTGACATTCATTTATTGGTTTTTGAAGAGTATCACGAAAAAACATTTTTTACAACTTTTAAAATGTTTAATCTCATAATATAGATATGTATAATTTGTTGTAACTCCTCCCATGAATAGCTATAGCTTAAGTTCTATTGTACTAACCGGTGGGTGGTCTTCAGAAACTGGAATTACTTACGAGACTATTTTAAATATCTCGGCAGGTTTATTTTCTTCCTTTGTTTTTAATATTGAGTACATTCTATTAGTATTTCATAATATTTGCGTGTTGATTTTAATAGTATTAATATATATATTAAAAAAAACTTTTTTACTTTTGTATGTATATTTATATTTATATAAATATTTATGACATAATTAACATAGAAATAAAAAGAAACACCTAAAAATCCTATTATTTCTTTTGTTGCAGCGAAATGTATTGATTGCAGGTATATTCCGAGCAATTTACTGGAATTCAAATAGGATGTCCGAAATTAAAGTCAATATACATATAACAATGTTTACATTTAAACATTATTGGATATTGTTTATTAGTAATGCTTTGCAAATAGCCAGGACCATGTATTAAAAATCTGGTGCGTGCGCGCAACACACAACTTTCACTTACCAACTTACTTAGATAAGAAATTGACGTGTTTTGTTAAATATCATTTCCCAAAGTCACACATTTTTCTACATTCATATCTTATTTTTATTAATCGTTAAAGCCATTTTTGAGAAAATAAAAAACCCCGTGAAAATGATACAAAATTTATTAAGTAAAGTCCCCCCTTCGGTTGATCAATTTTGATGAAATGTTGGCTATCACATATTTGTCATATACATACATCAAATACCCAGTTTGGTCACAATCGTGAAAGCCGTTTTTGAGTAAATAAAAAAAGCACGTAAAAATGAAACAAAATTTATTAAGTAAAGTCCCCCCTCCGGTTAATCAATTTTGATGAAATTTTTACAGTCATATCTCGGGCATATAAATACATCAAATACCCAGTTTGATCAAAATCGTTAAAGCCGATTTAGAGTAAATAAAAACAACACGTGAAAATGTTACAAAATTTATTAAGTAAAGTCCCCCTTCCGGTTAATCAATTTTGATGAAATTTTTACAGTCATATCTCGGGCATATAAATAGATGAAATACTCAGTTTAATCAAAATCGTTAGAGCCGTTTTTGAGAAAATCGAAAAAAACCTAAAAAGTTATTAAGTAAAGTACCCCCTCCATTTAAGTAATTTTGATGAAATTTATGCTGTCACATCGTGGGCATATACCTACACTAAATACCCAATTTCAGGATCGCACGGTTTATAGTTTTTGAGCTAGTCTGTTCACACACACACACACACACACACACACACACACACACACACACACACACACACACACACACACACACACACACACACACACACACACACACACACACACAGAGAGAGACACACACACACACACACACACACACAGACCATTTCGCGGGACTTGGTCATTTCGACTCAGGGGACCCCAAAACGTGTATTTCCGTTGAAAACCGGAAGTCGAATATTTTCACGATCGCAATACTTCCACTTACTATATATTTCATATATAGGTAAGTGAAAGTAAAAATGATAACTAACAGTTAGTTATTTGTTCATGGCGGATGCATAGTAGATGGCATTATTGGCCTCCTTTTATTTGTGTTTCGTTTTTTTTTTCCTATTTTTTGAAAATCAATCCTTTCAAGATCTTTAATTTAAAATTTATATTTTTCTCTGAAGTAATTGTTTCATTTATTTCTTGTATGTCTCATGGTATATTAAATAATAATTTCTAGTCTTATATCCTGTGGGTTTTATTTATTAGTCCTCGTGGCTAACGGAGTGTTTTGTTCCTGTAGAGAGTTGTTAGACAGGTTATAAAGCAAACCAAAATGCGATTGTAGCCGTAATGTTGGATGAAATAGAAGGGGTATTGGACGGCGGTATGTTGTATGGAAACGATTTATTACCGGGTGCACAACAGGTGTGTGTGGTCCAGCGGGTCTTTTTGTTCATATACCCTCCTCCCCTCTCAAATATTATTTCATTCATTTTTTAAAACCTCTTGATTATTGAATCATCCGTAACTTAATTAAAAGTCCGTTTGTTAGTTAGTCATAAGGTTTTGATGTCATCGAGAGTGCAAAAGTTATTTAATTCCATCTGAAAGAGCATTCATTCTGTCTCGATATAATTGACCGTCTCGATATAAATCTCATTTTTTTGTCTCTCGATATAACTGACCGTTAAAAGAACCGGTGCTTCTTGATTGTTCCAGGAAAAATGCAAATATAAGATACTTCTTTCAATAACTCATAATAACTAACCCTTTTCAGTATCTGGTTAAATGCCCATTCTGTTAGGTTGCGTACATCTTTATGTTATACTCTTGTCTTCTTAATTATTTTTATTTTAGTTTTTAGGTTGTTGTTTTATCTTTTTTCTTTTAATAAAATGTTTATAAAAGCTAACACAGTTACCTCAATATTTTCTTTAATGGAAGAGGTTATAGTCTACATTACATGGCCTGGATGTTAGCCTAGGTACTGGAGACAACTAATCCATATGCAGTTTAAAGGTGGTAGGAGATGGACCGTTTCATCATTCTGCGATGTTTAGGAACTGCACACCGACAGCTTTAGAAACCGCTTGGAGACTGAGAATTTCTCGTAATGTGAACGTGAGTGTACGCTGAGGTGAACTTGCATTCCACTGCTCCAGCATCGGGTTTTCATCCGAGGTTGTTCACCTAACTGCTAACTTTCAATTTTACTGAGAAAGCGCTCTCTGGTCATGGGGCCTCTGATTTGTTTATCGATAAGTCAAGATTTAACCTATATGCTAAGGATGATCTTGAAAGGTTGAAGTCAATAGAATATTGCTTAAACGGGTTAATTTTCAAAAATGGGCCCATATTTACTACCTAGATAGGTAGTAGTACTTCAGCTTTGGCCAGCTCGACGCCCAGACCAGAACCAAATAGGACAACTAAGGGATTATTTAGAGTGGTGTGTCCCTCCAGCTTTTTTTTTTTTTTTTTTTTTTTTGCCGTAGAGAGCTTACTTGTTGCACCGTAGGAATATGATGTATTCTAAAAATCTCTTCAAAATTTTGCTGGCGAGCCCTGGAATGAATTAATGAGGTTACACTATAAATGACTGATGCTGATTTAGAAACTGGTGTAGTAATTAACACGGGGCCGTGAGGATCAAACGATTCAACTTTGTTAGTATACAAGCCGACTTCCCTCTGTCGCTGTTGGATTATTTGGTCTATAGCAGAAGCAGAATAAATTTACATCTTTGATAAAACAAATTGTCAGTGAGAGATGGTTGTATGTATAAATAAATACATGGATGGCATAGCATCCGTTATAGTTCGCCTCGTGGCTCGGAGTTTAAATTGGCTAGCTGAAGAATTTAATGGCCCGAACCCTCATTTATTAAACAAGTTTCTCTCTAGCTCGGCAGATTAAAGATAAAACGGTCGGTAGTTGGTGACAAGTTCTTGAATTGACAGTATGTAATTGACACTATTGGATAAATCATAAGTAATTAGTGTATTAAATTATAAGTTTTCTAAACTTGGGGCGTTCAGAGGTAAAAAAAAAAACTATTAGAGCTCACTAAAATTTCATTAATGAAAAAAATTATCTTATATGGAAATGAAAATTCTATAGTTTTTAAACTTGAATCACCTTTAATATTTAATTATTAAGCTAAGAATTAATTAGCTGTGGTAAATAAAGATTACTTATAATAAAAATCGATGTTATTTTATTTTATCAGTGAAAACTATCAAGATATACATTGGTTTCCTTAGTTGGGTTTTATAGTTAATAAGTTTTATTAAGTTTTTGGTATATGATTTTTTGTAACATAATACATTTTCTTATTATATCGATGGTAAGTGATTTAACTTTAGTTGACTGATTAACTGTTTAATCATTCAATATCTTTTGACAACCATTGGTGGACTAATATTCTTTTCTTTTTTTCAGGTGAGTGATATTCAATTACAAAGTTGGAACTCTTATGCAAGTAAGCTATCATTTAAGTTGAAATTGAAATTTGTAATTTGGGTTGGCTATGCATAATAGTAAATATTTCAACTTTATATATTTCATTTTTTTAAATTTCCTTGATAGGTTTGTTTTTGCTGATTAGAGCGCTGTAATTAATTCGAATTTGGCCATTTTTTTTTAATTTATAGATGTTTACCAAATTATGTAATGTTTCTCATTACTCATGTTGGGTAATCAAAGCTTATGCATGTGTTATGTGTTAATATATTTATAACATTATATATTTTTAAAAAAATTCGGAAATATTGCAAATACATATTTATTTTGTAATTTTTAAAAGGCATCGAACCTTGAACATGGGAAATTTGCAATGCAGAAAGATCAGCTAGACTGATCATAACAGAATGATATTTTTTCTTAAAGCCTGGAAAGAATTTGACTTGGCTTTGGGAGTGACATTAGATAGGAAAATTAAAACTAATCAAATGCTACGGGAGAATCTATAGCATGTATTTTTACTTTGATCCTGCAGTGTAGAGGCAACAAAGAAGTTAAATAAATATTTTTTTCTGTATAAAATATTCCTTTTTTTACCGCTAGTGATTATGTTTTAGGAAAAATCTTAATATATGTGTACAATTTACGCGTTTTATGTATTATTAAATACAAAAGTGGTTCGGAAAAGAGCAATGTTAAATTAAAATTACACGTGACTTTATTAGGGGAGGGTGAGGACGAATAGCGATTAATTAAGTAATAAAGTACTTGAAAGGTCCTCCTGAGCCCCTGAATTGATTCCCGAATTGGCGTGGGCGGAGGACCGGAATATTTCATGGAGAATATTGCATGCTGTATCGGAGCTGATATCGAGTGCTCTCGACGGGACTTGTATCCTCGATCGGGATATTAATGCCTTTCGGTTGCTTCGCGCCACGGAGTGGAAGTAGTCCATGTGGAGCGGGGGCCCGGAATGTGGCCTCTAATTAACGAGGAGTACTCAAGTGCCACGTTGGTAATTAAGGGCTATTTGGAATTCTCGTAGGAGTAGGTGGCAAAAACATTTTAGATCATTTAAAGTTTGTGTTCGGATCACTGAAGAAACAACATCCAGTAAGAAAATTTCTGAAGACAAGATTGCCTGTTAACTATCATGGTAAACTTGAGCTTTTACCTGACTCCTGCCCCTAACACAAGCTATCATTCTTGGGGCAGGTCAGAATGATTTATTCATTAATAATAATAAGTTAATTTTTTGATGTTAATGTAAACGTACTGACAAATAAAGATTTTTATTATTAATTGCTAGTGAAATCCTTGATGGGTTCGTTTATTAAGGAATATGTTAGTAAAGCAAAATAAAGACTGTTTATCAAGACTCCTGATTGTAACGCTTGATGTTAAGGAGTTTCACTATAATCCTTCGTTTTATTATGACTTTACTTTATTGGAATACTTGATATTTGCGTTTACAATCCTACCTTTTTTGTGAATTATTTTTATTGAAATTCATTTCTGTTTTAACGAAAAATACGAGTAAATACTAAATATATCATCGACAAACTTGTTAAGATAATAACAAACAACAACAACAAACAAGTGGTGGTACTTCAATAATATCAGAATATTTTATAATCTCGCAAGATTATAAATAATATTATATTACATCAAATGCAAGATTATAAATCTTATAGATTATAAGATGATAAACATAGGAAGAAGCAATGCCGTAAAGGAGTGGGTTCGACTGGAGTTCATTATGATTGATAGATGTCAGGGTCAAATCGGCGGCATTTGCAACATTAAGATCTTTATGAGCGACTATATTTGTGATAAAAATTGGCTGCAAGAGGTGATAATATAAAACCTAAATTTTGATGCATTATATTTTATTAGACTTTATTGAATTTAATTATTTCTATTTATAACCTTATCATTTGGTTTATATTTTTTTTATTTAAGTAATACTTGTTCTGACCAGCGGTTTTGCCGATAAAATTTAGAATTTCGATTAAATCGTATTCTGTGTGATGACTTCATGGAATATCAGCTCAAAATCTTGAGCTTTTTTGAAGCTCATTGTGTAACGTTTTAATGCTGAAAGCCTTTTCTAATTCGGTTAATATTATAGAATATGTCGTTAAGTCGGATGGACAGATCGCGTCCAAGCGAAGTCTTATATTATATTATAAGTTATAGTCTTGTAATATAATCATAGGCTTGTTGTATTTTAATTATAGACTTGTTGTATTTTTGGAAGCGTACGTTTTATTCACAAGATGTGGGTTTACTAAGAGTAGAGGAATAAAAACCTCACTGATAGCAAAATTTCACAAATATGGGAGTAGGTTTGAAGATTATAGTCCATGCTGGCTCCTATATCCTTACAGTTCGGGGTTTTTTGGGTTAGGAAGCTTACTTTAGCCTAACTAAGGGTTAATGTTTTAAGGGCTAGATAAGAGGATAGTGCATAGGTTGTGCTATCCACGACCCCCCCCCCTCCGGAAGGCAGCCCAAGTTGGCTCTTTAACTCCGCTCGTTAATCCTCTGCTAATCATGCCCCTTCCTCATCTGCATAAGTCTCCGTCACTAATGCCCTGACCCCTTGGGTGTAGACTTTTTGTACCTCTCTGCACTTTCCTTAATCAGCCTAATTCCGTTTAGCAAGTTTAATATTAGTCTTCCAACAGCCAGCTCATTTATATCTGTTAGCCAGGGGTTTAGGGGTTTCTGCAATCAAATTTGACCCTTCCTCTTGTTTTCTTTTCTTATGAGTTCTCTCTTTCGACTCATGAATGAGAATAAAAATACGTATAATCCCCTATGGTTATTTTTCTTATGTTTATCAATTTAATACACACTAAATGTATAAAAATAAAATAATTCTTATAAAAACAATAAATAAATAAAATAATTCTTATAAATCGGACATATCTTAATTACATATATATTAAGATATATATTACTCATAAACATGTAGAATTTCATAGGATAAAGCATATTTGTAGTAAAATGGGAAGTAAACTGATTTCAATTTTTTTAATATCACATTTCATTTAAATATCTCGATATGGAAATTAGATTAAAGTACTGGAGTAAGTTGTTCAAAATTATTATTATATTTTTTAATTTAAAATATTTGTAACTAAAATGAGATAAAGGGCTTTGGATTGAGATTAAAGGTGAATTTAAAAAAATATATAAATGTTTATTCTTATTTGTTTCAACTGTCAGCCTCCAAAATAAAAGAAAAATATTGTTTTTTTTAGTTAAACGGTTTTACCGGTTCGAAGAAATTAAACTCAAGACTAAGTTGGGCCATTGAAGTTTTAATTAGTTAGCTATCGTTCGGAGATCGGTTTCCGATAAAGGGAGATTAAAAGATATTTTTTAGCGGCTAACCTACAAAAGGTCGAGTTGAATTAAAAAGTTGAATCTGTAAAAGTGGGCCTGGATCGACTAGCGGTTATCAAGTCTATCTCACGGCATGTTTGTCTCAATGAGACTAATACACATACATTTATTATATTTTTACAAGGTATTAACTGAATTTGATTGAATATATTATTTTATTAGTCCGATATTTGCCGGGTTAAGTGATCTGCTTAATTAGAGAAATTCGCCTTAATAGCCTTCCTTATTTTATTTTAATTTCATTTTTTTTTTAAATTTAAATAGTTAGTTTTATTGAGGTATGACATCTTTAGACTGATTGGATGTCTTCATTCCCCAATAATCAATTTATTGAACGTATTAAAAAAAAAAGTTTTTTTTTTAAACCGTACATCAAAAAATTCAGAACAATAATCTGTTTTCTTGCCGGGAGTTAAGCATTCGAAAGGATTTGTAATTTTTCTAATTTAATCTGTCTGTATGATCATTGTATTACAAATTATTTAAAAGGAAATACTTAAATTTCGTTTATTGTTTTTTAACAGACGTAGTCAATTTGTAAGCCACAATCAATTTTATTTTACATATAAATGTATGGCTGACGTTTGCATGGTGAATGAAACGAATCCATAAGCTGTTAATTGTTCTAGAAATTAATTAATTCAATCTTTCCGTTTGATTCAGCCTAACGTTTCTTGGAAATATGGCATACACACGCTACCACGTGTTGTGCTTTCATTAATAAATTCTTACATTAGGCCTAAAATTGAACTTGGGCATGTGCGTGATTGGATGTTTGATCCATTTATAAATTTCGGGGTATTCCACTATTAGCATCCCACTCAAGATCTGGGCGAATTTGTGCACCGTGTCGTAACTGGTATTATTAATTGGGAAAAATTAATATTAAATTGTAGAATAATCATTTTTATTTTTTATTTTTACAATTTCTAAAGTCTGTCGGCAATTTCCATGGCGACAATGATCCAATTATCCGGCCAATGCTAAAACAATAGAGCTGATGACGGGCTGCGTTATTTACGGGCAGAGATTACTGGAGTTTGGTCACGTTTTGTTTTGCATCATGGAAACAACTGCATTAGCTTTGCCGTTGATTTAACCTCGTTCATTTGTTTGTCTTTCGACAGTTTCTGTTACCCCCCTGCAGAGCTTGGTTTCGTTATGAAAATGCATCAAGTTTCATCAGGAAATACATTCAATTTATCAATTAAGCGTAGATATATATTTTAAATTTATAACCCATTGTATACTCGTATTTACACATCTTTGTAAATAAGAAAAGTATAAGCTGATAGTTAAACAAATAAAATAAAACTAACCGTCCTTCCACTATCTGAAAACTTATCATCGCTACTGCTGTTCCATTTTTATTCTAAACATTTATTCATTGATAGCACTCAAATATTAAGTTAGCTTAGTTAATAAATTAATAATATTATTATCATAAAATGAAAATTACAAGTGTAATGTCATATTTAAATGACGATGATGAACTGAAATATAAAATTCAATAAGTAAAAAATGCCCTTAGTTTATCAGGTGACAATGCTATTCAGCATTTTTGTCAACTTGATAACTGGTCTGGAATCGGATGCTGGGTGTGCTCATTTAAGTTTTGTAGGAAGTATCTCTACATTCTAAATTTACTATTTACTTCTGAGGATCCGAAAAATCTTTCTTAAGAAGAGTTTCGAGCTGCTTCTTGTATAGCGGCGACTAATTTACTACTATTTAATCTTATGTGACCACAATGATCTCCATCTGCATTAAATAATTTTGAAAAGAGATGATATTAACGCGCTATTGCTATTTTCATTCTGAATATTAGGGAGGCATCTTATGAAAATATCTAGGTATGCCAAGAAAGAAAAAAATATATATATACAAAAGGTTTAGGGGGTTCACTTGGAGAAGATAGAAGAGATGCTACGCATGACTTGCTCGATTACCACAAAGGGCTGATGGCGCCATGCCGTGCCTACATTTTTGCCAAGTCCCTCTTTTATATCCTGATGATCTCTGGACTTCTTCACTTTCTCTTTCGGTATCATTTTTTATTCTCATTAGCATCACGTAATATTCAAGTGTTCGAGGGAGTTCAGAAAGGAAGTTGGTCGAAGGAACAATTCATTTGTTTTGCTATTTGCGCATCTTTAATTATTTTTCTTTATCGGGAAATTCCGAGTTTTATGGGAACACCTTGAATTTCAGTAATTAATTTCAAACAGTGTACCTTCAGACTGATTATATAAATAAACATGTATATGTTTTCTCTGAAAGAATTCTGGTTCTCTGTTATATATGACACAACTAGATCTGATCACCTACTACTGTTATTTTATAAGCTGTTCACGTCTTCTTGTTCTGTAATTTCCTTCAGAAATTAATTTCTAGGTTACTCTAGTTGACATTCTCATAGCAGCCGCAATCCGTTGCAAAACTTTAACCCACATGCGGTCATATAAGATCTTTAATTAAACCGCACAGGTCTAAGCTTCAGTCATGAAAACCTTATCTTTTTTGTTTTAAATTGTCACAGTTATGTTTTTGAATAATTCAATTTTCCATTTCATTATATCTAAATTCAGTTGGAATACATTTTCAAAATTATACAACTTGTAAATCATGATGAGTTTCCTATTATTTTCTTTATTTAGATTCAAGTATCATAGCATTATCTTTATCAAGGAGTTGATTACCATGAGATTTTTCAATTATTTGTGCTATTAATCCATACAATTGTAAATTGTGTCCTGTTTTTTATGGTGGGTATGATAATGCGTGGTTGAAGCATTTCCCAAGCCTCAAAAAAAGGAAATAAATGAGTTAACATGTAAAAATATAACACATAAAATTAATTTTGATGTTTTTCTCAATATTTCTTTTTAATTGTCTTGTATTAGGTTTCTATTAGTTCTATTAATTCTATTATCTATGACTGAAGGGATTGTGCGCTGAGTGGTGTATAAGGATGGAGATAACTGCATAATTACATATAAGGTAGGGAACCAGTAATGGTCTGCGGCAGAAGTTTCAGTTTAGAGTAGCTTAGTGATCTAGTTTCATATAGCTAATTAAACGGTGATAAAGTTTTTAAGATAAACCTTGTGATCAAGGAAAGCTCAGAATTTTTTTTTTCATTTATTCTATAGATTAGCCTTCGGTTATATTTTTCTTCAACCTTAACTGCCCAGTTTATAAATAGTACAATTAAAAATTCAATATATATTATAAAGCAAAGTGTACAATGTGCGTGCCGATAAGGCTCAAAAACGACTCAACCTACGGTCAAGAAATTTATGTCTTCGTGTGCCCCTACGGCCCCTAACGATGAAGAAGGTTTTCGTTTTTAAATTTAGGGTGTAAAATTGAAGAGAAAAAGGCAAGAATTTTAAGCCTCTCGCACTAAGTAATAGCCTACCTATTCGGGTTAGTGAATGAAAAACTTAGTTCGAGCTGCAGACTACCAGGAAGCGCTAGGGTGCGTTTCACTCAATGGTTATTGTCAATTCATTTGGTTTGTAATGGTTATGTATTTTTTCAGCTGTCCTTTTTACATTAATAAAAATTAAGCGAAAATAATTAGTTTCTCCTTTGCGTTTCAAAATAAAATAATGATTTTACATCCCTGGTATCAATTAGAAAACCAACTGGATTCCTTAACAAATTAAATTTTACATATGAAGGCTAATTGCTCAACACATTACATTTAATCAATATATAATATATAAGTATATTTAATGCAATATGAGTGACTATTTCTTATTTAGTGAGTGTATAAAAAAAACATAAAAAAAAAGAGATAATGAGTGAATATAAACAATAAGGGGGGGGGGGTCGAGCACTCCAGTAGTCCGGGGCCTAAGATGTACTCGAAATATTTTTTTTTAAACTGAGATATCAGATTTTTCAACTATAATCCAATAACTTATTATTTGTTGGCTGCATGAAATGGGCTTACAGGATTCAGCACAACAGAAACCAAAAACGTTGCATAACTCGAAAAAGTTGCAGCCAAATGAATTTTTCATTTACCATTTTCAGCCCCCCATAAAGTATGTAGGGTTCCGTATTTGGGCGGACTCTGCAGATCTCGAATCTTAATACCAAGTTAAAACCCAAGTTTCAAGAAGGTGCTAATTTTGTTCTATATTTCCTTTAATTTTAAAGTTTTTAAATTTATATATATATATATATATATATATATATATATATATATATATATATCCCAAGCGGGAGATGAGAAGTCTTTACGTGAGCTGGGGATGATAAAATTGACTCAAGAGGCGATAAAGAAAAGCCTCAGTGGATGTGAAAGCTCTCCATTATTTACTACGGTGACGATGGTGTCTTCGGAGGTCCTTGTGGCCACTTGATCCAAGTGTTCAGTTTTTGCCGCTGATGCTATCTTGGCAAAGTTGGCTTAGAGCTCTTTGTGTGTGTTTCTGATGTGATGATCTCGGGCATTCCGTTACATGCGGACCTTTTAGTTCGTGAACTATCCAGGAAATACTTTATTTCATAGCTATACGGGTCTGTTTGTTTTTTATTTAAGACTGTTTCTGTTCGAGATAAGACCGTTGATTTAGACCCGTATTGAGTCAAAGTTAGGTTTGGTTAAAGTTGCGGTATATCCCGGTGACTTCGCCACAGACCGCAAGGCGATCAATTAGTGACTTCGACTTCCATCTTCAAAGATATCTCGCAAGTGTGTCAGGAGGAAATTAGCGTTGCTCAGGAAGGGGTTGGATTGAAGTGTAACCGGGGCGCCCTCTAATGATCTCTACCTAGAGACCTCTTGCGTCAGTCAGGGACTTTCTCATCCCCCAGTCGCTTCCAATGAATATATTTATTTAAGAGGATCTTTCTGGAATAGTTTGCAGAGTGTAGGAGATTACTGTAATCACGAAGTTATATCTTAGGCAGAAGTGGCCTAATTTTCTCTATTGTTTTCTTACTGGTAATCTTTTTATAAAAATCTCAGTATCTTTTACTTTCTTTTAGAATAGTTTAATTGACTTTAGAATGTTTTCCAAATGATCCCTTTTTATTTTAAATTAAAGTAAATGAATTATTTATAGAAAATAATGTCTTAGTGAATAAGTTCTTAAGCTCGAACTCCTAACTTTACCGGGGGAGCAATTAATAAAGTTAGTGAACTTTTAGTATTCTTCAATGAAATATTACTATATATACGAATGGGTATAATCCTGTTTATTATAATCGAGTTTACAGTGGCTAGCTATGTTTCATAAGGATTATTAACACATAAGTTCCTTGTCTCTATTCCAATTTTACAACGTTTATTTTTTCCGTATTAAGGAGCTTTTGTGGCGAGCCTTGGGGCGAGATCATAACTAAGCGCCTCTGAAATTCCTTCATCGAAACTTTAAGAGAAGGGTGGAAAGTTTAATAAGCCTGGATGTCAAACTCCTTTTTAAAGCCTTCTTTATTTAAAAAAAAATTATTTATTATTGAAATAGATGCTACGTTTGAGAAGACACTAGTAAGTAAGCCGTCCATGTTACTAAACGTAAGTGAACGGGGGCATTATGGTTGGGATCTATTGTCTGGTATCGGTTTACATTTTCTCCCCCATATAGCTTCGGGATATGTAATTTCGCTAAAGTTCTTAGCCAAGCGAGGTAAGGTCTTGCACCTCCATTAATCAGTCGGATAGTGATTATTCAGAGCCCTAACAGTGTCATCGTATGTGCTCATTTGATACCTGTTAACTCCGGTAAAATTAAGCCTTCCTGCGTGAGATAAATTGTCGGAGGGATGTGTGCCTTGTATATAAATGATCATTCTTCGTTCGTTGAGGTACTTTTATGTTCTTTAAATGAGAGCTTTATGTGTTTCCATATCTTTGGGGGGGGGGGTGTAGGTTTGCTTTTGTGGAATAATTTACTTTAGATAGATTTACAGATTCACCCATTTTAAATGAAACTGTTATTGACTTTTTTATTGACGAACTAAATTATTTATCGCCAGTCCAGGCACTAAATTGTAACATGGTGAATTTATCCATTTAAGCATTTTCATTGTTTAATAATATTCTCAATTAACTTCACGAATTGCTTGCGATTCTTGAAAAATCATTTTACAAAGCAATAATTTTTAATTTGTTCATACTTCCGATTTGTAGCTAGCCGCGATAACCCATATGTGACGTCGGAATTGTCAATACTCCAAAATAACCCGTCCTGCAACTATGATGATAAGGTTTGAAAACATTTCGACATATGATGTACCCTACATTTTGATCATGCGATGTATGATGTACTCCACTTGATGTACCTATATGGTCTGTTTGTAATAAGAACATTTTTGTGCTAGGTTTTTAAAATTATATTGGGCTGGAAGAAAGCGTTGATTGATGAGACATTATCAAGCGATTCTATTTCTGGTGAGAAGGAAAAGAAGGTTTTTTTTTTTAGTTCACCTAAGAATTATTACTAATAAACAACTTGGCAAAATCAATATAAAATTGTCTGAAACGTTATTTTTATAGCCTACATACCTTGCATGCTTGCAACATAACTCAGCACTCCGACATCACTATTGTCTAATTGACATATGCCAATTAACCAATATGTATTTTAACATATATTGTTAAACACATTTTATTTTTATTTTTACAATACTGTATTTCTAGCGGTTTCATTAAAGTTCTTAATATTTCGTTGAACTCTACCAACGAATTGCTTTTAACTTGAGAAATTGATGAATAAACTTTTAATGAAATATTAACAAAAAAAAAAAGAGCAAGCCAGGAATATTGAAATATTATTTGTTTTTTTTTTTAAAGGAAATTTGATTTGATCGATACTTTCTACAAATTTATTCTGTTAATGATTATCATTTGTGTATATGTTCTATTAAATTTTTCAACATGTTTTTTTAAAAAGTGAGTTGAAAAGTTAAATGCATATGTATTATTTATGTATTTCTATGTTATTATATGTTTATAATATATACATATGTAAAATAGTAGTATAATATTTTGTTTTAATTTCATACAGTAGCTTATGATAATACATAAACAGGGACCGAACATTCCAGGAAATTTACTACTTTAAAAGGTACTTCCATTTATTGTTTTTAATTTATCAAAGATATTTTTTTTTAAAACATAGCTTACAAGAAAGAGAGAATTGTCTTTTAAATTGGCATTTCTAACAATTAGGCCGAGCGCACACTGAGACACTCGCGACGCACAGCAGAGCAGAGCAGTTTTTGTGAATCGTGAATTAGATAGGAATCGCGCACATTGGGACTCAGAACAGGGCAGCGCAGTTTCCTATTTACCACACGTATTACAAAAACTGCTCTGCTCTGCTCTGCTTCGGGAGTGTATCATTGTGCGCCTAGCCTGACACTTCCAGTAATGAAATTTACAATATAGAATATTCACACTGTAAAATCTTCCCATTTACGTTTCGATCTAACCCTTGGATTATCTGAGTGAAATTCCTTTTTCCTTCTTTCTCTTTCCGAGGGTTAAATGACATCCTGAAAGCTGACCTTTTTATTCCTATTTCTTATTCTGTAAGATCACATTTAGTAACTGGGAATTATATTTGATTAATATATTGGCCTAATAACATATAAATGTACTTTGAAACAATATTTACACACATGAACATTAAACTGATTGAAGTAAAAATGACTACTATTGCAGCATTTGTATGATGCGGTTTTGATCTTAAAATTTTGTAAATGAAAATAATTATTTATCTTGCTTATATGTACGTTTATTTTGTGTATATAGATTAATTAGTTTATTTAATTTTCAAACATAATTTCTTGATAATTCTTGGAATTACTACATTGATCATAGTCGATGGTACCGTATTTGTATTTTTTGTGGCATTAAAAAATATTCATTGATTCATTGACCATTGATTGCTTATTTTATAAAATAGATTTTAGAAAAAGAAAAAAAAATCTTTTTTACTATTGCTCTTTCCTCATAGAATAGACTTAAGTTAACGTTCTAGAACCAAAGACTTTTTGAAGTCATTTTCCTTTTTGTCATAAATGAACAAAGTGTGAGGGAAGGAAACGGAATGAATTTTATTTTTAAAGAATGGTCGAGGAAAAGTGTCTGTAACAGCGTTCTTTTAAAAAAGGGGAACCTCTCGAGATCAAGAGGAAATTGACACTACTTTTGATGGTACCTTCTCAAATTGACGTACAAAGTACTTTTTTAAAAGAAAAAAGGCTTTCCCGTCTCCGGCGGCTTAGGAATATTTCGCTGTACGTTGCAAATTTTATAATCCGATTTATAAGTTATAAATCCCTGTTTATTTATGTTGTTTTTTCAATTGTTTAATTCTTAGCCCGTTAAATTGCTGGTCTTAAATTTGTTTAGGTTCGTTCGTGATAATTGTTACTGTGGCTAAAGTTGTTCAAAAGAAATACGAACTTCGCCCTACCAAAATATTTTCTTTTTCGTATGATAAGTACATAAATAATCCGAATAAAATTGATCTTCATGTGGAATAGAAAGAGATCTTCATGTTTTCATACAAATGAAAATTGGCCAATGGTTCAATTGAATTCTTCTTACTTTTCAGTATTAAAATGTATTTAATGAGATCGATTAGCCTGGTTTAGTTAAAGTTACTGTATAGCTACTATATTTTGAATTCATTTTTATATTAATTTTTTTATATGGGCTATTTCGGTGTCATATTAATTCTGGAACGAGTCTATTTGTCATGTTAGAGCCGCCTATAATGCATCAGGATTAATCTTGTTGGAGCTGAACGCTGGGGAGGACTAAATGTTGTCAAGTACCTCAACTCCCTCCGTTATCAGAGCCGGGGCCTTTGTTGTTATCTAATCAAACCGAGTGGTTTCTAGTCGTCGTTTAAAATTGAATTGCCTTTAAATGACTATTCCAGGATTTATTGTGATGATTGTTTTATTGCGATGTTAAAGAATGTATATATTTAAATTATAGCAAATCGGAGCCGATAGTCGAGACTAAATCAGTTATGAAGTATAATTTTCCTTTGCAGCAATATTTTATGAGGTTAGTTGTATTGTTTAAAAAGCGATCAATTAATGTTGGTTTCTTGGCTGTAATGGTGTAAAAAAAGAATAATTAACGGGGAGAATAATTCCGGGAGGGGGTAGAATACGAACTTAACATTAATTACCAGCTTATTACAATATTAAATGAATCCCTCTTTCTGAAATAAGAGTTTAATTTAAATTGCTAATGGCCAAGATAGATGAATGACTACCCCCACCCCCACATAACTTAATATTTGTTTCGGCAACTCGCCACTTAAAAGTTGTGTTCGAACTTTTTGGGACCTGTTTAGTATTTCTTTTGTTCGATATTTAATTTCCTGTCTTTTAAGGCCTTTTTGTTTCATTCCCTATTGTTGCCCTATTTTCGAGAACCATTCGTTCAATTAACAAAACTAATTTATGTTTTTTTTCTCTCCTTTGTAAGATTTAATTAATTTTAAATTAAGATTTTCCCTGTATATTGTCATTTTAATTCCGTTTTGTCTTCCTAAAATCAACAAAGAAGTTATTGTCTGAGCAGCTACGTCCATGCTCTATCCCAATATGGGGATATTGGACAAGAATATTTCAACTATTTAATAAAACTGGATATTACAAAGCATTAATATTGCCATTAAAATTTTATACCGATGTGCGACTTCTTGTGTGATTTCTTCCCCCAATTTTCTTGGTAGTGATAGCGAATTAAAGTCATTATCTACGCATACATCATCGCATCTCCACAGACTCAATTTAGGTGACCAAATCATTTTTTAAAAAAATGTTTTTTGATTTAATTCTATTTTTAATTTTTCTCCTTCTATTCAATATTTTTTTTAGATTTATTTGATCGAATCTGTTTCTATTAATGCTCGAAGTGACGAAACCTGCAGATAGTTATGTCTTTCAAAAGTTATTTTAAATGACTGATTTTGTGTTTGTTAAAAACAAATAGTTTGTTTTATGTTTTATTGATTTTAGAGTAAATTTTGTAAGCGGGGATTAATATTAAATTTAGTTTGGTTTTTTCTATAACCGAAATAATAATATTGTAATTTCTAACATGAAGGAGCTATAAATCGATATTTTCACCCTAAGTCTACTAATGTTAATATTTTTTTTTTAATTATTCACATTTACTGGATATATTTTTAGCTTTTTTTAAGAGTTGTAAATTACAACAAATGTAACAATAATGTTTTGCATATTCTTAGGTATTTTTTAGTAAAATACGATTTAACCTCATTGCGTTCCGAAACTACTAGATGTAATTAAAAAAACTTAATGTTTTTTAATTTAAATACTTGTACCTAGGATGCAATAATTATGTATAATTTTCCCCCATTTATAATTAATTTAAAGAAAAAAATATCAAACATTGCTTTATATGATTTTTTTTATAATAACATAAAATTAAAATCAAATAAAAATAAAATCATTTTTTAAATTATAAAAAAAACAGTTATGGACACCATCTAACCGCACTACGAGGTACTCTACTGATTCGATACCTACGTGCAACCGCCTGTCCTGTCGCCATATCCTGACGATACTCCAGGAAGGCCCTGGGCACTCACTCGGCACCGAACAGTTGCCGAAGACTGGCCGCTCTCTGTCGCTCCGGTAGGGCCTCGCATGCGCGTTATCTGTCGGTCCGTATGTCGCTCCTCGGTCTCCTTCCCTTCGATACTATTACTCATATCAGTCTGCCCTATAAAGTCCTATTGATGAGCTCCTACAGGCTTTCTGCATGTCCTCATATCAAATATGAAGATCTGATTGTTTTCTTGTATGGCCAGCGATTTTTGAATGTAGTTCCAAAATTATGAATGAAGGCCGATTCGTAACTTTAGACCCTACAAGCAGCTGATCGCAAGTTCTTATGCTTTTTCCATAAATCAATAATAAACTTTGTATTTTACCATGAAATACTTACACATTTCAATAAATGGTTATAACAATTCGACGATTGTTAATGTCATATATTGATGGACTCTGATTGAAACAATCCCTACTTCCGGCTGGAACCCCCCAGCCATAGTGGGAAGTAGGTGCCGGTTTCGATTCCATGATCCTTACACCTAAGTTAAAGCCCTTACATAAGTTACATGTAAATATTGATTGGGTTTCAATGAAGAAACAATTCAGTGTTATTTAATTGTCAATAATGTTTCCCCTTCTTATTGCTACAGGTTGCAGGATGTTATTCAAACTTTATAGAGTTAGTGCGGAATTTGTTTCTTAAACAAGAATAAAATTACATATCGAATCATTCTGTTTGGTTATTTGTAAATTGATTATATTAAACGGAAAAATTTAATATATTAGTAAATGAATATAACAATATTTTTTTTTTTTTTTTTTTTACCATGTCTACAAGATACACGATCAACGTATGAAATTTTCCTAAGTATTCCAGGGAAAAAACAGTATTTACATCTTTTTCTTTTACTGAAATTAATTTTATTCCATGAAATGTTGCCTATCATCCTATGAACCGAGAAAATGTTCTTGAGTTGGTGGGTGGAGAGTATCTGTTGGGGTGAATAAGCCTCAAACGGGGCCCTTTCGCCGGCGTGAAGATCACTTAGTAGCCACTTGAATAAAGAATAGGATATGTCCCTCTGCCATTTTCAGATCATCAGGGGCACGCTGAAGTCACATATATTGGCGCCAATGTTCCTCTATATTTCTTTTTTCCCCACAGATATGAACCATTATTTAAAATTACATCTTGTTTATGAAAATTACACTTCTATTGGTGATGCTTTATTTATGTCCATACTTGCAGATTTACTTGATATAGATTTTAAGATACTTAATCGTAAATCTATCTTGTCCACGTATAAAAATTGTGCATGGATATTTTTTTTAATAGCATTTCTATGAATGGTTTTTGAATTTACATCTCTAGTCTGCTTTCTTTCTTTTAATTAATAGAAAATCTTAGCCAATGTGACTTGATACGTCATTTTATGTCATTGGCGATTAAGCATAATTGTCTCATAAGATAAACTATTGCGACTGTATGTTGAATTGTAAAGTTGATTTGTACTCAGTTGCTTTCGACATAATTATACGTCTGAACCCATCATTACTTTACCCCTCCCCCTGAAATGTATATAAGTATAATTCGTTTTAAAGTACCTATAGAACTTTTAGATTTTTGTTTTTAAAAATCGTTCTTGAACCTATTAGAAAGAAAGTGGTAACGTTAACCTAAAGGTGGGATGTTGGTGACAATTTGTTGGTAGCTTGGAGGAAGTGACCCCCGGGGAACGTGATACCTAACCTCCTCATAATCATGTTAAAAGCTTTGACCCATCCTGTGACGGATGACCTGGGCCGCCTCCTTAAGCTACTGTGTTTTCAGTCGGAACAGCTTTTCCCCCACGGATATTTTCACTTTGTATTGAAATCAAAAAGGCAGCTTTCCTTCTAACCCCCTATTTATATTTCTATGTAATACTGATACCGCTGTCTCTATATTTTACCCATTCGATTTTTTAACATTCAATATTTTTTTAAAAATAAAAACGATGTTTTAATAATGTGTATTCATAATAAACCTCAATTAACATCAAAATGTAAGAAAACTGTAATAATGCAGCTGTGCCTTTATATTTGATCCGAGTAAGCTGAACTACAATGGAGTGAAAAGCTCAACTCTCATGGTCCTTTTGTCGGTTTATACAACAAAAGCTGGTGGTACCATACTAAAAGAAATCGGGGAGTATTGAATTTTTCGCTTGGAATTGCTTTATTCACATACCGACCGCAAAGTTTGAATTGGTTGTTTTTTTGATTATGTGAAACTTCTTTTTTTAAGTCGTATTATATACCACACCATTTAAAATATTAACATTTTTTCCAGCTCCAAGTTTGATTGATACTGGTGCTTCTTCTCGTTTATGTTTTATCAGTCCTAACCTTTTTGATTTTAATCTTTCTATATATAAGAGGCTTTGTCCTGACTGACAGAATCAACGCAGAGCAAAAACTACTAATGATAGAAACTTAAAGTTCGGAATTTAGGTTTTAAACGCGATGTAGGTAACCACTAAGAAAGGAATTTCAAAAATAACCCCTAAGAGGCTTAAATGGCGAAATTGTTTAACTCTAACGGAAATCTATTTTTGAGTTTTTAAACCATATGTTTTTTATTTGAATATCGATTTAACGTTACAATATTATTAAAATAGACATTCACATAAAATATGGCTACGAATTATTTAAATATTAGTGGTAATCAAATTATGCACACTGTGATTCCCATGATTGGGGATGGTGCGTGTTTATTTCGATCTCTTCTCCGTATATATAAGAGGCTTTGTCCTGACTAACAGAATCAACGCAGAGCAAAAACTACTAATGATAGAAACTTGGATTTCGGAATTTAGATTTTAAACGCGATGTAGGTAACCACTAAGAAAGGAATTTTAAAAATGTAACCCCTAAGGGGTTTAAATGGCGAAATTGTCGTTTAACTGTAACGGACACCTATTTTCGCACTTCGAGAAAAAATATCTAATTTGGTCTCATTTTTAAGATCTTGATACGACTAGTTTAACTCGAAAGTCCCAACGGGGCGTCGACAACCATGTTTTAAAGCCGAAAAAAGAAGCCTTCACGACGAGTAAGCAATTTTTTGTTTCGGCGGTTATAGTGAACTTTCTCTATTGCGCGTCTCCCTCTCTTCTACCGAGCCCGCAGCTTCCCCCTCCAACATTCCACCTACCGGAAGCTCCGATCCCTGTTATGTTTTTAATATATAACATATGTTGTCAATATATAACATATTATATTAATTCAATACCAAGATAATGATCACAGAATTGATTTTAAAGGCTCGCGGGCAAAGCTGCGACGGGGAATGCTAGTAATCTATATGTTGTTTTTTATGATATGCGTAATGATTTTCATTGGTTTGATGGTCTCATGGTACTATTGGGAATAGATTTATTACAAAAAATTATTTTATATTATTGTTATTATTGTTTTGTGGCATTTTACTTGAAGGGGTCAGATCTTATATCAATGTTTTAGATTCAGAATGTAGATTTTTTTTTAAAAGCAATTGAAATATGTTTGCAAATTATACTTAATGAAATTATTGTCCATAACTATCTTCCACAATGTATCTTGAATCTAATCCATCACTTAGCATAAATACTCGCACTCACTCAATGTATTAATGACTTATTTTGATTTTGTTCTCATCATAATGTTTCTTTGATGTTAGTGACTTGCTGGGCTTAGGTAATGAAGTGGAAATGATGGGGTGCTCCAGACCAGTTAATACCTTCCATCAAATTTGGGATTCGTCATTCAGAACAGGTTATGTTCACTGATTTTGTCAGTTAATTGCTTTTCTATTATCGATTTAATTCATAGCTTAATGCTAACATTAGCTTAATATTCTTTTTGAATTAGAAGCAAATTTGGAATGAACATAGTCTTTAGTACATATAATCCAATTTTATGCGGAGGTTGAGTTTAAGAACACAAAGAAAAAAAACAAAACAAAGGGAATACAAATTACTAAATTTTATAGGTGCAAATCAAATTGTTCAATTAAAAAAATATTTATTTCGATATACTCAGATTCTTAATCAGACATACTTCTGGCATTTCTTAAATTTGCTATTTACTATCTTTATAAGGAAAAATGCTGACATGATAGGTATGTAAAAACAAAAAAAAAAAAAAAAAACTACAGGAAATATTAAAAAAAAAAAAAAAAATTGAAAGGCTAAATGTTAAAGTTGAAATTATATGCATATGTATATGTAATCACTGTTTAACCCATTTTTGGGGCAGTGCAGTAATTTTATGTAAGCGAGTTTTTGCATTCAAAACTGGTTGGTGCTTACTGTATTGGAACCACTGAGTATAGATTGTTGTGAATGCCCCAGTATAACATTCCTTATGTGGTTTATAGTTTTCCTATAAGCAAAGGATTATTAGCATGGAGTGAAATAAAAAGAAATTTTTTTTCAAGAGCAATGATTATTGTGTTTTAGTTTTCTGACTATAATATTAGTTTACAATGTATGTAATTATGATTAGTAATCAATATATATTATAAAGCAAAGTGTACAATGTACGTGCCGATAAGGCTCAAAAACCACTCAACGTATGTTTAATAAAGTTATGTCAGCGTGTTGCTATACAACCCCTAACGGAGAAGGTTTCCGTTTTTCTCTTAAGGGTGTAAAATTGAAATGAAAAGGACTGGAATTTTAAGCCTCTTGCACCATGTAATTAGCCTACCTGAGAATGACGTACGAGTTTATGAATGAAAAATTTAGTTCGAGCTGCAGACTACCAGGAAGCGCTAGGGTGCGTTTCACTCAACGTTTATTGTTCATTCATTCCGTTCAGATTGTAAAGTTTATATATTTTACAGCTGTTCTTTTTAAATTACTAAAACATCAAGCGAAAATAATTAATTTCACCTTTGCGTTCAAAATAAAATAATGATTTTACATCTCTGCAATCAATTAGAAAAACGCCTGGATACCTTAAAAAATTAATTTTCTCATAAGAAGGTTAATTGATTAACACATTACATTTAATCAACATATACTTAAGTAAATTTAATGCAATATGAGTGAACATGTTTTAGTTGTACTGTGAGCGAATAAAAACAGACATAAAAAAAAGAGATAAATTGACTAAATATAAATCGAAAATAAAAAGTTTTAAGTGTTCTTATTGTATGTAATTATGAAAAAGAAGTTGGTTATATTACTATGCATGATGAGGATTCCAGTTGACAAAATGACTAACTCCAATTACACCATTTTTTTCAATAAGATTTTATCACCCCTCATAGTTCAGGATAAAAAGAAATATGGTGAAAAAATTGTGACTTCATGAAATTTTGGTTTTCGCTTTGTAATAGCAGTAAGATTCGAGATCTGCAGAGTCCAGAGCCCAAATTACGGGCGGATAACTTAAGAGAGGTTGAAATGGAAGAAAGGTATATAAAAAAAAGTTTCTATGAATCTTCGATAGTTTCTATACTTCTGGATATAATAGGACCATCACTGTAGTAGGCGCTTAGGTTGTACTGGAAATATAATTTTTCAACTATTATCTAATAACTTATTATCTGCTGACTGCTTGGAATGGGCTTATAGGATTCAGAATCACAGAAACCATAAAAAACTATGCATAACTCGACAACGTTGCAGCAAAATTGATTGTTCATTCACTATTTTCAACCTTCCTCTAAAGTATATTGGGTTCCTTATTTGGGCGGACTCTGCAGATCTTGAATTTTAATATTGTTACCAAGTTAAAACCGAAGTTTCAAGAAAGTGCTTATTTTGTTCTATATTTCCTTTAATTTTAAAGTTTTTCTGTTATTAAAACTACCACTACCAGAGCAAGAGAGAGTTTGGAAAGATATGTACAAAGAACGAATACTGATAATAAGGAAAATAGTGATGTATCAGAAGATGAATATCAGAATATAAAACCATAGCAAAAGATATACAAAAATAGATTGATTATAGGCACATTAAATACCCGGACACTCAAAGGACAAGAAAGGTTATGGGAATTAGAAGAAGCTCTAGAGTCTATTAGCTGGGATGTCATTGGGCTTGCGGAAATCAGACGTAATAGTGAAACAATAGCAGAAACATCTAAGGGCAATATTTTAATGCATTCGAGTGCGGAAAGTAGCCAATTTGGAGTTGGATTCATAGCCAAACAGTACCTAAACAGCAAAATTGAAGAATTTAAACCAGTTTCCAAAAGACTCGCATGCCTGAAAATAAAGATAAAAAATATCATTCTTACGATAATTCAAGTACATGCCCCCACTTCAGAGAGCACCCAAGAAGAAATTGAAGATTTCTATGATAAAATAGAGGAAGAAATTTCCCTTGTTAAAGATAAAAAATTTCTAACAATTATTGGAGACTATAATGCAAAGGTTGGTCGAAAGAAATGGGGAGATTCTGATGCTATGGGACCTAATGGAGTTGGGACAAGGAATCAAAGAGGTGAAATATTGATCAATTTTGCCAATAGAAATAATTTATGCATATTAAATACATACAATAATTCAAGACCAGCAAATAAATGGACATGGTGTTCCCCTAACGATTCAAAACATGAAATAGATTATGTACTGGCCAGAAGGAACCTTTTTGAAGAGAAATCAATATTCAACCAAATTTTTATTTTGATTCGGATCATAGATTAATAATTGGGAAAATGAAGTTACCTTCAAGACCTTTCTACATAAAGGAGATTTACATAAAGTAAATTAAGGGCAGGAAAACCAATTTAAAGAAACTTTTGAAAATCTATTTGATATTTCAAACATTAGCACTGAAAAAACTATACAACAACTCTACAACCGACTGGAAGCCGCTATTAAAGAATCTTCTAAAATAGCGCAGAGAGATATACAAGCAACAAAAAAAGAAAAGAATTATAAGCTCTCTACCATCACTATAAGCATGATCAATAGAAGGGAAGAATTAAACAGAATTCAAAACAAGTCCCCAAAAGAGAAGATTGAACACTGCGAAATAAGAAAAATGGTAAGAAGGAGGATTCGGTGTGAGCTAAAGGAATTTGAAAAAAAGAGAATTACGGAAATTTTACAATCCACTGGATCTACAAGGCGCATAAGTAAAGAGCTATCGGGGCTGAAGAGAAAATGGATTCCCAAACTTAGAATTGACTCTGGAAAAATAACTACCAATAGAGAAGAAATAAATATATCTCTTAGCAAATTCTTTGAATCTTTATATCACCACATCCCATCAACGTACTGCTATCAAAAGGAGCCACAAGAAGCAAGCCAGTTCAAAGAAAGCATTCTGGAAGAGGAGATAACAAAAGTATTTAATACATTAAAAAAACGGAAATCACCTGGTCCAGATGACATTACTAATGATATCCTTATTCTAGGAAAGAAATGTCTTGTTAAACCTCTGAAGCTCTTATTTGACAAAATGCTGCAGGAAGGATTTGTACCTCATCAGTGGTCTACCAGCAAAATAATCTTATTGTATAAAAAAGGAGATCCCAAGGACATCGAAAATTACAGACCAATAACACTATCTTCTTCATTATACAAAGTATTTGCAACAATTATTAAAAATAGGCTAATTTCGGTTATTTATGATAATCATCCTTACGAACAAGCTGGATTCAGACCCCAATTCTCCACTATTGAACACCTGCATACAATTAATCAGATTCTGGAAAAAACTATGGAATATAATGTGCCGCTATACTTGGTATTCATAGACTTCAGAAAAGCTTTTGATTCCATCTATCACAGCAAACTATGGCAGGCATTACAAGAGCATGGCATCGATCGTATATATATAAATATACTAAAAACTATATATCAAAACAATAGGGCTTACCTAGTCTTGGAGGGAAATAAGAGAACATTTGATAAAACTAAGATTATGACTAATTCACAGAAAGGAGAAATAAAAGTTGAGAACAAGAAAATCAGCTTCGTCGAGCAATATAATTATTTAGGGCAATCCATCTCATTTAGAGATAGAAAAGAAGAAATAAACAAAAGAATCAACATGGGATGGAAAAAATACTGGTCTTTGAAACACATTTTTAAAAGTCAACTACCTCCAGGATTAAAGGCAAAGGTGCTGGAAACATGTGTATACCCGGTAATACTGTACGGCTCCCAGACATGGTCAGCAACGGAATACTGCTACAAAAAATTAGAGAGGACACAGATGCAATTTTCAAGAAGCATGATTGGTATCAAAAGAAAAGACCGCATCAGTAACAGAAAGGTACAGTCCAAGATTAAGGTTAAAAGCCTAACAAAGGAAGCACAACAATTGAAATGGAGGTGGGCCGGACATGTTGCTAGGCTTGATACGAGAAGATGGTCAAAAATAGCAACAGAATGGATACCAAGAGACCATAAGAGAAGGAAAGGAAGACCAGTTTCAAGATGGCGAGATGAAATCGTTCAAAGAGTAGGAGACTGCTGGGCTACTGTGGCTAGGAATAGGGACACATGGACCAAAGTTATAAAGAACTTGTAAAAACAATTCAGCATAAAGTTTTTTATTTTTATTAAAAGCAAATTGTTAATAATTGTACTTCAAATTTATGTTTAAAAAAAAAATTAATTAAGAAGAAGAAATTATATAATTTGTATATTAAATCAGACTACTACCTCCCAAGGGAGAGGCTTTTTGTTCTGTAAAGGATGTAAATAAAAGCTGTTATTATTATTATTATTATTATTATATTACCAGAGCAAAGCCGGGCACCTTAGCTAGTATCCTATATATCAAACGTTTGTAATTTATAGGATTTATCACAGTTTTTATTGGGTGCCCAATTTTTGGGGGAGTGGGACCGGCCAGGTTCATTTATCTAAACATCATTTTTTAACTTTATTTTTGAGAATATTCACAGTTGAAGGAGCTGTTTCTCTAATTGTACTTAGTGATGAAGCAATTAGACCAACGGTGTACATAGAGGGGCCAGATTTCCGCTTAAATGTTAACTGTCTGAACTTTTATAAACATAGTTATAATTTGGCCATCGATGAGGCAATGATGCCTAATTTCGGTCGGAATGGGGCAAAGCAACACATCCATGGAAAACCCATTAGAGTTGGGTACAAAACGTGTACATGGTTCAGTGCGAACCATACCAAGGTCTGTAATTGGCCAGCGCCTTAACTGTCTTTTTGACGGATTGTAAGGGTTTGTGGGATTGAGTTGGTAGGTTAGAATTTAGAATAAGTCTGCCATGAAAGTTATGGTAACGATCTCTGGCCGTTGCTCTGATGCAAGGAAGGTCGAGGTCAGTGTGTAAGGTCTCTTTAGAGACATAAAAGGGCGCATATACGATCTTCCTTAGTACTTTTGTTTTAAATAAATAAAACTTGCCGAATAAGCCTTAAAAAAGCTCACTGCTGCTCCGAATAAGAACGCTCTTTTTTAATCTTATAATTCTTTTAATACCCTGAAAATTTACAAACGCACTAATTAAAATTAAAGAAGTTAATGAAAACTATTTTTGATTGATAACTTCTTTCTGGTTTTCAAAAAAAAAAAATAAAAAAAAATAAATAAATTTGTTCTATTTTGCTGCTGAACGCTATTAATCTAAGTTATAATAATTTCTCTCTTTTATGTTTTCAAGTTTCATTCATTTATTATTTCAAGTTTGTGGTTACTGTAAGTTAGGTATCTGATTATATGCTCTGTTTAAATGTTCTGTTTATGTTATATGTTTAAATGAATTTAAGTGCTTATCTATGTTTTTATGTTTTAATATGTACATATGTGTTTATATGTTGTTTATATGTTTCAGTATATGTAAGTATGAATGTATGTACGTAAGTTCGTCAATATGAATGTAAAAGGTATTTATTGTGTAGTTGCTGAACGCTACTATTTTTCTAATCTTTTTTTCTTCACTTAATCATTTGCTTCTTAATGTCATGTTTCATTAGGCTTTGTTTTGTTTTATTGAAGTTTGTTTATTATTTTTAAAATTTTTTTATTATTTGCATAAAACTATAATATAAATACGTCTCATGTAACATGTACCGCTGTTGATGCTGCAGAGGTCTATATGCACCAGTATCGCTGGAGGCGGGCCCCTGGAGTACCACCGGCGACACAACTAACATGTACATTGTATACAGAAATGTATGGTATGTACAGTATACAAAATAAACCCTGAAAATTTGCAGTTGAGTTGGTTTTACAAATCTGAATTGCTTGAAATCAATATGATCAATGTAATCATATCACTTATCTCGCGAATTCCAGCACACTATTCTTAGTGTTGAATCATAATAGTACTAATCTCTTATTCTTGCGGTTTCTGGCATTCCAATTTACTATTGGATCTCCTTATCTTCTTCGACTGTAATGTTTTAATGCATTATACTTAAAATGTTTGTAGGCAGGAAGTTTATACATTCTAAGCCTTTCTAAGTTATACATTTTAAGTCAGAAAATGTTGTTGATTTTTTCACTTTTCGAGTACTACTATTTTATTTTTAACTTTAAGATGAAACAAAAAATTAATTAATGGAAACTCCAATGGTAGCTCTCAAGAAAAAAAAATCGTTTATTAAAGGTAGAGCAGCTAACTTTCAACCGCAATTCGAAACAGAACAATTTTAATTAATGTGGGAATAATATGGAGCCTGATTGGAAGAGATTTTTCGAATTGTAGTCAGCTTTGCGGTTGCTTAGGTCCGCCTCGTGTCGAATTTCGACCATATGCTTCATATGTGGTCTGCAGCTCGCATTAATTTTCTAATTTTTTAAAATACTGATTTAATTACTAATTGTCCCTCTTTTTCCTAAATTATCAATGTTTTTAGTAGTTTTTACGGTTGGGTAAATCGATTGATTACATTAATGTTTGCGTATAAAAAGCCCGATTTCGTCTACAATTATTTATCGATTTTTTTCAATGTAGGTTTTAATTTAATTTTTATAGCCAAATTGAAATTCACTGATAAAGATAAAAACGTTTAGCTAATCTAAAAACCAACGGGATTTAAAATAGAACTTTACGCCAAATTTAATTTTTTTGGTAAAAAAGAATTTAGATGGGTTAAAGTTTTTATTGTTTACATCTTATATTTCGTCCCTCGGATAGGACGTAAAATGGAGGTCCCGAGCCTGTACGATAACAGGTACTCGTTAAAGATCCCTATTCTAATTATACCTGGATAGGACTCCCACTGTAGCATCGTCCGATTAGCCGTAGTAGCATATAGAGACGTTAACAAACAAATAAACCAACATCTTACATTTGGCCTTAGTATGTTAATGGCACGTGTAATAGGAACGAATAAAGAATATAATTGGAACAGGGTTTAGTAAAATCACAATAGAGTTAACATAAATGTACCAAATTAATTTTTTGCCATATCATATATCTTATCAGGAGGTTATACTAATAGGTGCACAATGATTTTGGTTAACCTGTCTTTTGCAATAACAAATCGATTCGATGTTTTTCCCACATGTGATAAGTCCTACATAATTGCCTACAAAGACACATAATTGCCCATGGGAAAAACACGGATTTTCCTAGTCCTAGCCGGAAAAATAGATTTATGCTTACCCGTTCTAAATAACGAAAGAAAATGAAGTGTGTCAATAAATCAACTTACACCGCCATCTGTTAGAAATTTATAGAACTTACAAATAATCACACTCAATTGTAGTATAATAAGCATTTAATTTACCGAAAAAAAGAAATATTGAGGCCGATAATTTTTATCTCAAAAACTATACTATCTTTTAAGATGGATAAAACTACACACAATGAGCCAAATGTTATTAAGATCGGTTGAGTAGTTTCTGATTTTACCCCCGACAAACATCGTGACACGAGATTTTTATATGTATAAAGACTAGTGTCCGACCGAAACCAAAATTTTAGCCGAAACCGAAACCGAATTTCGGCCATAGACCTGGTTTCGGGCCGAAACCGAAACCGAAACTCATTTACGTGTTTATATAATATATGTAAGTGTGTAATATGTCTAGTTCAGCAATAATATCAATGAAAGCTTATAAAACGATAGTAATTTAACTCAATTGTTCAATTAATAAGTGGGCTTTGTATAGAATAGTGGTAAGACAGGTGTATTAGTTAGGTTATAGGATCGAATCCAGGTCCTTACTTCCTAATAGGGCTCGTCCCCACGGGATGTTAGACCATACCTCCTTAACTAGTACAGCCCTAAAAGATGAAATAATATGCTGATAATAATAAAAATTTATATTACCAATATAAAATTCATATTAACAAATAATAAATAATGTAGTAAATCTCTGCCATAACGAAGCCAATGGAATACAAAAGGACTGCCTATTGAAAATGTAAAGCTGGAGCTAAGAAGCTATTTAGTCTAATGAGTCAGTTTTGTCTCAAATATTAGCGGATATAATCTAGTTTGAAAATGTATAGAATAGTTTTTTGTCGAAACCTCCGGTGAGAGAAGGGGGCTGCCAAGGTCGAAAAATTAATTTTTCCATCTAAGTCTCATCCCATAAGAACAAAGAAGAAAACTGGTGGTAGTAGACCACTTGATGCAACTTGAGCCCCTATTTAGAACAAGGTTACTGACTAAAATATTTTTTTTTTAGTACTATTTTTTTGTTTGTTTGTTTAACGTCCATTTTTATGCTGCTTAGGCTAATCGGACGATGCTACAGTGGGAGTCCTAAATTTTGCCTATCCATGTATAATTAGGATAGGGATCTTTAACGAGTACCTGACATTGTACTGGCTCGGGACCTCCATTTTACGTCCTATCCGAGGGACGGCATAGCTAAGGATTTTTTACTCCCATTAAAAAATCCTAGGGCCACCGCTGGAATTGAACCCGCGATCTTTAGTATTGTAGGTTGCCATGCTAACCACAACACCACAGGTGACCCCATTACTATTTTTTTTTATACTATAAGTATAAAATATATAAGTATTTATATATTTTATTACTCAATATAATAAGTATACAAGTATTTTATCTTTTTGATTTGAATATGTGGACATAAGTTCAAGTATTTAGAATATTTATACTTATTTAGTGTTAATCTTATTTTTTTAGGAATCAAATAGGAATTCATTATAAATAAGGAGATAATTAAAAGCAATAATATGTTCTCAGCGCTCAAGGTAAAGAATGTATACTATTCTTTACTTTCAACAAAAATTTCCTGTTTGAAAAGAATGCTTTTCATTAAATGTTAAGACTTGGTGTAATTTACGTGGCACCTCCTTGTTTGTGACAATCACATTTTTGCCTCCATACCCAGCTTGAAGTTTTCGATCAATTAAAGATACCAAAAGTAAGAGAAATTTCTATGTTTTATCGAATGAAAATACGAGTGTAATTAACTAAAATAACATATACTTCACACTAATAAATCCAATGGTGTTAAAAGCCATGAAAGAGATCGAGCTTACAAGCTGAAATTTTGTAGTCATACTTTTTTCTCGGGGATATCAGACACAAAAGCTAGTTTCGGCTTGGCCGAAGATTCGGCCGATTTTTGGCCGAAACCGAAAATGCGGCCGAAACCAGGTTTTTCGGCCGAAATTGGCCGAAACCGAAACCGAAACCGAAACTTCGGTCGGTCACTAATAAAGACATAGAGATAGCTTTATTTTAAGTTATTATATTTATTCACTTACAAAAGTGAATGTTTGGAGGAGAAGGTAAACGTTGGGAGGCAAATATTTGACCTCGTTTATAAATGGAGATAATTTTAGAAATTTGAATTTATAAATTGTCGATGATAATATTCCTTTATTTATACAATTTTATCTCAAGTTATTAATTTGACGCATATACAATCTCATTGAAGGCAACGAATGAAAATTGTTTGCCTATCATTTACACTAATCTCTTACATACACTTATTGGCTTCTCTTACTCTGCCATTTCTTTTCTAATATATTTACTTGAGAGGATAGACAAAGTTATTAGGCGCGGTGTTTCGTTATCCTAAGTGTGATCCATTCTTAATAGAGGATTTACCTTTAGTCTTATTTTTGTTGTTAACGAAAAATATAAAGCCTTAAATAAAATTGTGTGAGGAAGATGATAAGGAAGTAAGTCTATTTTTCAAAATTAGTCTATCAAAAACTCCTTTATAAAAAGGTGTGCTATTTAAAAAAAAAAAATAAAATCAGAATCCTCTATTTTCTTATAAGGCTAATGTGAAATAAAATTTTTGTTCAAAAAACTAATAATTTAAAAAAAAAAGTAAAGTTAACGTTACATACCATTAAAATCCGATGAAATCCAAATAATACAATATGAAACAATTCAGCCATCCTTAAGCTCTGAAACAATCAAAATGTACACCTTTAGCAACAGTGATGGTTGCGATGAACTGATTTAAATGACTTAAATTCTCAGAAATCCTGTAAATTTATTATCTGAAGGCAGATGGATTATTAAATTTCTATAAGTCAAGCTGTTTTCCTTCATTCATTTTTATTATCGTTGTTTAGTAGTGGACAATAGCTCATTCTTGTACTTGCCCATTGCTTCCTAACCAAAATAGCAGGCTAAGGCGTTCCTTGATTGCAATACACGAAAAAGTGGTTTTTATCCCATAATTTTCTTCTCGAAATAGCCAATAATAGAGCTACTCTTTTATCGCTGAACTTGGCATCTCAGTGGGGAAATGAGTCATTAGCCATACCTGTTGGAAACGACATGACTTATGATCATTTCTAGTAAAGTTTCAGGAAATTTTAACTAGGAATCACGATGATTTGGTGTACAAGATTTGTGTTGGCTTAGCCCACTTGGCTATTAGGTGTTTGTGGTAACATTCTGGATCATATTTTTTTTTTTAAACTGATTATTATTGTATTTATTGAAGCTATTCTAAGTTTTTAAATTAAAAAATGTATCTTCAATGTATTGATGATAGACCGTTTAATGAAAAAAAAATCGGAGTTTTACGTTCTGATGTATTTATGATACTACGAATGATGTCCCGCTATTTCACTCCGATATCGACATTTTAATGATTTGAAAGACTTTAAATTCTGCTATCAAATAATTGTTTTAGGCGAATTGGTCTTGTCGAACTGGTATATCAATAGAGCCGTTATTGGCTTAGGGCACAATATAGACGGCCCCGTCCGAGTATCATGTTTGTCCACATTCGCTCCCCGCCCTTTACCGGCTCCAATCCTACTCTCTCCCCTCCTTGAACCTTTTGGATACTAACTGGCTACATTTCTTTTCATCTGTAGTTTGCTTTGTTCTGATGTACAGCCTTGGCCAAAAGTATTAGGCACCTTGAAAAATTGTCTATTTATTTAATATTTCTATATACACTATGGCTCCCAAAACTTGTTGTATTGACAAAAATGGATCCCTTAAATGGATTATTTTCAATTCCTAGCTCCTCATTAATACTCTAGAAAAAAAAAAATTAAATGTAAACAAAAGTTCCCTGTACAGTGTTTGCACTCTTATTGGTTGCTCTCAGAATTGATTTTTGTTTTATTTTACTATAATAAAATAAAATTTTCTTTTTGTTTATGATTAAAAATGGTCAAAGTAAAAGAACTAAGTGGGATCGAACGGTCAAAAACCGTTTTATCCCGTCGGAAGGGTATAGCTAATCCGAGATAGCAAAAACTATAAGGTGATCTCGTTGTGCTGTTCAATATACTCTTCCTCAACTTCGGACGCATAAAACATATCCCTCCCTACCTAGAACAGGAAGAAATAAAATAACAAGAGCTCGTGAGGATAAGTTTTTGGTGAGAACATCTCTTCAGAATCGCACGAAAACAGCTGGCTAAAGAGATGAAAACTTTGTGTTCTGTTGACATTTCTGCTCGGACAGCAAGAAGAAGACTGAGAGAGAATGATCCGAAATGCTGGAAAGAAACTCTGGCTTAGTAAAGTCAATCGCAAGAAGAGGCTAACATGGGCAAAATTTCACCAAAAACTGGACTGCTCAAGACTGGGCAAAAATGGTTTGATTAGATGAAAGCAACTTTACGGTAAATAAATTTATGTAAATTGAAATTAAAAGTTGCCAAAATTTCCTGAAATCAATGTAGAATGTATATGGATACAGTTATTTTTAAAAGCTCATAAAAATATTGAATTTAGAATTTGAAAACTTGGTGCTCCTGGTGCTGTTTTCGTACGAAGGGAAGGCGAAGCCTATCATCCAGATTGTGCTGTCCATACTGTGAAACATGGTGGATGAAATATAATGATTTGTGGCTGTAGGGGAACTTCAGGTGTTGGAGAAATGTTTTTATTTGAAGGAATAGCGATGCCTATATTTCCATGTTAAATCAAATTTTGAAGCCTTCGTTTGAAAAAATATTTATGCCTGATGAAAGAAAAACATTTTTTTCAACAGGTTAATGCTCCATGCCACGTTTCACGTAAAAGTAGAGAATGGTTCAAAAAACAACAACATTAAGGTTCTTGACTGGCCTCCTCAGTCCCCAGACCTCAATCCCATTGGAAACATATGGTCTAAATTAAAAAAAATTGTTGGAATGCATAATTAAAAATGCAGTTGGTAAACTTAACCCTACAAAAAAAGACAACTTATTTCTGTATTTAAAAGAAGAGTGGGAAAAATTAGACAAAGTCGTTTGTTCAAAACTTGTGAATTCTATGCAAAAAAGGAAAATTGAGGTAATAAAACCTATGTCTTGATGATCAAATATTAATTTGACTTTGTTTTATCTTTGAATAAATTATGTTATGATAGTAGATGTTCTTTTTTCCCTCTTTACATTTTTAAAAGAAAATATGTAGGTGCCTAATACTTTTGGCCAAGGCTGTACTTTTCGTTTAATCTACTAAGGATATTCACCCAAAACCTTTAATTAATCCTGACATTTGTATATAAAGAGCCAGAGCTATTTGAAGTATTCCGTAGTGTGAAATTACGTAAAGTGGTAGAAAACACTCTCGTTATAATAATTCTAGTTCTACTGAGACGAATTTTTCATTTGTAAAATAAAATATACCTCAGTGCCAGCTTTATAAATAATGTGACTACACGAGCATAAGAATAAAAAAAAATCTGGTGCGTGCGCGCAAGACACAACTTTCACTTATCAACTTACTTAGATTAGAAATTGATGTTTTGTTATTTGCCACTTCTCAAAGTCACTATAAAAACACTATTTTTTTATTATTAAATAAAAATTTTTACTTGTGATAATTCGGCAATGCAAGCATAATACTCCAAGTCGTCTGATTTAATAATTCTCTATGTAGTTGTTGAAAACTTCAGTTAGTTACCATGAAACAAATAATTTCCATTAAATGAACAGAACGGTTTTATTTATGAACAATGGTCTGTCATTAAAGGTGTACTCCGCATGCGTGGGCTCAACGTGTCTTATGAGTTGACGGAATATATTTTTTTTTCTCCTATTTTATTTTTAGGCGTAACGAGAGACAGTTAATTTCTCTATATAAAGCAAACAAAGGTACTTTATAGGAAAACAAAAAAGAGCTCCTTCCCCATTTAAGCCCCCACCCAGAACATTTTAATAATGATAAAGCTTATCTGATATTAAAGAACACCTAACCTACTGTAGAACTGTCATGCTAGGAGTGCCTTCACTGGGAGGTTTCTCCAATCAAGTATTCATGTCAATACTCTAGAGGAGGTTAACAAATGATGATCCAATTTACAATATATGCCAAATGGCATTTGTAAAAATTTTGCAAATAAATATTATTATTTGCTTGAAAAATCAAAAAAAAAAAAAAAATATGGGCATATTACTACATCAAATACTCAGTTTAATTAAAATTGTTTGAGCCGTTTTTGAGAAAATAAACGTAAAAAGTTATTAAATAAAGCACACACCCCCTCTGTTTTATCAATTTTGATAAAAATTTTGCTGTCACATCGCGGGCATATACCTACCTACTCTAAATTCCCTTCGCACGGTTTATAGTTTTTGAGCTAGTCTGTTCACACACACACACACACACACACACACACACACACACACACACACACACACACACACACACACACACACACACACACACACACACACACACACACACACACACACACACACACACACACACACACACACACACACACACACACACGCACGCACGCACGCACGCACGTACGCACACACACACACACACACACACGCACGCACGCACGCACGTACGCACACACAGACACACAGACACACAGACACACAGACACAGACAGACACACAGACAGACAGACGCACAGACACACAGCCACACAGACACACAGACTGACACATAGACAGACACACAGACACAGACACACACAGACACACACACAGACACAGACACACACACAGACACACACACAGACACACACAGACACACACACACACACAGACACACACACACACACACACACACACACACACACACACACACACACACACACACACACACACACACACACACACACACACACACAGACACAGACCAATAAAAAAGAACGTTCCCTCATTAACCCTCTCCAATCGGGCTTCCGATCGGGATATTCAACTCAATCTGCTCTCCTGAAAATTACCCATGACCTCCAAACGTCCATCGAACACCGAAATTTAACTATCCTCATCCTTCTTGATTTCTCCAAAGCATTTGACATATCCTTCTCACCAAATTACAAAAGCTCCATTTATCAAGCAGCACCTTACATTGGTTCAAATCCTTTCTTTCAGACCGGTCACAGTTTGTAGTCGTCCCAGGCCAACCTCCATCCAAAACACTTCCTCTCTCCTGTGGTGTTCCGCAGGGTTCCTCTCTATCCCCCACTCTGTTCGCCATTTATATCTACGACCTTCCTCTTCTGATCCATCACTCCCAATATCACATCTATGCAGACGATTTCCAGATATACCTATCCTTCCCGCCTTCCGAGCTATCCTCTGCAACAACAAAGCTTCAGGATGATTTAAATCGAATCAGTCTCTGGGCAGAGGCCAACAAGTTGAAGCTGAACGCAGAAAAAACGAAAGCAATTTTAATAGGCTCCAATTACCTCCTTAAAACCGTCCCTAACATCCCTACCCTGTTACTAAATAATAATCCCATTAAATTTTACCCAATTGTCAAAAACCTCGGAGTGACCTTTGACCAAACCCTTTCCTGGAAAAACCACATCTCCAATATTTCCCGCCGTACCTTTTCTACCTTAAAGCAATTAAATCACCTCCAAAGCCTTTTACCACCTGAAACACGTAGGCTCCTGGTCACTTCCCTGGTATTTCCCCACTTTGACTATTGTTGTGCGGTGTATGGGGGTGTCTCTGAGGATCTCGAAGCAAAACTAAAACGTTTATTCAATTGTTTCGTACGATTTATCTTTGGGGTCCCAAGAGACGTCTCCGTTTCGCCTTTATACGAAAGGTTAAAGTGGTTATACCCATCCTACTGCCGCAAATATTTCCTGGCCTCTTTCCTTTTCCAAGTAATCCGATCCCGCCGTCCTTCATACATCACCGAACTTCTCCATTTCAAATCCTCTGTCCATTCCCGCAATACCCGTTCCAGGTCTTCAGATCTATACACTCCGGCCCACCGAACGTCAGCCTTTGAAAGATCTATCATTATCCGGTCCTCATCCCTATGGAACTCTATCCCGCCTTTTATCCGTCATTCCAACACTCTCCCTACCTTTAAATCCCGCCTGTTCAATCACTTCCTCTCCACCCAGTTTCCCGAACAATTGTAAACAGTTTAACTGTAAATTGGTATAGGCCTTTATTATTTATTTATCTTTAAAATATATGATCCATTTAGTGTCTGTGTAAATAAGTTATTTTTCATTTCAAGTCAATAAGGATTTACTTAGTTTTAATTTTTTTTTTTTTTTATCACAAGAAGATTTCCCCAATGTTTATAATTTTTTTCTTAGCTTTTTTTATTTTTATTTTATTTTATTTTTTTTCATTTTAATTTGCTCTATTGGTTTTGTTTTTTATTAGTACTCTAAGGCACTGAAGCCTATTATATGTATCTGTATAATTTGTTCCTGAGGGACTAGTTCCCGGGACAATCAATAAAGAGTTTATTATTATTATATATTGTCGTTTCCATCTATCCCTTTTTAACTACAGAATATTTTTTTGATAAAACATTTAGGCCCTAGTTTTGAAGGGGGCAGAGACAGTTAAAGTACTTTTTGTTGTCGAACGATAACTTGAACAAATATGATAAAAAAACATTTGAGGAAACTTTTACACAGTCCTTTTCTCTGATAAGGCTGTAAACTTGTATTGCGTTTCACTTTCTTTTAGTTTTTTTTTTTATCCAAAGGATACCCCAATTTTAAATTATATCCATAGAATTTTCTTTTATATTGTGAAATATGTAAATAGAATAAATAACTATTCATTCTTGTAGTAGTTCTAAATGAAAAAAATAAAATACTTTGTACAATATTGAATGCTGCGAAAACTAGTGTTCGTCCATCAGCGACATTATCAATACACATAACGTTACATTAAACCATTTCAAAACGGTTAGAATATCATCCCGCAATCTGATTGGATGTTCGTGTTAGCTTCAGAAAACCTCATGATTCCGCCCCAGTATAGGCTTAAATAATGTTAGAACAACCGCGATATTTTTCAAAAAGAAGTTAGTTATAATAAAATATTAAAAGTATTTATAAAAACATTTAAATCAAGATACTAAATTAGAACAGAAATAATGAAGTATGTCATGGTATTATATTATGCATATATCTAAGTAAATCTTTTAGGCGTTTTCTGCTCGTGACATCCGTCGGGGCCATTGTTATCTTAATTTTTTAGCCTTTTTCGGACAATGGATGAGGTGTCATTCTGAGAATATTATCAACGAAATGTTTCTAGCTTGTCAGTGCAATAACTTGATTGTGGCTGGCATTCAACGTCATGGCTGCCCCAACACTCCGAAGAAATCCCCCCCCCCCTTTTTTTCTTTTATGCGCTTTATCTCTGACGTTTTGCTTTTTGCTTGATAATGACATCAAAGTGAAAGAAAAAAGTTTTGAAAATACAGTTTGCTACTTAACTGTTTATAAAATTAAGTATTCCTATCTTTTTCTTTTTAAATGAAAATAAATTTCACAGATTTCGAAAGAAAAAAAATCTGGTGCTTGCGCGCAACACACAACTTTCACTTATCAACTTACTTAGATTAGAAATCAATGTGTTTTGTTAATTGCCTCTTCTCAAAGTTACACATTTTTCCACATTCATTTCTTATTTTAGTTTTGCTCTCTAAATTACACTAATTCTTTTTATTATTAAATAAAAGTTTTTACTTGCGATAATTCGGCGATGCAAGCATGATCTAAGTTATCTGATTTTATAATTCTGTACTTAGTTGTTGAAAACTTCATTTAGTTACCACGAAACAAATAATTTCCATTAAATGAACAGAATGGCTTTAGTTCTGTTAAAACAATGGTCTGTCTTTAAACGCGTACTCCGCATGCGTGGGCTCAAGGTGTTTTATGAGTTGACTGGATATTTTTCTTTTTTCTCCTCTATATGTTTTACTTGATTTTTATTATATCTTATATTTAGCCATTTATTATTTTTAGGCGTAACGAGAGACAGTTAATTGCTCCATGTAAACAAAAAACAAAGGTACTTTTTAGGAAACAAAAACAAACAAACAAAAAAGGCCCCTTCCCCATTTAAGCCCCATCAGAACATTTTAATAATGATAAAGCTTACCTGATGTTATAAGAACACTAATTTCCATAATAATTTCCATTAAACATGACGAATTTGGTGAAAAGAAGTTTTTGAGATAATCGAAAAAAAGGTAAAAATTGAAGAAAAAAAAAAGGTATGAAATAAAGTGCCCCTCCGTTTGACCAATTTTGATGAAATGTTGGCTTTCACATCTTTGGCTTATACATACATCAAATACCTAGTTTGATCAAAATCGTTAAAGCCGTTTTTGAGTAAATAAAAAAAAAACACGTGAAAATGATAAAAAATTTATGAAGTAAAGTCCCCCCTCCGGTTGATCAATTTTGATGAAATTTTTACATTCATATAATTATATCAAATACTCAGTTTAATCAAAATCGTTAGAGCCGTTTTTGAGAAAATCGAAAAAAACGTAAAAAGTTATTAAATAAAGTACCCCCTCACTTTGACCAACTTTGATGAAATTTTTGCTGTCACATCGCGGGCATATACATAGACAAAATACCCAATTTCAGGTTCGCACGGTTTACAGTTTTTGAGCTAGTCTGTTCACACACACACGCACGCACGCACGCACGCACGCACGCACCCACGCACACACACACACACACACACACACACACACCCACACACACACACACACACACACACACACACACACACACACACACACACACACACACACACACGCACACGCTCAGGCACAGGCACAGGCACAGACGCAGACGCAGACGCAGACCATTTCGCTGGACTTGGTTATTTGGACTCAGGGGACCCCAAAACGTGTATTTCCGTTGAAAACCGGAAGTCGAAATTTTTCACGATCGCAATACTTTCCCTTACGGTATATTTCATATATAGGTAAGTGAAAGTAAAAAGAGCATTAAAAGAAAGGTGATGGTAGGACACCATGTGGCTATGACATTTTAGTACCTTAAAAATAATTAAATAATTGCATTATTCTTTAATATATTTACTTTGAATATTTTATTTTGAGGAAAAATTTTATGCTCGTATTGTTGCGCTTATGAAATAGGAACTAATACAAAAATTACGAAATAACAAGGTGAAAGTGGTAATAGAATAAAACTTGACGCTAAGATCAGAATGACTCATTTGTAGGTATTCAATCTTCTTTTTTAACGGTATCTTTAATTATATAGTGCATAGCATTTATTTATCTTAGTTTAGGCCTTAGGTGGGGTCTAAAGTGAAATACTTATTGCCTTATTGAAAGAAGTATCTAAACACAACCTCCTTATTAAGCCCCTAATAGCAGTAAGTCACTCCATGTAATGTCAGGACACATCATATAGTGTGCGGGAAGCGAGTTATCTGAGCCCTATAAATGGGATTCTAATTATTCCTAGTTGTATATACGTGCTCCAACGGCGAAGTGAATACATAGTTATAAACCTGCATTCAACTGGTGCATTAGTTTAATAACAGCTATAAATGACTTCTGTGCCACTTAATTGCTCCCATGATGTGAAATAATTGTTCTAATTGAAATAGAAGTTTCAAGTCAGTGATGATTTCTGTGACAACGATATCTTATAATTGCTATCTTGCTCCATATATTTAAAAGTTAGTTTGACAAAAACGAACTGAATTTATTAGTGAGTGTTAGATATAATCTGTTTAGCTGTGAATATATTAAATTAAAAGAAAAAGGATAATAAAAATACTACTACTAGTAGTAGTAGTAGTAGCAAAGTAAATTTATTAAATTTCAAAAACAAATAATTACAAATATTATTTACAATAAATTTACATAGGCTTGGATTGGACCGTCAGTCAAATGACATCAATATACAATACATAATTATAATAGAAAATAAAAATGTGAAAAAGTAAAACAATAAAAATACTAATAACCAATCGACGAGTGCTGACAAAAAAATTATGTTTAATTGTAAAATAAAAATACAATAATGAATGAAATCATAAACACAAATACAAAATGAACTGCAATAAATGAAACAAATGAAATGAAAGAAATAAACGAATGTAATGAACTCTTAATGGTTAGCAGTGCTAAAAAAAAATAATTGAACACGCTTAACCTTAACCTAAGAAAACAATGAAGCATGCATGCTAAAAGGGCCCATGTAATTAAAGGATAATGTAATAGGAACAGAGTAATTTCTGAATACTTATAAGAAATAGCAAATCCTTTGGTTACAATCAACTTTATGAAAATTAACGGCGAACTGACATGTATATTTTCGGGGAAATCACAATTCTTGTACATTCGGCGAACTTAATACTTGGATTCACTAATTTTACAATGCGGAATCTTGTAATAATAGTCAATGTTGGGCAAATGCTAGTAAGTCTTTCCACAGAGGAGCGTGAAATAAGTTTGATTGTATTTACTATACTGCGGCGATTACTACCATTATTCCTTCATTTGGGTAGTGCTGAACCACAATCGATGAAGACACGTTGGTTTGAAACAATTGTCAATCTTCGCTGTAAGATTCGGGCGATAATTGCCGGTGTCGCTTAACTAAGCGGTCTCTCCGAGACAGGTTGAAAAATGACTGGGAATAGCCGGCTCGGCCGTTGGCGCTGCTGTCAGCTGTTCCAGTGCCTTCTCAAGTGACTATATTTTAGATTACTTACATCAACCCACATGTTTAAAAGGCGGGGAGTTCAGTTGGTTTCTTTGGATACGAAAGTCTATATTGAGACTGAACATGATATTTATATAGAAAAAAGTCATTCATTTTTCAGTCATTGGGAAGTAGGTTCATTATTTTTAAGTTTCTTAATTTTTCGGTTATCAGTATTATGAATTGTTTACTTTCAATTACCTAAACATGAAATATATAGTAAGGGGAAGTATTAGTAAGTATTTATAGTGTGTGTGTGCGTGTGCGTGTGCGTGTGCGCGTGTGTGTGCGCGTGTGTGTGTGAACAGACTAGCTCAAAAACCATAAACCGTGCGAACCTGAAATTGGGTATTTAGTGTATGTATATGCCCGCGATTTGACAGCAAAAATTTCATCAAAATTGCTCAAAGGGAGGGGGTACTTTATTTAATAACTTTTTAAGTTTTTTTCGATTTTCTTAAAAACGGCTCTAACGATTTTGATTAAACTGAGTATTTGATGTATGTATATGCCAAAGATGAGATAGCCAACATTACATCAAAATTGATCAACCGGAGTGGGACTTTACTTAATAAATTTTGTATCATTTTCACGTTTTTTTTTTATTTACTCAAAAACGGTTTTAACGATTTTGATCAAACTGGGTATTTGATGTATGTATATGACAAAGATGGGGCCAGTGGACAAGGGCGCTTGCAACAGATAATCAAAGTTAAGCAACGTCCATCGTGGTCAGTACTTGGATGGGTGACCGCTCCATTCGGGTGACCGCCCACTAATGAACGCCACGCAGTCCAAGTCTACCCCCACCCCCGGGCATGCTAGGCCCGTCAGCCTACTGGAGGCGACTCACCCTGACCGGGCGTAGAAGTGATGAACCTTCCCCGTGTATCTCATCGAGAATCGTGGTGTGGTTTTTCCAGGATGTCAGTAACCGCCCGGAGGTTTGGTTCAGGGACGGTATGCTTCAGGGAAAGAAATATAGGTCCTCGGGGCCTGCTGACTCTGAGCTACCATAATCCTTGGACCTAGACCAGTTTGTCACTGTCCTTGAACCCGAGAGAGCTGACGCCATCGGTGGGAAGGACACTGCCAAATTGGCCCCAATGTGATTGGTTATGGAGCTATGGGCAGTCTGCCGCTGTTCCATGGTGACCATGGCTTGCAGCAACGCGAGGTTTGGGCTACCCCCTCCAGGCTGTCTGTACTCCCGCAAGCAAAACAAATGTCTGTAAGAAGACCACACTGCGCGGCCAAAGGTCTCATTAGGCCTAATGCGCCAACCGAAAAAAAAAAAAAAAAAAAAAAATATGACAAAGATGTGATAGCCAACATTACATGAAAATTGATCAACCGGAGGGGGGCTTTACTGAATAAATTTTGTATCATTTTCACGTGTTTTTTTATTTACTCAAAAAAGGCTTTAACGATTTTATGAAACTGGGTATTTGATGTATGTATATGCCAAAGATGTGATAGCCAACATTTCATCAAAATTGGTCAAACGGAGCGGGCACATTATTTCATAATTTTTTTCTAATTTTTACCTTTTTTTCGATGATCTCAAAAACGGCTTTAACGATTTTTATCATGTTTAATGTAAATTAGGTGTTCTTTAATATCAGGTAAGCTTTATCATTATTAAAATGTTCTGAGGGGGCTTATTTTTGGGGGGTTGGGGCCTTTTTTGTTTTTTTGTTTCCTATTAAGTACCTTTGTTTTTGTTTTTTATCTTCTTCTTCTTCCTCTACCTCCAGAGAGCCCATTGGTCTCTGTCCCTTGCCATTCTTCTCATCTCCGGGATGGTTAGTCCTCTTGCAGCTCTCAGTTTCCCAATGTAGTCGGAGTATAAACATTTGGGTCTGCCACGAGGACCTCTTCCTTCCGGTCTGGCTTCAAAAAACTACCTGGCCTTTCGGGTATCGTTCATTCTACAGACATGCCCTAACCACTTAATTGTCGCTCCTCCAGGATGTCGCGCACTGATCTTACTGCCAATTCCTCGCGGATCACTGTCATTTCTAATACTGTCCCTCCTGGTTTCGCCAACTATTCTTCGGAGGAATCTCATTTCAGCTGTCACCAACTTGCTTGCATGTTTGTCGAGGGTAGTCCAGCTTTCAGATCCGTACAAAAGCACAGGTAGGAAAACAGATTTAAATATCCTAATTTTAGCCTCTCTGCCTTCATTACCCGATTTAGTACCTCCTGGTCTATTTTGCATCTTTGGTCATGACTGTCTCTAGATACGTGTAGGCGTTTGTTGTTTCTAGGAGTTCGCCATTACAGAATATCCTAGACTCCAAATCTTCTCTACCCACACACATAGTTTTGCTTTTTGCCGGATTTATGCTCAACCCTTTTAGCCGGAGTTCCTCATGCCATTCTTTTAATGATGTTTGCAGAGCTTCCTGGGAATCCGCAATCAGTACTATGTCGTCTGCATAGATCATTGCCTGAGCAAGCACTGGTGTTTTTTTTGTTTATATGGAGAAATTAACTGTCTCTCGTTACGCCTAAAAATAAGAAATGGCTTAATATGAGGTATGATAAAAATAAAGAAAACATAAAGAGGAGAAAATAAGAAAAATATTCAGTCAGCTCATAAAACTCGTTGGGCCCACGCATGCGGAGTACGCCTTTAATGACAGACCATTTTTCATAATTAAAGCCGTTCTGTTCATTTGAGAAGTGGCAATTATCAAAACGCATTAATTTCTAATCTAAGTAAGTTTCTATTTATCAACTATATTCTAGTTTCTGGCTATTCATTTTTCCATCTCCTTATTTTTTCTATTTTCCTAAACTTCTGTTAATAGGTGAAATTGGTTTAAGAGAAATAGTATGTATGTTAAGAGGTGGGATATAATCCATTTTCAAAGAACACCTTCCTTCCCATCCCATTGTTTTGTTTAATTTCACAAACCTCCCTCCTCAAAATTTCTCAAACCTCCCTCCTCCAAATTTCTCGATAAATAATAATGTTTCAACCCTTGTAAAATCAGACTAAAAGGATATCGTTCTATTTAAAAATATCCGAATCGTAGTTCGGTTAATGAGGAATTTAATGTAAAAAAGTATGTATACTTATTTGTTAATTCTACTTCAAATCCTTATGATAATAGCATTCCACTCTTTTCCTTAGTCATCCCATACCTTCCTGTTAATAAGCCGTTGACTAATATTTCATTCCATTTTTAAACAGGCCTTGATAAAACCCTGTTGAGTGGGCGCTGTTCATGAATATCTTAAGACCATATTTTCGGATTTGGGTTATTACAATTTTAAATTCTCCTTATTCGCGTTTATTTAATTTATAAAGGTTTTAGCTTTTAAAAGTAAAGATACACTGAGCCGACTTATTTTTTTTTTAAATATTTACTATAATATTACCGATAAATAATCGGTATTAGAATCAAATAAAACCGTCATATTTGAAATAAATAATAAACTGTTTTGGTCTGAACAATTTTTTTTTCTTTATATTTACTTTGTTGATAATATGAAACTGGTTAATCAAGTGTTCTTGTTGTTCTTTCTTGTTGTTGAAGTTCTGTTCCGCTTGTAAGCAAAAATAGGCCGGTACTTTAGAAGGGAAATACTGCATTGTGGGTACTTGTTTTATGATCAACCATTACATCGCTTTAACATAACTTTTTACAATCCTATACTACTTAATTATAAAATTTACGTTTTCAACTGTATATAACTAGTTTATAGTTACTTAAACTTTTTGTATGCAGTTTTAAGGGAATATTGAATTATGGACTGAATCATTAATATAAATTTTTTTAAACTGATTATTATTGTATTTATTGAAGCTATTCTAAGTTGTTAAATTAAAAAATGTATCTTCAATTTATTGATGATAGACCATTTAATAAAAAAAAAATCGGAGTTTTACGTCCTGATGTATTTATGATACTACGAATGATGTCCCGCTATTTCACTCCGATATCGACATTTTAATGATTTGAAAGACTTTAAATTCTGCTATCAAATAATTGTTTTAGGTATAAGAAATTAGCTAGTCTTAAGGCCATCTTATTTTTGAGACGGATTTGATTAGATGAGGAAGCAAAGTTGAAAACAAAATAAATTATATATATTTATAGTTTAATATAATACATACCGGAAGGATTAGAAAATATGATATAGTAAGGACTTTATTGATAAAATTAGGTAATATCAGTGAGAAAATTAAGGTCATTACGGTTTGATATTGGACTGGTAATACGGTTTTACAGATGTCTTAATATTATGATGTAAATTGCAGTATCTGTCTTAGACTTTAGTGCCCCTGGTCCTTTAAAAAATCATTAGGCTATCTGCGGAGGTTCGAATCCGCTACCTTCGGCGGCCATGCTAACTATAGCAAACACTTGATCCCCCTTCCCAATGACGTCATGAACAATTGTACTTTGAGTTGCATTACATTGATTCTTTAATTTATTTCATTAATTAATTTATTGGCTCAAATTAATTTATCTCAAGTATTAGAATTTTCATTGTAATTATCAAATAGCGTGGATGGGTGCTCTCGTTGCGACGTCATTGAGTCGGCACTCTTTAATGACTTTTGTATTTGATTGGTACCTTTGAGCGTTTTTGTTGCAAGTTCTGAAGTAGCCTTTAACGTCCACCAGTTTCTTATCTCTTAATTTTAGTCGGAGGATAAATGATGAGTTCGTTATTAAAATCGAAAGATTATATTCTAGGCGATTTTATATTTCTTATCGCTTTTAAATCGAGCACATTTACTGTCGTATTGAGTTTTTCAAATCCTCCCGACCACTCTTCATCCTTCATCGAGCACGAAGGCGATGAAAGGAGGTGGTGTCTACGGTCCTCGAGAAGCAGAGCCCCTCATTGTTTAACAGCCGTTGAGGGGGGACTAAGTCGAGTACCGCCAATGATCGGAACATCTTTAGCAGGGAGAAAATCGTTCAACTATTACGTCATCCTCCCACTCAGGACGTGTCGACTTTTTATACTCTTGGGGTCAATTTTCTCTTCCTTTCCCTTTTGTTCTCTCCTCTGGGAATTCGATAATTATCTTCCCTCCGCTGTTGCTATCGACAGCTTTAGAATATTCCGAAATCGGATTAGAATAATTTCAAATTCTAAATATGGGCTCATTGGAGATGGAAGTCATTCTTATACCGCGTACCGCCTTTTCCTCCGGCTTGAAATATTTTTCTAGGGGCGGATGTCTAAATTTATACAATTTTTTTAAGGTAGGTAAAAAAAATTTTAGATCGATTTATTATTTTTTACTTCTCTTTTTAGAAATATTTATTATTTCATGGTAATAGCAGTAATTTGAGGATTTATATATTTTTTAATTTAACATGTAAATGAAATACCGTTATATCTCGATTATATTATTATGAATTACTTAGTATTATGGGTGAAATTCTTCAAGCGATTGAAAGTTAAAAGAAAAGATTTATCAAGAGATCTAAACGTGGGATTTCGGGTCTAAAAAAAAGATCCCCTCCGTTGTCATTTGTTGCTAGTCGTTATAAAGAAAGAACTTTTGGAGAGCAGAGTGTTGATAAGGAATTATTGCTTTAGGGCCTTTGCAAATTGAGGTCGGGGTAAGTTAGTTCTGGCGGAGGCTAAGACACCGGCGCTACCGAATCCCGGAGGGCTCTTGAAATGCAATAAACTCTGGTATAAATACCCCTCTTGAGATAAACTTGGCATTTTCATTCGGCTGCAATCACCTTTTCAACTAGTTAATGCCTCATTTAAGCGTCCCTTTAACTTCAATAAATTGACGACATATTGTTAGTTGAATTTTTAAAAGCTGCTCTAAATGATTTCTTGACAATTTGTCTAAAATTATTTTGTATGAATATATTTCTCATGATGTAGTTTATCTATGATTTGGTTCAGAGTTGGAATGATTTTAATATTTATATTTAAAATTGAGTTGATTGCAGCGCGGCCTATAAGATGGACCTGTACTATTGGAAACGAATCTTTGAAAGACTATAATAAACGCGGTTTCGACTTTAAAAAATCCCTCATGTTGGCTAAAAAGGCGGTTGGGGGATTGCGTTATGGCAGGTCTGTGGAAGTTCAGTTAGGATTGCGGTCGGTTGGGGGGAGGGGGGGGTGATGCACGTTGTAGAGAATGATTTTTCTCTTCCTATATCTGATTTTTCACCATCGATACCATATAATCGAATATCGATATTGTTCCTACGATGAAATTAATGTAAAAAAAATATGAATAATAATTATTATTTTAAAGGCTTTTGATGGGTTATATAATTAAAAAATCTAGTACGGTTGGGGGAGCGATGTGTGTTGCGCGCAACACACACAGCTTTCGCTTACCTACTTACTTAGATTAGAAATTGACATGTTTTGATAAATATATAAACGCCATTCCTCAAATTCAACATTTTTCCGCATTCATTTATTTATTTTTGTTTTTATTTGGTATCTTAAGTCCACTAAATTTCTTTATTGTTAAAGAAAAGTTTTTACTTGTGATAATTCGTTAATGCTAGATAAATACTCCGTGATAATTCGTTAATGCTAGATAAATACTCCATCGCGTCTGATTTTATAATTCTCTATTTATTTGTTGAAAACTTCATTTAGTTTATGTGGAAATAAGTAGTTTCCTTTAAATATCTATGTTCCAAAACACTTAGACAACTCTTTCACATGAACAGAACGCCTTTCCTTAAACAATTGTGTCATTAAAGGTGCACTACGCATGCATGGATTTCAACATGTTTTATTAGTTGTCGGAATATTTTTCTTTTCCTCCTTACTTGATACTGTTTACTTGATATTTGCATATTTGAATAATTTGAAACAAAAGAAAGAAGAAATAATGCAAGGGTCATAAAGTCTTATTGTTAGATATAAATTTCAGACATATGTTATTTGCTTATATTGAAGTTTGAACCTAGGAGTGTAACTGGGGGAAGGGGGTCACGTTATGTACGTTAACCGTTTAAAAAGTGAATTAATCAACAATAATATTACAAATCTATGAGATACTTCAGCCATTATCCGACGGTCTTAATGCTCGATTGTCATTGATTATAGGATTTTTGAAATAAGTAAACTAATAAATATTGTTGTTAAGGAGTTATTGAAGAAGCTTACGATAATAGTGCATCGCGGAACATGTTTTTCATACACCTTTAAAGATGCTTCTGACTATAATTTTTTTGAACTTGATAATTCCTTTTTGATTTTCATTGGGCTTGTGTTGTTTCAAGTGACCATTTTTCCATTAAATCAGGATATTAGTTCAGTAACCCATCACTTCCTATACGTAAATACATTAAAAAAAAAATATATTCATATTTAATTCTTAAAAATGCCCATATTTTCCAGAAATCCAGGGAGTTTTAATGCCTATTAATTACGGAAATGACCATTACTCGCCAGAGATGGTCCTGATAAACGCGCCCCATCACCACTGTCCCTCAACCATTAGGGATATTGCCCTCCTCCTCCAAGCCTTGATGAAACTGCACTAAATGGATGATGAATAGCCCACTATTTCAGCAAATGCTCTTTTCCCTTTTGAATCATTGTTCATGCTAAAACACTGCATGTCTGTGAATAACACATTGAGATAAGATTATATCACTAAGCCTTAAAGCGGCGGCAGTATGGGATTGAGATGTTTACAGTAGCAGCGGGGATGAACTCTGCCGATGGGGGTGTGGATTAGAGAAATATGAGATCTCCTCGGATTTTCTCCCCCCCCCTCCTACAGACTTGGGATGGTAATTTTACACCTCGCGTTCTCCTCCGTCATGTTATCCGTGGTGTAGCAATATTTGAAATCGTTAAGCCAATAGGTAAAGAATTCGGTCTTTGCACAAGTTTTGACATCGTTTCATTTCTTTTAAACTAAGGAGATAAAACTAATTTCATTTGCTAGAAAATTAATTGGCCGTATACTCAAAAAGGGAAGAATTAATCCGGGATAACAGGCTGTCAATGAATTTGTGTATATTGATAAAATATTTTATTTTAGCCTAGTGTTCAACGAAACAATGAAGATCTTCAGGGCAAGAGAAACTCAAATGCCTGCAGTACACTCACCACGAGACCTTTCCGTGTTCTCTCGCCGAGTGTGGCTCCTTAAATAGGGGCCGCGAGTTCGTAGGAGTTTGTGTTAACTGGACTAGGTGTTCGAATTTACTTAATGTTCAGTTTTTTCGTGAAAAATTTAAAAATGTACATTTTTAGTTACATTTAATTTGTTGCTTGAGCCTTCCTTTTTTATCATCCCATCCAGTTGGCTATATAAATTGAAAACTCTAAAATGAGTGTTGTAGATGCTAATGGCGTGTATAGAATATTCTTTCGGGGGGGGGGGGGAACAAGTAATGATGACCAAGAGAGGATCCGAATTATACTTACTGATGATAAGTTGAATGGTTCATGAAAACGATTCAGATTAGGATCCTTAATTGTTTCCTTTCTAATTTCGAGGACCCTCCCTATTACACGCTTAGTTTAGTTGAAAAAAAAAACAAAAACGAAAGGAATGTAAACTTAAATAACAAAACGCTCTGGAAAATGTAAATAACAAGAGCTAGTAAGTACGAGCAGAGATGAGCGTGCTGGGTGGAATTGTCTCGCTTGTTGACGCAGCACGGTTCCACTTGTGTCCTTTGACTCCAGTCCCGGCACCGATTTTTTTTTGGATCGTTGAAAAGGCTATGCAAGGCGCACCAGTGCACTCACATATGCCTTGACTTCCTTCAGCGAGAGTGAACTACCTGTATGAGTGTACTTCTCTCGCCAACTTGTCTTGTCCTTAAGAATATCTGCATTGATGAGTCTAACCGTAGGCTACAATTAAATATTATATTAGTTTTGTAGATTCTTTGGCAGCTTCTCCTGACTAATTTCTTCCTAAATTAATATATATTTACTTTTAAACAATTAAAAAGCGAGCATACGGTCCGTGAAATTAGTGTGGTAGAATGCTCTATACCTTAAAGGATGTTATTATGTATTTCAGTTCAAATTTGAAGATGTTCAGAATTTTTTTCGTATTGGCATTGATAATAGGACGCTTATATGTAGCGTAAAACTTTGAAAAATCATGTTACAAAATTAAGGTAATAAAAAACTCACTATTCTTATAAATGTATGTTTCAATGTGTTCTTTTAAATCGATGGTACGATCAACATTATTAATAAAAAATTACTGATTAACGCGAGAAGCCTTATTTATAGATTTTTAATTTCCCTCTTCAAATTTATCATTGGATTAAGCACACTCTAGAATCTTTGGTAGCTTATATGGTTGATACAATCTGATAATCATTTAATTAGAAGTATGTTAATAATGAAAGTTTTGGTAAAATAAGTAATATGTTCCCTCTGCAAAAAACGTAAGTTTTGTCTAATAATAAATTGTGGTAATCTTAAATTAAAGGCCAATCTTAGCGGTTCTTCGCTCGAGCCTATTTTCATCGTAATACGAATTAACCATTTTATAAACGTCGATGAATGCCTTCTTTGATGTCTTTGTGTGCAGCTGTTTGGAACCTCTCCGAATCGTTGAGTAGTTACTATTAATTTTATATATGTACTGCGTATCGGCCTTGTCAATAGCCGTCCATAATTAATGAGAGGGGCGATAATTAAAAATGACGGGGGATCTAGGGCGGAGGGGGTCGATAAAGATGCCAGGGGGCCTACAGAGTTATGCTCTTTATTTAATGGGCCTGTAATGGGAATTCATTGTAGGGGGCGTTTGGAGAAGTGTTGAACCTCAGGGTCATCCGGAAGCACCGAAGTGTTATCATCGAAGTTTCTTCAGGGAAGAAGACTAAATCGAATCGCACTTCTCTGTTGTCATATTAGTGTGCTACGGGTAGCTAGTTTGACTAAGGAGTGGGTAGGGGAATTACCTCGAGTACGCTAATTGAATTAATTGCAGTCGCTAAGCTAAACAATCGGCAAATCAGTCCATCAGAGGAGCTTTGTCTCGCTTAGGCGTTTATAGTCATTATACTGCTAATTACTAGTTGCAATCGTATCGGTAATCGACAAAATCCATGGTTTTTGCTGGCCGTTGCTCGCCTAGCATTTATTAATTGTACATTTTACAGGCGAATTGGAGAAGGAGTAAATGATACATTTATCATAATGATTTGAAACTTAATATAACTAATATAAATAATGATATAACTTAATGATTCAATAATTATTTGTAAGGTAAATTAATAATATAAGTGCAATATTAATGAAACTTTTAATTTTTTCGATAACGTCTTGTTACAGTTCAATAATAATAACAGAAATATTTATTCAATAATAATAATTCAATAATACCAAAAATATCTTTCTTTTTTACTTTATTTGTTAATTAACACCTTTCTACATTTAATCATAACAATGTAAATACAATATTTATTCAACAATAATAATTCAATAATACCAAAAATATCTTTCTTTTTTACTTTATTTGTTGATTAACACCTTTCTACATTTAATCATAACAATGTAAGATGACTGATACTCGTGAAATAATATGGGCATGATAAGGCATGGGAACAATATCTTAAACGTGCCATTAAATATGCCACCACCTTTCTGGCCAAACGCCAGCGTAATAATGATTTTTTTTTGTGTTCCTCGAATACAAGATAATAAATAAACATTTTTGTACCTTTATTCCTATCAAGTTGATTTTTTTTTCTCGTTGTGGAAACGTATAATCACGTTTATATGAATATAAAGAATTTCACAAGTATATTGCAGTGGTCGTCTCCATACATCTGGATTGAACTGAAGAATTGTTGACTTGTTGACTTCAATAAACATTTTTAATGCAGCTATTAATTAAAATTAATTATCAGATTTAAATTAATAATGGGTTAAAAAACAATATTAGCGGTTTTAACCGACGTTCATTATTGAGAATTATTGTATGTCATTATTTTGTTTATTTTAGAAATAGGTCGATACCGTAAAAAGTATGAGCATGGATATAAAATATGAAAACTGTCATATGAACAGTATTTATTTTATTCTTTCATTGATCATTGCTGCCGAAGGGGGGAGGTGAATTTCATTAAATGTGAAGAATTAATTAAAAGTGAGAAACACTAATTTCAATTGAATTTATAAGGATTTATAGGTAAGTGAGAAAAATGCAAGGGAGCTTTTAATAGTATTGACAAAAAGTTAAATTAAAATTCATATTGATTTATGTTTTGCATACGAGCTCTATAAAGAAATGTTCCGGAAATAGATAAGATGCATGAAAAGAATGTTTTACGACACGACTTCTCGCGGCCACATACTATTTTATTAGGCCAGGGTTGAATTGCATATTTTTTTTTTTTTTTTTTTTTTTTTTTTTTTTTGTAGCTATTTTCCGGTTTACTCCCGTTTTTATTTATATTTCTTCTATTTGAAGGTTTAAAGATAGCTAGATTAATGGTTTGTTGCGAGGGCAGCAGGTTTCCCCCTCCCTCCCACTCACACCCTCCGTAAAATCCATCTTTTGTTTGATAAATGGAGCCAATATAATGGATTCCAATCGTGCTTTCTATGATTGAATTTGAATAAATGAACTTTAATTAAATAAGATTTTATTTGTAATTAAAACTAGTCATTAATTTAAGAACGGTAGTAAATATAGTTATTTTTTGGAATAAACAGAAATGTTACTAAAAGTGTAGTCTTTTAGTTGACCCTCTACAACTCTCCTCCTTCGACATTCTCATCCAAATGATTCCCATTTATCCTCCCAGACAAGTTATATTCCGACAAATATTTTTTTCTCTTCCTCTACAATATTTCACGAGAATCCCTTTTGAGGAAAACATCCTGTTTTTCTGTCTCAAATACAGATCTGTATTAATTATTTTGACTTTTTCAGATTTTCTTTAATGCAGATACATTGTATGCGATGATATTATTTTTAACTTCTCTTGCCTTTTTTATTATAATTATATTTAATTTTAACATATTCTTACACCATTTCATACCTGATTTTTCTTATTTATTTTTCTTACCTAATCAACTTCTGTATATTGCAATACCAGAACGACAATTGTATTTATGAGATCATGTAATGTTACTATTTACCATTTACTGATGCAGGTTAATGTTAATATTATACTACCATTTACTATATACTAATGGTATAATGTTTTTGTTTTTTTTCATTTTTATAAAAAGTTATTAATATTAAAAGAAAAATGTTATAATTGCAATACAAATATTTGTTGTAGAATATGGGAAATATTGATTAAATATAACTTTGCTAATTGTTCTATCAGTTAATATAATGTATAGATGCTAACCATGGGTGGTGCTGAATCTATTTATCGGGAACAAAGCAGTCAGCGTTTAGTTTTGAGGCATTGTGTAAAAAACAAAAGCATTATTTCATCCTAAAAGAACGTGTGTTTTTATACTCAGATAAATTCTTTAATTTAATTTTAGTTCTATCAAATTTATTTATCCCATCTTCCTTAAGCTGTTTTTGGTTTCGTACTCTGTTTATCAATAATTGATTTAGATTTTATTTGTTTATTAATTTAATGCAACATTATGTAATATTAATTTTGAATTTTCTTTTCAGGTACGTCGGGTTTTGTTTATGAATACTTACGATCGTTTAATATGGTGAGTTCTGATTGAAATAGTTATTTTATTATATTATATGTTTATTGAAATAGTTTTTTTTTACTCGATTGTTTCTTATAATACTGATTAGATTATGGGTTTATAAATTTGTCTCATATAAGTGTAGGATGCATTTCTACTTATCATTACTTACGACAATACTCGCCTTTTAAAAACAGTGAAAAGCTTTTTAGTACTTTAAGAACTGAAAGGTTTATAGGGGTTTCGGAGCGAGTTTGCGAATGGACTGTCAACATTACATTTGAATCATAATTAATAAAAAGAAAAAAAAACTAAGACAATATTGGTGTAGGTATATTCTGTTCTTAAAATAAAATTAAAAATAAAACTGTTATGTAAATTTATGTAAACTCTTATAAACACATTCTAAATAGTGTTTTGAACCAGGATATTTACGTTGAAATAAAATTTAATTTATTATCCATTAGGTTCAAAATACGAATTTCGTTTTCATTTTTAAGTTTGAATTTTAGGTTTTTCGACTATCTTATTCATAACTGTGTTCTCTGTTGTTTATGTTTTATCAAACGTTTACTCTTGTAGAGTGAGGCCACAAATAGGCTTTTAAACTCTCTTTTTTGTTTGTTCCCATTTTCATAAGTAGGTTCGTAAGGGCAAAGGTGGGGATGGAACTATCTTGTTTGTGAAAGAAGTCTACCTTTGAGGTGGTTATTTCTAAAAATGAAAAAAAATTAAATAAAAAAAAACAGAAGAAAATTTAATGAAAATCTTATGATACCTACCGTCCTAGGTATTAAGAAATTAAATGTAGCATTCTAACTATCATACCAAAAAATAAAGTATCATCTAAAATATTGAAAAAATATAATATTGTTACAAGCTGCGATTCCATCCGTTACCCCATTTTGCAGTAATTAATTTTCTTAATAATAGCTCAGCTTAGGCATTAGGTCTAAAATATTTATTTTATGCAACTAGAAAAGTTATCTTTTCTAACACATTTTTGAAGAATCCTTCCTATTGGAGGAATCTTTGGCAAGGGTATTAGGAACTTCAATAAAATTATATGATTTGTATTAAAATTATAACTCTTATTGGTTTCGTTGATACCTGAATCACGGAAGTGCTAAAGCGGTCTTTACAGAAATTAACTGTTTATCTTGAATGATCTTGTTCGCTGTTTGTATTACCTTACTTTAAATATTTGTTTTGTTTATTCATAAAATTATAATTTGTAAACTCTTATAAATGTTTAAACTTTAGTTGAAGTCTTGTAGGAAAGAGCGGAAGAACTTATTTTATGTTAATAAATCTGTGATTTATGTAGTTTTAAATATAATCATTATAATCATCTCTTTAAATTGATTATCTTTGAAACGTTTTATTATTGAATTATATTTTTTCTAAGGTATTGTATTTTATACTTTACGGCTTTTAAATTGTTTAAATTTTTTTAGTGGAATACGCTTTGTCTCTCTTAATTAAAAACAGAATTACATTCATCTGCGCTACATTCTTTTTTCCAATCAAGGTCATAGATATGCGTCCTTTAAGTCCTATAAAATCCTTGCATTTTTAATTATTATAAAGTAGGCATATCTAAAGGAATGGAAATTCTTCACATTGAATAAATATTTAACGAGTATAACTAATTTCCACTTCTTTTTTTTTCTCGGACCTTTTATTTAGTCTTTTTGCATTTCTAAGGAAAGTATAACTCCTGTAAGTTATAATTATTCATTGTGTTAACTTAAAACTTAAACTTATGTTTCATTAATTTATTCTGTGTTTTTTTTTTTATTATTTGTTCATTTTAGAAGTTGAATAAACAAATTTCTGATTAGTTTTGAATAGATAAATTATCCTTGTCATAGATATTTTTATATATTGCGGAGGCTTTGTTTAATAAATGCTATAAATGAAAATATTTTTTTCCCCTCAATATGTTTCTTTGGATCATTCTTAATTTCTTTCATTTGTGTTTTATTTTAGGCTATAAACAACCAACTTATTTTCTTTGTTATTTATTTATTCATTCTCAAATGTTTTGTCTTTTCATTTTTATATGATTTGACTAGAAAGAAACGTATTATTATCGTATTGGGCTTGTCTTATTTTCCCCCTTCCCTCTAACCCTTGGGGGGTGGGGCTCAAACTATATAAAAAACGAGAAGACAAAACATATTATGTAGTGTTCGATACAGCAATGTTAAGGTACTTGATAATGGACAATAAGTCCCAGATGTCCCACTTGATAAAAAATAAAGAAAAAATGTTGTAAAGAAAATAAGTTGGATATTTATCACCCGAAATCAAACCGAATGAAAGAAATCGCATTTTTTCAAAATTTAAATTCAGTTTCATTATTGTGCAGTATATTATTAAGTATTTTAATGAAATTATTATTTATATTTTGATTTGTTTGAGAGCTCTTTTATTCCTCTAAGGGTCAAAACTACGTTGGAGTATGGTGGGTGGCCTGGACATTCAAGTTGGGAATGGACCGCTGTCAATCCTGTTGCTAAACTCGATAGATACTGAGCGGTTGAATGGCTTAGGGAACTCCCGCTATATCGGTCCTTAACCAATCCATTCCCCAAATATTGAAGTCCATGCCAAATTTGTCTCCTATCATCTTTTGGTTACATTGTTTAATGTTAATATTTAGAATATTATTTTAATGTAATTGGATACATTAATTTTTTTTACAGATACTAAGTATTTCTTAATAAAAAAATATTTTTTTTTCACTGGTGCAAGTTAATTTTTCAAACATGTATGTGCTTGTTCATTAATCACCCTACAATTCATACATTCATCTTTTAATACATCTCTTGTTTTGTTCAATTAGTTCAATTTTTTTACCGATCAGGTAATAACGCGGCTGTTAATAAATATCAGCTTTATGCGGGATGCGTAAATGTATAGTGCCTGCCTGGGCCGGAATATTGAATACAATTCAGCCCGAAGAAGATTCATAACTTATTAATAATTTATGACGCTTTGTTTCTTGAACTGCGGAGACATCAGAGAGCTATGAAAGACTTATAACTTTGCTCGACACAGCTGACTTTTAAATACGCCTTTGTTGAATGCCATTCCAACTTTCAAGTACAGCTCGAATATCGTCTTCTCAATTGGAATGATTGAATTCCTTTTAGATATTTATATTTCCTTTAATTTATCAAATATCCTGGATTTTCAATCGTTTTCTCTCCGGTAGCATCTCTTAAATAAAATATCTTGTTTTTGCTTTTAGGCGCAAAACATTTCAAGTCAGCAATGTTTATAAAATATCTTTTTTATAAAATAAAGCTATTAATGTTTTTATTTTTAGTTGTGTAGAATCCACTTAAGTAATTCTCGCGCGGTTTTGAAAAATGCTATAAATGCAAAAATCTAAGAAAATATTGTTTTTGATATAATGATGTGTAAAAGTCGAGTAGTGATATGGCGGTTTCTCAAAACGCGACCGATCTATTAGAAATATAAAGGAAAAATTTTCGCCATTTTCCTAACTCTTCCAAATCCGCTAAATAAGGTCTCCCTAGGCCCCTGTGTCTATTAATACATAATAGACCCTGTGTCTATTAATACATAATAGAAAACAAAACATAGAGTAATTCAATATATACATAAAACTTATTTTTTTAACTTTTACTTTTGTTAAAGGTTTTTTATTTTTAAATTTCGACCTATTACTATTTTACTATTCCTTTTTTTCCATTTCATCTTCTTAGTTTTCGTAACATATTTCTCTAAGGTTAGCTCTTATTTTTGACAGTGAAAGATTAAAAATTCTACTGTTTTTTACAACAGAAGTCCTAGACTTGTTTGTTGACCATTTCGCAAGAACTTACAGCTCTCATATACATTTTTTAATGGATGATCGCGCTTAATCATCAGGTGATAACTTCAATCAAATTTGTTCACTATAAATAAACTTCGGATGTCAGGTTTGTATTTATCAAATGAAGTAAATGGAACATAAAAGATTTTTTTAATTCCTCGAAGTTTATTACGATGAAGATGTATTGTTTTGTATTAGCCTTATGTTAAAATTATATTTTCCTATTCTTTACTGTTTCCAATGTTTTATGTAGGTTTGATGTTATTGTTGTGTTGTATAGCTTGTTTCACAGAAATGCTTCTAATGTACCATGAACTGTGGTATTGAACTTCCTTGATTGTTAATGTGTGGTAGTCGATAACTTCATTTTCTGCTTTATTAGCTTTGGTTGATGGTTTGAAAATAATACATTTTTGCCAGGTTTTGTAGTCAATTTCTTGTTAATCCGCCCCAAAAACTTGACCGTCAGTAGGGCTCTGTTGAGCTTGCCTCGCTCTCTCGATCTTGGGAATAAATCTATGTAAATGATTTTGGGACGGTCATCATATTCTTGTGATGCCCGTCATTCCAGCATTACTTTAGCATTGTACTTTAATGAATTATTAATAATCAAGGATTAATATCTGATAATGGATCCAATAATCCTTTGTTAGTATATATGTCCTCAGCTTCCTTTCTACCTGAATCAATCAGTTAACTATTTTTGAAGGCTTTTATTGAAATTGATTTTTAAATAAAAATATTGGATGCATCAGAGGGAATTCCTTGTTTCTTATTCGGAGAAAGAAAGATAAAGGAGCATGTGACCTTGTTCGATCATTGTTCCACATTGGAATGGAGATATCTTGATGGTCGGTTACGTGATCTCTCTGCCAAACCTCTTTGGATAATATTATCCAATAAGCTGAGTGGTCGAAAACTGCTCGGCAGTTTGCGTTGATGGTGTTTGGCTGCTGAGAGAAAAACCCTGGTGTCCAATGTATGCTTTCTATCTGACCATTCTATTTCTAGTATGGGAACTTTACGAACAACTGTCTCGGAATACGTTTATCCACTTCCCCAATTAAAGTTACTTCATGTTTTATCGAATCAAAGTTTTGATTTTTTGTGAGGATATAACATTTTATTCAAAGTGTTTTCGCTGGTATTAATATTACTCACGAGATGTTTGAAATTGCAATGGAATTAAATATTCAGTGTCATATTAGTTTCTTTGTTAAAAACCTAAACGAGTCTGCCTTTATCTTAGGGTCCGCTCATGACAGTTATTCGAAATCTGGAGTTTAAAAGATATAAATAAACAGAATATTGATATTAAAGACCATTTTATTATTATTGAAACTATACTGCCAAATTAATGACGTATAATAAAAATTTAAAACTGAATTTCTCTTTGTGGTATGTATTAAGGACATTAAAGTAAAGTTGCGTTTTTTTAACCGATTTCGAAAAAAAAGGAGATTACTCAATTCAATACGTAGATATCTTTTTTTTTTTACACATATATATGATTTATAATATGTTTGTAATGTCTTAATGAAGAAGCAATTACCATTTTGCACTGAATCCTAAAACTTATCTTTTATTTTAAAATGGTGAAGCTTGTTGATAATAGCACGATAATCATTTATAAATTTAAATAACTAAAAATATGACAGTTGCATCCTGTGATTGGTTCAATAATAATAATGCTTTATTATTTATAAAAAAGAAACTACAAAAAAAAAAAAATAAACCCTAAGCATTTACGGCTTGGGACGTACCCGTCAGCCGGAGTGGTGTTGACGTAGCAAGAGAAAAATAAAATAAAATAAAAATAGAATCTCAATTGCAAAATTAATTTCACTACTTATAAAAAATAATAGTACATAGTATTTACAACAGAAAAAATGCCTATACAAAAAACAAATTAATATTTTCTTTTAAATTTTACAAAAAATAATTTATAAAAGAAAAAATAAGTGTAATAGTAAAAGATGGTTTGAAGTTGAAAAGAAAAAAAGAAGAAAAAAGAAATACAAGATAGAAAAGAAGGTATACAATGACTAAACATAATTTTCTTAATAATTAAAGTTAAACATAATAATGAAATACTTGTCATGAAAATAGTGCATACCTTTAGTAATTAAACTCCTGCACTAAGTTAAACCTATAGAGCCATGCAGAACGAGCCACTGATATCAGGTCTCTACAAGTATCGGAGTTCAGCAAATCACGGAGAGATTGCTCAGTCAGGTCACAAAATTAACTAATTTATTTGCCAGTGAGGATCTGATTCCACAGAGCTCGCCCCCCATGGCTCTTCCAAAAGCTGAGGTATTTACAGCCGGAATAAAAAACAAAAGTTATAGTTATGAAAATAATTGTCCAGAGGTATTAGGTACCCTCTTTTACTAAAAATGTTTCTAACAAAAGAAAAATATCAAATTTTTTAACAAAATTTAGGAAAAAAGGATCCCTTATTTTAGACTTGAGACCTGCAACATTAAAAGAGAAAACAAAAAAAATATTTTAACACCGCCTGTTAAATGATGACCCGACTGGAAATCTCATCTCAGGAGTTTGTAGTCGCTTGAAGCCCAGAACTACCGGAGGCAGCAGAAACCGTACCAGTTGAAGTATTCCGCGCGGGGAGTCGTTCATTCGGTCGCGATTGGGTCAGCAGATCGGATAAAAACTTTGATAAATCAGTAGCAACGACCTCACTCAGCTTCACAGCTCCAGGCTCGCCACCGGACTGTAGGCCATGGTTCTGCGACCACTCGAAGATCTATTGTCTGATGTAAAGGCGATCAGCTCTGACAAAGATTTTTTCATCAGACTTCAACCTCAAAATCTCTCTCCTTATCAACAACAGTTTAGAGTGCTTTTGTCTAACATTATCCGGCAAATCGTTTTGAATACTGAGACCCGTACCCTTGAGACGTTTTAGACATTTCATTATTGATAATTTATCTGAAAAATGCACAAATGATACCATTAGAAGCCGGTTAATTAATCCCATTCTCCCCAGAGGGAACACCGAAAAGAAATCAGCATTAATCTCCACATTAAATACCTCGTGACAGAAATCAATAACCTGCTTCTTCAAATCTGTATTTTCATTATATTTTAAACCTCTAATAATAATATTATTACGGCGTGATTTCATTTCAATATTATCAAGAGTTTTATCTGTTCGCTCTAGTGCCAGTTTTAAATTATTAATTTCCACCTTGAGAAGATTATTTTCCTCACGTAGGTTTTTATTATCTTCATAGAGGGCTTTAAGCCCCTCGTTGACAGATTTAAACTGTTCAGTGAGCGAAGCATAGTTTTCATTCAAAGGTACCAAGGCAGTATTCACAATAGATGAAATAGAACTCATAAGTTCTTCCTTCGTGAGGGCCACCCGATCTACTGAAATTAAAGAGCCGGATGTTGCCATACTTGTCCTTTTTGTCTTATTATCAGTTAATTCTGGTGAACTTCTTACTCTTTTAGAATAAACAGGACGGTTTTTTAATGGTGATTGGCCCTGATTCTTAGGAGGCATTCAAATACTTAAAATATTTTTTTATAAAAATAATTTTAAAGATATAATAAAAATATGACTTATAAACAAACGCAGGCTCCGTAGTAAATAACTGTATCATAAATAGTCTATAAACAGTCTTAATCTATAACAGTGGACAATAATATTTACTGTCCAGCTTGAGGCTCCCCACTATTCCTTGTATTAGGAACTATTAGTCTCTAAGCTATGGAAATTGAATAGGTTTCCTCTTTACTTACGGCGCAACGGCTGCATCAAATTTTACCAACTTTCACTATGTTCAGTCTTAGTTATATATCTTCCACTATGTAAAAAATTATAAGAAACAGAGGACCATAAACCACTTTTACTTTAGAATAACTAGAGACCGATATGAACAGTACGGATGCTAGAACAACACTCGATTGGTTCAGTCGTTCGTGCCTAACTATATAACTCAAAGGCTTAGAGGGGCAGAAGATATTTAAATATTAGAAAATGTCTACTCTTGATGACTTGTTAAAGTATAATTATGCATGATGTCTTGAGACAATTACTGTATATCATTATTATATTTTTATGTATTTAAATCGCAAATTATAAAATGGATATTGTAATAGGCACCAAAAACTTCAATATTCAATATAGTTATGATAAAACTTTTCAAACTGTTCAAAAAGGTTAATGCTTCTTTATTTATTGATTTCTATTTACGGAGAAATTTACTTTTAAAAAAGCCAATTTTGATGAATGTAAAAAAACAAACATTGAATATGGATAATCATTTTTATAATTATAATAGTTTTTCTATTAATAGGTTTTATGTTTATTTGCTAAATTCAGATTATAGAAAAGCTATGTCCCAAAAATTTAATATTCCCAAATCAAACGTGTATAAATTGATAAATTTTAGGAAAAGTATTCATAATGCGATAGAATAAGGAAATAAACCCAATTAAATTACTATTAAGAAAAAAGAACTATAGTTTTTGCACAAAATCACTGAAAAATAATTTCTGAACTAGAATCGAGCATACTCCATTTAGTCAAGATGAACTTGATTGTTCCTTAAACAAATTAAAGACGGGGAAATCATCAGGGTCCGATAATATAACTCCCGAATTCTACAAGAATCTTCCTGAAAACTGGAAATTATTTATTTTAAATTTGTTTAATAAAATTTTATATCTAGAGGATGTTCCCGATAAGTGGTGTGAGGCTATTTCTGTATTAATTCACAAAAAAGGAAACAAGAACCAACCTGATAATTATCGGCCGATATCACTCGTCAATGTGATAATGAAAATATTTTCACAAATGCTGTTAAACAGGTTAATACTTTAAGGTAACGAGGTGAAGGCATTACCTGAAGCACAATCGGGCTTCCGGAAGGACCGTGGATGCATCGATAATATTTTTATATTGAACTCCATTGTGCACTTAAAACTGAATAAGGAAAAGGGAAATGTTTTTGCGATTTTTGTTGATTTTAAACGAGCGTTTGATACCACAACCCACTGCCTATTATGGAACAAACTATTTCAACTCGGTGTAAGCCCGAAAATAGTGAGACTACTCATGAATATTTACAAAAAAATCACTATGAAAGTGAGAACGAATGGGAAACTATCGAATAGTATCGAGGTCACTCAAGGAGTTCTTCAGGGGGAGGTTCTTAGCCCGTACCTTTTCAGTTTGTTTTTGAGCGACATAGATGACTTTTTTAGAGATCATGGGGCACACGGCATTCCAATTACCCCTGACTGCAATATTATTATGGAGTTATATGCTGACGACTTAGTGATATTCGGGGACAGTGTGACGGATGTCCAAAATAAGTTGCAAATATTGGGCTATTTCTGCAAGGAAAACGACTTAGAAATAAATATTACAAAGACGAAGATAGTTCATTTTCATAAGGGTAGGAATAAAATTACGAAAGAGTTTTACTATGAGGGAAAAACGGTAGAAAGAGTGCAGGAATACACTTATCTGGGAGTAATGTTTTCCAGCTCAGGGCTAGGTATTAAAGCTGCGAAGCTCAATGAGTCTAAAACCAGAATTGCAGTCGGAAGCGTCGTCAAAACGTGTCGAAAAGCGAAAATTCCTGGCATGGAGGGCAGGTTGAAGATAAATGACGCCATAGCTATGAGTGCATTATTTTACGCCGCACCGATTTGGGGACTCAGGTATCTTAACATTATAGAAAGGGCTCATATCACTTTTTTCAAAAATTTATTTTCTTTGAATCGGAACACTCCGGGATGGATTATCAGGCAGGAATTCAATGTAATTCATTCTAGTCACAGATTAATGAAACATACATTAAAACTAATGTTAAAGTTGTTAGAAATGGATAATGAAAGATATCCAAAGCAGTGCTTCATAAAACTAAAACAGCAATATGCACTTCAACCCGGAAAAAATATTAAATATAATTGGATCACACAAATTCATAAAATTTTACAAAATATCGGATACGGTGATACAGCGTTAATTAATGACCCAAAAGTGCTAAAAGAAAAAATACCCGCGATTTTGAATAGTTTCAAATCATATTTATTGGAGGAGGATAAGGCTAAATTAACGAGTTCGGCATACAGCCCATTTTATGTAAATTTATGTGATCCACAAATAATGCACCATCCATATTTGTCAATAGAAAGTCACTTTCCCATGGTCCGTATGTTAGCCCAACTTAGATTGTCTGGTAGACATGTTATAAAAATTACTTATAAAACCACTGTACATATTATTAAACCTCAACTCAACTGTACAATTTGTAATCTCCAAGCTAAAGAGACCCTCTATCATTTATTTGTTTCTTGCCCGATTTATTCTTCCCTTAGAAAACATTATATTCCCCACGCTGAAAATATAAATATTTCACAATTTATCGAATTACTTAAGGTAACGAACAAAGAATCGTTGGCTAAAATATATTATTATTTATCTAACTGCCTTCTTCTGAGGGCTTTCGTTCTTAATGAATAATTTGCTAATTATTCGAATTCGAATACGTTATGTTTGAGTGAATGCATGTTTATTTTATATATTATTTATGTTTATTGGATTTATTTATATTTATATATTCTTATCTCATTGTATAGTTCTATTTGTATTGTTATTAAATCTATTTATATACTTATTTATTAATTTTGTTTATAGTGCATAAATATTATTTGTTTATAGTCTAGTAGTAAGTATAGATAATATAAATGAAAATACCGCATACTAATGGACCATTTAATATTATTAATATGCTTAATAATGCTGTAATTGTTACGTTTTCTATTTATAAGATGTATAACTTAAAATGTTATTTTCTAAGGCTAACTCTATTTGTATAGGGTTCAACCATAAAAACGAATAAAAGCATTACTCATTACTCATTAATAGGCACCAAAAACTTCAATATTCAATATAGTTATGATAAAACTTTTCAAACTGTTCAAAAAGGTTAATGCTTCTTTATTTATTGATTTCTATTTACGGAGAAATTTACTTTTAAAAAAGCCAATTTTGATGAATGTAAAAAAACAAACATTGAATATGGATAATCATTTTTATAATTATAATAGTTTTTCTATTAATAGGTTTTATGTTTATTTGCTAAATTCAGATTATAGAAAAGCTATGTCCCAAAAATTTAATATTCCCAAATCAAACGTGTATAAATTGATAAATTTTAGGAAAAGTATTCATAATGCGATAGAATAAGGAAATAAACCCAATTAAATTACTATTAAGAAAAAAGAACTATAGTTTTTGCACAAAATCACTGAAAAATAATTTCTGAACTAGAATCGGACCGAAGATGAATTGAAGGAAGGAGAGCAAAAACTTTTTACAGAAACAGGAGGGAGCACTTAGGACGGCCATTCTCACTGATCACTCACGAACGAGGTGAAAAACCCACCTTGGAGGACCAATAAATCAAAAAGTGGCAAAACCATTTATCAAGAGAAAGGGCATGATATAGGGGATATATCTGAGAGGAAGGGGACGCCGCCGTTTGGTGTTTAGTATTCTTCGCGGCGAGGGGACACACGCTATTCATCCCGGCGAGCTTTGACGGCACAAGATAATTAGTATAATCATGTTTGTTCGGCGGGTAATCGTATTTTCTCTCATGTGAAGGCGGTCCCTCACGGCAGTGTACAGTCGGTTTCCTAATTACTTTTTGGTGGCTGCTAATAGCCTTAGGCTCCCCCTCCCTTTATCCTTCCTACCCCTTAGTATCCATAATTATGGATAATTGCCCATTAGTATAGCTCCTTATCACTATCCATCAAAATTACTAGCTGATAGCAATATATCATACATTTTAAGCAACTTGAAATGGTATACCTCTAAAGATAAAATATATTCAACGGAGTGAATTTATGTTAATTTTGTAATTAATAAAATTATTTTATGTAAAATCAGCCTGAAAAAAAATGTCGAATGATTGAAGAGTTAAATTTCATAACTAGACCAAAGTATTAAAAAATAAAAATTATTCTCCTTCATTATTACACTTATGAAGATGATACAAAAGGTCTTTTGGTTCTCGAATGATGTTGTTCGTTAATCTGTCCTGCCCTGTATCAGTGTTAAGCCCTTAACTGAATTGGTTTTTGTTGAAAGGGCGTGATCAACATTTTTTTTAGGTTTCCACTTTTTTTTTTTGCTTTTATTTTTGAATTTTTGAACATAGGGATATCTATATCTGTTGAAATGGCATCTCTGCTGTCTTTTCTACATGTTGAATGTAAAATTAAAGTATATCAGTTAAAAAAGCGTTATTTCGAGAAGGATTTTTCTAGTTTCAACAAAAACCGATTCAGCTATAGCCATGTTTATTAAAAAGAACAACTGTTCCCTCACTTATTGTATTTTTTCCAAACCAATGCAAAATTGGAAAAAAAAATAAATTGGAATACTTTTGGTGCATTGGAAAAAAGATTTACTGCTGTGACTGGTACTCCGTTTGTGTGTTTTAACTGTAACGATTCCAATCTTGAAGATGAAATATGTTCTGGGCCAAGTCTTATCACAGAGGCTACAGAATGGGCTTTTAATGAAAATCTGTCGAACAGTTAACCACCGCTGTCGTCTATTATTGAGCCTTTTCGGAAACAATACAACATATAGTAGAGGAGGACACAGTAACAAAATATTGATTTAAGACTCCACGATACATTAAATTCATACTCAGTATTATTTATTTATCTCCCCCCTCCAAAAACATCAAAACTGCAGGCATTCATAAAAAATCAATTAAATGAACCACTTTTTTTTATGATTGATTTATTTTTATGATTGCTGTAATTAAGTAGAGTTAAGATAGACTGTCTGAGTCCCGTTCTGCAGGGCTAACTAGTTGTGCATACTCCGCAGTAGTTTCAGCAGTAAGTGGTAGAATGTGAATCAGTCCGTTGCTGACTGATAGTTTGCTCGTTTAGTTTATCTCATTCGCCCCAGCATCTTGTTTTTTATTTTGATTAAAATTTGTTATGGCAAGTGAACGTTCATCTGTTTTTAAATCTAACTCAGTTTTTTTTTTTTAAGAATATATTTTGTTTTTCTTATCAATTTTTTAGAAATCAGACAAATGTAAAATGTAGGGTGAAATTCACTTTTTTTTTTTTTTTTTAATATTGGAATTATTATTTATAAAAAGTGTTTTTGCTGTTCACATGGCAGTGCTATTTTCCTTAATTTTGTTATAACATAATTTAGTTTTTATGGAAAAATTTTAAAAGTCTGTTTCTTTAATGAACGAAATTCGCTCCGTAAAATTCATAGAAAGCGACATGGAAAATTACGCATTAATCATCAATCTCTGTTTTAACTGTTAAACAACAAAACACTATTCACTTATTGAACCAATTAATTGCTTAGATCTGAGGTAACTCGAAAAGTAATCAATAGGGAACCTATTTTTTTTTTTTTTTTTGTGAGCTTAGAATTTTCTTTAGAAACGTGGAATCGAATCGTTTAAAGTCATTTTTATTTTTCACATTTTTTAAAAATATTTTTACACATTTCTAGTATAAATTTTTTTTTTCTTATTCACTCAATTTTTTCTAACATCTCACGACTTGTATTGCTTCTTCGATAATTGGTTCTTGTTTTCATTCTATTGGTGGACTTAAAGACAGGTAATCTTTTAATACATCCATTAATCACAGCATAGCTAGTAGTCGGTTTTCGTTAGTTTATTCTTGTGTTGTAGTTTTTAAATTTTTATTTCTTTATGATTTGATGGGTTTCAGATATTTACCTATTGGGTATTGCACTGTATTTTTTTAAATATGTTTTTATTACACTTTTGCGGTTTTATTAAAGATAAAAAACCTAATACCCAGGGAGGGTTTATGTGCAGTATTACTACTGTTTCTCGGTCGGCGGTCATGCCAGTTGATTTGACCATGATTACGCTCAACGGCCAGGTTTCTCCCTCCGTCCAGGCCGGGTTTTTCCTAGAAGGGTTCCTAGGCCTCAGGGATGATATTTGACAGAACATTTAATAAAGATATCCTGCCACCAATTACACTGTTCTGCAAAAAAAAATTTTTCTCCCCTCCCTTGAACAATTTTGCCTGTTTCTCATGTTTTCAGGTGTGCTGAGTCCGAATCTGAACTCAGAAAAATTCTATCAACCTCTGATTTTGAGAGAAAGAGGTGAAACTTGGAAAAAATGAAAAATTGTATTTGAAAATTATTGTCCTTATTATAACAGATTTTTTTTCTTTTTCAACGATAAAATATAATTAATTGAATCCTGCATGCTATCAGGTATAATACTAGATATGACACAACTCAAAAAATATACACACATCGTCAATGAGTATTTTTTTTCTTTTGTACTCTTCCTCCTCTGTCTCCCGCTGCAGTGTATAGCAGTAATCCGCCAGCATCTTCTCATTCCATTTGTCAGAATATCTTTTTTCCATCCTGGATATGTCTTGGTGGAATCGTTCTCCATGTTCGTCCGAAACTGCACCCAAATTTGGGGCGAAAAAGGCTAGGTGACAATGCAGGAAATGTATTTTTAAGGACATATTGCATCCCAATGTTTTATATGAAGTAAGCAGTTCTTGGACTATTTTTCGGTAGTCTCTAGATTTTTTGTTTCCCAAAAATTTAGCACATACCTCTCGAAAAGCAATCCAAGCCTTTTTCTCAGTAGTATTTAACTTTGCTTCAAAAGTGAGGTCCTTGAGTAGATGTCGAATTTGGGGTCCTACGAAAATTCCCTCCTTTATCTTAGCATCGCTGAGATGCGGAAATTTTTGTTTTAAGTACATGAAACCTTCTCCTTCCTTGTCCATTGCTTTTACGAAGTTTTTCATTAGCCCCAATTTTATGTGGAGTGGGGGTAAAATTATCTGGTTTTTGTCCACTAATGGAGGATTGGCAATGTTTTTTTCACCTACTTTTTTCTTACGCCATATTTCTTTAACCACTTGTAATATTCCCATCAAATTTTTTTCGTTCAAATATACTTCATTGCGCTCAAAATCATCGCGCTTTTGAATTTTTTTCACTATGTTTTGATGACGAAAAAAAATCATCAAATCCACAAAAAACTCACCTTTTTGGATAAAAAACTAGAATTTCTCAGGAAACTGTGCGTGATAGACAAAATCTGACTTCAAATTCGTGTTCAGCACATCTGATAACATTAAGAAAGCATGTTTTGGTTTGAAGGAGGATTTTCGTGCAGAACAGTGTTATCAATCATGAATATGATATATTCATAATCATTATTCATTTAAATTTAAAAGACGAGGAGGCATTTCTGAATTAAAAGTTGTTCTTATGAGCAAGGACAAGTCCTAAGAGTGGATGTAGTCAACTGAACACCATTTGAAGTCACAAGTAAGGAATTAGACCCTAATTCCAATGGGTATTAGTAAAGGTCTATTGACAAGAATGGAAAGAGCAAACAAATTTTTCATGATTAGTCAGACTCAGAATTGTGTTTTTTTTGTAATCATGATTAATGAATAATCTGTAATCATGAGTAATGAATTCCCATGACCCCGCTCCCAGTTTCTTTATAATTATATTTAAAGAGTAAAAGTAAGTAAACCTCAACTAAATTATTCTTACTAGAAAGAGGTCGACCGCATTTGCTCTCGCACTGTTCTGGTATTAGAGCAATGCTGTAAATGTATTAAAGTATTTACGAAGTGGTTTTCGACCACTGCGGGAACCGCATATTTTTTCTTGCTTACATCAGATTCTTTCCTAGTTTTTATTATAGTATCGTAATTAGAGGGTCGAGAACGTGCATTTATCTAAATAATACAAAACATATAACCTTATAACAACGATTTATTATTTTAACACATGACAATTATATTATTTTTCTACTTAATAATTTGTTATCCTCACTCCTATTACTACGGTCTCTAAAATGTATTAAAATCTAGGCAATTTGATATTTTGAGGAGAATGTATAAAATAAAATAAATAATAAATACTGTCATGATATAAAACATAAGATATGTCTGCCGAAAACCGAACTTTGACAGTTAGTGAAGAAATATGACGCTAACTTAAATGGTACTATGACTGAGAGGTCTTCAGATAAACCAGTGATTATTTATATTAAATTGGAGGTTTATTTATTTTTTAATTAGTATAAAAAAGTTTTATTTCTTCATTTATTGTTGCCTAAGTAAATTGGTGTGTTAATACAATTCTTATCTATAACTCTCCAGAACATAAAAAACATCTCCGAATCTTTTAACAAAAAGTTATTCAATTGCATTAAATTTTTAAGGATTTCTAAGACTTAGCAACGCTACGATTTTTGAGATGCGCCTATTAATGTAAGAGTCTTGGTACAAAGTCCACGGCACTCGTCAATTTTTTTATAATATAATAAATGTAGTTCGTTAAAAAGTTAAGCAATTGCCTTTATCAAAAGCTTGATGGAATTATAGTGTTCAGCACTTATACCCCTCAATGGAGGCTTGTTTATTGCTGAAAAGTAAAGGTCAAAGGTCATTTGTAAAAGTTCTATGAATTGCCCTGATTTTCTTTCTTAAAAGTTTTTCATTTATTTTAAAAAAATCTTATTAATTCAAGAGAACAATATATTACACAGTATGGGTTTCAGGATATTGAATAGATTTCTCCATAACTTGAAGGAAGAAGGCTATGTCTGATATCTGATATGTCTTTACTGCAGTGCAACAGGACCCTTATCCTTGTTTAAGGAACAATGATAGGTTTCAGCTGAGGGCTTGATTTAGTACTTGAATACTATCAATCTTCACAATATTGAAGTGTAATAATATCTTGTACTTTGCAATTTCGTTAAACAGTGTAACAGCTCTCTCCTGTTTCCCTTCAACCCTCCATTAGTCTTTCGTGACTTAGGCACTATTGTATTCAGCGGTGAAGATGTTTTTAGCTTATTTGACTCTGTTCTAGGTAGATATAAATTTCCTTTAAGTCCAATTTAATTTAACTTTAGCCCACGATCTTTTTTGTTTACTGTTCTATCAAATCCAATTGTTTTCAGTATTTATTAGAATAAAAAAAGCTGAATATTTATGAGCCGTCAGTACTTACTGTGAGCACTAATTCTTTATTTATTTTTAAAATTGGCTTTCACAAAATAGTCATTGCTCCATTCTACCTGAACCAAGTTAGATGAAACTTTCAGGGATTCTTCTACTTAAAAATATATTAGACATACGTATCGGGATTTGTCACAATTCACCTTAGTAAAGCCGGAGCGTCACATCAACACAATTTACTAACGCAAGCCTCAACAAGCCTCATCTTTGATGTGATTCTCTGGCCTTACTAGGGTGAATTGTGACAAATCCCGATACACGTGTCTAATATATTTTCAAGTAGAAGGATCCCTGAAAGTTTTATTAAAATTGTTTCAGGTAGAATGGAGCAATGAATGTTTTGTGAAAGCCAATTTAAACGATTTTTGAACCTAAAATATTTATTTTCTCGGTCCAGATGGCCCATTCAATGGAACGGCCGGACACGTGTCGACTTATTTTCGATGCAGAATCACAAAAAAAAATTTCATCAAAATCGGAGAGGGAAATGTGAAGTGGTCCCCTTGTTAGTTTTAATATACACTTATAATAACCTTTAATGAAGTTCAGTACTTTTTAAAGAGGATGTTCTTTATTTAAAAGTTCTTGGATGAAAAGAAGAAGTGATATTTGATTTGAAGCCTAGCACTAAAATAGTTTTGGTCGACAATAAAATGGCCGCCATTGAAAAAATAGAAATAAAAAAATAAGCTGATTACATCTTTGTACTTCTAATGTATTGTAATATACTTTCTATGGTAGAAACAATTAAACAATTAAAAATTTAGAAGAAACCAATTAATTTTTTTTTTCCACTTGATATGGATTGACCCGTATGTAAGAAACAATCACACACACCATACAAATTCAATACGATAATAATAGCAATTGCACTACAGGAAGAGCCTTATGGAGACGTGGTGAAATAAATCCATTTTACACATTTATGATTTACCGCTCGGAGACATATAAAATAAAAAAATTCTTCTGGACAACATTAAATTAGCCTAATTAATGATGATTGTAAATAACATAGCTATAATATTTCTCCTTACACGGTTTATTAATCGGTCCTAAACTCTCATTATCTCAATCCTAAACTCAAATTATTAAGATTAATAAACTCCTTACACGGAGTTTATTAATCTTGATAATGTTGACCGTGTAAGGAGAATAATGCGGTATTATTTACAACCGTTATTAAGTTTAACCCTATAGCATTTTGTTACCATATAGCGTTAACAGACAACTTAACATACCAACCAACGCGTACACGGTTAGCAGATACTTGATTAAGGGGACTCCGCAAGGCTCGTGTTTATATCCGGTATTTCGGAACATTTTTGATTAATAGTATATTTCTGAGGCTTTAGAAAGTCGTGGGAGTGGGATTTAAACGACGAATTTCCAATAGAGTTTATGATTCAAGAAACATTAAAGTTTTTTTATAATAGTACTCAAATAGTGTATTGATCATACAGATAAACCTAAATATTCGACTCACTCCACAGTACTGGCAAAATATTGCTATACGAACAAATTGACCCTGAAACATGTACCCACTTCAATTTATTGAGACGGAAGCAAAGGCGGTCATAACGTAGGATGTGTTTTGTAAAAAAACAGTGTTTTGGAACCTCCACGTGTGTGAAAAATATACTGGGTGTCCCAGACCTAGTGTAAAAAAAATCTGGTGCGTGCCACAGTGGTCCAAAAAAGCTGAAAATGGGAAAAAACCTAATATCTATTATAATTACTTTGTTAGCGGCCTGGAACCACCCATGTATTGATTTTTTGAGGTGAATCTAATGAAATCAAAATCCGTGCAATTGGACCACCAGATCAAGTCCAAATTTGAGGTCAAAAAGTCAACATATCAAAAATTCGTGTTTGGTATAGTCGTATATGTTTTTGCCAATCTAATGAAATCTATATCAACGAAATCAGAGCATCAGATCAAGTAAAAATTTGACGTGGAAAATAAAAATTTGAATATTATATTATATATTATTTTTTTATTTAATATTTTATGTACTATATTACAAATAGGATATAATTATTTAATCTTGTTTAAATAAATTGTATGCTTCCTCGGTTAGCTCTTTTTTCTTTTTGTACTTGTATACTGGTCTCAAATCCGTAATATATGGATCGCTTGTTACAAATAATTGGTAGAAAACATCTTCATTTGTTGCGACTCGAGATATCTTCCTGGAATGATGTTCCCTTTACTGCTTATAATATTTGTTCCTACTCTTCTGACAGGGAACCTATACAAGGAACTGCGTACTCAATCATGTCTGCTACTTGGAAAAGAATTTTGTGGACGGTCGATGGGAGATAGTACCAGTGGTACCGAGTCACTGCCATCTCAGCCGTTTCCGCTGTATACTTGCGAAATGCGGCAGTATCAATCGGGTAAAGAGAGCAAATCACATCTAGTACTGTTTTTAATCCCATAATTAATTCTTTATTTATCCCTATAATTTCCGCGGTTAATGAAGGATTTTCAAATAAATTGCAACAATAACAGCATCAAACTGAAATAAATGTACCGCCTTAATTTTCAGGGGTCAGAGCTCCAGTGCAAAGGATCACCATAGACTATAAGCAAACTGTGCAACTTCAAACAACTTACTTGTAGTTGTAGTTTATTTCATTATTTAAAATTCAAAATAAAACAATTTTTTTTTAGTATTTTAGAATTAAAATGAAAATAATTTTATTTTATTTTATTTTAGTATTTTAGAATTAAAATGAAAATAACGCGTGATTTATTTTATTTTAATTCTAAGCTAGTCCCCCTACCTTAGAGACCTATAGGAGGATTTTTCTTAACTAATAGTTCCTCCCCCAGGTCATCCGCCTTTGCCACTCGCACTGTAGCGAAAGGTTTAAATCCTTATAAATCCCAAAGTTGGCCGAAGTTGGTGCTGAAAATTTTACTACAGTTCCTCTACTACCTACAGTTACATATTAAACCATTGCGACCGTAACGCAACGTAACGCAAACTTTTTATAACCCAACAAAGTAAAAAAATCATACTTATTTCAGCAACGATTTCGAAAATTAATTTCTTCTCTAACTATTGATATTAATTCAAAATTTTTAGTCCATAACAGTGCACATATATATGACACACTCCTGATGTATTGGGGAATATTTTATTGTTAATCTTACACAGAGTAGAATTTTTTTTTTATTTTGGTAGAAAAGTACGATTTTTTCAATCATTAAAAAGTTCAATTTTACTGGTACAAACACATTTTAATTTTGAACTAGTTAAAAAAATATATTCTTTCCATTGTTCTACAAGTATCTAAGTATTCGAAAACCATGAAAAAATTAGGTTTGGGCTACGTTCATTTTTGAGGTTTTTCCCAGGTTGGACCACTGTGCGTGCGCGCAACACACAACTTTCACTTACCAACTTACTTGGATAAGAAATTAATGCGTTTTGTTAATGCCACTTCTCAAAGTTACACATTTTTCCACATTCATTTCTTATTTTTGTTTTCATTTGCTCCCCTCAGAACATTTTAATGATGATAACGCTTACCTGATATTAAATAACAACTAATTTCCATTAAACATAACGAATATGATGAAAATCGTTAAAGCCGTTTTTGAGATAATCGAAAAATTGGAAAAAAAGTTATAAAATAAAGTGCACCATCCGGTTGATCAATTTTGATGAAATGTTGGCTATCACATTTTTGGCATATACATACATCAAATACCCAGTTTGATCAAAATCTTGAAAGGCGTTTTTGAGTAAATAAAAAAAAAACACGTGAAAATGATACAAAATTTATTAAGTAAAGTCCCCCCTCCTGTTGATCAATTTTGATGAAAATTTTTAGGTCATATCTCAGGCACATTAATACATCAAATACTCAGTTTAATCAAACGCGTTAGAGCCGTTTTTGAGAAAATCGAAAAAAAACGCAAAAAGTTATTAAATAAAGTACCCCCTCCCTCTGAGCAATTTAGATGAAATTTTCGCTATCACATCGCAGGCATATAAGTACACTAAATACCTAATTTCAGGTTCGCGCGGTTTATAGTTTTTGAGGTAGTCTGTACACACACACACACACACACACACACACACACACACGATATATTCACGGGACTTGGTTATTTTGACCCCAAAACGTGTATTTCCGTTGAAAACCGGAGGTCGAAAATTTTCACGATCGCAATACTTCCACTTAGTATATATTTCATATATAGGTAAGTGAAAGTAAAAAATGGGTAATACTACATGCTAAACGGGGTAGAATGACGCAGAAATAAGGTTTCTTTCTAAATGCGTTGAGGAGATAGAATTTTTTATGTTTTTATTAAATCTTCTTTCTTTTTTCTGAAAAATGGCAGTTTTCTTTACTTCGGTTTAGCGTAGAAACAAAAACAATGATATATTCTTAATCAGCATTAAATTTCCTAAAAGATGAGTTAGGTCTGGTTAGTGGAGTTAGGGCTGGTGGTGTAACGCGCAAAACACAAAACATTTATTAAAACTTAAATTTATAATATTTATAATATATATAACTAACATATAACTGGAGCACCCTAGAAGCCGTCAAATTCCCTAAAAACTGCGGAATTTAGTTCACTTCACCTTTTGAGTCTAAAAGAAGTTTTTCTGATGAAAAACACGCTAGAGAACAAATACTTGATTGCCTCACGTACCTACTAGATAAACTACTTGATTGAATAAAAGTATAAATTAGTTATTTTATCTCTTCTCGATATGCATGAGGGGTAAGTTGTGAAGATGGCAAGCCATCCCTCCCCCTCGACCCCCCCTCCCAAAAAATAAAAATAAAAATAATCTTATTTATAGCGTTGGCCAAAATTCTTGCTGATTACAATTTAGGATTATTTGAAGAAATTAAATACAACAACAGAAAAATTACAATTCCATTTTTTTTTATAGAAGTAAAGCAGATTTAAAATAACCAGACCTAACTAATCTTTTAGAAAAATTTAATGCTGATTAAGAATATATCATCGTTTTTGGTTCTACGTTAAACCGAAGTAAAGAAAACAGCCATTTTTCAGAAAAAAATAAGATTTTAAAAATAAAAACCAAAAAAATTCCATCTCCTCAACGGATTAAGATAGAAAACTCATTTCTGCGCCATCCTACCCTGTTTAGCATGTAGTATTACCCAATTTTTTTTTTACACTAGGTCTGGGACACCCAGTATATATATATATATTGTTATCAATTTTTTTTCTGCCATAGTTTTATAACCAGAGTTGGGCAAAAAGAAGTTGAACTACAAATTACAAAACTACTGACACAGTAGTTGGGAAGTTGTTGAAACTACAACTACTTTTATAATTTGTAGTTGATGGACCACAACTACAACTACTGTAGTTTTAAAAAAGTAGTTGCATTTTTACAACTACAACTAGTAGTTGCAACTGTAATTATAGGCCTGAAACTACAACTACTTTTATTGATAACGAGTAATAATCGATATCTAGTATTATCGATAAGGAGTATATCAAATGCAATTCAGCTAATATATAAAACATGGGATTGATAGAGAACCTAAGGTTAAAAAAAATAATTGACTGCCGGAAATCATGGAAAAAAATTTGTATTACGTATATGTATTGTACTATTTTTAAAACAGATTATTAACCATAATGGAGCCCATTTATCTATGGAGTATTTATCTAAACACAAAATAAAAATAGCAAAAACATGTGATTTAATTAGACGTTGCTTAGCAAATGTAGTTGCCGCTCTAAACTACATTTACAACTACTTGTTGTATTTGCCATTCCCAACTACTTTTTCCCAACTACTGTAGTTGTAGTTTTAAATTACAACTACTTTACTGGTAGTTGAAAAATAGCAGTTGCGCGCTTCCAACTACAAACTACATGTAGTTGTCTGTGTAGTTAATTACAAATGTAGTTAACTACTGCCCAACTCTGTTTATAACTAAACAATTTTCAAACATTATAAGGAAAAAATAAATGTTGTACACTATAAAATCCTACCTTTCATTATTTATTCCCTCAAGAGACCGTTCCGAACTGGTCTATAACCTTTATTTGTTAGGTGGGTGGGTAAATCCTATTCCAGAGAAGATCCAGGTTTATCAATTTAGTTTTCTGTTATAGTTTTATAACTAAACAATTTTCAAAAATAATAAGGAAAAAATAAATGTTGTACACTATAAAATACTACCTTTCATTATTTATTCCCTCAAGAGAACGTTCCGAACTGGTCTATAACCTTTATTTGTTAGGTGGGTGGGTAAATCCTATTCCAGAGAAGATCCAGGTGTAGAAAAATGAAAGGATCAGGGTTCCGTCTGTGGTTATACATATATCTAGAATTCCTCGAAACAACATGAAGGAATTTTTTTTTTTATTTTACCCCCGAAGTCCTTTCGTTCTATATATCAAGTCCATAAGATCATCCAATATCCGTTTAATTGGTAGTTTATTAATATATATTTACTTTTAATAACAGACAGAAATTTTCGTGTTTTATCAAGCTTATAAAACATTGATAAGTCAGTTTCATAAACCGTCAATGTGGCTAATTACTTCAAAAATTTATATAGATGTAGGAAAACATTTCATTCTAGGCTTTGCAAGTAATTATCGTTGAAAATAATTTGCAGACGACACGACTTAAACTTACAACTCAATTTTTTTTAACTATTAAGTTGTTTCTTAATAAATCTATTTATTTTTTTTCATTTAACATCATGTTTTGACACATAACTTTTTCAGATATTAATGTTATTTTTTTAAAGCCATATAGTTATAGTCCTATAGTCCTAAATGCATCCAGTTTAATTATATTAAAGTCCTAATACTATACTGGAACGCTGTCGAAGTAGCCAACAAAATTTGAGATTTAATAAGAATTAAATTGTGTAGAATTATTTTGTAGTTAATAAAGAAATAATTTATTTTTAAAAGATATGTATATATACATTTAAAAAAAAAAAAATTGATGTGCTATATTGTATCTAACATAAATTCTTTTGAACTTAAAAGATTTAAAAAACTAACATTTTAGATGCAAACCTATTTCATGATCGTGCTGCTTACCTTGGTAAGGATACCGACCCTTCTGCTGTGAATGTAAAATAAGGTGTCTTCACAAAGTGGAACGGAGGTTACATAGATTATACCGCGGAATTCTTAAAGCGGATGGTTCTTAAGCAGAAAGGTATTAAGAGTAAAGGTTGGCGGTGTTTTAAGCCCCCTGGAAGATGTCGAGTCACGCCCCCTCCCCCCTACCTCCAAATTATAGCAGCTGAAGCCGTCAAGGTAGCTCCGGGATGGAATTTTAAAGAGTCCAGTCTCTTTTTAGTCATTTGGAATTTTAATAAGACCAGAGCAGTTTGGATTAGCCTCGCCCTTAGCTTTTCTAGCTTTTAATCTCTCACAGGGCGGGGTATGGTCCTTAGGGTTTATATCTGCCTTTTTATGGTTGAGATCCCTTGAAATTAATTGTTTGGTTTACTATTTATCTAATACAAACGTTCTTTATAAAGACTACCGAGTAATGGCAGTAAAATTATTTTTAAATAGATTGGACCTTACAGGTAATTGTTTGCTTGACGGTAGAATAGACGTACTACGCTGATGGGAATGAAGTAACGGTTACAGGTGTGAGAGGATAATTGTTCATCTCCTGAGGTTTCTCATCTCGTCCTCACCGTAGCGCGCTTACGGCCCTAACATTATCCCTCCCCCGGGGTAATTGTCTAGTTGACACATCTATTCCGGCACCCCCTGTCAGTAATACAATTTGTTAACCTGAAGAAGATTTTATCATCTTGTCCGTGCTGTTGGCAGATATAATCCTAATTATGGCAATGTTTATCCCACTTTATTGTGTGTATTGATGACTAAATAGCGAATAGATTAAAAAAAAAAAAAAACTTACTAGAATAAAAAGAAATTCCTTTTCTTGGGCCCTCTAGTCACTAATAATCATAGAGATAAATAACTAAAAGCAAACCTTAAGAAAAAAATACATGACATTCAAAAGAACATTTAAATATTTAATACTATGAGGTGATTAGTTTCAATAACTTTTGAGCTTGGAAAACTATTAAAAAAAAAATCATTGCATTTTGATTTTAGGTTCTAGCATACCTAGAAAGTATTACCGTTGAAAAACGTGGTAATGGCGCCTGGGACACCGGAGACTAATCTAATGAAGCGATTCATTAGTATATTTAAATCATGCAAGCCAGAGAGTCCCTTGAGATGAGAGAGTAAACTAGGAACTGACGGATTTTTGAGGATATGCATTCACGCTATCTTTGGAACTGTTTAAGAATAGCAGTGGAATATCTGGTGATTCCAGAAATATGGTTACCCCACAATTCCTCGTCAAAGACCACTCTTAGGCTGCTAAGAGGGAAGTGAATGGGTCGGCTTTTGAGTAGATTAAGGGGCAATAAGGGAGGGAATCTAGAAAATGCTTGAAGCCTATGACATATGGACGGAAAATAGGTACATATAGTTGTTTGCTTGTATTTAAGTAGGGAAAGGTATGAAGTCGGTTGTAGTTGAACCTGAATAAAATTCATTTTGAGTAGTTATCTTTCTTTTTTTATCTTATTTATACGATATGATTATTCTAATTATAAATGTATAATAAATCTGAATTAAACGCATTAACTATTTGTATGTAAATGGTGGATTTTTACGCATTTCCACTACATTATATAATTAGAAGAAGGCAGTGAATATATAAGTTTACTAGGTATCATATTACTTGGAGATAGCTAAAGTCAATTACAGGTGTTGTGAGATGCCTCAGAGCACAAGAACAACAAAAATCCTCCGGTACAAGGAGACGGGATCCCATCATTGGAAGTACAAGGCCGGGCCATTGTCCACATATGATGGAAACGTAAGAAACGAAATATGTACATTATATTTTTATTAGTCACTTTGATGTTTATTATTGAATAAAATTAGTTCCTACAACATAAGTCCTTTTTTTTTAAACCATAATATTATTTAATAAATAAAAAAATAAATATTAAAATGATATATTTTATTTATTAATGTACTCGTATTATGACATGTGCTTTATGATTTTCATTATTATGTATTTTAAAATTTTATGGATCGTTTGGATGGAACTTTTGTGAGAAGGCTATTCTTTATCGGGGCGTAACCCTCAAAATTTATGTTTCTTGTGTAAGAACAAACAACAGCTGTCTCCTATGCTCGAGTACCATTAACTCCACAAATTTATCCTGCAATGGTTTTCATACAGATCATCATGAGTTATTTTAGGTTAACAGCGATATTACCCGACCCGAAATTCTGCATTTCGATAAAAGTGAAATTCGATTATTTTAAGGGTTTTAGCTTTTCCCTAATTTGGTGATGATTTGTTGACTCTAAGTAATAATAACCAATGGTGTATTGGGAAACTGAATCGGATTGTTCCACATTTCGTTCTGCTAAGCTCACTTAGCTTAGCTACCAACATCGATCACCTTCATCCTGTGGAGTTGGGGTGAGGCATTTAGATCACTGACGAAAATGGGTCTCTTTGTTCGAGATAACGAATCCTTTCCCAAAATAAATTCGGCGTTTCTTTTGTGGTGTTCATCTTATCTTTACTCTATCATTCGGGTTATTGATTGATTTTTTTTTCATTATAAGTTTTGCTAAACATATATCGTTCGTATTATGCAATAACTCAAATTTTTTTTTCGACAGATTATCTTTCAATTTTCCTTTACCATCTCTGTCGAAGACCGTGATAATGATTCCCAAAAAATGTTGAAAATGGGATAAAGCATGGTATGGAACAAAGGGATATGGAAGTTATGGTAAAGAAGATGCTTTAATAGGCTGTACTAAAAAATCGATTATTTTATAATGGACCAGTATTGCATATAGGAGTATATGTAGCTAAATATTCAGTCTTTCAGCGCTTGGTTAATCTATATGCAAGAAAAGCCCAACCCCTACCTAAAAATATCACAATTCTCTGTTAAATGAGTAAAATAAATAAATTTACCTTTTTAATTTACTCATAGAAGTAATTCTTTTTTCGGATGTGTTACCAATCATTCTGGGTGATATGAGTGGTATTCGACCGAATTAAATTTCTAAACGGACATGAGCCAAGAATGATAGCTCGACAGGAATTGCTTTTAGACAAGACAGCCCTGAAGTTGACTCAGGAATCGATCGGGTAGCTAACCCGAGATACAAGGAGCAACCTCTAAATATTGGTTGCAGTGCCGGCACCAATCAGTCCTGTAGTTACCTCTTTACATTATGCACGCCCCAGTGCACTGCCTACGGCGCAAATGGGCTTTTCGATTATTACTGCTCCTTCAAGAAACTTTAGGGTACTTGTCTGCTTTGATCTGCTTAAAATTGTTTAGTCATTATTAAGGGACCTAAGCTCATACATTCTTTTTTAAATATGGCATTATTTGGGAATAGTAGGAATGACCCACTCACCAATTTTTCATTTTGACAGGGCTAAGATCCCGAAGGTCTTTATTTATTTCTTGTATACTTCATTAAAAAAAAATCTTAATTGACTTTGCCCTTTTAAATTGATTGCATTTTTTTATGATACATAAATCAATTTATTTAAACTATCAATATTTAATTGACAGAGTCATGTTGAACGTCCAATTTCTAGTATTTTATCTCCACGGCGTTAAAGCTATTTACCCCTGTGGAATAAAGAGAGAGATAGAGAGAGGAGTGGTATTTAATTCCTGAAAGTTATTGAATTGGCTCGGATGTCATAAACCTCCACTGGATTGATAGGAAGGCTCATACATTTTCGATGATGCTGAGGTCAAGAGAGATGGAAGGGCAAGCAATAGCCTCAATAGCATTCTGTCAAAACCAATTTTTCACAACTGCTTGTATGGATCGGTGCTTTCTCATGTGATTGTAAACAAAGTTGACCAATCAGGCAGAAATCGGGTTTTCAGATGAGTTTGTTTGTTTTTGTATTTCTTTTTTTTTTTTCTGCATTAACTAGAATTTATTAGGATTCAATGTCCATGTAAGGAAACATTATTCATGCCTTCAATGCGTGATAAAGCACTCCCCTTTTACAGTTTGTTTGCCACTGTATTCTTTTCTATTTCCGTGTGAACTTGAGTTTGTAATCATTGTAAAATCGTAATATAAGTATATTAGGTTTCCGCATATTTCTGTGGATTGAGATTCTTAGTTTAAACATTAGTTTATTGCATTGACGGCCATCTTAGTCGATAATATCGAAATATCAACTTTCCTCCGATATCCGATATTTTTACCATCGGTACCATACATTTGCTATAAAAGTTCTAATTCTATTTTCTTTTGGAAGGTTAAAAAAAAAGTAGGTTTTTCTTGAATTTTTTTTAAATAATTAGTAATATTTTCCTTTTTTTTTTTTTACATTATTTTATCTTTTCATATCAACGTATTAGGTACTCTTTTTCTTCTTGTCGTTCATATATAAATACATACATATACTTATATTTACATAATTATTATATGTAATTTTCTTATTATTGATTATTAATTTTTATTAAAATTATTTTTTTTAGACATTGTTTTTAAACTTATTGATTTGTTATGGAATAATCCTACCGGGATAATTCCTAAATAAAAGTAATAATTTAAACTAATTTTATAAGAAGATAGACTAAGATTTTATTCCCAAAAGATTGTGTCTTAAATGGTTCTACATAAATTGATTATTAGGATAAAAACGGTTTAATATCTGCTTTATGTTCATAGTGTAACATTTTATGATGTTATTTTTTTTATTTTTTTTACTTTCGGATAAATTTAAGTTTTAAAAATAACTTTCCCAATTCTGTTGAACTGGATATCTGGATATCTCACCTTCAACAAAGTGTTACTATTTATAGTAACATAGTTTAGTGTGATTATATTTGAATCATTTACATGCTATGTTAAAGTAATTTCTTCGTTGAATTTATCGTATACTTTTCTATTTAATGTCGTAGCATACTTTATTTAATCTTGAACGTACGATAAAATAATAACTGCGAAGGCCTAAAGATAGTTAACTGGCCCGTGATTGTCAAAAATTGATGCAACCCTGGCTGTGCATTACTTAATTGATCGAGATAATGGAAGCAATGGATATATCCGTTCTTGGTAAGAACCGGAAAGTAGATGGCCTAAGGTACGCAGGTGGCCTTATGAATAAATATTGATACCCTCGATATATGTTAATAATATTCACCCCCGCCTTGTTTATATATTTACATACTTTAACGGCCCTATGTGGTTTTTATTAAAAGTTGGTTTAAACTGTTGTATGAACTGTCTTTGGTTCTATCTTAGTCCGCTTTGGTTTTACAACTTATATTTCATTTTTATTTATATATTTTAGTGTTTATGTGGAAGGAATAATATCTTTATCAGAACAAAATTAATATTTTTCGTTACAGACCTAGGAGGAGATCGGATTAGTTAAAAAAAATCTGGTGCGTTGCGCGCAACACATAACTTTCACTTACTAAGTTTTTTACATTAGAAATCGACGTGTTTCGATAATTTGTAAACGCCATTCACTCGTTTTTTCACATTTATATGCTTATATTTGTATAACTCCATAAGTTTTAGAGTATCTGTATAGCAAAATTTGGAAGTTCTCATTACTTTTCGATTCATTATTGCTTATTTATTTTTTTAAGGGACCTAGTTTCAACAACTGAGTTTTTTTACTGCTTTCATGTATTTTACTAGGAGATTCTTTTTGTATATATATCGTGAAGTTGAATCGATAAGTGCATTTACGTCTCGTTGTAAAGTTTGTCTCTTATGCCTTTCTGGAAATCGAGAACGATTACTGTTCCTCTAAAATTATATTGCTTTCAGTATTTTTTTATGGAACAAAGACTAGAACTAAAATATAATTAATTATAGAGTATAATTTTTTACCATATTTTTGCACAACTTCGATGCTTTAAAAAATTTAAGCATCACGTAGTTACTCTCTAAAGTAAGATAAATGTTTTTATTTATAAATACAAGCTTTTATTTTCATAATACGGTTATTAAAATTTTGGCTGTCACATCGCGGGCATATACATACATCAAATACCCAGTTTGATTAAAATAATTATAGCCGTTTTTGAGTAAATAAAAAAACACGTGAAAATGGGACAACATTTATTAAGTAAAGTGCCCCATTATTGATCAATTTTCATAAAATTTTGACTGTCACATCCCCAGTATATAATTACATCAAATACCGAGTTTAATCAAAATCGTTAGAGCCGTTTTTGAGAAAATCGAAAAAACACACAGATCATTTCGCGCGACTTATTATGATCATTTTGCGCGGTTATTTCGACACAGCGGACCCCAAAACGTGTATTTCCGTTGAAAACCGGAAGTCGAAATTTTTCACGATCTCAATACTTTCCCTTAGTAAATATTTCATATATAAGTAAGTGAAAGTAAAAATAATCATGAGATTTACATAATATATACAATTTTAAAATTCTCCATGGAATGGCTGGACTGTTAATCAATATCAATATATATTATAAAGCAAAGTGTACAATGTGCGTGCCGAAAAGGCTCAAAAACGACTTCACGTACTATCAAGAATGTTATGTTACTATATTGCCCTATTGCCCCTACCGATGAAGAAGGTTTCAGTTTTCATTTTAAGTTTGTAATGTTGAAGGGACAAGGACGGTAATTTTAAGCCTCTCGCTACATGTAATTAGCCCCTCTAATAAGCCCAGGCGAGTTAATGAATGAAAAAATTTAGTTCGACATTTGGAAGCCAGGAGCGCTGGCTAAACTCAATTCATAAGGTTATCGTTCATTAGTTCGCTTTGTTATGGTTTTAGCTTCAGCTGTTTTCTTTAAATTACACGAGATTATGTAAAAATAATTATTTTTTATTTTTATTTTTCAATAAGGTCATTACATCTCTGCAATGAAGTGAAATTAAAAATAAACAAAACCAACTGGATTCCTAAGCGAATTAAGTTTTACAGAAGAGGAAAGATTAGGTTGAAACATTGTCTTTAATAAACATACAATATAAGAGTAAATTTCCAACAAAAGAAAAATTGCTTATTAGTGTAGTAAGCGAATAAAAATTAACACTGAATAAAATAGATAACCTATAGATAATTTGATTATAATATATAACCTAATGGAATATATACCGAAAATAAAGTGATCATATAATATTTCTGTTCTGTTCGTAAATTTTCAACCGAATTCGAAAAAGGAGAAGTTACTCAACTTGATGAGGATGCGGTACCGTCATGAGAATGGTCTCAATGGAATCAGAACATAGAAACCATAAAAAATGGTACATACCAGGACATATTTGCTGCCAAAATAATTTTTCTTAATCTAGAAAAGGGAAGAAAACGCATTGAGAGAACCGCATTAATGGGGTCTCTTACCATATACCCAAACCATATATGGGCGGACTCTGAGGTTTCGAAACTTACCACTAATACTAAGCTGAAGTTTCAGGATGGTACAAAGTTTGTTTTAATCATGATTAATTTTGGTCTATTTTTCTGTACTATTACATTTTAAAGTTATTGTTTCATTCCACAACTCCCTGAGCGAAGCCGGGCCCCAAAGCTAGTTGTTAATAAATAACAGTCACATCGCGAGCACATACATACACCAAATACCCAATTTCAGTTTGTTCGGCTCATAGTTTTTGAGCTATTCTTCACACACACACACACACACACACACACACACACACACACACACACACACACACACACACACACACACACACACACACACACACACACACACACACACACACACACACACACACACGCACACGCACACGCACACGCACACGCACACACACACACACACACACACACACACACACACAGAGATCATTTCGCGGGACTTGGTTATTTCGACTCAGGGGACCCCAAAACGTGTAATTCCGTTGAAAACCGGAAGTCGAAATTTTTCACGATCTCAATACTTTGCCTTACTATATATTTCATATATAAGTAAGTGAAAGTAAAAATAATCATGAGATTTACATTACATTTACAATTTTAAAATTCTCCATGGAATGGCTGGACTGTTAATTGTTAATTAATAACTTTACAATTAATTTTCTTATTATAGTGAGGTAAGGTAAGGTCGTGTGATAGTTTTAGGAATAAAAAAAGGGTTTTTTTTTTTTAAACTTGAAACTTTAGTTATGATATTAGGATCTCGATTTCCTAAATTATTTCATGTGTGTCAATTGATGTGATAATTTTATTTTATTCGAATTAATTCATTATTCATTGAAGTGATGGGACGTGACTTGAATGCTAAAAAATCCTGTCTACGTTACTTCGTACGTAATAGAATTATACTTCAGAGTTGTGTTAGTTCAGACCCATTTTCAGGTAAATCTGGTAGAAAAACTGAAATATCCATTCCCTTCAGTCCACTTCCAATATCGGCTACTTTAGCGTTAACAATACACTATTAAATGGATCGGATAAAAAAATTCCTCAATCTGTATTCCATCGTGAAATCCTTTCCTTTCCTAATTTCAGGTGGAGATTGGGACCCAATGGGTGCAATTTCTGTATTGATTGACTGGATATATTGTTGTTGTTTTTTTTCAGTGAGAAGTAATATTTTTTCTGCCAATTTTACAGGGGAGGAGTGATTTATATCGAACAATTACGTTGTATCAAGTACTATTGTAAATTTCTAACTAAAGCTTTTATAAATTAATTACTTTAATTTTAACAGGTGCACGTAAAATCGTTCAGTTAAAAAAAAATTACTTCAATTGGCTATGCGTAAGAAGTTTCTAGTGAATCATTTAATCAATAATTAAAGGAGTAAATATCTTCGGATGAACCATCATACCTCGCAACTTCTAATTTGTACAGTAATTCTAAATTGTACAGAAAATTAACAATTTTCTTTTTTTTTTGTTTGGTTCAAAATTTGTGCCATTAAAAGTAAGAATTCTGTTCATTCCCTTTGCATTTTTGATATAAAATATAACCTTATAATGTATATGTTTGCGAATTTGATAAATATGTACATAAAATACATACCACAATTTTATTTTATTCTTGAGAAGTGAAAAGTGCTATTGAGGAATATGGAATATGGCTATGATTCGTGTTAAGGGGTTCGGTAATAGAGGGATTGAAAAAAATGAAATTTATAGCTTTCAGGTTGGAGCTTTCACTGAATTGTTGGTTAAGTGGAGGGGTGTCCGTTAATAGAAGATTTACCTGATATTTTGATATTTAAAAAAATTTGTAACCTTTTTTGGGAATTCTGTTACCTTACCATTCTGTACTGTCATTATACTATAAATATATATATGTATGTATCTTTTTAAAGAGTACCTTATACAGTTTTTTTAAAGTTAACTTTAAACAGCTATAATTAGTTTATGTGATTTTCAAAGATCCAGTAAACCCTAAGGTTCAGTGTTGTTTACACCAGACCCTAATTAATCAAATGCAACCTAATAGGGTGCAATTTCTGTATTGATTGACTGGATATATTGTTGTTGTTTTTTTTTCAGTGAGAAGTAATATTTTTTCTGCCAATTTTACAGGGGAGGAGTGATTTATATCGAACAATTACGTTGTATCAAGTACTATTGTAAATTTCTAACTAAAGCCTTTATAAATTAATTACTTTAATTTTAACAGGTGCACGTAAAATCGTTCAGTTAAAAAAAAAATACTTCAATTGGCTATGCGTAAGAAGTTTCTAGTGAATCATATAATCAACAATTAAAGGAGTAAATATCTTCGGATAAACCATCATACCTCGCAACTTCTAAATTGTACAGAAAATTAACAATTTTATTTTTTTTTTGTTTGGATCAAAATTTCTTCTATATTACCTCCCACAAATATATAGATTCTACGGTCCTAGATGAAAAAATATAAAAATGTTATGCTTGACATAGGAGGAAAATTTACATAAATTGGAGTTACGTGGTTTGGTACTTTAACCGACAATATAATGTTATTTACAACAATACATATATATGTGTATCGAATTTTGTTTTTATCCTTCCTAACGTCCATATTTGTTTAGGAAGGGCTGACGCAGTCAGGGCACTCACCGCTTCCATCTTGGAAACGGAGCAGTATCTGGTCATTATTGACATAGTTTATATGTGCTATATAAAATGTGGAACTCCCCCAATCCGTTCTCCACCCCATAAAGGTTTACACATGTGAAATTATTATTATTCAATGAGCCAAGCATGCGTAGATTTATGATATTATCGCTCCTGCCATTCTATTCTGAAAATGGAACGTATCCTATGTTATTAAACAAGATTCTATCATTTGCTTATTTATATTATATTGTTTAGATCGATATAATGTTAGATGATGGTGATTCTCTAGGGGGAGTCCCTGACTAAGGTTGGTTAAAATGAGGGATTTGCTGAAATGAGCCTTTCAGTTTACTAATTAATGACTTACTTCAAATTCAACTTTTCTCTGGAAAGCACTTTTAGTAGTATTTCTCTCTAGAAAATCGTAATTTTTATTTAATAATATCAAGAGAGAAATATCAAAACATCATAGATCACTAAAATATAGATTCAAAGTCAAAAGTTACCAATTTTCAAAAGAGAAATATTATTTAAAGCTCTAGTATGCAAAATATTGATTATCAGGTCATTCTGTCCACTGAAATGCGTATTTAATTCTTTCGATTTTACGGAAGTCTCAAAATCCTAAACTGTATCAAATAGATTTCGTCACAAATTAAAATGGGGTCCAATTAATTAATATTTTTTAAAATACAAATATGTTTGATATGGTTTTCCCCTTTGTATTAATTTTTCAACATTGAAGTTTTTTTACCCATTAGTATGTTACTTCTACGTATGTAATGGATGGTTTTTGTATTAGTATGTTGTTAATTTTCACTATTGTCAGGTTTTTGTCTTATTTTATGAATTATATATCACAACACACAATATACACAACTGTGGATTTGTAACAAACAATAGGGTCCCCCCCAGCTCACAAACGGGTCGATCCACGTCTCTTTTAACAAAATTGAAAAGTACTGCTCAAAGCGGTACTCGAACCAAGGGCCTGGAGCCCTTTCCGCCTATCTTAAAGCTATTACTGTAAAGTCTTAATAGGATTATTTTACAATTTTCTTCTTGTCTTAAGAGGAAAATTGTATAATTTAACGTTTCGTGATAACAGGATAATGATAATTGGTAGCAGGTGTAAGGTTTCAGTTAATGGACATCCAACCCGCTTGCGCACTCCATAAGTCCACATGATGGCAACCAAACATTTAAAAAAAATAACTGTAATTGAATAACTATTAGCCATTTGATCATTATATTTATTAAATTTCATAAATCAATAAAAAAATAAATAAAATAAAAAAAATAAAAGGCGAGAAAAAAGTTGCATTTTTCCTAAATAATTTTGTGCCGTTTTCTCATAAATATGCATTTTTCCAATTTACTATATTTTCATTTATTATATTTGATTTAATATTCTCCCCGTCAATTATTTTTTTTTAACAAGGGAAACGGATGCCTATTATATGTTATTGAATAGGGAGCGGAACCCTTGCTCCATTAATCTATTCGGTTGTAGAATAGCCCCGGATTAAAATAAACGATATAGTATGCCCTGGCTATGGGGAGGCGTGAAGCAGGACCGGAGGTCGGAGGCTGAAGCGGGAGATAGCGGCTCATTGTCGGCCTATCGACCGCTCAGATAATCCCCTCGCCCGTCCCTCACAACAGGTGCCGGCTAGTCTTCTGCTCTGTCTTTTCCCGGCTACTTATTTATTATTACATATTTAACTTTCAATTTCATATTTATATGTAAGAAGCTAAGGCCAGGTTCACTTTAAAAAAAATCCTAAAATTGATACATTGGTATTTATACCATACCTACATTTTTATTTATACCATACATTGTTATTTAGTTTTATCACAACAAGCTAAACTTAATTCACTGTTCGGGTCGCCTGCTTTCTTTTAAGGAAAATAGTGAAAAATCGTACTATATATTCCACCTCATCTTTATCCTTCTGCATTTGCTCCTCTGTCGGTATAATTCAACAGGTCTGATGATTATCTTTGACCCATTTTTGCCAGGGCTATGCATTCATATATTTGTTTCAATATTGGAAGATCGCACAAAAATGGGCTACGATTACTTTTCTATTCATATGCATTTTTAATAGAAAGTTAGTAATTATGTAAGTGATTTATAACAAATTAGAGTAGCAACCCTTAGATGAGACTGTTATCTATTTCTCCTTTCATTTCCTGCGCTAGAAGAGTATAAGGATCATCTAATTTATAACCAGAAAGTCATAGCTCAAATGGTTCGGTCTATAATTTAAACATTCTATAATGTGACCTTTCTCAAACATCATGGTTTATGAGACATGCTTTTGTTGAAAGAAGTGGGAGATGTTAGTTAATAATGGAGGAGTCTAAATAGTGGATCTGTTTGTCGCTTAAGTGTTCAGCTTGAGGATATCTTCCCTTCTCAAAATAGTGCTCTATGTAGTGAGTTGGTTTTGTAAGCGAAACATTCCTGGATTAATTACTTCTCCTGTAATTATATTAGTGAGGCTTAGTGTTGTTTGATTTGGAAGCTGTTTGGGAATGTAAGGCTCTATCTATATATATGTAGATAGCTACGTTCATCTGCCTTTAAGGCAATGTCCTCAATCCCAGTTTAGAGCCAAATTTCCGTTCCAGGTATATCATTTGTTGTTTGAGAGGCTAATTTAACGCTTTACTTCCAAAGCCTCACGTGCCCTTTATGCCTCCATTTGATATTTCTGAATATTATATTCAACCCATTAAATATAATAAAAGAAAATAAATAAATAAATAAGCGGCTCCTAATCGTAAATAATGAATTATCGTCCTTAATCTATTTTATCGTTGCTTTCTAAGATAATATTCATGATGTTTGTTTTATATTAAAAACCTATGATATACCTAATACCATTTCCTTACAACACGGATTTTTTTAGTGAATTAGATTGGTTAAATTATTAATGTACTCCAAGTTATAAGATATGCTACTAGCAACGAATACAGTAATTATTGAAGGTCTGTTGAAGAAAATATGAAATAAATCAGCATTATAAAAATATTTAAAAAATACTAAAATTATTATTGTACAATGTGCAGATCAACCGACGCACGTGAGGACATTTCTTAATTGAAAACATTAAAAATCAAATCACAATTTTTTGTTTTAAAAATTCATATCCATTAATTATGCTATCCGCATTCATATTATCCGCATTTGAAAAAACGAAAGGTTAGTAAATACATGTTATTTTTGTAAACTCACACAAAAATGATTGTATTTTTGACGTTCATGTTTTGTAACTAGTATGCTTGGTATAAATCATAATATTTTTACTTAGTGGCATTCACACTTTCATTTTACATTTTCGAACATATGTGCTACATTATCCATATTCTTCAGGAGTCGCCTTCTCTTTATATGCAAGGAAGGTAAGTGTAAATGAGCACGCTGGAAGCGCTCTGAGCCAAGAGGTCACCGGACCAGTTCGATTTCCGCCTGGGTCACTCGTAATTTATTTCCTGGTTGTATACCGCATAATAAATCTCCAATGTCCGTAACCTCTGTTGTGTACAAATCAAGCTATTTAAACATAGTTATATTGATCTGCTGCTATTAATTTTTAGTGTTACAGTAAAAAATATCAAAAGAGCAATACATTTTTTTTTTTTCATATGTACACATATCATGATTAAAATTAATAGTTATTCATCAATGTATAGTAATTATTTAATCATTAATGCCATTATTATTATTGCCTTTCATACTTCTTTCCCGCGCTTATAGAACCGTTTAAGAATCAATTCCAATCAATATTCTCCTGTGGTTATAATATTTATTTAAAAAAACAGTATAAAAAAAAGGGAAAAAATAAGAAATGAATAAGAATAAATGATAAGTTTTTTGGAAATAAACAAAGCAGTAATCCTCTTTGTGATTGGGGCTGTAACAAAGACCAAGCCGGGCTATACTATCTCCGCCCGCCAGACTTCGCCCGATATTTTTCAGTTATTTTAAATATATTTTATTTTCTCAAGTAGGTCTTTCTGTTGATTTCAACACCTTTTGGTCCATAGAGCTTATTGGCCATTGATGCTATTGATGAGACTAAAATTTTCCAATTCTCCTTAATAGTCCTAAAATTCTCTTATCAATACTGCAGACTAATTAAGAAACTGAATGGATGAATGAATCAAGCCTTTATTACAAGATTAACAGTTTTACTAGACATTTTTTTCCCCACAGAATTTTTGGATTTTATTTACAATATTTATACACGTTAAGGCAATATTATTATTTTATTTATTTTTGTTCGGTGAATATGTAGGCCTATCCCTTAGGGAGTAATGGTTATTAAGAAACTAAACTACAATTAAATTTGGAAGCTGAATAGCTAAATTTATATCATAGGTATATTTATTTCTCAGAATAAATTCTATTTTATAAAATAAATAAAATCTAATTTATTTATAATTTATTACACTTTGACCCATCTTCAGGGGATTATATCTGTATGGAAACGCTTTCATTACTTTGTTACATATTAGGAATGTTTTTTAAAAATTATTATAGATTATTTGATATAAATACCAGAAGGTATCATATTTTTTTTATAATTGATTGTTCGCCCCAATGTTTATTATTTATTGTTCTCCGGTATTTCATACTTTTGTTATCACCCCTTGAAGATGGGTCAAAAGCCTGAAATGTCGGAGAACAATAATTCATTAAAAACTAAACATGGAGGAGGTTTCTCTAATTAAAAAAAAATATTATGTTGATTAAATTGTTTTGTTTTCCCAGAAGAAATCCTCTGTTATGATTTTCATACAAATACATAAATGTTTAGATATATTCCTTGTTCCAGGGTCTTAGACGCAAAAATAAAGGAACTTATGTGTGGAATTTGTACCTTCTCTGGCGGCTTTTCTTATGATTATTTCTAAAATTAGGTTTTGAAATCTTTAGTCAACCAAAGAGACGGTTAAGCTCTACGGAATTCGGTTAATACAAACATTTTAATGTTTTTAATATATAAAAAAAAGAAAAAATGAGGTTGTGTACCGGGTTCATAGCATACCCTGAAGCAAATCACAAAAACATATAGTTTGGAATAGTTCTAGACTCGTTTTTGAAACGAACTATCAGTAGGAACAAACTGTTTTAGCACATGTTTGTGACTACGATGTTCGAATACCACCTACGCTGGCATAGAATCTTCGAGGCCTTAGACTAAATATAAGGAGCGGTGGACCGGAGAGTTAGTTGTTCTGAAGCTCAAGTTTTATGATAATTTTTATGTTACAAAGTGATAATTTTTGTAACCTGTCTAATAAGTTTTTTCATTGTTTGTGTGGAAGCTGTTTGGTAGCTCTTCCTCCATAGTTGGACTTTAAATTAAGTAAGTATCGAACAATATTCTTATATGATGATTTTTTATTGTCATCGTTGTTGAAAGGCGTTGGAAGTAAAAGGAGATTATCGGGTTTTGAAACCATAGCCAGTTTTTAAATATATCTGTATTTACAGTAATATTTAGAAATTTTCTTCAGGCTATTTTGCCTAATGTCTCTTCTTCTAATCTTACTATTATCTATTCCTCCTTAAATTATAAAACCAGTTTAAGGAGGATTATGTTTAAGGATGAAACCAAAGGGGTTTTTGGGTAGATTGTGAAGAGAAAGATCTCGATGAGATTGGTGTTGTAAAATTTTTATAGGGCCCTTTATAAATAATTTATGGGGTTATTTATAGCAAGGGATAAAATTTTGATCGGACCAAAAATCTTTGAAATATGGTGCTAGTAACCTTTAACTATGAAGTGAAACTCCTTATCATATTTACATGTGTGAATGTATATATAGTGAAATATTGTGTTTTTTCGCTTCAATATATTTCAAGTAAAATGAAAATTATTCCTGGTTAATACAAATAACATTTTCACAATATATGAATTTGTTAATGATAGGAGTACAGGCATCAACTGTTTTCCGTCCTAGCAGCCGTTTAAAATACATCTTTATTTTTAGAAATATTTATTTTTATTTCTTTTCATATAATCTGTATGATGAAAAGTAAAATCATGCAAAGTGCAAAAATTTTGAAATCTCTCCGCATACCGGAAAAATCCCTGAAAATAAGTATTAATTGAAAACACAGCAACGTTTAAATGCATTAATTCGATTGCACATTCTATTATATAATAGGAAAAAACTATATTGACAAAGTTTTCAATTTCGTTCACATTTGATCTATATTTGTTTTAGTTTATTGGAGTACAATAATGGATGGTTTATAGTATTTTCTAAATGCTTTTTCGAGTAATCCGTATTTTATTACTTAGTTTCAATCTATGTCTCAGGAATTTAAATTTTTAAAAGTTTCTACTGAAAATATTTGTTATCAATAGATCCTCTTGACCATCGTCAGGAGCGTTACATGCGAATATTCCAATCATGGTGCTTGTTGCATTGTAATTTGTAGTATACTATGCCAGTAATGAAGGAGGATTCCCAGAAGGGATGAATTATTGATAAATGAGATGGAGTTTCGGTGAGCCTTCCACGTAGGGTCTAGCCGAAGCCAGATTTCCTCGTATTTGTTGATGTCCTTCCCAACGATAATACTGACTGTTTAGAGATTGTATAGTGGCTGTCGATAACAGGAAAAGTCATAATACCTACGTTATTTTTTTCGATTCGTTAGATTAATGTCTGACCATTCTCTCACATTAAGGAATTGAAGAAAATGGGACAGCAGACATAGGAGCAATATTAACAAAGGAAATAATCAACATCCGCATTCCATGAGTTCTCTGTAATTACCTGAATTACCTTAGCTACGAAGGCATGAGCAGATCTTAGAGAAAACATCGATTAGGTTCATATTAAGAACCGTAAAACAAAAAAAAAAATATGTTATAGGTTGGCAACCGCTATTACAGAAAAAAAGAGGTTATCTTTATTACAGTTATTATAATTATTGTATCTAATAACTGAGACTGAATGGCAGTCATAACTGTTCCTAAACTTTTACATGCTTTATATACGCCTTTATATATACCTGTAACATTGTTGATTATATTATTGCCTATATCTATAAGTTTGTTTTTGAGATTGGAAACGAATTAAGTCTTCTGAGAACCATTGCTTTAATTATTGATTTTTTTAAAAATGATATGCTTGACAGATAACAATTTTATTTATTACTTTATTGTCACGACAGATTTAACTTTTACAATTTTTGATTATGATTACTTAATTATAAAGCATGACACCTTTAATAATATCCTACTACCGAAGACCTCTATTAAGACAAAGGTATGACCGAAATTTCATAAATGTAAGACAAATTTTTGTCTGTAGTAATTATGATTGTAGATATGAAGCGGGTTAATTGACAGCCACATTATTGATAACTCCTACATTCCCCGAATAAAACCATCGAGAATCATTGGCTGTAAATCATGTTATATTTAGCGTCCGTGTCACCCGTTAATTAGTGTTTGGGAATGTTCCACGATATTGATATACGGGGTGAATTTGTCAACAGCTTATTTTCATATGATGAAGTGCCCATGTTGGGAATGAATTATATTGGCAGGTTTAATAAATTTATGTTACCGTAATAGTTTTGACCTAGCATTCATAATATGTATTTTTATGTTATAGAAGTATTTATTATTTAATAACTTTGCAACAGATATATATTTATCACATAACTGCTCCTGGTACAGAATAAAGAAAAATAAATAGAATGATTTTTGATGTCTTTAATTGAATTTAAGAGGTTTTTAAATTACATTTATGTTGGTAATTTTTAAATGTTTGATCATAATGCAGTCACGTCGCTTTAGGTTCACGTAATAATACAATCAGTAATCTACTGTATTAAATTGGGTTGTCATGTTCAGACAGAATGGAGACATAACTCAGTCGTGCCTCTCCCGACTCAGAACTATTTCATTTAGTTAGGCTTCTCCTTCAAAGCCTACTCTATGTGATATTTGGAATCTAATAGTGGTCGAACATTTTACAAGTATAATTAGGAGGTATTGTAACAAAATTCAGTATATCTAATTCCTTCTCATAATGTAATTTTTATTTAGATAATTGATTTATAGTCCCTACATTATTTATACTGAATTATGTCATTGAAAATTATTCTATAAGTCGTCGGCGTCCAATAAAAAAAGAAGCATGGAGTGATCCTCTTCTTTCAAAGAGAGCCTATTTGAAAATACATCTTGGGGTGTTCTTTTCCCCTATAAATGGACATTTTAAAGGGAGATGTGTTTATTTGATTGTTTCAGATTCGTCTTTTCGAAAATGTGTGAATAGATGTTATAAATCTAAAATGACGATTAGCTAATTTATTTATTTTATAGGTGGGCTTTTTATCCGGAGTTAGTATATTTTAATTTATACACTTATATATTTATAAGGTGGGATCATTTTATTATTAAGAGCAACTAAGTGACTCATAATTTACGATTTATGATTTTTTTTGTTGTTGTAAAGTTAGTGAGGCATGAATAGGATCTTGATGTTTAGTGAGAATTGTAGTATCGTCAGCATAAGTAGCGGTCAGTGTATCATTGCTTACGGGTATGTCGTGTGTGTATATAATGTAGAGAATAGGAGCCAGTATTGAACCCTGAGGTACTCCCGCTAGGACTGGACGAATTGATGAAGCTCCTGACCCCTGCCGAACGGAGAAAAATCTGTCGAAAAGATAGGATTGAAGAATGAGGTAGTAAGTGTGCGGTAATATGGTCTTGAGTTTAAAGAGAAGACCCTGGTGCCAGACTTTGTCGAATGCCTGAGCTACATCCAAAAATACACCAGATGCATATAGTTTTTGCTCTAGTGCTTCAGCAATGAAGTCAGTAACTCTGTGTAATTGATGTGTTGTTGAATGGAATGTGCGAAAACCGAATTGATGCCTCACTAACTTTACAACAACATCTACATAAAGTAAACGACTGGTGTAAATTATGGAAAATTCGGCTAAATCATGAAAAATCTAAACACATAACGTTCACTCTTCGAAAAAATACCTGCCCTCCAATTTATATCGACAATGTCCAAATTTCTCAAACTGACACCGTACATTACCTTGGTTTTGCTCTTGACAGAAGGATGACCTGGGGCCCGCATGTTAAGATGAAACGAAAAACACTTAACAAACGACTCGCCCTACTTTACTCCCTTTTTTCTAAAACCTCAAAAGTAGGACTACGACAAAAATTAAATACATATTTATACTTACTGAAACCAATATGGACCTACTCTTCACAGATATACGGTACAGCCAAAAAGACCCACTTACAAAGAATTCAGACCTTTCAATCAAAAATATTAAGACTCATAGTTAAAGCACCATGGTACGTGAACAACATTACAATACATACTGACTTACAAATGCAAACAGTAGACCAACATATAAAGACACTCTACAAACGTTTCCATACACACTTACACGGTCATTTCAATCAACTGATTAGAGGCATGGCAACAGCTGATATGCCCATACCTAGGAGATTAAAAAGGCGCTGGATGAGAGATCTTCGTTAAAAATCCAGGTTACCTGAAACAAGCCAGGGAAGAGGTACCGCTGGGTGCTATCCTTCCCCATGCCTAACATGCCCTTATTCAAATTAGCACACCTCACATTTGCTGATTGTTGATGTTTATTGACAGGCGCAAATTAAAGTTATGAAGCCAAAAAAAAAAAATGATTTTTTTTTTTTTAAATGGGATAAATAAGTATTACTAACGTTAGATGTTTTTATTCAAGTTACCTTGAGTTTTGTGAAAGGATTCAATGAAGGAATCGGGGATAAATCTCTGAATTCCTTTTGACAAAATCCTTTTCCTCTTGTCTGAAATTTTCGCAGTACCTGTGTCCCACATCTTTTTAAACCTTCTTTCTTCAGTTACATATTTTTACCCTAAAAATAATTATTTTATTTTATTCCTATTAATGATAGTAGCCTTAAAATAACTCAGGTCAGGAGGTCAATACACAGCACATTTATATGATGTTCAGCTGTTTATCATTATAGTGACAGCTTGAATCAATTCTCATAAAGATGGGAGATGGAAGGGGCCAGGACGACCAAGCGCGACCCACTTAAGCATTCTTGAATATACCAACGGCGGTTGGGGTGGCTAACTTTATTTTGTGGCGGACCTACGGAATAAAATGTCGACCTACCTTACCCTGGGTTAAAATAGGTTGGTTACACCTGTACTCTACAGGTTACTCTAATCCCCCTAAATATGACATTTTTGAGGTAGGGATACTGAAAGAAAAAACAATAGGAGAAGGTTCGGATTTATATGTTTGAAATTTACTTTTATTAGTAGCATTATTCTTTTCATAATGAAATTTAAATTCTTTCGCACAAAAACAAAATAAAATGAAAATTCCGAATTTTCCGTCTAATTGATGTGGAACAAACATGCAATTTATAGAAAGTAAATTGCAAAGTTGTTAAATTATGCTATTTACTATAAGGATCTAGATCACTACTGACGATCGGTGTTTGTACTATATCAATTTATAATTATCGGCAAACTGATCAGCTGAACATGTAATCGGTTTAATACTGACTTGGAGGTCTTGGAGTTAGGAGTTAACTTGGCAAGTCAAAGGGATATTACAAGATGTCGCAGTGGTGAGTGACGGTTTAATCACTTAGAAAGTAGAACATCAGATGATCATGCTCTATCGAAATTTATGTTGAGGAAAAAACATTCTAATCTTCTGATTAGTCAAATCAAAATTTAATAAACAATCGTGTCACAAATTATTTACTGCCGCATTCGAAATTTCAGCGTATTATATATTTTTGTCTTCATATTTTAATTTCCGCTTCTCAACTAATCTAAACCTTCGACTTAATTTTATTCTAAATAAAAAAAAATTGATGAAAATCGCCTTTTACTTGGTAATAGTCCGCGCGTTGTTGCGTGAAATATAAATGATATTTTACATGTGTCATAAGGACTAGTAAAATTATCAAAGTCATTGGCTTATCTGGTTTTAACATTATCTATTATCCGATTATTATCGTAAATTGGATAAGAGGCAGTGAAGATGGATGCTGTGAGGCGGTTGAAAGTGAATCGGTGCCCTGGGCTGCAATTTACAATCGATAGGTCAGCAAGCAACCGGGGCTTTGATTCATCTATGCCTTTCGCTAAATACAACGCTCCTTCCATCTCCATTATTATGCACAATGTAATCTATTTTTATTATTATTTTTATAATTCATTATAATTTTTCAAAATTTAAAACTCGGATGATAAATTGTATAATTTAAAATATTATTAATCGTGAGGTATTTGAAATAACTCATAAAGAGGAAAAATAATTTACAATGCACCCGCGTCACACATGAAATAAGTTAGTTTTATTAGTATCCTGCTACTTATTTGGAAACTTATCGACTCTGAAATCGTTATAATTGGGCCACGAGGGAACGATTCAAGCGAAAAACCCCATCACTATATTAAAACTGGATGAATAGAACTCTGATAAGGGATCTTATTACTAAACTTTTAAAAGTTGAAATAAAATTGTCTCCAGAAGAAGCCTTTTTTTTTTCCTACCAAGACATTAATCACCTACCGCTATAGCGAAGTTAACTTATTCACTAATTGTCATTATTTTCGACGTATGTCAATGGTCAAATATATTTTCAAAACAGAAATAAAAATGTTTCATTATTTTTTAAAATTTTTTGTTGATCCATCTTCACAGGATTATCTGTATTACAACTTTGCATTAATTTGTAATATATTAAGCGTCTTTGTTTGTTGCGTTTGCCTTAAAAAAAATCTATCATATTATGTATTTATCTTTAATTCTAACTCAAGCTAAAATAAAATTGTATGAAAAATTATTTGTGAACTAAAGTGAATGTAAAATTATTATGATTAATAAAACCTATTTTCCATTTATTGAACTTATGCATCGAGGTCTGTCAGAAATCTCAAATTTACAATTTTTTTCCACCTAAATCTAACTTATTATGCAAAAACCTTGATTTTCCTATTTTTTTATTTATTTCACTCTTACTCTGTCAAAGTATATTATTTCCGTCCCCACATACGAAGTATCAGTGTACATTATCAGCACGGAATCTCCTATATTTCATAGTCAAAATATTTTTGTTCAGAAACATTATATATTCGTCGCACTGTGAGTCGGCTCAAATCATTCAGGAGCGGTTTCGGGTTTTATCATACATCTTTGATGTAGGTATTTGTTCATTCACTTTTCAAACCGATACTTGATATCGGAATAATACTCCTTGAGATCGCGAAACCGTTCTGAATGAGCTTACGAGGGTATTCAAGTTATTCCTTTAATGTTAAAAGTTCGGTATTGAAGCATTAGGGATTAAATGAACATTTAATACGTTCATTTAAACTTTGGTCTTTATACCCTGTAGGTCGATATATATCGTACATCTGGGCCTTTGCAGTTCTTGATAACTTAAATTTAAACCGAGTCTTAATAAAATAGATCATTAAAATTTGACTCTATGAGGTATGTAAGCAATGATGTAGTTTTCATAACGGGTCTCTCAGGGACTAGTCTATGGAAAATCATGCTTATTAAAGCATATAATAAGTTATCTAAGAAAGATACAATATTATGTTGCAATATTACATTACATAAATGCTCAGTATTGTATACATTATTCACGTATTTTGTTAACATAACATAAATAATTTAAAGCAAAACGACTAAATTACTGTTAATTTCATTATGTAGTTAGCCACTCAGACATATCCTTTTTCAATAATATGAAGAAGTTGGTTTTAATATACGTATTTTGTTAACATAACATAAATAATTGAAAGCAGAACGACTGAATTACTGTGAATTTCATTATGTAGTAAGCCACTCAAACATATCCTTTTTCAATAATATGAACAAGTTGGTATTAATAATTTTGTATTAAGAAATTTACTTACAACTCTAATGGATTTGGAGGTGTCTGTTGAATTTGTTTTTAGAGATTGACGTCAGATTAAGTAATTTATTTTTTCGGTTACAGCACTTATCTTGTAGGAAGAGGCCGATCTTAATTGCTTGATATCCTTCTTTAGTCTAAGTAGTAGTAGATTTGCTTTTTGCTGTATTTTCTGTGTAAATAACTGTTTATTTTTTTTTCTTATTCAGTAAGGACGAAAGATAATACAATTACAAAGATAATATAGATTTGGTTTATTATTAACTAACTTATCACTTAATCTTACCAATATTATAACTCTGCTTGTTCAATAACCTCAGATTGAGAGTAATCAATAAGAAAGTCCTCTATTACGAGAGCATATCTATTATAATCGTATTAACAATCTGGTTCAGCCTCTACTCTTCAATTATAATTTTGAAACTTCTACTACTTATCTTAATGTTTGTTAAGTGTTTTGGATTAAATCGGAACGGTTCGGCTGTAATTAATAAAACTACAAAATAAAAAATCTGGTGCGTGCGCGCAACACACAACTTTCACTTACCAACTTACTTAGATTAGAAATTAATTTTGTTTAATTTAATTGATTAGAAATTAGTTTTTTTAATGCCACTTCTCAAAGTTACAATTTTTTCCACATTCATTTCTTATTTTTGTTTTCATTTGCTCTATAAAAAACACTAATTTCTTTTATTATTACGTAAAAGTTTTTACTTGAGATAATTCGGCAATGCAAGCATAATACTCCAAGTCGACTGATTTTATGATTCTCTATTTACTTATTGAAAATTTCATTTAGTTACCATGAAACAAATAATTTCCATTAAATGAACAAAACGGCTTTAATTATGAACAATGGTCTGTCAATTAAAGGCCTACTACGCATGCGTGGGCTCAACGTGTTTTATGAGTTGACTGAATATTTTTCTTTTTTCTCCTCTATATGTTTACTTGGTTTTTATCATATCTCATATTTTGCCATTTCTTATTTTTAGGAGTATCATCTTATTTTTAGAGATCATTTTGCGGGACTTAGTTATTTCGATTCAGGGGACCCCAAAACGTGTAATTCCGTTGAAAACCGGAAGTCGAAATTTTTCACGATCTCAATACTTTCCCTTACTATATATTTCATATATAAGTAAGTGAAAGTAAAAATAATCATGAGATTTACATTACATATACAATTTTAAAATTCTCCATGGAATGGCTGGACTGTTAATTGTTAATAAATAACAGTCTCATCGCGGGCACATACATACATCAAATACCCAATTTCAGTTTTGTACGGCTCATAGTTTTTGAGCTATTCTTAACACACACACGCACACACGCACACACACACACACACACACACACACACACACACACACACACACACACACACACACACACACACCCACTCTCACAGGCACACACACACACACACACACACACACACACACACACACACACACCCACTCTCTCACACACACACACACACACACACACACACACACACACACACACACCCACTCTCTCACACACACACACACACACACACACACACACACACACACACACACACTCACAGACACACACACACACACACACACACACACACACACACACACACACACACACACACACACACACACACACACACACACACACACACACACACACACACACACACACACACACACACACACCATTTCGCGGGACTTAGTTATTTGGACTCAGGGGGCCCCAAAACGTGTATTTAGGTAAGTGAAAGTAAAAATATCCCCACTTTACCTGCACCTTCGGGTTAGTTAGGGTACCCCTTCGGGTAATGTGAGGTACCTTTTTTGAAATGTATAAAAATGCTTTATTATTGCCATTAGTATTATATAAAGCATACATCTATGTATCAAAAATGTTTAAAGTTGTATAGAACCTGGAATTGCAACTATACTTAAGGGTTAATAAAAAATTGTTAAGTCGTTTATTACAAACAAAATGAAAAATGTCCTTATCTGAACTCTAATTATTACCGCAATGAGCAAAATTAATAGTTTTGTCATAGTTTATGGAATGATAATTAATTATTTACAATTAAATATATTTTAAAACCTAACTCAGGGCGAATTCCGTGATCCTTAACAGTTCTGCAGAGCTGGTAAAGTAACCATCAAGTTTAAATTCGCACAATTCAGAACACTTGTCTTGAAAAACTCCATGTCAACACAATCACAGTACACAAGTACAACATGCAAAAATCATTTTCTTCAAAGGCTTTTCTTAGCATTTTTTCTTTTTCTTCTTTGTGAAATATCTATTTTCCATTATACATTTGCTAAATATTTTACATTCATGCTGTTTTTCTTGATTATTGTTTTTGTAGATTTCTTTTTGCAAGCAAGGTTTCTATCTTTAACGTCCTTATTTTTTTTTTCGAGTTTTTGTTTGCAAGCTGAATTAGTTAAAATGCCACTGTTTTCTATCACCCAGGTTTTCTATCACTTAATTTTCCTTGATTATAGGTAACTTGCAATTTTACGACATATGAGACTAGAAAATTTGATGGAATGGTGGATAGTGAGAAAGGAAAGAGATCGTGCGTTTTGCTATTTGAACTGGAAGACATGGCATGCTCCGTCTTGTAGGCGGTTATTGCTTTTCTATTTGTATACATTGTATAAATAAAATACATTATAAAAATAAAATAGGGGAATAGATTATGCATACAGCGAATCAACAATATGGTAAAGGAGTTAGTAAATGTAAAATTAGGTTAAATAAGTCATGGTCAGCTAAAGTGGGGACGTCCCCACTATACCCACCTCATAACGTCCCCACTTTAGCCGACAGGAAGTTTAATGAAAATCAAAACCGTAAACCGGTAATAAATATGGATAGAAACGTTAAAACAAAAGGAAACACACATAAATAGAATGACCAACCCAATGAAATAATAAACCTAGCAATCAAGGTATATGTGGTTGAGTTATAACATCTTTGAAGTTGGTACTAAAATGGGAGAAAATGCACTCAAAATATATATTTAACTCTCAAATTCTATCAGAACAAATTTTCACTTTAGAACTCCTTGCTCAACTAACAGCACAACAATAGGAAACAAATATACCATTCAGATGATAAGTAGCACCAAAAGACACCGCCATTAGATCGGTACCCCACTTTACTCGATACCCCACCTTACCCAACTCTCCCCTACACATCTGTGAAGTATACTTTTAAATGAATAGAAAGAATGTTCGTTCAATTAGTTGGATTTATTTAATTACCTATTCTTGTAATCTTTTAATTATAATATTAGTATTTAATCGTTAATATTAGTAATTATCTGCCAAATTAAATGTCGAATTCAATTGATTTATCTTGAAAAATAGACAAATCTAAATTAGACCCAATATCAGAGACGCCTAAACCACGTATTGAGACTGCCGTGGAGCTTAGAGAGAAAAGGGTTTGACGTGGGCAAAGCCAGTCAATTATTGCGACCCCTACCTCCTTTCGTGATAGATAAAATGCCTTAGAAACCAAACTCCACTGTATTTATACTTAGCTTCAATGTACGTAAGGGAAAAAGTAGGTGTAATTAAAAAAATTATAAGTTTTTCTGTTATTATAAAAAGGTAGCCCTCCTTTAATCCTTTTACCATTCATCATAGTCCGTTTTAATGAGAAAGGTTACTATTCTATAGTTATTTATTTTAAAAAAGTTAAATATTTCCCCTAATTCCAGCCTTTTTATAGCAGTAAAATTAAAATATGTTTCCAAACATATCGTCGTCACCATGCTAAAGTAACGATATGTATAAAATATATTTAACTTAAGAAAAATAAAACATTATGAGTTTATGTCTACTTTTCTTATTTATGTTCAATTCTATAACATGTTGGCGTATCTTTTAACACATTGTATGCAATTGACAATACATTTATTGTAAATAACTTATATGAGCGAATTTGAACATTTGATAAGAAATTTGTCTCCGCTAAACTATAAACTACTCCGACTATTGCCGAATCAGGGCTGGAGTGCCGCAGGGAAGCATTTTGGGCCCAGTTCTGTACACTATTTACACCTCTGACATCCCACAGACACTCAATTCGCTACATACGCAGACGACACTGTTATACTCTCATCTAACTCTGACCCGGCAACTGCCTCCTACTACGTACAAAATCATTTAAATATATTGCAAAATTGGCTTAATAAATGGCGTATAAAAATTAACATTTCAAAATCAAATCAGGTTACATTCACGCTAAGACGATCAGACTGCCCTCCACTGACTCTATATAACATACCATTACAAAACCAAACCGAAACAAAATACTTGGGACTAACAATGGACAGACGACTGACCTGGAAATGCCATGTCAAAACATTAAAGAAAAGATTAGATCACCGACTCTCACTATTAAGACGATTGTTGTATCATAAAAACAAACTATCACTTACACACAAAATTACAATATATAATATGTTACTTAGACCAATATGGACGTACGCCACTCAAGTATTGGGATCGTGCAAAAAATCACACCTACAGACCATCCAAATTTTTCAATCTAAATTTCTCCGTTATATCACTCACTGCCCGTACTATGTTACCAACAAATCATTACACAAAGACCTAAACATACCATTCGTAACTGACATAATTAGGAAACATTACAAAACTTTCCATAACTCTCTTGCTGGTCATCCTAACCCCTTGGTACAAACATTACTGACAGACACACTGCCACAGAATCCAACAAGGAGACTGAAACGCCTCTGGAGCAGGGACCTGTTACTGTAGAACTGTCATGCTAGGAGTGCCTTCACTGGGAGGTTTCTCCAATCAAGTATTCTTGTCAATCCTCTAGAGGAGGTTAACAAATGATGATCCCATTTACAATATATGCCAAACGGCATTTGTAAAATTTTGCAAATAAATATTATTATTATTATTTTATAAACTTGTTTTTATGATGCATCTTGGGCGGAAGTTAGATAATAAACATTTTTTTTTTCTAAACCAATCACATAAGATTTTTATCTATATCTTTTTCATTATATTTCGTACTTTCTTATCATTAAGAAAAGTCCAAAGCCAACATATTTCTTAATACCATGATTGGTAAGTTGTAATTCTCGTAAAATTTAATTTCAAATATGGAGTTACTGCTCACTTAGAGTTCCTAAGACCTATTAACCTAATTAAAAAAAAAAAAAAAAAAAAAAAAAAAAACACTTGAATTTAAAATTTTACATAGAAGATGGGGGATTATGTTAGGATGAGAATGGAAGAAAATCGGGTAAGTTTTGGGAGAAGAATTGGAATAGTGGGTTACGGTTACGTAAGAGCGGTCGACATGAGAGATAGGGTGATAATGATAAATTGTTTTGTTTGCAAGTTTATATCCTAAAATTAAAATGACAAATTTTTTAATATTTAAAATATGAGCTTGGGAATATTTTTTATCCAGAAATTTGAAATATAATATGCTTTTTTGTAGAAAATAAGTATTTTTATCAATTTTTTTTCGTAATTTCTGCCTAATATTGGAATCAGTTGTTAAGGAGCCTCCGATACCATTCCGCAATACTGACCGAGTTTTACGGTTGAGCCTATTCTTATTTCGAAGGGGTTGGTTCCAGATTACAATAGTGGCCACATTTCCTGTAATTTAACTATTGTGCATGGAATTAATCGACTGTCGACCAATAGTACTTATATTTATATAGGATTTCACTGTAGTGAGTTTGAAAGAAATATCAAGTCGTGAGTTTTGAAAATGGAACTTCGTTTTTTTTCTCTTCTCACACTTCTTAACTGTGCTTTGCGAGATTTCCAGTTTTTTTCCAAGTTGTTGGCAACCGACACTCAGTCGTCTTTAAAAAAAAGAAATAAAATAAATCTTTATTTTCGTCTCCCTTTACCCTTTCGAAGCCCTTTTCTGTTCCATTATAAAACTTGCACTGTTCTTTTGTTTGAACTTGTAGCGATGAGAACTTATTCAGATTATTTAAGATAAATAATTCAATACCAACGAAGTGTGTTCCCACTTTTGAAAAATACCACACTGAATCTTTGAATACTTTTTTTCAAACCTTCAATAATTGGAGAAGAATTTTAATGTTTATATTATATTCGCTTTGTTTGCCAATCAGCAATCCAATCAGTGATGAATATTTTTTTTTTCTCACTTTTCCTTTATCAAATATGATGAAAAGGACCAGTAAAATTTTATTCTTGTGTGTTGAGATAATGTGTTTCATGTTAACGTAAACATTTTCCCTGTTCGCTTTTTATGATTTTTTATAGATTGTTTGAAGTAAAATCCGCGTTTGATGTTGCGAGCATAAATGCTGTTCATAATGAAATTTTAATGAAAGTGTTAAGGTTTTGACGGTAGTATCTTTATTGAAATACTTGATATAAATATATATTTTAAAATAGATACAGTATAATATATAATAATATCTATATATAATTTTAAAAATATTGCCATTATAGAAAATTATATTCATTTATTATATGCATTTCTTTTTCAGGGTTTGACTATGTGACAGGTTTTTCAACTTAGAATACAAGAATTCTTGTATTGGCCCTGAAGAAGTCCACAGCCAGATGGATAAAAGCTTGGCAGTTGAAAAACCTGTTAGATGGTCAAAACCTGAAGAAGAAATGCATATAATAGATTCAGACCATGCAAGCCTAAAACAACATATAATGATTCAATTCATTTTTTTTTTTTTTAGTTCTAGTTTATTCCATCAGTCTATTAAAATCACTGATCTTTACTCTCAAATCTCTTTATTCATTTGATATTCTTATGCGATTAGCCGGTTTATAATGCGACGAATAGGAAGCTTATGTTATATCATGTACGTCTGTGCTTTTCGTTGAAACAAGTCATCTATGGTTATTGTTTTGGGTCAGTGTTTTCAGTTTGATCTTGTTTTTTTTTCTGTTTTTTTTTTTTCAGTTTGATCTTTTTTTTTTTTTTTTTTGGTAAGCCAACGTCCCTTTTAATGTTAGATCCCTACATGTGGACCTTTAACAGGGCTATATCATAGTAATACAGAGACTGTTTTTGTGTAGAAGTGTAAAAAAAAGGCTATTCGAAATTACCGGAACAAATTTGATTTTGCAGGATTCAGCAAAATTATTTAACACTTCTGATTGTAGAATTATTGCGATTTCTCTGTTCGATGGTTTTAGATTTCATTACTTCGGCCTATTTTGGTGACTGTTGTTTTTATTTATTTTTTTTTTTTCATCATTTTTGTAAATGAGAATTTACTTTATCTGTAAAGTCTATATCCCTTCCTTCTTCTTTTAATCCCATTTCTCCTCTAATTTTTTCCATGATGTGTTGGTTCAATGCATACTAGGGTTTACTCTACCTTATCGGATCATGATTTAAATCCTCCAGAAAAGGTGATTCTATCCTGCCAATATTTTCAAAATTTCCGTCTTTCAGCCTTCTACCCGATGTTTTGTAGTTTTCCTGAGAAACTATTTTTAACTTTCGATAGGTTAAATAATGGTCAGGATTTTCAGTTACAATGATATTTATTATGGTAAGCCAACGTTTCGATCCAACTTGTGGATCTTCATCAGGGCTAAAAGAAAACAAATATATGAGTATCTATGCTAGAGGGTGACAATAAATGGATACATTACAGAACTGATAATAATATAAAAGATGGTGTGTACATAAATATTAAAATAAGAGGCTGGTTAACAAGATAAAATAGAATATGATATTTACCTACTGAGTCCAGGTGGATACTAAGACCCTGTACCTCTCCTAGACAAGTGTAACGTAGTTTATCGTATCCAGTGCTCCACGCTTAATTGCAACAGCTGCTATATAGGTGAAACCAAAAATTATTTAAAAAAACGTATTTATCAACATAAATACAGTATTTCCACGCGTAATTCGTCTACATCTAAATTAGCAGAACATGCCATTGCCCACAACCATTCCTTCGACTTTGAGAACCCCTCCATATTAGCAACTGTATCTAACCACGACAAACGTCTCCTCTCAGAATCCATTTTCATCCATCTAGAAACAAATAACCCGGTAAATCACAAAACAGATAAAGAGATAATTTCATCCACTTATTCTAACATCTTCCGCATCCTCAAATCCTAGATTTGATTTCATAGGTACCTGCAATTATCTCTGTACCTCTTGTACTATTATTATTTTTTGTATTGTATGCTTCTTTCTGTATATTTTCCATATTTGTATGCATTGTTACATTATGTATTATCTCATTTTTATGTTATTATTCAGTCCAGACACAACTATTTGTATACAGTACCATATATTTTGTTGTTTTAAATATTTTTGTTCACTCAGTTGTCATGTGCCTTCACTTCAAAAGCGTTGGATTTCCCCGCCATAAACCTTTGAAGTCGGCAAACTAACCCCCTACCACTACCTCTCACCTTATTGTTACTTTTAGTCTTAGTATCCACCTGGACTCAGTAGGTAAATATCATATTCTATTTTATCTTGTTAACCAGCCTCTTATTTTAATATTTATGTACACACCATCTTTTATATTATTATCAGTTCTGTAATGTATCCATTTATTGTCACCCTCTAGCATAGATACTCATATATTTGTTTTCTTTTAGCCCTGATGAAGATCCACAAGTTGGATCGAAACGTTGGCTTACCATAATAAATATCATTGTAACTGAAAATCCTGACCATTATTTAACCTATCGTAATTGAAGAACAGTTGACCATCTCTCATCTCTACTATTTTTAACTTTTTTATTCAATATGAATATTAATATTATTATTATTCTATCATTATTTTATTAATATTTTTAATGTTGTACATTAATAAAAACAGAATAAATCTATACGTAAATGTGAAATAATTTATTTTCAATACATTTGAATGTTGGATTTAGGGCCTATTCACACTATCGGTTTCGCGCCCGCTCCACTCTCGCTCTACCCCATTCACACTAGCGCTCCGCTCCCGCTCCACTCCCGGTCCGCTCTCCTAATGTCTTACCATATTCACACTAAGTTAACGTGCTGACCAAATAGCGAACTTAAAAAATAAACTTTATTGCTCAAAAGTACAAAGATTACATAAGAATAGATCTTTACTGCTAGTTGCTACGACTACGGATAGACTAAGAATGATTCAATATGTCACATGGATAGCCCAAGTGGAAAGGGAAAGAGGAGGGGGTTTCTGATTATACTGCTGGAGAAGCACCTGAGTAAGGGAAAAAGGTTTAAAAGACTTTTATTGTTTATGGCTCGTTAACTCCTCCCTCCTTAAGTGTGAAGTCCCCTGAACACATTAATTTTGGCCAATTTTGTGAATAAGTGAATGCCATGCTATGGCCCTGCCATCAAATTCTGGTGGGTACTCAATAGGATTTGAGGATTGGAAAGTTTGTAGAGAGGAAGGGCTCTCAATATTTTGTTGGGTTTTACAAACATTTGGGATAACTTTTACATATGTGTAAATATGAAAGAATAATAAATAAAACGTTACAAGAGTTAATACATATTTCCAAATATCATCACTATTTACAACATAATCTTCTAATTGTTCTATTTCTATGGGGTCAAGCTTAATATCATCTAATTTTTCTAAAGTTATATTTGTTACAATTTGTTGTTGAGGGAGATGCTCGGGAATAAAGGGTAGGTATACAATATCATTATAAACTATGGGTAATTTAGTATTGTTTACAAAATGTTCCTTATTTTCTAAGTTTATTAAAGAAGTTGAATACAAATTATTGTTATGAATTAAACCTTCTTTTTCAGTTTCGATGGATTTAATTAAATGTGTTATATATTGTCTGGTTTCAGGAATGTACATAACCATGGGGTTTGATCTTACAATTAGTAATTTACAGTTATCAAGAGGTTTATTATGAACTAATTCTTTAATACACTTATTATCTAATAATTCTAAATTTTTACAATATAATTCATAATTATAACTAAGGCACTTAGTGGGTTTATATATATTGCTATTGTTTTTTATAATAATGGTTTTTTCAATTTGCATTATGAAAGTTTTATTATTGTGAATGTAAGGATAAGGTGTGGCTAGATACGACATGATTCCAGTGGTATTTAATGGTAATTGAATGAAGTAATATATAATGCCAGAATTTGTTATGGAGCATGTGCTCTTACCAAGAAGCCAATTTAATTCTGTGTCTTTTGTTAGCAAGTTAGATCGATTGTTATAAATGTTAGCAAATTCATTTGGTTTAATAATACTGGGGTGAAGTACGCCTTTAATACAATATTCTATTGAGTCTTCAATGTCTTTTATTTTTTCGTTTAACAAAGTCAAGATGGCTAATAAATCGTGATGCTTTAGTTTTTCTAATGATAAGTCTGTCATTACGTTATTAGAGTTGATTTGGGATTTATAATGATTTAGGATACTTATATCTTTATTTAATTCAGATGCTAGCCGCGTGCTTATGCTCAATCTATGTTTTTCATTGCTTTCAATTCTATACATGTTCCTTTCTAATTGTTGTATGACGGAGTCGTATCTTTGGCGATCGTCGTCGTCGAGGTTCCCGGTAATAAAATTTATTGCTTTCCCAAGGCCATTCAGAATCCCTCTTTTAGTGCGTTTTTGATTGGTTAGGTGAGATATACGGGTTAATAAATTTTTATACCTATAAGTTAAAATGGAATGCAATATCTTATATTCTTTTTCCGTTTTGAGGCTTCTAATACTACCTTCTAAATTCCTAATTTCGTTAAACAATAAACTTAAATTCTTATAATCTAAGAAAGAATAATAATCGTTAATTATGTAAGTTTTATTTACAGGTAGAACCATCGCGCCGGGGCCTGTTGATATCTTTTGAATGTGGAGGCCATTCGAACTCGGAATCTGAGGCGTCAGCAGCCACGAGATCATTGAAGTCAGGAGGAGTACCGACATCTGCAACATTAGACTGTTGTGAGCGCTCTCGTTGCATTTCCCTTATCTTACCGTTCAGCACGTGCACCACCTCGTCTATTTCTGACTGTAATTTATCCTCGGCTCGAGTTTGCTTTTTAATATTTTTTGCGTGGACTTTTTTGCTTAAGTTTTTCCGTGCTCTTATTCGTTTACCTTTTATTTTGCAAATTTGATATCGTTTATCTAATTTTGAAACTTGACGTGGGGTCTTAACGACAACTTTACCGGAGGAAATGACACTGATGTCGTCGCGTTTCTCATTAGCTCTGTTTATATATTTTTGTTTATTTTCGTCCAATTTGTTTTTAACCGCTTTATGTATAATTTCCAAATTTTTATGATAGTCGTTGACTAATTGTTCTTGAATGAATGGGTGTTCTTTAAAAGCATTTGTATTAATACCGAAAGTTATTTCGTTCGGCGTTAGTTTTAATTTAGTAATAATGGAATTATTGTAAATTACTGTAGCTAATTCTAGAATTTCCTTAAAAGGTTTATCGGGATGTTGTAAATGCAAAACTCTCATTTGTTCCAAAAGGGTGGAGCTTGCCCTGTTTAGTGTTCCTAAGGAGTTTGAATTTTGAGGAGTGGTTTCATGTTTTTGAATGTTTAGATATCTTAATAAGTCTTTAAACACTAAATTGTCGAATTCACGGCCGTTATCCGTGGTTACAAGGGTTGGTTTTGGAAAAATATTCAAGTAGGCCACAAGAGCATCTTTTGTGTCTCTCTGATTGTTTGTTTCCGAAAGATAAGTAAACATTTTTTTTGAAAAAACGTCCACGATGCAGTGAACATATTTGCCGTTGATATGTATTGTGTCCATTTGTATTTCTTCGAAGGGTTTGTTTGGTGTGGGGGTTAATTTGAATTTAGGTTTCGGTGGGTGTCTGTCATATTTTGTTTGTAGACAAATTTCACAATTCGAAATCCAGGATTTAATGTTTCTTAGCATGTTAGGCCAATAGTATTCATTTTTTAATTTCTCGAATGTTTCTTCCGCTGCTCTATGGTGGGTTTTACTTATATGATAATCGGAGATTAGTTCGTCCTGTTGGTCTTTATCGGTGATGTCTGTGACATAATTAAAATATCGTTTTAACTTATTTGTCTGGAATTTTGTTCTAAATAGTTCGCTTATGTTAAAATATGTTTTTTCTAAGAGGTCTATTTCCGATGTTATCTTGCTTTTAGTCGAACAGTATATACCGTATGTGGTGCTTGGTTTTACGAATTCTAATAATAAATTTTCTAGATCTTCCTCGCTCTCATAACCTAAAATAAATATTTCACTCCTATGTTTAGTTTGAAAAGGTTGGGAGTTGCGTGTGTTCGAAAATCCTTTTTGGACTATAATTTGATGTTTTTCAATATTAACGGGTTTACTTTTGTCTTCGTTAATCATTATTCTATTTTCGGAAGATGAGTTATCAGAATGAACAGTCGCGAGGCTTTCTTCGTCTGATTCAGATATGTGTAATAACTCCTGTTTTCCGTTTGGGAATCGCGATAGGTAGTCGGCTACTTTATTAGCTTTTCCTTCTATATGTTTTATGTCAAAATCGAAATCTTCTAACATTATTTTCCATCTAATCAACCTAGCGTTTTGGGTTTTGCATGTTTTCATGTATTCTAAGGGCTTATGATCGGTGTATATGTGAAATTTTCTTCCGTACAAATAAGGCTTAAAGTGGTTGCACGCCCAAATTATGGCTAGACATTCTTTTTCGATTGTGGAATAATTTTGCTCGGCTTTATTAAGCGTTCTGGACGCGAAACAAACGGGTAATTCTATATTATTATGTTTTTGACTGAGGACTGCGCCGACAGCGACATTAGAGGCGTCAGTAATTAAATAGAAGTCTTTGGAAAAATCTGGTACTTGTAGGACCGGGCTACTACTGATGAGTTCTTTTAACTTTTCAAATGCTTCTTTATAAGAAGATGGGTTAATGGTTATCCCTTTTCTTAATGATTTGGTTAGGGGAGATGCGATTTTCGCATAATTTGGTATCATTTTTCTGTAAAAACCGGTTAGTCCTAAAAAGCTTTTTATTTCCTTTTCGGTTTTCGGAAGTTTTGCTTCCATAATGGCTGAAATTTTAGCTGGGTTAGGTTGTATACCTTTTTCCGATATGATGTGACCTAAAAATAATAATTCACGCTTACAAAATTCCGTTTTATCCAATTGTATTTTTAAATTATGTTTTTGAAGTTTTTGTAAAACCGTTTCAATATGTTTCATGTGATCCGTCATATTTTCAGAAAAAATTATTATATCATCCATGTAGATGAGGGTGTTCGGGACATCCGAAAAAATTATGTTCATTGCTCGCTGAAACGTTGCAGGAGCATTACAGAGCCCAAAAGGCATTCTAAGAAATTCGAAGTGCCCTTGGTCGGTTGAAAACGCGGTTTTGGGGATTGAATCTTTTTCAACTCGGACTTGGTGGAATCCGGAACATAAGTCCATTGCTGTGAAGATAGAAGCACGACCTAATTTTCCTAACAAGTCTTCAATATGAGGGAGCGGATATTTATCTGGAATTGTCTGTTGGTTTAGCTTTCGATAATCAATAACTAATCTTACTTTTCGTTGACCGGACGCGTCTAGTTTTTTGGGTACAACCCAAACTGGAGAGTTATAAGGAGAATTACTGGGTTGAATTATTTTGTTTTCTAATAATTTGGTGATTTCGTTCTTTATATCTTCGCGGAATTGATGGGGATATCGGTAATTTTTTGAATAAATAGGTTCCTCTGTTTTAGTTTTAATTTTATGTTCTAAAATGTCGGTTGCGGACAATTCATCTTTATCGGTTTTAAAAATGGATGGATATTTTCTTAGTAGAAATATGAGTGTTTCTCTGTCTTTGGGAGCCATATGATCTCCACGGATTAAATTTGGAATTTGTTCAGAAATGTTTTCTGAACTGGGGTGGATTTCTTCAACTTCTTCGCCTAGAAGATCATGAAAATTTATCTCTAACGTTTTACTATTTTTGCTAATTATGTTTAAATTATTCTCATATATACCTGGTGGGATTTCTATATCGTCGGTTTTTAAATCAACATAAAAAATTCCTTCTTTATTTATTGGGACCGAATTAACTCCTTCTTTTAAACTTATTTCGCGGTTTTCGTCACGTAAGTGAAACTTAAACGAACTATATTTTGTTGTGATTAAGCGATCTTTAAATTCAATTTTAGACTCCATATCGTCCATGGTTTGATTGCCGATTAATAAGTCATAATTTGGACTAAACTTGTAAATAAAAAATTTTAGTTTTTCTGGATTTTTCAAAAACGTAGTATCGCAATAGGTGTATAAAACTTCGTCGCCATATTTTTCCCCTGTTGCTGTTTTGACAACAAATTTTTCTTTTACTCGCGGTACTTCCTTTGGAATGATGTCAGGATTAATAAAATTACTTTTAGAACCTGTATCTATAAGCCATTTCCGATCATTATGGTCTGTCACGTAAGGGAGTTGATCAAAATTTATAGTATGAAATTCTAATACTAGGGATTGTTCGGTTCGTTCTGGCGGTTTCCTAAAAAATGAGTGAGTTGGGATTCGAGTTCTCTTATTTTTATGTCTCGGGGGTCTTCCTGTGTTTCCTCGATCTCAAAAACTGGTTGTTTCGGAGGTTGAGAGTTAGCACTTCTCATAGAAACCGTTTGACCTGTTGTGCCGTTATAGGGTCGCTGATAGTTATTATGGTACTGGTTTTGGTTATTTTGCCTGTATTGTCCGGAATTGGGTTTATTAAAAAATTTACGTTGATCCTGAGGATTCCATTCCCGATTGTGGACTTCTCTAGATTGGTGATGATTTTGATGATTATAATTTGGGTTATAATCGTATTGGTGATTATTATGGTAATTATTATGGTGAGGATTATAATGGTGGTTATTATAATGTCCGTTGTTATGATGATTATTATAGTGCTTTTTATGATGTTTATGGTGATCAAATTTTTTCTTTTGAAAATGTTCGGTTTTATCACCAGCTCGATTCATTGATCCGGATGAAATTAAATCGTCAAACAAGAGATGATTCTCATTTTGAATAAGGTTTCTTAAATCATCTAAATTCTTAAGTTTCTCGGTTTTAGTCATCAAGTAGGTTCTAACGTGTAAAGGCATATTGGTAAAGAAATGGTAAAGTAGTTGGGTTTCTAAATGAGCAATTACGGTTTCCCTATTATACGTTTTGTCTATTCTGTGCCGGGAAATGATTAGAGTACGGTTTTTGTCTAATCTTTGGAGAAAATCTAGAGGATGTTCTTTATGTTTAATGTTGGTGTTAAATAGTTCAAAAGTTAATTGTTCAATTGATCTTGAATCGCGAAAAGTTCTTTCTAAATAATTGAGGAGTTCGTCGATTGTTGCAAATTCGCATGTTGTATTGATATAATCTGCATCAGCAGTTAAACGCGCGAGGACTTTACTAAGTAATCTTTTTTCATTTAATTCTTTAAAGGTATTATTGCTAGCACATACAATAGTTTTAACTTGCCTAACAACACTTACAAATTTTAATAAATTATGCGGATTACCATCAAATTGTGGAATATGGTCGTAGTCTGCACTCTTAATTTGAAATGATTCCATCTTTTTTAATTTATTAATTTGTTCAGTAATACGATTTAGCGCAGGGTCGGTATTCATAAAATTTTAAATTTAACAAAGTAATATAAAATGCAATAAAACTTAAATACAATAAAATAAAATGCAATAAAATTAATGAAAAATAAAAGAAAATACAACAAAGTTATCTTAAAAGCTTACTATTGGAGAGCCGTGAAGTTCTGCTGGATACCTGCGACCAGTGAGTCCAGTGAACTGCAACTTAGGATACCTCGGGTGAGTGATGTCCTAGGTTGAATCTTCCAAAATCGTCAGAATCTTCTGGTACCTCGGGTAGAGTGGGCCAGAAGCAGTGATACTAAAGATACCTCGGATGAGTGGGTCTTCAATACCAAAGTTCGTCAGAGTTCGGAGTGAACTGCGAAGACAAATCAAGATACCTGAGAACAGTGATTTCTTGATGCTTGCAGTCCCTGTGTTCGGACGCCAGTTAACGTGCTGACCAAATAGCGAACTTAAAAAATAAACTTTATTGCTCAAAAGTACAAAGATTACATAAGAATAGATCTTTACTGCTAGTTGCTACGACTACGGATAGACTAAGAATGATTCAATATGTCACATGGATAGCCCAAGTGGAAAGGGAAAGAGGAGGGGGTTTCTGATTATACTGCTGGAGAAGCACCTGAGTAAGGGAAAAAGGTTTAAAAGACTTTTATTGTTTATGGCTCGTTAACTCTATATAATTTTACTCCGTTCAATTTTGAAAGGTTTAAGCTATTAAAGCCATTAATAATCGAACTTGTCTGTATTCGGATTTTAATTAATGATTAACTTTCAGTTATTTAAGTATTCATTTATTCTTCAATTTTACGGCCAAAAAAAAAAAACAATTTTTCGTTTGTAGAAATAGCTGGTAAGTGTACTTTTCTTGATGAAGAAGATAATATTATCAAAAAATATAATAAGAAGAATATATTGCAACACAATGATAATTATTAATAATAATTATAAATTAATTTAATTAATGGTGAAGAAATAATTTAAATTTTTTTCGGAATGTATTCAAATACGCTTGAAAATTTCAAGTTGAAATCGGTAAATGCTACAAATTTACCGATTGTATTATCTTCTTTTCCTGATTAATATTTTAATTATTTTTTGCTTTAATATAATTTTTTGTTAATTATCTGAAATTTTTCATAATATACTGCATTTTTATTCGTTTAAAATTAAACGTTATTTTATAATAGCAATGAGTGTGTAGTCAATAAATAAATCGGTGACCATTTTTTACGAGTACATTAATTCATAGCAAAATATATCTCAAACATAACATGAATTTTTCACGTCGAAAAACCGCGCGTATTGTAGGTGATTTTTTTTTTTTTTTTTTTTTTTTATCATTTCAAGCGTATTCGAATACATTCGGAAAAAATTTTTAATTATTTCTTCACCATTAATTAAATTAATTTATAATTTTATATATATATATGTATATTTTAAAGTTGAACTTTTTTGGCCGTAAAATTAATGAATAAATAAATACTTTAATAACTGAAAGTTAATTATTAATTAAAATCCAAATACAGACGGTTTCGATTATTAATGGCTTCAATCGTGAACGGTGTAAAATTATATAATGTTAATATGAAAATACTTTAGGAGAGTGGAGCGGGAGCGGAGCGAGAGTGGAGCGGGAGTGGAGCGAGAGTGGAGCGGGGCCGGACCTGGGCCAATATTGTGATTAACCTCTCTCTATTCCTCTTTAGAATATTTTGCCAGCGAGACCGGACCTGGAGCGGAGCGGGAGCGGAGCGCTAGTGTGAATGGGGTAGAGCGAGAGCGGACCGGAAGTGGAGCGAGACCGGAGCGGTACCGATAGTGGAATTCTCTGTCTATTTCTCTTTAGAATATTTGAGCGGACCGGGAGTGGAGCGGGAGCGGAGCGATAGGGTGAATCCGCCCTTATTGTCGAATCTATGTGTGTGTATATTTGCCACCGTTATTTATGATTGATGTTAATCGAAATAACATACCATAAATATATAAATATAGAGATTGATATAGATAACATATCGATATTAGATGGAGGATGGGGAATTGAATAATTCGCAAAATGACTGGGGATATTGGTGGAGCTTGCTGCTGTTGTCATGTCCCTTGAGGTCAATTATGTGCCCTGTGCCTTATTGTTGTCTTCCTCCACCTCGTTGCGGCTCTTTCACCCTTTGATTAATATTGATGTCTTTAATACTTACTCTTTTGGTCAACAATGTCTTTGACTGGTACTTAAATTAGCTTTTGGTGAGAGAATGAAGCAAATCTTAGGCAGATTCTTTTAACACGCTGACTACCGTTTCGCGATGTCTTGAAAACTCAGGATTGAATAATTTATAACGTAGAAAAAAAAAAAAAAGAAAAAAATCATGGTGCCTTAGTAATTTCTTTGAATTTCAAAAAGTGCATTGGGTGAGATTGAGTAAATGAGGAACTCGATGTATACTTTTTTTCTTCAAATCTGTATAAAAACATTATTTTTTGTTGTTAGCAGGTGAAGAGCTTAATGGATGAGCATGTTATGTGATAAATAACTGAAGTGGACAAAGTTTTTGCTACGTATTTTTGTTTTATACACTATCCTCTTTTTTTTTTTGAAGTTTGGTTATTTAGTATGAAAGAGGCAAGCTATGCTCAGAGGAGGAAATAGTATGTTCATCCGTACAAGTATCTTAGTTTTTGCAGTTTTAAATGTCTCATAACATATTCATCCTCTATTAATCATGAACATATTTTTGTTAAATTGCATTGCCAGAAAAATCACAAAAGCATGGGAACAAAGATTCTACCTTTCTAGGAAAATGATCTATGTATAATATGTTTGTTCCAACAAGCACTTGAAACACGGTTACAACTCCTTGCGCAATATGCCATAGTGCCTGATATGCGACACGTTGCTAATAGATAACACCCTCCTTATTCTAGTTTATAACATCATTCAATTTAAAAAAAAAAAACCCTCCAACTGATAAAGATTACAGGTATCAGTGGAAGATATCAATCTTTGGCAAGCTTATTAAAAGTGAAATGTGTTAAAACTAGAATTAGAAGGTTGTCTCCCAATAGGAATGTGTCTCAAGTAAGGCTTTACCCTACTTAATAACAATGGACTGTTAGTAATGGCGTACTGTGCATGCTTAAGAATTGTCTACGTGGCTTAGGTGGTAGTTAGAACAAACCTAAAGTGATCTTTTCAAACATTTTATTTTCATTCTTATGTTACTATTATTTTCCGATGGTGAAAGATTTGTTTGGCGTACTAAGAAATGTAATTGGGTGCGGTAACAAAAGCAATTTCACTTTTATGTAAAATGTTAAAAATATAGACGCGAATCTTTGAAATGTCAAATATGAATAATTTACCCTATTTAGTTTTTATTTTATATATAATTTGCTATTAATTATAGTCATTAGTTTTTATATTTTTGTACTTTTTTTTCTGTCATATACTATTTCAAATAAGAATTATGTTTGATACTTACTGTAAGGCACTGTTACTTTGCGCAAGACTTAGTCCTTTAAAGCCAGGCTCAATCCATTGGCATTCCTCACTCGCCTCCCATTCCTATCTCCGTCTTCAGGAAATCCTCTTTCATTCCCTCTCTCTTCAGTTATTCTTGCCCTCTCTTATCTCACCTCTGCACTTGTTCCTAAGTTAAGTAAACCCATTCTGTCACTGGTGGGGCTTTTCTATAATTTTTTTTGGATCATTTGTCTTAAAGAAATGTCGGTTATATTTTATAACAGATGCTTGTTGTCAAAGTATTTATAACAAAATAGCTGTCATATATTTAATTTTTTATATTCTAATTAAAATTTTTTAACTGAGATGTCGTGTTAACATGTTGTAGTCCTATTTGTGTGGATTTATATTATACTTGAGGCTTGAAAAGAGTGTTTCAATGCAACGAATTACTGAAGTTTCTCCACAGGTTTTAATGTATTTATTGTTTAATTCTCAAAATTATCTATCGAAATATATATTTTCTTTTAATTTTGTGTGATTTCTTAAACATATATCAGTTATAAAATGTAACTGACATCTCTTTTTCGACAAAATACCTTATTTTTACAATGCTAATGATAGTGATCACGTGTTTTTTTTAAAATAACAAAAGTCCTTAGTATCGGTTCTCATTTCTTGTAATATGATTAGTAATGCATATGTAAATATGATGTTGAAAAATAAAAATAATTTTATTTGATAAGTGTTAAAAAAATCGCTGGTACAAAATATGGAGGAGGCGGTATTGCCGATTTGGCAAGAGAGTAAGCAACGCATATGGGTTGCTCCTGGTAATCATCACATGACTGAATACCCAAAGGTAGCAAGTTCAAAACCCGGAGCCAGGGGATATTTAATTATGCTCAACATTAATCCCTCTATCCTCCAGCTCGGGAAACTCCCTATAGCACATAAGGCGCGGAAGGGAAAAAAACAAACAGATAAGAAATGTACTAAAACTAAATAGATACGAAATGTGGCAGTACCGATGAAACCGAATTCTACTTCCGGATTATTTAATGGAAGTTATTGGTTTCCTTGACATTTAGCGACAACGTTTTAATGCTATTTCAAAACCTAACAAATTAAAACCATCTTTTTGAGTTTCCTGGTACTTTGTAAAATAAAGAAATGTTAAGAGAGAATTTGACAGCATTGTTGTGAGAGAAGGGGAAGTGCGTGCTCCTCAAAATTGTAATCGATCCGGCATAAAACATATGCCAATGCGTAACTTTAATGAATATAATTAACTGTAATGACTATTTTCTTAGTTAATGATTTAACTGAAAATAGATATTAACTGCCCTACCGAAGAAGAATACTATACCGTCGTCGTTTTACTTACTTACTCAAGGGCTCAAAATTCGAAAATTGAGTGCTAATTCATCACCGGCTCTTATTTATTATGAACCCATTCCTATAAATTCATATTTACCATACACCTTCAATAAACTCTATCTTTCAGCCTACAGCACTATTGTTATTGGTATAATCCATGGAAAGTGCTTAGTCCTATGAGTAAGTGGGGCCAACTTCATTTTTAGTACAACACTGTTTGAAGTACTAACGACAGTACTCAATTTCTTAATGAATAAACAAAACCAACTGTCATGGAGGAAAAAAGTTTTGTATTTCCTTTCGCTTAATTAAGCCATTAAGAAAAAAAAAATATATATATATATATATATATATTTTATATATATATATATATATATATATATATACTATTATTATATATATAATAATAGTCAAAGAAAGAACGGTGGTAGTAAGTAAAAGTTGAGTGTATATCATAGTGTATCATAGTACCAGATTTTTTGGTTTAATTTAAGTATATTTACTTGCCTTGGTACTTCAGGATCGGGTGAAGAGAGTATATTTTTATTTATTTTTTTTAGGAATAGTAAATGGACTGCTGATTCCTGGTCGATGTAGGGAAAATGATAATTCCTAGTTTATTTGCCAGGCGGATGGTGAGCTCACCGAAGCGTTCTATCTGCTTCAGGCCCCCAAATACCTGCTCTGCTGGACACGACCCAGTGTTTGTCTATCATTTTAAATCTTTATTCTCTCTACCGCTCTGCTCTCGACCGCCGATCAATGCAGTTTTATCGTATGTTCAGGGTCTGGCTTTTGTGACAAAGAGTGTTATAAGCTCTAGCGAGCTTTTTTTTTATAAAGTTCCTCTGAAGGTCGGAGAAGTTTATTACTACACTAGTTTGTTTTACATTCAGTCCCTTCCGGTACATATCCCTTTGAAAACAATAGTTTATAAAAGCTTTTGCTATATATTTTATTTTCTACATCTAGTTTTGATATCCTGTAGAACTGATATAACACTATGCATAAGTACCTCTATATCTTTCTGTAAATCTTCTTAATATATTTTTAAGTACGTCGTTGCTGTGATTTTTTATACATAAGAATTCAATTTGTTTCAGTGGCTAAAAATTTTATTCCCATTAATATCGATATAAATATATATTTTATCCGAATCTTTTTTTTTTTTTAATTTATAAACATAATAAAATGTAAACGTAACTGATATTCAGCTGCAAACTAATGTCTGTAGAAAAGAGTAGGAACATCACGATTTTTGTACTAATTTTCTGTTTTTCACTCTTCATGTAATTTTTTTTTGCCAACTGGATCTTTTCTCAAACATATTTTTCGGGTGTATGAATTGAAAAAGAAATTTATACACATAATTTAGGGTTTATTAAGTAGCAATTATTTTGAACGGTTCCGCTTTGTGAATAAGACACTGTTAGTCTGTTAGTTAGTTTCGAGGTCGACACAGCTGTAATATGTGTGTTTTCAATAATGTCACAACTTTAGATCGGCTCTGAGGGTTTCAAGCACACATAGCGTGTATGAAGTGGGTACTCTTAATTAAACAAACAATTAAGTAGAAAACTGAGCGAGCTTGATCTCGCTTAAATGAACTCATTCATTCACCGTTGACCTAATCATCTAAAAACCTGTGATTCAAACCTAAATAAAACCTGTGATTCAAGTTTTCTCTTTTCTCTTTTTTTTTTTCAGAATATTGCTTAGTACTAAGGCAAAAGCTTAATTATTTCAAATGTCTTTATAATTTAAAAAAAAAATATTTTTCTGTATTCAATTTTTTTTTTTAAATTATAGTTGCAGTAATATTATTAGGAGCTGATTTAATTTTAGAGATTGCTCAATACTATTAAACATCAATTAAGTTGATTATGGATAAGTTAAGACTTATTTAGAAGCCCAGAAAAGTATTGGAAAGAATTTATGCCATCAATAAAGAAAGACTCAGAGTGGGTCACGGTTTTATGTATTTAGATATTGACCAGACTCTAAAACTGCTCCCTGTAAGAACTAAAGCATTTTTAACAGTTCACTGCTGAATCTGAAATATGTAATACAATACAACGGTAAACAATTGGTTAATTTCTCATTTCTCGTATCAATAATTAGGTTTGGATAGGTGAATATTTATCGATTGTATCGATAATTGTAAAAAGAACAATTCACCTAGTTGTGAGTTATTGTATATTAGTGAGAATATCAATTTTGAACTCTCACGTGATTAAATTATTGGATTGTTGGTTGTCTTATTTATGTAATTCATAGCCTCTGTTTATACCGAACTAAAACTGAGACTGAGTTGATCATTGTGGGAATTAAAATTCATTATTCTTATATTTTTATAATTCCTTTGATACTTTGGTTTTTGCTGCTATGTTTCGGTTATTGATCCGTGTGATTATATAGTTTTAATTATTATTAGTGCCTACACTATCTACTCCCCATTTAAGCCAAAGAGTCGTTAGCTGATTTAAAAGCCGCTAGACCCTAGTTTAGCTTTATCTGTTTGCTAGGTGTATTGTTTGTTTCCAACGAAGCCCGCTAGAACCTTATGTTAAATGATTTGCTTTAAATTATTTCTCATTTAACTCATTATGGGCCTTAGTTTGAAGCCTAGTTTCTCGTACATATATCGTTGACCATTGATCATCAATTTCAAGTGATTTGCCACAAATTTGCCAGGTAGCTTTCGTTAATTTCTCCCCTGTCCCCTTTCAGCTCTTAGAAATGGTAGACGCTCTGGGGTGCTATTAGTCAACTTGACGGTTCCTTCCGAAAAGAAGTCGGTCTTCTGGGAACAGACATTATTGTTTTAGACCATTTCATCTTCAAAAGTATATTAAACAAGTTAGCAATAGCAATAAATAGCAAATACGCAATGATTATTTTTTAGGATTATTTTATAAAGTTTAAATATTGCTCTTAAAAAAAAACTGACTCAGCAAGGATTAAATTATTTAAATTAAATGGAATTAACTGAGCTTGAGAGGTCTGATTGAGATCTGCACTACGCATTATATTAGTAAAATTCGCCTAAATATAATCGTAGCATAATAATTTAATTTCCGGAAGTTATAATAATTACTGCTGAGTTCCGATTATCCGAAATAATGTAACAGTGATTTTCTTAATGAAAAACTTCTGTTGGTACAAGACGTTTTAAAAAGATAAATATTCGATTTGTGTTTTGTCGTTCATTTTAAAATTATAAAAAGACTGTTTTTAGAAATCAAGCTGTGAATAACCTCATTGGGAAAACGACTTTTTTTTTAACTATATGATTTAATTAATGATTAAATTTAAGATTGAGAGAGGTTGCAAACAATTAAATATGTTATAATTTCCTCATCATTCCGACAAATATTTAAAAAAAAATCTATAAATTCTCAATTAGTAATATATCTTATATAAGTAATTTTAATTTTTGATAATAAAAAAACAAGTGTTTCTATTAAAAACAGCTTTATATTAGGTATACTTATAAAGCCCTAAAGAAGGACCTTTATATTTTTAAAATTTATTTGAAACATTAAGAGCCAACCATAGAAGTATTTCTGCGTTTGAATCATAGATACATATTTTTTATTTTTTTTCTAGTGATCTAACAAAATCATTACCAAACCTAACATTTTTTTTTTTTAAATTATTGGAAGCAATAACCAAGTTTTGTATAATCACTGTATAATTACCCAAAAAAATTAGGTTTTCAAATTGTGCCTAATTTTCTCTAAGTTTTTGGATAATACAAATTAATTTCATAAAACGCGCATGGATTTTTCGGATAACTTAATATAAGTATAATTATTTAGCAATCTAAAGAATATTGATCCTAAAATAAAACATAATTAACTATTTTGACAAGGTTGGTTTCACAATTCTCCTGGACTTCGTTATCAAATGACTACGGTCAATTCTTTCATACAATTATTAGGATTTTCATCTGATAGATTTTTCTTTCAAATAAATAGAAAAGATTGCGTTTTTTAATAATTTATTCATGCACTGATTTAAGGTATAGTTAATTATTGTAGAATTACGTAAGCGAATTATTGTCGCTTGTTATTGTTATATTATTGCAATTTTTTTGTACTTCATTGTACGATCTCTGATTTTTTTAATTTTATTTTTTCCAGGTAAGAGAACCTAATTTTACTACTACAATGTTTGATTTGAGGAGGGGTGAGTATTTCTTTCATTTTTTTTTTTTTATAATTTTTTTTTAAACCCTGCAACATGTAAAATTCATTACCACTGGCGCAGCCCCTTCGCTTTCTTGGGAACTAATATCGATCCATTGTGAAGGTAGTCATATTCCTGACATCTCTTGGACCAAGTACTAATTTGAGAAGTTCCCAAGATGGTCGCTAGTAGCGGTATCGTTCAGTAGTTTTCTGCCATCTGTTGGCCGCATTGAGTATTTATAATTATGTGTAATTCTATACTTTGAAGACTTGGCCATTAAAATTGAAATACTGAGTATGAAGATTGATCATTTGAATAAAAAATTATTATAGTTGATGAATTTATATCTAGAGTTTAAGGAGATATACATTGTTGTGTTATGGTGACTTCTAACACCTTGTTTCTCTATCTGAAACGAATTTAAAAATTTTGTGGTAGTTAGTTGTAATAAGACAAAATGATTGTTGTATTTTTGCGGGTTTTACTTCCATAAATGATTTGGAATTGGGAAGGATAATAAATACGATAACGAAATCCTTGTTTGACCTCAGAAAACATATCAGGTTGATTCTATCTCTGGGCTGTTCTGAACAGAATTTACATTGAAAGAACAAAAATTTTCTTCTAAAACTCATTATTTTTCCAATAAATATAAAAGATTCTCTCGCTTCCAAAATTTTCATTTATTTTTTCAAAAATCTAATAGCATCATTCCATAAAGGTAGGATCGATTTTTAAATGTTTTTGCCTTACAAGACTCAAATAAAATTTTTTATGCATTAAGGATTTTTAGTTAGCTAATTTTTCGCTTATCCGTGACTCTTCGGGGCTTATTTTCATAAATATATATCCATATGTTTATTTAAAAAAAAAAAAAAAAAAAAATATATATATATATATATATATATTTAGCTTATATACATGAATATTTATTTTATTTTTTATTTTTGGCTTTGCTTTTATCCACATCTGCCACAAAAATATATTCCTTTATTTACACATCTGATTTTGTTTAATATCACGGTGATTTAATTTTCAATACAAATAATACTAAATTCAATTAAGTATTAGAAATAAAGTGATATGAATTAAGGCAACAGCTAGGTGTACAAAATAAATCTCCAATTTTACTGTGGCAATGTAATGATACAAACACTTATATATTGTAATGATTCAAATACTTCATTACTTTAAAAAATTCTCTTTATTTGAAAAAAATAACAATTCAAAACATTTGTATTTCCTCTTAAATCATGTCTACTTAGAAAATGTGGATATAAACTTCAAGAAATGTGCAATTTTCGATTGTAATTAACTATGCAATATTATTCAACTTCATAGATGTTGAAAGTTAAAATTAAGATTAAAATCGTAGATAAATGTCAACAAAGATGTTTTCAGTGCACATTAATAGCTTATAAAAAATAACCAAAGTAACAAAGAATAAGAAAAATAAAAAAATCAACGAATGAGAAATTTCTGCCTGGAGTTTAATATAAAATATGTTTTACTTTTACGAAAGAAAATGTAACATATTGCTATTTTAGTATAAAATATTTTTTCGTTTTGTATATGAATTTGATGTTTACTGAAAACATTGTCTTGAATTTACATTTACCGAAATGTCTAATTCTTTTAAGTTTATAGCCACAATTCGATAGCTTGGCATGATTTATGAGGAAATACATTTCTTTTAAATAATTTTTTTTCTCCAAAAATTAAGAATTTCAGAAATTTATGAATAACAGCATGAAATATTTGAATTATTTCAATATTTAATTGTTGTTTTATGTTGGCTTCATCGCAGATAAATTAAATTGCCACTGAAAAGTTGGTGATTTATTTCCTATAGCTGAGGTGCCTTATACATTGATGAATTTATATCACTTTATTTCTAAACAGGTTATCAAGGAGGGGACCAAATTAGTCTCAACAATACAGTTTTTTATTTATAAGACGTTTCACTCTTTTGAGCCATCTTCAGTTCAGCAAAACAGGCAGACAAATCATTTGAAGTCACACAGGGCAGATACAACTGTGACTTCAAATGATTTGTCTTCCTGTTTTGCTGAACTGAAGATGGCTCATAAGAGCCGAAACGTCTTATAAATAAAAAACTGTATTGTTGAGACTAATTTAGTCCCCTCCTTGATAACCTGTTGAATAATATAGTCTCAAGAACTGAATGTCTTATAAGTTATTTCTAAAATTAAATTGAGTTCAGAACCACCGTTATATTTAGAATGCAGCCTTGGATCTCGAGAATCCACGATGGTGACGACTCCTTTTAAATTAGGAAGGACTATCATTCATTTCAGTATTAAAGAAAAAGAAGCAAAAAGGTGTACCATATTTTCGAAAATAATCACCTTCATCATGGAATAATGATAATATTTTGCTACTGCAATACATTATATGTGCACTCAATTAAACATATTTAAACCATTGACTTATTATTTTATGAAATCTTTCAGAATCTATTATGTTAATATTACTAATCGAAATATTTCCAAATTTTAACTATAGTTTAAATTAATTAGTGTATGTATGAGTAAAGTGTAAAACATAAATTAGTTGTAGTTTGTTTAAAATAAATTAATATTTATTTGTTAGTTAAAAGTAACACATTAATGCAACCGTTGACCAGACAACTGCTGTTTTTAAAATATTAATTTATTTTAAACAAACTACAACTAATTTATTAAAACAGCAGTTGTCTGGTCAACGGTTGCATTAATGTGTTACTTTTAACTAACAGGAGAATGACTATTTTTTTTTAATTTTGTTGTTATACCATTCTCTGGTCTAGTCTATTTGTTATGCATAAATAAAATGATTCTTCGAAAACAGACGTTTTCTCCATTTTAAACTCAAGTAGTGAGTACATGTAAAAGATAAGAGAATGCGCTGTAGTCTCTGAAAACAAGGACTTTCTTCCGCAAGTTTCCTTCATAATGCCTTATTATCCTTTTCAAAAAACATTATTTTTCTTTAATCAATGGTCGGATCGCATTTATATTTATTTAGTCTGTAGCAATACATAATGTTTTAAACTAATTAATAAGTTGAGCATTTTGATGTGTGAATTAAAAAAAAAAAAAAATAATAATTAGTAATATGAATGTTATATTCTACGCCACGTTTAGTTTGTTTTAATATAATTGATTGTTGGAATTAAAATTCACTCTCATATTGTGTTTAATAGACAAAAACATTTCTATATTTGTCTTCAAAACCTTAATGATATCTTTCTGTTTTTTTTATTCGTTTTTTTATTCTACATATCAGAAATACTGTATAGAGTAAATTTGATTCTTAAATATTGATAATTAAAATGTTAATTTTGTCATCCAATAGAATACAAGTTTAAAACGTTTTGAATTGAATCTAATTTTGTTTTGATCATATTTGTGCACATACCAATTTCAATTCTTTTTTCAAATAGTAATTAAATCAATAATTTAAAAATACCAAATAATCTAGAATTCAAACCTAAATATTTGTGTGTTCAAGCTACATTCTTAAAATGAAGAAAAAATCTGTTTGTTTTTTTCACAAAATATCGACATCATGGATCAGAGCTAAAACAATCACAAAAATATCCGTAGAGCATAAATCATTCTTAATCATTTGATTTTTTTTTTTTTTTAGGATCTTTAGGTTATTGGTCCTTCTAATCAAGTGGCCAATCAATTACTTAGTTGTGGTCAATCAAGGGTTTGAGCAAGAGGTTGTTGAAACTTGTTAATTTTACTATGCGAGATGAAAAATGTATTTGATGATTTACATTAAAAAAATGATAAATAAAAATGAATTTGTTTTACTGTCTTTGTTAGGTAGTAAGGTTGTGAACTTAAAAGTAAGGTTTCACAATAGGAGTCCTGTATAGAGTCTTGTAGCATAAAAATCCAAAACTTGCATGTGGTTTTCAGTTGCTTGATTAGAAAACGCCCTTAATTAATTTTTCACATTTTATTTTCTTAGCATTTTGCACGGTTTCCTCAAATCTCCTTTTACTATTCACAATACATAACTTAATAAGAATTTAAAGTTACTATAAAATCTTCCAAAACAGTTCAATCTTTTTTGATTTCCTTGTGCTTAAGAAAACCTACTGGATTTTTTTTCGCCTTCGTACACTCAGTTGAACTTAAAGGTGATCATCGTTCTCACAGTGATACCACGAGAGTAATTAAAGCAGGGAAGGTATAATGACGATATAGATTTCATTGATATTTTAGTATGACATACTGTAGTCTGTGATTCTTGACCTAATGGCATTTGGTTTTTGAGGTGTAATGAGAAATTTCCTGACAAAAGGCATCCTATGCCAAAAAGCTTTAGAAAGGATAATTTGAATTTGTTTATACAAATATTCTCTTAATAGATAATTGACTATATGCATAGGCTTATAGCTATTGAATATAATAAATATTATATTAAATAGCTTATATATTAACTAAAAAACATTTCAGTCGTTTTCTTGTTATAAGAACGAAAATTAAATAAAAATTAGTTTGTTTCTGATCCCGTAAGGCCCTTATCAAGTCTCCTATTGTACAACCCTACATCGAAATGAATAATTTTTTTGGGTATAAAAGTTGATTTTTCTAAAAATAATTTTTAAAATGTAGTTTAAAAATAAAATAAACTTAAAAAAAAATACTTTAAGAATGTATTTTCCATTTAAATATATGGATCCTAGTAGCCAGAGAACTAAATACTGTATCATGGACAACTGAAACGGACATTACAGCGTTTCATTATTTTAAGCCGTATTCATGAACGTCAAAAATCAGATTGGTCAAAAAGCTACCCTAACCTTTGAGGGGGGACATTTGTCTTAGAAATTAGGATTGTCTATTTATAGAAATAGACCAGCCATATAAGGTTTGCTTTTCTTATGTTTTGTTACATTTCCTTTTTGAGATTTGGCTGTTATATCCGGGGCACCCTTTATATTTACACATAGCATACATGACTTACATATTCAATCGCATTAATATATATATATATATATATATATATATATATATATATATAGACATATATTCTGTACACATTTATAGTCTGCCATTCATAATTTATAACTCTTGTAAAAAAACCATTTTCAACACATGATTTATTTGTTTTCCTTTTATTTCCTATTTTTATATAGATATTTCAATGATTTAAACAATTTATTTTGCATTTTTACCATTTTATTGTTTTACTTACCAAAAATTTCGAGCATATAGAATCCAACCTCATAGGAAATATCAATGTTGTAAAATTTTTACAATATTAAAAAGATGTAGGTAGGCTATAAAATATTTATTATTTCATTACAAACTTTACATAATTATATGTTTATTAAAATTTTACAAAGCTATCCTTTTTAATTTTCTACGTTCTAAAGCACTAAAGGAATGACAGATATATTCTTAGATCTCTGATAGATGTTATTTTGTTACAGTTATCTGCCAAATAATTGTTTTTAGTATAATAAGTAATTAAATTTCGATTTCCTTTTTTTTTTTTTAAATAGGAATGATTTTGTTTCAGTTTTTCTTTATACAAAATGTTTTCATCGATTTCTTTTTTCTGTAATAGCTTTCTTTCGTGTCTGCTCCAAATCAACTTTTTTCTCCTACTTTCATAAATCCAAACCTAAACTAATCATTATAATACTTCCTTTCTTGTCCATTTAGGAAGAGATGAATTATTTTTAAATTTATATTTTACATCTTTTGAGAATCTAATTTTGTTCAGATATGATTTATGTACATTTCCTTATGTATAGTTTAAATTTTAAACTATTAAATTTTAACTTGTTTATAATTTATCACGTTTAATAAATAAACTTTATTTCTAACTATATACAATTTTTTATGGGAATTTGAAATTTTAATTTCCTAATTTTTCGATTCATTGATTTATTAAAGGGCATTAATGAATAATAGAGTTTTTTTAATAATACCCGGCATTAATCCCCTACTCTCTTCCCTAGTCCGGGAAACCCCGAATAGCATATACAGTGAGGAAGGGGAGGATCCAAAAAAAAAAAAAACATATGGAGTTCAACTATATAATATTAGTATCATTTTTCAATTTTTTATTTTCGAAATCTGTCAATCGTAGATTACCTTAAAATTGAAATGTAAAATTACTATACTTTTTCAAAGCGGTGAGAGATAGTCAACTGTTTATCTTTACGATAGGTTAAATGATAATCAGGATTTTCAGTTGGCCCAATTTTTATTTTTATACTTTTTTAACGTAAAGTAATTAAAGGACAATGTATGTACAAAGATAAATGCTTTAATAAATATTTATGTCTTTACAATAAGCTTTGAATAATAAATTTACTACTAATTTCTTTAACGTAATCTTAGCCCCTTGTTTATAATTTAATACGTTCAATAAATAAATATTTTATCTATATACAATTTTTGAATGGGGATTTAAATTCATTTGAAAATTTTAATTTTAAAATAAATCGATTTTGGAAAGTTTTCTGTATTTATTAATTGACATAAAAAAGGGGAATTTAAATATTTTATATTAGTATCAAAAGGTATGTCGGTCATTAAAAATTTATTTAAAGTTAATTAAAATAAAATAAGTTAATTTAAATTATTTTTATGTTCTTAAATTTTGTTTGGACATTATTAAAGTTAACAGTTATGTACAAAGTAGAACCCCTAATTTTCATTAATTTTCTTCAAGTTTAAGTGGATTACTAAGACACCTTCACAGAAAGTTCGTTTACTGGATAATTAGGACTATGTTACTAAATTTATACCCAAACTTATTTCTGATATATTGATCCTAATTTTATCAATATAAATAAATTTGGAATGTATAGCGTGGCTTTTCCCCTGTTTGTGGTCTTCTGGAAAATGACCTCTTTTGTTTAGGATTAGAATCTATTTTTATCAATCTATTTTTTAACTTATTCCAACATATATATATTTGTTCGATTTTTCTAATCATCATCTATTGCAAGTATTTTTTGTTTTTTTACTAGAAAATGTACGAGACACATAAGTAATTGTTTTGTAACATCCTAATGTACTATTCATGGATAACTACTTTTACACGTATTACACTTTATTTATCACAGGTTTATAATCTTTTTATTAATTACCATACATTAAGTTAACCTTGTAATATATAGTTAACTTTTTATATTAAACTCCACATTTCGTAGTAATTACAAAAGTCAATGATCTTGACGTCCTTACATTGATAAATTGCAGTCACATCATTTCACAACATTTATTTACATTCAACAGTTGAATTTGTGATGTATAATGGAAACATTGTTTATTCTACTCTAATGCATATCTAGCTTGATCGACTAAGCTCATATTTTATAAATTATAAGGAAAATTTTATTTACATACTCTTTGTAAAATGCGTATATTTACACGTGGTCATCTGTGAACGAGATGACCATATTCGTTGCTTGGTATTGATGCCATTTTTATCAATATGAACTTAAGTTAATATACAGTAATGTTAACTTCAGCTAACTATAAAGTATATATAAATAAATGGATGAATTCTAGTCCACTGGTTTGATTCGGTGGTTGGAACAATCATGGTCTTCGCTTCGGGAACGCTGTTACCGTTGTTCGGGCGATTTCGGAAGTATACAGCGAAACTTCCTATCGCCATTGATGAATCCTGAAGAAGTGTTGAGATACTTCTTACACAAGACGCTCACTGAGATGCTGCTATACAGAAGGTGTCCGGGAAGGCTGAGGGTGTCCGTAGGTAGGAGCTGGCAGAGGCTGGGGTAAGTGAACCTTGCGGCGACAGTGTGGCAGGTAACGTCCTCTGACCGCCTTCAGTGACAGAGCGGTATCGCAATGGGCGGTGGTAGTCCCCCTCGCACTGGCACTTCAGCAACCTATCAACAAAAATAGCATTGTCATAAGTCTAAAGTATGTTCTTATCATACTGGGTGGCAAAAACGCCTTGACATGGGGAACAGATTAGTGTTGATCCGAAGATAGCCCTTTCAAAACCCGGAACCAGGGAAATTTAATAATAATCGGTATCAATCCCCCGCCCGGGAAACCCCGTATAGCCTAAAAGGAGAGTTAGGGGAGGACAAAAAAATGTTCCCATCAAAATAAATAAAAATAAACAAAATACGGATTATTACTTGCATTATATTTTGATTTATATTCTTAAGATTCGTGATCTGCAGATTTAGCCCAAATTAAAAGGGGCTAACACCCTCAAGGGAGGGCTGAAAAAGAGGGAATGTATGCAAGGATGTGTTGTTTTTTTATGATTTCCATGTTTTGTTTTTTTAAGTTTAAATTGGTCTAACTATAATTTCACATTGCTTATATTTTCTATATTAATATAAATTATCAACTTTTGTATATTACTAAAATAGATGCATATTTGAACTTATCTTATCTATATTCTGAGAACTCTTTAGTAAATATATATCAATTTATATGTTGTGTCGCTAATCTTTTAAACTTCTCTATCCAGACTTTAGGCTTTATCCAGCTCCACTTTTATCTTGATGCTTACCTTACACCTTTAGTTTACACCTATTTCAAATTTTTATGAACCTGCATGAACTACGTGGCAGCTGTCATATTTTCTCGTTCTCCTGCTACTGTTGGAAAAACGTATAACCTTACCGTGTCACATAGGAATCTCAACTATTCCAAGCCTCACAGGTAGGGTAAGTTGAAAAAGAATAATCCTAGCGTGCGAAGTTTGTTAGCTAACTTGAGTAAGTCAATATTTTCAAGCTGCATCCCATGCTAGGCTTTTCTGTTTAACCTTAGAGCTTCTAGCATGGATGAAGGAGCTGGGAATGGCATTGTCAGTGAGTTGACAAAAAAAAATAGTTATTAGCTGACACAATTTAGATTAGCTTTGTTGATTCCAACTTATCAGTTACCTTTCATTTTAATCAATTTTTTTCTGATGATAACTAGCAGTTAAAATTATTCAAATCAATGCTCTTTTTTGTTTTTGTTTTTCGAGGCCAGAATATAACAGGTTAAACGTGAGTCAATTGTTTATTAAAACAAATCAGTCATGAGAACAATCAGGTACATGTCATCCTCAGGCCTACTCAGGGCTTGCTTGATAAGTTGATTTTATGTCACTTATTCGGGTTAATACATTGCTGATGATTAAGGCAGCATGTTGAGTACGTCATAACCAGGAGCCATAACACTAAATCTTGGCACTAGACTAGATTACCCGCTTAGGTTGGTGGGTTGAGTGTGATACCCAGGATCTTCTATAGGTGAATAGCCTTGATATGATTAAGCTATCTATTTTATTGTATTTACCAGTCTTATTCGCTGTAATATCTATTTCATTTAGTACGTACTGAAATATTTAAAATATTGCACAAATCAGTTAACTAAACCACCTTTGGCCATATACATTTCAGAATTTAACATTGACATTGATTCGAATGGATTCATATTCTGGAAGTTATTTATTTTATTTAACTTAGGAAAGATAAAGAGGCCGTTTCGCACGATAGTAAAATAAATAGTATAAACTTTAAGTACAAAATACTGTCGAGTGTTCTCTTCCGACTGATTTATAATTTACACTTGCCAATAGCGTCTGTAGCTTGAAGGAAGGAAAAATTGTCTTGAAAACTGACTTTTGACTCACTGTTTATAATGATTGGCATTCAAATTTAATAATCCCCATCACTTCATCGCCCCTTTCATCCAGTTTCCTTTAGGTAGATGTTTTATATATTTTTATAAAACATCTACCTATAGATATTTATTTTCTGAATTTTCAGCTTGATCATCTTTTTGAAATATTAAAATTCAATATGAGGATTTTCAACCCTTAAGTACACAAAAGAGTTTTTCTGATCGTTTGTCGTTTATTAATTTAAAATAAACGATTTGCGATGCACGCAACACACAACTTTCACTTACCAACTTATTTAGATTAGAAATTGACGTGTTTCATGTTTAATTGATTTTTTCATATTTCATATTTAGCCATTTTTTATTTATAGGCGACTGACAGTTAATTTCTTAATGGTTAGAATAGGTTGGTTACACCTATAGAGTAACCCCCCGTATGCCACACATGGCCAGGTAGTGGTACAGAATAAAAAAAAGAATATAATTTTTCCTTTAAGTCGCAAACCGTAGCGTTTCTAATAATAAAAATAAAATAAAAAAATTGATGGTTAAATTATCATCTGGGGAAAATCGAGTACAATCCTAATAACGAACAGACCCAGTAGATTTTTAGAAAAAAAAGATAAATCCTTGCATTTTTTATTTATTTATACTCATTAATCCTAACACGTTAGGTATACTGACAGAGCAATGTATAATGTGATAATGTAAAATGGAGGTTGGTCTACCGTCAGACGGTCATTGGGTACCCCCTACTTGTTTATTGAAAAAAATATTTTATTTCATTTTTAATAATCTAAAACCATACCTCTTGTAATAAAACTTGCTTTTATTATAACTTAATTACATTATGGGTACTCTAGATTAATTTTTAAAGCTATTTCGCTGAAATTTAAGAAGCCCTTCATATGCTGTGATCTTAATCTTAGAAACGAAACTGTTTCATTCGAACATTTTGTGTATTTTCATCACAAAATATGATGAAAATTCTGGAAACTATGGAGGTTATCTTGATTCTGAAGTTAATGAAGTAGATGAATAGGGGAGAGAAACGATCTAATCTTTAGATAAGGCCTACTATATAAGATAGATAAGGCCTACCAAAATTGTAATTATTAAATCGAGTGAGACCTCTAAAAATTTTCTGTAGGTCTCATTTTCTCTTTCTATTCTACGTTGCGATTACTAAAATAGAGATGAGAAATGGTATAATGTTTCTTTAGAAATCCTTTTAAAATAATAAATTGTCATGACTTTCTATACTAATTAGCTTATTATGCGAACCAACATTATGGTTTGTACTAAAATGTTGGTTAATTATTTAGGGATTGCCTAAAATCTTTTAAACTCTCAGTCTATTTCTTTTTGATTTCCTCCCTCGCCTTTTAGGCTATAGGGTGTCTCGAGGGCCAGGGAAGGGGGATGTGTGTGATTTATGCCGAATATTATTAAATGTCACCAGGCTCCGGGTTTGTTACTTGTATTTAGGCAGTCAGGTGCAACGCGTATTTCTTAAGCCCTCTCGACTGTCCCGCCACCCACTCTCTGTCTATTTATCATCCCAGAAGGATAACTGAATCGATTGAATAGAATTAGGTTAGAATTTAAGATTTCCTTTAAATGAAAGAGTAAACTGACCCACCTTATGAAAGCCTCCCTGAAGGTCCTGTTGAAGATGGTGTAGATGATGGGGTTGATGTTGGATGAGAGGTAGCCGGCCCAGAGGCAGATGTCGACGACGTGCGGGGGGATGGTGCAGAGCGGGCAGGCGGCAAAGATGATGTTGAGGACGAAGAAGGGGGCCCAGCAGAGGACGAAGGTGAGGAAGACCAGCCCCAGGACCTTGGAGGCCTTCTGCTCGGTGGCCACCACGTTGGCCGTCATCGCCTGCCGCTGCCTTCGGTTGGCCAGGAACCTGCGGGTCACCAGATCCCAAAAATAATCTAATGATCTAAAAACATGTTAAAGCCTTTCATTTTAGATCTATCGTCTCCTAGCGTGTGTATATGAACATTCTTACGTTTACTCGGGAACGTTCCTTTGCTTTTCTAAAGAATGTTTTCGATGCATATAAAAGATTTTTATGTTTTTCATACTGCTTTGCCTATGAGAAATGCGGCAACTCAAACATTTTGAGAAAATTGTTTCATTGGATTCGTTTTGAAATTTTCTGTTCGATGCTCCATTGAAAAGTACCGATGCAGATTATTTTAGTTTACGCTTTCGATTTAGACATTTTACTGCTATGGAGAATCGAATGGTAAATTTCACTTTAAATAATAAATTAAATTAGTATTTATTATTAAGGTTTTTAAATTAAATAACTAATCCTATCTTAAATTGTGGCTGACCACCAATTTTTAAATTATTTTTAAATAATTTATTTTTTGAAGAGAAAAGATTTGGCTCCGCCGGGAGTCGAACCCGGGTATCAGTGAAGAGGGAGGATTTGCTCTGCCTTGAGCCGAGCTCTGTGGTGTAGCGGTTAGCATCCTCGCATGTAATGCAGGAGACCCGGGTTCGACTCCCCCGGCGGAGCCAAATCTTTTCTCTTCAAAAAATAAATTAAATAACATTAACTGTATAAATTATTTTTCAGAATTATATATAATTTATTCTGTATTTATCTTAATATTAAAACACTTCGAGGAAAGAGGGGTTGATTAAAAGTTTTTTATTGAACAGAGTTCTCAAATAATACTAGCTAGAATTATTTGACAAAAACCGACTAGACAAAAAACAACAGAACAAAAAAAACTTCCTCTTTCGCTGGGGATGAACTGAAAAATATCCTACTTAAAGTTGTGGAAAACTCCCGGAGCTTTGCAGGTTTTGGAGGAAAAAAAAAAGGTATTAAGATTTGTACTCCGATTACCTCCGGATTTTCAACCTGCTTTAAAATATCCTTTTCAATATTCTGCTGTTGCTTTTCATACATTTTTTAGAGGAGAAGGTAATGCTCCTGTTTCCTATGAGTTTTTGTTGTTTAAGTTTTTTTTTTCTTAAGCAAAAATTTATCTAATGATACGAGTATAACTAAAGTGAATTTTTATGTTGTTTTTTATATTCTGTTATCCTTTAAGGTGAATAATGGACTCTTTAAAATAAATTTTCATTTCTGTTCCTCTTTTCCCTGTACTAAGCCTGTAATGCCCATAATTTGAATAATGTGCTATTAGGTGTAGGAAGAGGCCATTATCGCTAACAATAAGTAATAATATAAACCACGTCTAGGGTTAAAAAATGGCACGAAAGAAAGCATAAATTATGCGCTCAATTTTTATTGATAATTATTAACTGGGACTGAACGATTTTTATTATAATCATTGCCTATATATTTAGTAGTTTTATAGTATCAGACATAGTTACTATAATTGATAGATTGAGTCAAGTTCGAGATAATATATAGAAAAAAAATATAACTAAAGATTTAATTTTTAATTTGATATTTGTGTTGTTTTCATGCAGTTTTAGTTGACTTTTGCGAGGAAAGATACAAATGTGGAAGAGAATGGTCAGGCCGCAGAATGATGAGGTGAGAATTAGAAGGAAGAGCGTTGGTAATTAAGCCGGGGGTAATGGAAGTGAAGCGGCGGGGACTTAACAAGATGAGGGCGAGACTTAATGGCTTCTTATAGCACCGTATTCCTGCTCATCGGGGTCATCCTGGAGTGGCTGTGTCCATTTCCACCCAGAGCGATGGTAATGGTTAGAGTTTGTAGAAACGTTGCACAGTGGTCTGGATCTCATATCTCGATGGAAAAAAAGTGATTTTTCAAGTAGGCGTAAAAAAAGAAGAATAGAAACTGACTTGTATTAGCTGGCTAAAATATATTGATTGAAGAACATTAACGTCTGTAGAAAGAGGCAGGATCTTGTCATTAATTATTATTTAAATATGGTAATTGAAGCGAGGTTTAGTTATATTTGTAATACATTTATTTTTTTGTATTAAATATTCTTCCCGAAAATCGGAAACTGTGGTAGATATAATATACAAGGGGGTTTCAAAAATGTAAAAATATTCTTGTGCATAAATATAAAAAAAAAAAAAGTGTATGGTGTTCATAGGTAGCGGAGTGGTTTAAAGTTACAATATAAAATATCTAGTCAGTTCATTTGAATCTTTTTTATCTGAAATTAATATGTTTTTATGTGAGTAAATGAGCATTTCCCTTTTAAAAAAAATAAATAAAATGTGTTCATATTATTTTATTGCTGTCAATTTCCCGGAAAAAAGAAGCATATTTTGATTATGTCTATAGTAAAATAGAGAGTTTCACTTCGCTGCAACCTAACACTACTATTTCGTTACAGATGGTACTTTTCGAGGCATTGAAGCAAGCCAGCGATGATAAGAGCAAGATAGTTCCACTTAAAGGGTGTCATCTAAGTATTTAAAATATATAGACATTGTTTATTCCGAACCCTGTTCTAAAGAAATCATTAATATAGTTGGTTCTATTGTATATATATACATATTATAGTTATCCTACTAAAATATATTGAAAAATGAAGTAACATATTAAACTTTGGTTTTCCCCAAATTTATGTCACAGAACAGAGAACACAGAACTATCCGGAACCATTACTCCTTAAAAATTAAAAATATACAGAAAGCCAGTTAGAAAGATGCTTAAATAAATAAAAAGAAATGCTGTAATAATAATAAGAAGAAACAATATGAAATCCCGGCGTAAACCGGTAAATGGAAATGCAACTTGTATCCCCTTTTTTATTTATGCCTCAAATATATTAAATTAACCTTGTATCTTGTATCCAATAAACAATTATTTGGTGTTTACCTAAGATTCAAAGGAGTTGTAGTCGCATTGAGCTGCAACCTCAGTGTTTTTCTTCTGTTGTTTTTGGCTTCCTCCTCTGCTTGTGCATGCGCGTCTCCTTCTCCTCCGGCTGCACAGCTACACAGGCTCTGCTCGGAAATGCTCCTGTCAAATTATTATTGGGTTACATTTCTGATATATTCTGATTATTTTATTTTATAATGTTATAATTGATATAAAATTATAAATCTTGCCTCTTTTCCCTTAATTCAACGTATTTATTAACCGGCATTATATGCTTGTATACGAGACCCCTAAGTTATTAAAGCTTTAAATAGAGGTTGAAATAATAATCATATCATGTAAAAATGGAAAATTGTCTAAAATATTTACTTAACATATTATCTATATAAGATATAAAATAAAAATCACATCATATTTGTATATATTATCATTGATGCTACTTAATATAAGATATAATATAATATAAGCAGTATTTTCCACTTATTAGGAGTTTCATCGGTAAACCACCTTTTCCTAGATAATTTACAGCGGCCATAGAGGCAGTACTGTAGATTTGACAGTAATCGGGAAGGGGTAGGGTTTTGGATTGTGTCCAACCATGTCGGCCAAATTGGAACCGACTTCTGCAACCACTAAATCTAACATCGCCTTAAGCCTTGGGTTGAAGTATCTCAGACTAAGTAATAGTTCGACCACCAGTTCTTTATTGTTAGGTAATCTCCAGAGTGATGAAAACTGATTCACTTTCGTTTACTTATATGCGAAACATACAGTTAGCAGAATTACAGCAATTAAGTATTAGCGGAAATACGTGTTCTGACTCATATTGTCTATATTAACTAAAACATGAACAGGATTTTTTTTTATATTTTTTTTTTATCCTCCCCTTCCTCGCCTTGTAGGCTATACGGGGTTTCCCGGGCCAGGGGAGAGGGTGGGGGATTCATGCCGAGTATGATTAAATTTTCCCCTGGCTCCGGGTTTTGAACTTGCTATCTTCGTATTTCCAAACAGACGTTGCCCTGGGCACTCGGCCATCCCGCCACCCTATCATGAACAGGATTAAAATGACTGTAAATACTTTGCCAATGGTCCGATTTTTATGATTTTTTTTTTCATTTTGTAGGGAATACGGATACCTTCTAGTTTCCCATTTAAATAATAGACCAAAGTTTTTTCATAACTTCTTAGCACAAAGGAAGAGGAGGGCTGGGGGAGAGAATCTTCAAAGTGATACCTCACCGAATCAAGAAAGTTATAGCGGACCGATAAAAAAACACTTTTAGAAGCAATATATAGAAGATTTTCCAAATTGACTAATGAATAAAATACCTAACTCTTAACTGTTATGAGGTAAAGAGTAAAAATTGAAAGTTATTGAAAATTGATTAGTTAATTTCTATACTTATAATATATTACGTTATTTGTTCCCAACGTATTCCAATATGTAGTAGCTAAAAGTAGTTATTTCCAAACAAGGTTTATCTTGTATTCAGGTTTATAACAGGCTATTGTTGGATAACTCGGTTTGCGACACATCAGCGTTCTAACGAAGGGAACTGACTAGAATGGGGGTATAAAACAATTTCCTAGTCATCTAGCGATGCCATAAAATACTATTAATGATTAGATTATTAAATATTTATTGCATCAACATTTAAATCAAGATTTTTTTTTTCAGGTAAGCTAAATTCTCATTTCGACGTTGATTAAATGTATACGCTGACTGGTAAGTCCCATTTGAACATTACTTAGAAGATCGAATATATTACTAAATAATTTTAAAGAAAATAAAAAAATATTTATTTGTTATTGAAAAAAAAATCTATCCTGCTAGATTGAAAATATATATAAACACATGGTCTCAACAAGAGCTTTCCATCTTTTCCACTCTTGTGACAGCATTTTGTGGCAGTCTCAATTATGGCTATGCTGTTGTAGCCACATTGTTTGCAACGTTCTCCCAGGCAATCTTCAGCTTTTCTCCTCCTTGTGAACTTTATTATTCCACCATTGTGTTGTATCACTTCAATCAGTTACTCATTCTTTTTATCATGAGTGTCAATGATTTTATCGTCGTCATTGATACTTCCCAGCCATTTCTGGCAGAATAAATGTCGTGTTTATTTATTTTTCTCATTTTATTTTTATTTTTGACCTTTTGGTTTCAGCTAAAATCATTTAGTATAACCGATATACACATCGCTTGTATTATTTATTTCATCCTGATTAGCTTTATCCAAGTTAACTTTTACGCTATTTCTGATCGATCTGTTTATCCTTTATAAGTAAATGATACATTTTAGTTAATGGTATTCAGATGTTTAAAAGATTTATATTTTTTGTTATGTAAAAACAGTCCTTTCCTTCGATTATTTTTTTAACGAATGAACAAGTTCTTTGATATAGGAAGAATTAAAAGAGAGGGACTACGTGTGGCAGGTGCCCGGTCGAGCGTCCTAATAGCTTTCGCCAATCAGTCGTTGGTTGGGAACACAGTCCACATGGGCTTGCTGTGAAGGCTTCGTTCCCATTGATTTAGTAGCTATTGTCCCCTCGGCCGAAGGAACAATCAATGTTCTTTGTAAGTTCAGTGACTGTACCTTCTGGGTCTGTATTTACGTCATGTTTTGTGTAATAACTCAGAATTTTTCTTATCTATACCTCGTCTATGTTGGTATTTTTCCTAATTTCAAAATGAATTATTTGTAATATTTTATTTGATTTTTCTATTTATAATTTATCTGCTAAATAAAATGAGATAATTACATGCCACAATATCAATGTATTACATTTCACAAATAATAATAAAATTAAAAAGTGAAACCTGCTTGAGTGTCCATAAGAACTTAACATCTTTAAACCATGTAGAAGCGTTCGGGAGCGTATTATGTTTGATTTCAAACGTACTTTTAGAAGATTCTTTGATGCAATATTAGTCATGTTTTTATTGTGGATCTTCAAGTTGTTATATACTCTAACGCAGTATATATGGATCGGCCTACACTATGTATTATATTTTTCTTATCTAGGTAACAAATAGCCTCTAAACTGTAGAAATCAGAATTTTATTTAATCTGAATCTCCCACTTATGGAATAATAAAATACTTCTAGACATCATTGTATAACATTCGAGACATACGATTTCCTAGTTTCCAAAATTACGTACTCACCGGCTCGAAAAATGCTTTCTCTTGGATATTGATCTTGGACATTTTTCTTACTGTTACTCATAAGTTGTTCCGTCAGTCAATAACTGAATAACGAAATTAAAAATTGCTTTTTACTGTTATTTATTCCTCTTTACGTTTTAGGGTTTCCTCTCACAATCATCAGCTACTTGAATGATTTTCCAACCTATTACAATTATAATTCAGAACTTCCCTAAAAAGTCCTGTCTAGGTGAAAAATGTTTGGACTAATACATAAATTTTTCATTAACTTAAAAGTTCCGAGAAAGATGTTCAAATTAGTTAATACTGAGCAATCCTTGATGAAAATGCAACTTTTTCTATTTCATCACAGAGATAATATACTTTGTATGTGCTAACAACAACCATTAACATTTACGAGTGCCCATATGTGGGGCCAACATTAGCAACAACTCTTGTCCTTATGCTACTAGTTAGACTTACTGAAGATCCTTACTTAGGACCTTTTTTACGATTGCTATGTGCGCTTTTATAATATATCCGGAATAGCTGTATGTTCATTTAATTTCATTTCGTAATTTAATCTGAAAGGAGTATCACATTTCATAATATTATCTATATTACAGAAACGCAATAACAATAAACGAATGTTGAGTTTTGTCGGGGTAGTCATAGTGGGATTTTTGCTTTACGGAACATTTCCTGTATGTCTTTAGTATCACTTTTACCGCTGTGAACTCTTCAGTAATTTTTTTTTTTCTTGATTAAGATAACGAAATCTGGTACGTTGGGCACATCCCACACACAAGGACACAAGCACACTTCGCGGTGCTTAGTTATTTGGACCCAGGGTTGATACTCCAAAACATGTATCCATTTCAGTTGAAAAAATGTAGTAGATATTTTCCACGAGATTTCAATTTTAATTGATTTTACTTTCACTAAGCTGTATATTTCATTTATAGCTATGTGAAAGTAAAATCTATTTAATTATTTCTGTACGGTTTTGAATTAACCAATAAGGTTTATTTAATATACTTCGCTTGAAGGCTCATTTTCAAAAATATTGGTAACGCTTTTTGGGGTCGTAATTAATCCATGCGGCAATATAATCTATTCCATCAAGAGTTTTAACTAACATCAAACTTCCATTTTATGAGTAGCGTGTAATGTATAGATACACTAAATATAAGCATTAAAAAAACAAAACAATATAAGTAGTAGCTCATATTAAAAATATTGTTTCTTATCGTAACATCAAATTTCACATTTACACTCTACGCCATTTTCTCCATCTCGCATTCGTTTCCCAATTTTACTTGCCCTGCCAAGCGAGCCCTTATAAGACATTTCTTCGGCGGAAGATCTATTATCAGTATCTCGATTTGGTATTCTGTCCCGGTCCGTAGAACGGTGGGAACCTCTGGCAAACCTTTCCTGTTCACAGGGTAGCCGTAAATTCTGGGAAGTGCGGTTCTAAAACCTTTCAATCCTGACACATCGCCTGCCGATAAGGGACCAGCTGGTTGACTGAAGATGGTCGAGACAACGATACCTACCTCCTCTGTCTTCCTGTCTCACCAAACCTTCGGGTGAAAATGATTTATCACTTCATATCATTCTCGTTACGTGGCTTGCATATTAAGGAACGGTATTTATTTTGTGATGTAAATAATTGCCTCAATCAGCTCCAAAAGTTCAACAAACTAGAATGTAAAAAAAGGAAAAGGCAAAATTTGTGGCTGACTGACAAAGACCTATCACATCAAACTGACACAAACCTCTCTTAAAATGCACCCTGTCCAATAACAGAGTTTTTCTGTACGAATACAGAAGTTCCTCATGTTCCTGCCAGTCAACGAACAACAAAAACTAAGAAGGGGAAGAAAAAAAAAATTAACTGATTTATTTTTTAACTTTAAATTTAATTAACTTGTTTTCAATCAAAAACAAGAATTTATTTGTGCCGTATTTTTTTTTTTTTCTAATTCGCAATTATTTTTTCAATGTTATCTGTGGAACTGGAACCATTTAGCCAAGTTTAGGGTACTGAAACGACTACTTAAGTAATGTCACATAGGATACCATGTACTGCTATGTCTACAACTTACATTAAATAAGTTTGCGTCGTTACGTTCTTGAACAATATGAATGAAAACACATAGTTGATAGCAAGGACGTTTTGGAACTACGTTTCTAATGAGTTCCGAACTTCGTAACATGAATGAATTCCGAAACTGCTCTACTAACAAGGTCTGAGGAACCCAAATACTATTACTCCTCAATAAATTAGTTGAAACAACTTCCTAACGTTCCTGTAGGAGGGGAAGCCCCCTCAGTTCAGCCTACAGAACGATCTCAGAGGCCATCTCGTTTGGCAAGATTGGTATGGTAATGTCCTAGTTACTATGTTAATACAAACATCAAAGCTATGTCGATTTATCATTTATAAATTTAACATTAGACGAATATATCAAAATACTGTAATTTGTCTTTCGGGACAATTGTTACCAGAATAAAATAATTTTTTCATTCGTTCAACTAACTAGCAATTTCTACTCCTCAAATTGATTCGTTTCCTGATTTGGTTAACAATTGTCTGAAATTGTTTATTTAGGTTTCATTATTCGATGATCATCGGACTCCTGGCTTTATATTTGTATTTATTGTTTGTGTATTCATATTTACATGAACCATTGCCTAAGAATTTTGTTTTGATTATTCACTATATTTCAATAATAGCGGGTTGATTCTATTTTGCTATTTTGTGTTACGTAATCATTCACAGGACAAAGCTTTTTGTTCTCTTTTTTTAGCGTTATACGGATGCATCTCCCGAAATTCAATTTTTCCTGTTTACAATTGAAATTTATCTAAGGCTTTCGGGGCTTCTTTTCTATCTTTTATCTTAACAAGTTAAAATTGTCTGTTAAAATCCTATAATATGGTATATTTCTGGTCTCTTTGGATCTCCAGGTAAATTTTCATTTATTGTCAATAAGTTAATCGCTTAAGCACTACAGTTTAGTCATGTTATGTCACAATTTAATCAATGACATTTAGAAATTAAAATATTTATTTATATAACACTGAATAAATATGATTTTATTTAAGTTGTAGTTTTTGTTTCTCATACTTTATAGGGAGGGGTAGATACCCTCCACTTTTCGCACTCTTGCGGACGCCCATTTTTTTCTAGTTGAATCTACTTTTTTTTTGGTATCTTAATTGAAAAACAGATCCTGTGATATGGTATATTTCTCTTTGGATCTCCAGGTAAATTTTCATTTAAAGTCACTAAGTTAATCGCTTAAGCACTACAGTTTAGTCATGTTATGTCACAATTAAATCATCCTAAATTTCACGTTGAATCCTCAAAATAATTCATGTTGCTAATTGACCTAACTTGAGTATAAATAAGTACAACGTTCATTGCTTTACTTAACCATTCCAGGCACAATGAGTTGAGACCTTGTCAAACAATACGACGCCTCTTGAACCCTAATGAGATAGAACAACCAGTGTTTGTTCTGAGAGTGGGGAGGGGTAAGTAGAAGAACATCCATGTATCGGAAACTTTCAGAATCCGTTAAAGGTTCTGATACTAATGGCATTAGGCGCGTTCAAACATTGTATAGTTATGGCATTTGTTATTGATTGACTGTAAATAGTGATGGAGTAATATGTAATGGCTATAAATAATTAATATTTCTTTCTGTCTGAGTCTAGTATTTAGACTGTTTTGTTTTTTTCGAGCTGACTTAAAGCTTAGTTGTAGAATGTAGAATTACCATGGTTGCATATAATGACCACATCTGCTTGTCTTTATTATTTTTTAATCAGTTATTTTTGTATTAATATTTGAATTTCTCTCTGTAAGATTTCATTAATTTTAACAGAAAGAAATATTCAAAAGCTATAACTGCGTTGCTTCTGTTCAACCTTTTAATTTACTTTGCCTTACTATTGATATTGATTTATTTTTTAAATTTTATTCTAGAAACGTCGTCTACGCTTTAGGAATATATAACGGATCTTATTAATGGGAACACTACTAGTCGTTTTGTTTTATTAATAGACTAAAGTTTCCAATTAGGTGATTGTTCATGTATAGTTGTTAGTTTTCGGATCTGCCTATATAAAACTTCATGTCCACATAAACCATTGTACACCCTTTCTGCACTACTGCTACAGTTAGTTAGATCGTTACCTGTCAGTCGCTCTTCCGGAAACCCGGTGCTGTCTGCTGCCTTCCGCCCTCCGGTACCTGCCACCCAGCCTCCGCAGCTGGCTCTGCTCCTCTTCGCCGAAGGCTGCCACGAACTGTGCCTTCCTCCTGAGTAGGTGCACTGTCAGCCCGTAGGTGACTCCCATGATGAGCATTGGTATATAGAAGGCCACCAGCGAGCCAAAGATCCAGAAGGCTCTGTTGTTAATGACGCAAACCCTCGGCACTGGCATGATGTTAGATGACTCGTGTATACCTGCGGTTAGTACATAATCCAGTTCGTATATTAAAAATTTCTTAATAAATAGCAAATGTACTTTATTGTTCGCTTAAAAATATTTTTAGTTCTACGATAATCCATTAAATTTATTACCAAGTCTTTGAAAATAGAAATAGGCCTCATATAGAAATAAATTTATTTTATATTCTAGGTTATTGTTATTTACAATATTAAAAACAATGTTTCAATGGAATCAGAGCGTCCGAACAAGGCTTTGTTTCCTTACAAAATATGTAATTAGATTTCGTAGTTATAGACTGTGGTTTATTAATTGATTGAAAACACGAATACGTGTCGTGTGTCGATTAAATAACCTCATTTTGTTGACAAAACATTCTCAAATGTTACATTCAGGGAGTGTTTCTACTAAAGGTTTTTCATAGGCAAGCAATGATCACTGAACTGAAGACTTCCAGGTCAGTCTAATGACGGAGATGTTTGAACACACTGCCGAGTCAACTCAAGGCTCGAATCCAATCAGCGCTATTTGCTGGGCTGGGCACCTTCCCCTTCCTTGTGTCATTAAACTCAGTAAGCTGACCGGATCGCTCTGATTACTACTAAGGCTAAGTTAATATTTGTTCTGAATGTCAGTTTGCTGTGTAAACTATGTGAAACTATCATACGAGTATCTAAAATCTATAAAAATAGTAAGCACAATACCAATTATATGGAAATTGCATAGTCACCTAGTAATGTGATGGAGCTGGAGACGAGGATGGACACGAGCCAGACAAGCGCTATCTTGAAGCCTACCATCCTCTTGGAGGACTGCCTCGTCTTGAGGGGGTTCCTGATGCCGAAGTACCTGCCCATGCTGATGCCGCACATGTGCATGATGCTTGCGCTGCAGGCCAGCACGTCGCTGGTCACGTACACGTTGCACCACTCCACCCCCAGCGGCCAATAGCCTGCAACAAGTTCCGTCTCACCTCTCGTCAACCTGTCGTTAATATCTGTCTTAGTTAATATTATATACCTTTGGCCATCAGACATAGGAAGGCATTATGTAAAATTATAAAATTACAATAAATAAGTTAATTGTTGGTTTTTAGCATAAAACCGTTCAGCAATATATTCGTAGCTAAGATGTTTTTAAGGCTAATTATAATACTATATATATATATATATATATATATATATATATATATATATATATATTATTTTATTTATTTAAAGTGTTTTTATTTTCAAACTTTACAGTACATATACATTTCTTTTTGGCACATACTCTTGGTCAATGACCATCAGAGGTGAGTACTGGTTGATATGAACATTACAATAAATAACAACAACAAATAAATAAGAGAACAAACAATAAGTAAAAGAAGCAAAACATTATCATTTGTTATATGAAATAACTAACATTAAATACACCAACCTATAATTTAATTTATAACATTCTAAACCTATGATAAAAATATCAAATAGTCATTACTCTATGCTTAAGTATATATACCACTTTTAACACAAAATATATAATATTACACAAATAGAACCTTATAAATGTTATGACAAACTTTATCTCCATTATCTTTCATAAATATTATTATCAAATGGTATTTATATCATGACTAATAACTTTAAAATTTGTTTTCAATAAAAAATTGTTATTATCGTTATTTTTGATGTTACTATTACCATTTTTAAAAATTATATATATATATATATATATATATATATATATATATATATATATATAGTACATATGTTTTCCTAATTAACAGTTACATTCATATCAATAAATAATCAAACATTAAGTTGGTCTTATTTACAAATAGTAATCAATTAATAAATAAATAAACAATAATGGATATCTGCCCATTATTTAATCAGACACCTATATTTCCACGCCTCCCTTGCATATGAAATAATAGTTTTCCAATTCTTCCAATTCAGAAAAGTGCATAATTCATCTATTTCTAAAGTTTCAATCCTAAACCATTTAGATCTTATATCACAGAGAGTCGGACATATGGCAATAAAATGAATCATATCTTCATTTTCTCCAGTGTTACAAATATTGCATGTTGTTTCAGATCTTCCTGAATGCCTACTATGGTTTAGGTACATCAGTTCCCCTCTTATTTTCAATATCCGTTGAATCTCATGCGTTTTATATGTATTGTTCATGTACTGAGCATTTTCGGGATAGTCATATTCGAGATATTTATAAGTTATACTAATACAGGAACTTACAGCCGTAGCTATATATTTATTTTTCATGCCTTCATCTAAATTTTTAACTATTAATTTAAATATATTGGACCATTCCGAAACATTATCAAGACTAATTTGTGGAGCAGTATGTATTTGGGCGAGTTCATTTGCATCTTTATACCTCCCTACATTTTTTTTAATACATTCCAATGCCAGAGTATTTGTGAGTCTATTGGGGAAATTTATTACTTTAATGATATATTTAAAATGTTGTTTTAAGGTGTGTAAAAATATGGGTTTTAATCCTGTTTCGAAGTATAGAATATAGTTCGGTGTGTTAATTGGTAGATTAAACATTTTTTTCAAGAAGAATGGTAAAAGACTTTCAACTTCGTTGTACATTTTTCCGCCCCAGACTTAACAGCCCCGTAACAGAGCATGTTCTGGATACAGTGGATTTTAGCTGAATATGAGATATCCTTATTTTTTATAAGTTTTTGCCATAAATTGTTTAAACCATTTTTAGCAGTTTGTAGTGTTTCTCTTAAATGTTCTTCATGTGACATGCCGGAGGAATATAATATTCCAAGATATTTGTATTTGTTGACAACTTCTACTGATGACTGCAAAATACCTTTTTTCATTCTTTGCACGTCTTCCGCCCTTTCAAAAAATTAATATTTTGGATTTCACTAGATTTATTATAAGATTCCATTTCAGAAAATATGCTTCTACTTGAGTAATCATTAGCTGGAGCGTTACCGGATCTGAAGCCAATAGAACTAAATCATCCGCAAACGCAAGCAGTTTTATTCTGGTATTCATAAACAGTACACCTCCATCCAGGCAATCTTCAATATCATTTAAGAACAAGGAAAAAAGCAAAGGCGAAAGAAGGCCTCCTTGTTTCACGCCCATGCTGATTTCAAACATTTCTGAAAGACCTTCTCTTCCCCTAACACAACCCTCAGTATTTTCATGTAACTTCTTTATCGTTTTTATAAATTTTGTAGCCAGACCTAGTTGTGTTAATTTATAGATCAATGAATATCTATTTATCCTGTCAAATGCTGCCGATAGATCTATAAAGAAAGCATACATTTTACTTCTTTTCTTGGAAAGTTTTACATTAAAAATGTTTTCCAGTATAAATAAATTATCAATCATGGAGTAGCCTTTCCTGAACCCAGCTTGAAACTCTTTGATTACATTTTCCTTTTGTACCTATTCCGATAATCTGTTTAGTAATAGGCCGGTATAAATTTTTGATATTCTATTTTCAAATGATATTCCTCTGTAATTAACTACTGATGTCCTGTCTTCTTTCTTATATAGAGGAAATATAATTGACTGATTGTAATTACGTGGGACGACTCCTAATGAGTATATATGATTATAGTGCTTCAAAAGAATTTCCAAAAAACTTTCTGGGGCGTTTTTAAAAAATTCGTATGCGATACGATCCATGCCCGGCGCTTTATTGTCCTTTGCTTCAGCAAGAACTAATTTTAATTCTTCCATAGTGAATCGATTATTAAGAAATTTATCTGTGATAAACGGTTCTGCGTACTGTTCTCTATAAGCATTTAGCGGTGGATTGTACAAATGTTAGAAGTGTATTAGCCATTCTTTCATATCTATTCCAGGATCTGACGCCCATAATTGGTTCGCTTTTAAGTCCTAACCGAGTACCAGAATTCTTTTGTATCTTTACTATTGCTTATAGTTTCAATCTGTAATGTATAAAAGACCCTACGCGCCTTCTTGCATATCGTTTTGTAAATTGCATTTGAATTTAAATATGTTTGCTTGTCTTCAAAGACATTGGTCTTTCTAGAGATATTTAAATTAGCATACGATTGTTTTCTAGCTATAGCGCATTCCTTATTAAACCATTTTTGATTTCTATTAGATTTTACAGGTTGTTTGGATATAGGTCTATTTGCAGAACAATTTATAATATCTAACAACACATCACTACTTAGAGTTTCAGTATTTTCTTTACTATCATTTACTATTTTTTTTACTGTACTTTGTACTTTATTTTGTTAACACTATTTTTTCTTGGGCTTTCCAATTTAGTTTAGGTAGTAACGGTAAGAAACTGTTATTTTTAATACTTTTTCCTAAATAACACTTAATACATATATATATCTGTGCTAAAATTTTCAGGTCGTAATTCATGGCTGTACCTAAGACTTTTGGGATTTCCAAGCTTTTATTTTATATCATTTTTCATGTTGAAAAGTACGTCCACTTTCTTTTTGAAAAATGACGTGAAAAATAACATTTTATTTAAATTTTTTTTTTTTTTTTGAAGTTTTGGAAGTATCCGATTGCGTTATTACTTACGTGTGATCGTAACTTGCTATATTAAATCACCAAAGTATTTAATTTATTATAGATTTGGATTAGTTTAATAATATTTTTTAGTTTCTTAATAATTTGGTGATGAAATATATTTGCTCTCAATTCACAATTAAGCTTTCTAAAATTTAGCTTTGCAGTATTATTATTAATGCTTTCTTCTTCCGACTATAATGAATTACTTTTTTGATAAAAAAAAAAAAACAGTTCAAAGTTTATTTTATTTTGGAATACTTTTATTTATTTTTCTATTTTATTTCACAGTTGAATTTGCTCCCAGACCCCTGGAATATTTAAAGCCTATTGTACTCACAAACAAGGCCGTCAAACTGATTTATATCAAGCCATTCTACCTTCTATCAGTTCAATTCTGTTTTGTACCCTTTTTGTTTGTTCCTATCGAATTCTAATATCGATCATTGCTTGCTCTTTTCGATAACGAAACAGGATTTATGACATCTTTAACAAAATCCTATACTTTTTCTTAAAGCGAATGCTATAATTTTTTAAATATGAATATATGATTTGTTGGATTGCATATTCTGCGGTTAATACTACAAATCGGATCGGCGGTAGGGGTGAGTTAATTGGAAGGAGAGACACGATTCCTTGCCGCAGGTAATCAGGTCCTATCAGTTCTTGTATCTGGAGGAGCTATAAGAAGAGGGATTACGCCTTTCTAGCTGAGGATTTTCCAGTCGGTAGTAATCCCAAAAGGCTCCTGGACACCTTAATTTCCTTTTCAGTCTCTATTCCCTCGTGGTACAGTCGCTTTGATAATTTTGAAATTGTTAGTTTCAGGTGTCAGTATTCTCGGTACAGTAGCAAATGAATTGCTTCTAGGGGTCTAGGGATCAGATATTAGTAATGACTATTTTTGTTAATCTTGCAGATTCCATTCGATCTAGTTGTATATGCCAAGTGGTTCATGTTTCAACTCTGTCTTTAAAAGTGTTTATAAATAGTATTCTGTTGCTGTGTCTAAGCCTGTTTGAAAGTTGAGGCCTTGTGTAGTAAAGTTTTTTTTTGAAGAATTCGATTATCTAAATTTCCAGTGACCTTACCAAATCGTGTTTTTATTATTATACTCATATTTCCATAAATTAATATACCTTTATTTATAAAAACTAGCCAATAACTACACACCTTTCTATCAACATTCGATGATTGGCGGTTGTACCGAGCACATTATTCGTAACAATGAACGAGTCAAGGGGTAATTGCATACAAAGTCTAATTCATAAATATAATTTTTTAAAAGTTTTAATTTTTGATTACACAATATTAACAATCTCAAATCAAAATAAGTAAAAAACAAAACAAATAAAAACCGCAATGTGTCTCTTCCTGCGCAAAAAATGGAACGCAGACTTATCTCCTGGGAGAGAAAGGTGTTGAGAATTATATCGGGCAGAGTAATTGAAAATGGGATTTTGAAAAGAAGGAAGAATGAGGAGTTGAAAGAACTGTTTGGGAAACCAGACATTGTTGCTTCTGTTAAAAGAACCCGAATTAGGTGAATGGGGGCAGGTAGTAAGAATGAAAGAACTAAGAAATCCTAAAAGGATGGTCAATAAGAAACAGATGGGAAGATAAAAAGATGACGCCCTCGGGCGAGGTGGCGGATGATGTGGAGGACGAACAGGCTGGGTGTACGAAGATAGCGGGAGAAAGCACAAGAGGAGGTTGGTTGGCTGTTGTGGAAGAGGACCGGGTTCTACAATAAATAATATCTGTTCCTATAATTTAAATCGCTAGAGGCATAATTTCCCCCGTTCCACAGATATTTTGCCCTAGATACCTGAATTGAACCAATTTCCCTCGAAGCTAGCGAAATAGAGAGATAAACTGTTGGTGTTCCCTTCCTAATTCTTTGTCTCGAATTATCCTCCCCGTCTTCGCTTCTGGGTACAATTTATATTTCAATCCTAAAAGCCCCCCCCCCCCCCCCTCCACATAACCGCCGCCCATACTTGAGTCACCACTTATGATTCTTTTTCTCTTCTATCTAACCGCACTTTTGCGGAATATCTCTTTTTGAAATATTTCGTTTATCAACATAAAGAATAGGTTAACGTTTGGATTCGCTAGATAGCACGTTACTTTTGTAATTTAGTTTTTTTTCCCCTTATTAATAATTTTTATTTTATTATAGAAATAATATCTATTGTTCCCTTACGAAACAAAAACTCTGCTCTACAGTTTGTTATATAAATAATTAAATATATTCCTCAGTCATCAAAATGAATTGTTAATTGCAAGAAATTTGCAGATTCGACATGGATTTATATTGCCATAACTCCTTTATTCTTTAATAAATAAATAAAAAATAATGTTGATAGTTTTAACTTTAAGCAACTGTGTGATTTTATTTTTTTTTCTTTAAGTATTATGTTTCTATATTTTGTTATTCATCTTCTTTCGGTTTCAAACCAACATTTCAAAGTGGCTTAAACACAAGAAATTCAAATGAATTATATAATTCAGTACTGGTAATTGTACATTAGTTGTTGTTTTACAAAGCTGTATAATAAAAGCGTTTGTTTGAAAGTTGAATTCTTCTGTGTGTGTGTGATTAGTACGTAGGCCGAATAAATGGTCCTTAGAGAAAACAAAGAATCTTACTATTCCGAAACCCGGAGAAAATCGAGATTATTTTTGTGAAAGTTGAAACATTTAGTTCTTATCAAGATTTTTATTCAATTAATATTTTAAAAAATAATCAATTCAATTATTTAGAAGACTTATTTTTGTACTGGATTGCCCTTAAAGCTCTAAACACGAAATTTAAAAAAAAAAAAAGATGAAAAAGAAAACGAATCCAGTAAAGCTAATAATTATTCAGTATTATTCAAAGCCATTTGTAGAACAGGTTATCAGAAGTACAGATACTGAAGAAAAGAGAAAATGTGATGGATTAAGTGACATTATAAAAGATGGAGAAAACATATTTAGAATGAGGAAATCTCAAATTAAGATCCAGTGACTTATCCACACCACCACCGAAGGCAGGTTACTATGAACCCGTTTTGCTCCTTGTGAGGCCGCTGGCTCAGAAACAGTACCTCCTTGCACCCAAGACTCTTTTATGGGTTCTAGTGGTACAAATAGGTAGAATGTCTTGGTAATCCCCTTTCACTAACTTGAACTAGTTAATGTATGACATAAGCTTTTCAATTATCTACTACCATATTTTAGTTAATATCGAGTGGGTGCTTTTTTTAAAACGCGTATTTCGCTTTGTTTCATCTTAGTCAACGTAATCCCAAGTTGAATAATTGAAACTGCTGTGCAAGAGCATTGTACATATTGAGGATACCGGAAGGGAAGCAATATCAATAAGTTATGCGCATACATACATTAAGATTAGGCGGAGATAGGTCCCACCTAATAACCTGGGTCAAGGGTTGTTTCACAAATTAAAGGAGCCACAAATGACTGAATTTAAATCGCCTTATTTGCGAGTCCACCTCTGTGAGGATTAGTTCTATCTCGAGTAGCTTTCCTGCTAAAAAAAAAATTAACTTTGATATTGAGATTTGTCTCATCTAAATTTTTAAAATACCTCAGTATAGAAAGGTTTTAAGCAGAAAATATCCTTTCAGGTTTCTGTCCCTTATGTTCTAATATATATGCCTCAGGATTCTCACCTTGAAATTCAAAATTCTCTACAAATCAGACTGTGAATGAATATAATGATATAAACTAGTATCTTCTAAAAGAAAATAAAGAGAGTATATTTATTCCCTTGGAAACCGTTTGGACACGATTAAAATCTGTTAGCTTTAGCTTCATTGAATGTTAAAAGATCAACAGCATTTTCTATTGGTTTTATCATGAAACATAACACCACAATTGAATCACCTCTATTCGCTACAAGGGTGGCGTATATTGTCAATGGGCACCTGCATTAATGAGCATATAATAATTGAAATTTCTTTATAGAAGAAGGTAAATGAAAATATCTCATCTTTACTGTTTTAAACTTATAAATAATTAAATTCTTACCATAATGTTACATATCAACTACCTCCATTTGACCGTTAATTTGTTTTTGTAAATAGGTTGAGTGGAACCATTGGAAAACATTTATTCAGTTTTCGAGTTAGTCAGTTTGTAGTGTTTAAAAAATCATTTGAAATCATTCTAGATTACGGTGAACTCACAAAGTTCCCGAAAAATGTAGTTAACTGAAAAAAAAAATCAATTTTCTTTTTTTCTCAATATATCACATCATCTCAAAGACCGGACTTCAAAACAGCTAATTCCGCGTGGCTCATCGTAGCTCGGAGTGTATCTTGAAAATGAAAGCAAAAATAAATATGTACTCACAAAAAGGAAAATATAAATCATTGGTTAATCATGGACCCTGTTGTTGGGCCGACAATAAAGCCCGGATTCTTCCTTATTAAACAGGAATTGTAAAAAATTAACGAATTTCGAGCGTTATATCGAAATTGGAAAATAATAAATATGGGTGGAGGTGCGGGTTCCTTGTTCAAAAATAAGTGTGGCCGGAGCTAACTACCCACACCCTAAAACCCAGTTACCGTCCATTGAAGGCTACATCATAAAACTGGTGTGAACTAGAGAGCATTCTAAAAATTGCTAATTCCGCATGGGTTACGCGGATTACATTAAACGGGAATGAAATCGGAAAGATTGCAAAACAGTAATGTATTTCAAGCGTGATCGACTGGAAGATGTTCACTACTAGCGGTAAAATTGGAAAATCCAAAAATACACCCCTCTTTTTTTAGATTTTCCAATTTTTACCGCTAATACTTCTCCCCTTCGAGCTATGATTCTGCTCGAAATTCATTCCTTTTTTATTCTCATTCCTATTTTATCCAGTGTGATAATGTAACTTCCAAGCTACGATAATCCTTCCGGAATTAGTAGTTTTTAGAATGCTTTAGAATGGTAAAGCTATTAACATAGTATAAAAAAAATATATATATAGCATGTTATATCAGTATAAATTTAAAATATAATGTAATGTTTGTAGGGGAAGAAAAAAGTTTCAGTAAAGGATTATTCACTCTGTTTTAATGATAATATGTCATGGTTCATTTCCGAATGTAAATAAAAATTTAATTTTAACCACAATGCGATTTAATAATGGAAATTAACAAAATAATTTGTACTTGGCTTCAATCCTCTTAATCTGATTTTCCATTGATTGAAGTATATTCTGAATGATTCAGACACTGAATTTTTCGATCTAGCTGATCGAATAAAATATGAATTTCATCTGCCTCTGGGGGTAGTGGTTGGAAACGTTCTTTAACACAGTCTAATTTAAGTTACGTAACATAATTTCCTTCTCTTCCTTCTGTATGAGTTATGTTTATATATTACAATGTATTAGCTACTTACGATTTGAACTGCATTTTGTTAAGAATGACAAACATTAAATCTGTGTTAAATATCTTTATCGTTTGTAAAGTCTTCCGCGCTCTGATCAATTCATCCTCATCTCAATTGCGAGCTACTTAACGATTATGATTTATAAGGGAAGTCCTCATGCTTTAGAAAAAAACCCATTAAAGGCGAAAGCATCGAAAAGGGCCCATCGCAGGCCTTTACAAGTCCCAAAGGGAGAAATAAATGCTCCTTTAGTCGCCCGAAAAAAAAAAAAAAAAAGGCGGTAGAAGAATAAGACCCGATCGGAAGGGGAAGATGCTGGCTGGCTAAGTGTTTCCCGAAATAACCTTTGTCTCGCCCTACAATTATTCACGGCTATTTGCATTGGATGTGTAGTCATCTCCTTTAACTGAGTGCAAGTAGTTCCATAGTATATCTTCTAATTTGTCTATTCATGTATTATATACATGCATAACACCAACACATCAATTCATACTCAGGCTGGAAGAAGCTTATGACTTGTAGGATATCCATCCATATTTAAATGAAACTTCTACCTTCATAATGGATAAAACCTTTCCTTCAAAACATTAACAAAGATTTATTCATTCGGAAGGACTACACCTGTATATCAATGTGTATATTTCTAGGATATAACGATGATAATTGCCTTGGGAGAAAAAAAAAATCTATTATAGTAAATTTTTTTATATATTTTCTACGATAGTTAAATAAAGGAGAATTAAATCCCCCCTCACAAAAAAAGAGAAAAATAGAAAAAGGTATAAGGTTTGTCAGCGGATATTTAGATGAAAAATGTTCGTAGTTTTCGACTAAAGTTCACTTTAGAAACAAATAATTTTTATAATAATACTTTTTTTTTTTAAGAAGTGGATTTTTTAATATTAATGGTTGGTAAGGAATCGGAGGGCCGTTTCTTAGCAGTAGCTCTTAAGCCGAACAACTTTTTAAAAGTTGCTACATCTCCCTTTCATAGGGTTACGGTTAATATTCCACCCTTCTCTGCCCACTCCTCCTTTCGGGTCTATAGAATACCTTTTTTATAATATCCGTTATTAGTTGTTGGAAACCCCTTCCGTGTAATTAATCTTTCTTGATAACTAACGGCCATTGATGGAAAATCCTCATATAAAAATTATATTGTATATAATATAAAATATAATTTATAAATTTTTATACTTGTATAATATTCTATCATTATTTCTGGAAATAGATAGTTTTTGTTTGTGCTGCTATGACTTTAAGTTTGGAGATTTTTTATAAATTGAACTAATCTTTGGTCTTTTCTTAGAAATTTGAAACTTTTTTTTTTCCTGTGTGTAAACATGTTCATTGAATAAAATGATATAAAAAAGTAAAAAAAAAATATTATTTATTTTTTCGTGCGTTACTGAAAAAAGTTTTCCGAAGGGCAATAATTTTTAAACATAGTTTGGATGAAATATAGGTTAAATTTAAATATAGGTTAGTCTGGAGGAAGACCCAAAATCCAAAAACATGAAATTTTACAGGATAAAAATATTTTGTGATCATTATTGATATCTATTAGATCTATGGAAGGCTGCAATCCAGTGTTAAATATTATAATTAAACATCTTGAATTTTTGTGAAAAAAATATAATGTGATTAGTTTTAGCAAAGTTTAATTTAAAGTTTTAGCAAAAAAGAAAAATTCATATTTTTTCCCTTCTTATTAACGAGGGATATATTAATACAGAAATGGGAAGATATGCCAACAATCGATATTATTTCTTGAGCGAAATGGGTTTTTTTTTAATATTATTATTAAATCACCTTATGGTTTTCATTCGAATTTCCTCCATTGATTAACTGGAAGGTCATACAAAAATGCGGAATGGAATTATTAAGGCTAGCTAGGAATCTGAGAGATGAGGAATTCAAAAAGGAAGGTGGTGGCTTTATTAAAAAAAATTGTTAAGCTACAATATTAGCTTCTTGGCTAACCCTCAATTACGGTTTTGATGCCGCTGTTTTGTAACGTTTAAGATAATCTAGGTTTTGGTTTTTTGTTAACTAAACATTTAATAAACAGTTTATCGTTTAATGCTCCCCTATAACTTTATTTTTTTTTTAAAAGGTTATTGTTTATTTGAACTACTTAGTTTTCAGATATGAATGATATTCAAAATATGATAATATTTTGAAATATATAAGTAATTATTTTATTATTGACAACGGACGTATTAATTCCTAATAGAAAAACAATATGAAGGAATAAAGAAGTAATGACATGACAGCTGTCTGAGTAACTGAGTATACTTATTTAAAACAGATTACCCATCTCGCGAATTCTTTTTCGATTCAGCTATCCATTTTTAATATATATCTTTTTATCTACAATCACCTTATAATTTATTCATATTTGAAGTATGTTTTATTAAACTTCTAATATACTAAATAGTGTTAAATGATTCTTTATATCGAAAAAAGTACATTGAAAATCCTAGATACAAACATAATCAGATTCATTGGATATTACCGAGGTGAAATTTTATTAGTTTAGTTAATGGAATTGGGAAGTTATCTCTCTTTTTAAAGTAATTATTGCTTAATTTCTATAGCTAAGGTCGAATGAGGAAGAGTTTTTATTCGATTATCCAATATCCCGGTTTACCGAATTTATTTGTGGTTATGCTATTTTGCCTACTGTAATGTATTTGAAAATAGATCCGAAATAAACTTGAGTTTACTTCTACCTATTTTTTCTCATGGAAATCAGTTTTATTAACTGTAATTAAACATATTCAATTTCACAGAAGTTTTATGCGACATTTTAATTAATGTTTATAAATATTTAAAAGAAAATATTCCTATACGCAATATTTGCTTTATGGGAACATGAAAAACATATAAAATATACCATGCCATAAAAGATGATGATTAATTATTTTATTGGAAATTCCATGGCATAGAATGGGGATTTTTAGGACTACTTGAAAAGGGAAATCCGAGAGGGGCCTATAGCCTTATTCAAGAAACCTCATTCATTGTTTCATTTTCAAGAACCTCTAATGCTGTTCTTGTTAAATATTTGTCTATCAATGTATTTCAATAAGGGATAAAAAAATGACAGCCTCATCATATCACGTGATGTTTGGATTTTAACAGCAAGGCATTAGCCTACTTGGAATGCGATAATGAAGTCGTTAAATGTAACATAGTTTATTGGTATAAGATAATAAAATTCAATTATTTTTATTTTTCGTTGATATTTATATACAGCAGAGCGTCTATCATCCGAACCATTTATTGTAGTGACTGATTTTTTAAACTGTTACTTTTATAAATTGATCATCTGATTACTTATTTGCATCGTTCAATTTATTGTTGTTCTAAATAAAAATAACATATTTTGTCACATGAAATATCTTTAAAAATGTCAAATTTTATTTTTTTTTTAAATTGAAAATTTGAAATATGAACACTTTAGACGTGTGACAATAGAAAATTCACTCTAAATTATCGATATTGCAAGGATCTTATGAACAACAAATTTCTAACAAATGTTTTTAAGCTTTATATTGATTAGAGGATTTAAATAATAAAAAAATTATTTATTTTTTTTCTTTTAACCCCTTAATGTCCCAGAGGTGCGATTCCAAAAATGGGTCCCAAAGGGATATGGATAAGAAATTAATTAACATGTAACAATGAAATTAGTCCATAGCTAAAATAGTGTTAAAATAAGTTAATAATTTAAAATAAGGATAACAGTTATATGTTCATTTATAACAACTTTAAGGACAATTGGCGATAGACGTAAGATTTGTAAAATAGATAACCAGAAGATAGGCAAACGCCCCGAAACGTTCGGACAATTAAATATAACACATGGAAGAGACTCCTTCATTAAACAAATCCTAGAACAAACCACTCTTCCTCACTTAAGTGATACATGTAACTAGGTAGATTTAATGAATTATTTCAGTTGATAATACGAACCAGTCCTGAAAATATTCGTTGTCGATATCATGAAAATCGATGATCTATTGTACTATTCTACAAGTTTAGTTGAATGTACAATTAAGGTGTCGAAGGAACTTTTGGTTTTTGTTAAGTATGCAGTTCTCATACTTAATATATGAAATAATCTACGAATTTATCGAATAATAAATTTAAAAGGATGGAGAAAGAAATTAATTCAAAAGCGTGTTCAATTATATGTCTTATGCTTGTTACTCCTTTTTTTTTCTTTGCTGTCAGAATAATATATTTTTAATTCATATAATATTGTTTACGAAGATCCTAGTAGATCTAGGGAAGTTTACTATAGTCCCTACACAATCGGTTCGGACATTCTATTATTAAATGCGGTGAAAGAAGACCATTGTGGAAGAGATGGGTATGGCATATGTTCTCCCCCCTATAGGCCCTTCCTATCAATATTCAAGACTTACCTCTCCTTCGGGGGATATATTCTATTGGCATATCTATGTCTCATTCTTGTTGGTAATAAGCTCGATCAAAGTGATGCTTGTTCGCGTTTGTTCGTTCGAAAATAAAAAAAAGAAAACAAATATTGTGATGTAGAGAAAAACTTTTTCCATACTTTTATTTATTTATTTTTATTACGGGCTTTTGATTCACTAATTCGAAGGTTATTTGATAGTTTTTAGTATCAGTGAATTAATCACACGAAAACTATTTTGTTGCGCAGAAAAATATTTTGTCAAGTTACGTAATCATTTTGATATTAGGAATATACAGGCAAAATCTTATTTTGCATAATCTTTCTATTATATACTTAAGTTTTATCTGTATTATTTAAATTCATTTCATTTTCCATTTCACATTTTGTGAAAAAATTAGAAATAGAAATGGTGGGGTAAATTTATTTTAAAATTAAATGATCAGTTGTTATGTAGAAAGCGATAATAGTGATAATAGTAGCGTAATGCTCAATTTTGGATTAAACCTCTATTATATACAACGTCTTAAATTTTAAAAGGACAACTGAAAAACTAACAGTTTATTGATTATCATATGTTAAAAAAGCCTAAATTGATATCTTTGTAATGTTAATAAACTTATATGTCAATTCTAATTGATAAAGAATATAATTCGAGCCGGGATAGCCGAGCGTGTAGGAGCGCGACCCGCTGTCGCACGCTCGAGCCGAACGGCGGCGATTCGAATCCGCCCTGGGAGGGTTGACTTTTATTTCGTGGGGCCCCACGGAATAATTCTCGACCGTCCCATTATTGTTAGAATAGGTTGGTTACAGCTATGGAGTAACCCCCCGTATGCCACACATGGCCAGGTAGTGGTACCGAACAAAAAAAAGAATATAATTCTTCCTTTAAGTCGCAAACCGTAGCGTTTCTAATAATAAAAAAAAAAAATTCATGATTAAATTATCATCTGGGGAAAATCAAGTACAATCCTAATAACGAACAGACACAGTAGATTTTTAGGAAAAAAAGATAAACCCTTCCATTTTTTATTTATTTATACTCATTAAGCCTAACACGTTAGGTATACTGACAGAGCAATGTATAATGTGATAATGTAAAATGGAGGTTGGTCTATCGTCAGACGGTCATTGGGTACCCCCTAGTTGTTTATTGAAAAAAATATTTTATTTCATTTTTACTAATCTAAAACTATAATTCTGGTAATAAACCTTTGCTTTTATTATAACTTAATTACATTATGGGTACACTAGATTAATTTTTAAAGCTATTTCGCTGAAATTTAAGAAATGTATATCCTCCCCATTTTACCACCGCAGGCACCCACACGCATCCATTTTTACCTACAGGACTCAGGGCTTGTGAATAAAATAGAAGAAATAGCGAAAACATTTGCCATAATATCCAGTTTTCTAGTATTGTCTAACCCCTGTTGATTAGACTTTTTTTTTAAGAAGTAGAAAACTTAAATCGATTAATCGGCATTCTCATAATACTATACCGCTTTGGGGTTAAGTTTGACGAAACCTTAATTTCTTATTAAAAAAAATGTGAAAGAATATGAAAAGTTATACATACATCCAATAGTAGTAACATAGGGAATGGTCGTGAACCTTCTTGCTTTTTCTTCTTTTTCTTAACAAATTAGAGCCCCTTTCATCCTCAGGACTCCATTTTATGACGCAAATAAAATTATCGACAAGGCATTGCGCAATGTAAAAGACTTGTCCTAAAATGGCTTCATACTCTTTCTAACAATTAACTCCCATGGTTCTTATGTTGATCCTTCAAACAATTGTACGCCTTCGCGTAGGTCATTTATTAGTTTATACAATTTATTGATGAATAACTTTTGGATTTCTCTATATAATATGGAACATTCCTATTTAATATCAACATTATGCGGTCGTTTGTTTTGTTTTTTAATTTATTATTTACAACAATGATGGATGAGACGGTTGCGTTAAGATGTCAGATATCTAAGTCTCTTACGTCCTATCTGTGACAGAATTATTGGAATGGTCGCCAGACTGTCCCAGAGGAGGGCTTCCATGCCTTCACTCGCGCCAGGCCCAATTTCTTGGGGTTAAGTGGATTCCAACGCTCTTGGAAGTCTTTCTTTAAAAAAAAAAAAATCCAAATTCATCTATCGTTCTCATAATTTACCTTGTCAGTTTTTAGACTGGGAAGGATAGTCCAAAAGTGCTCATAAACGGATTACCCTGGATTTGATTATCTGCTAATATAATTCGTAAATTGGATTGCTATTTAGCCTGTAATGTAGTTTGACATCTCAATTTTCGCCCGTTGTTGGCAAATTAGCGGAATAGAATTTAAACCAAGGGGATTCTCATCAATTGTAAACGTTAAATTTTCAAATGTTTAATTTTAATAAATTTTATTAAGAGAAGGTAAATGAAATGAAAGGTTTCATTATTTACGCTCATTACCCAAGTTTCTCTGGTAGTATTGTTGAGAGACAACACTGCACTCATTGGCCTTCACTGCATGCCTCCTTCCCTCCTGCCGTCGAAGTAATTATATAAATATATGCATACGAAGGCTGATAAATAACAATTAGGTAAATGTTTAAATAAATATTTTTTTCAAATTATGACACGGTCTTTCGACGAATAAATAGGTTTTTTGAAGTAATATTTTTGCAGAAATTAGCGCCCCTCTCAAGGATCCGATGTGTGAATTTAAATTTAACCTATGATTCAAAGAACCTTTCTTAAGAACGTTAAATAATGCAGCAGGTCTTTGGCTTGGTACATTAATTTGACTGTTAAGATGATTATTTGTCAATAACACAATTGTCAATAAGTGCATTCTTTACATTAAGGGTGAAAAGGCTTTTTCATTGATCCTTCGACTTCGATTTGATTTGAGTATTTTTTAATTTGATTCGAATTATGACTTTTTCGGCTTTGTCTAAAATTGAAAATTAATGTTAAAATTGAAAATTAAAACTATATTTAAAAATTTTGAATCAATTTCAGTTTTTCCTAAAATTTCATGTCGTGATGTAAACGTTATTGTATATATTTTTTTTTACTTTGATAAATGTATTCTCCTTCGTGCTGTGTTCAAAGCATTCATATTTTATCTTGTTGATAATTTGATAAAGAGATATACCGTTTTAGTGTCTTTGCCTAGGATACGTTGAGACTATAGCCGATGGTCTAGCACTGATGACGCTTGGAGATCGATTCGTCGTATACTTTACGAGCGTCATTAAACCTCTCCAAGGGATATGCTATGAGGGAAGTAACGGCCCAGTGCAGAACGTCACCGAAGGAGACGCATTTACTGCGCCCCTTGTGCAGTTTATTGTTACTTCATGTCCTAACGTTTGTGGTCAATCAGGCAGGGACATCTCAAAACTCGCTTAACTGTCCAAATAGTTTATTCATCACCTATCCTATGCCCAGTCATAGTTTTAAGTTATACTGATAGCTTGGATTTGTTGTTATCCAAAGCATTATAAATATTTTAAAAAGAATTATATAGTATATAGTAATCATTTCGTCCATTCAATAAGTACTGACCACCTAGATGTGGTATTGTGGATGGTCGGTCATTTTATGGCTGGTAACCTGTAATATATTACTGTAAATTATTACTACTTAATTTTTTATTATTATAATTTTTATTTTTTTATAATATAAAATAATATATAATTAAATATATATTATATATTGTATTATCTTCTCCGGAGAATCTGACTAAATTTTGGGACAGGTGGAGAGGGAAATATAAAAAATGATGTCTCATTCATCGAATTTAATGACGTTCTTAGGAAGATGCCGCCAAAAAAACTCCTTTAAAAAATAACATGTAAGATATATCTTCGAATATTTATAATTTGCTAGTGTTTAAATGATGAGATAGCAGTTGGATTGAAGTCCACCAGCAAAATAATCTTTTAGTAATCTACTAAAGAATATAATGCCGGCAACTGATATATAATCCCAACTTTTAGGTTTTACTCACAAAGCTGCTTAATACAACTAAGCTTTTTATCTCGACACGCATCGCTTCTTCACTCATTAATAGGATTTCTTCTTCCTTAAAATTTTTAATATAATTTATATTCCTCAGTTTGTAGTATTTATTGGCCCTTTTGCAGGATTCACTATGATTTGGAACAAGGTAACTATTAATATTAAATTGTGCGAATTTCTCTAAATTATCATGATTATTTATCGGGAGTAACGTTTTATGCATAATGAATACTTAGTAAGTAGCTCATGACATATATCTGTATATATATATATATATATATTTTTTTTTATTTTTTTTTTTTAATTATAATTATTGTCTGGTGAAATTTAGGGAATTCCTGTAATCTTCTGATGTAATAATATATCAATTTGGTTTAATGAAAAATTCTCAAGTGAATGAAACCAAATCATTACCAAAAAAATATAGCCGTATTTCTGTCATTTTTCTTGTCTCATTTTCTTGTAACATTGTTTCCCATAATCTCCGTTATATTATTTAATTATTTTTTGCTGCATTTGATGGAATTTTGTGCATGTGTTCTTTTCTTATTATTATTTCCGTCGTTTTGATTTCGTGTATTTTTGTGACTGGACTTCTATCAGCTTGTAAATGTACTACGATCTATCGAGCCTATCAATTTTCCACTCCACTGTAATTGAATCGATAGTTGGGATTTACTGTCGGTTCCAGCGAGAAGGGGGAGTGGCGCGGCTATTTATCCTGGCAACATTATTTTTGGCGCCGCGTTAGTTGTCTTTATGGTTGCGTATGGTATTAATCCTTGAACCTGTTTCGGACATGGGCAACGAAATTATTTTTGTTTAATATTTATTTACATTGATATTTTTTTTATAAATTTAGGTTTTTATCATAATTAATGGAAGGGCATAGGAGAAAAAAAAACCGTCAGTAAAAAAAAAGATAATTTTGAGAAAAATGCATTAGAATATTTTCTATTTCAGGGGATTAACATTAGAATAAGTCAAAAAAATGAACTAAAAGAAACTAAATATTCCAATTGTATCAGTAACCAATATTTTTAAGATTATGTGACTAAAAAAATTGAGAGTGCAAGTAACACCAAGAAAAACGCAATTGAACTTTGGAAATATATTTCTTCAATCAATTTCTCCAGGTAATTCATTTCCACCGATGGGTCGGCATATTCCTCGTCACTTTCTCCATTGAGATCATTGTACTTCAAATTTTGGTAAAAAATCTTTACCTCTGTATTTTCCTTGAACTGCAATAAACGGATAAGATCCCGATATTTTCCAGTTTTTTTTTAAAGGTTTCCACTCAGTATTCAAATTTTACATCGGTTTAAAAGGAGTTTTTTTGTATTGAGATTTTTTTTTTACCATGAATGGCTTAATATTTTTAAATCCCTAGCAAATCTAAAGTCTCACTGTAGTATCTGTAATATAATTAGCGCAATGAATGACGTAACTTTCCCCCAGTTTAGCCTATTTTTAATCAAATATTTCAGCTGAGTTACGAGATTTTGTATAAATATGATTTAGATTTGATTATATTTATATATTTATATTCTGTATAACTATTCAAAAAGTATATTTCAGCAACTACTAGATGGCACCGTTACTCCATTTCCTTGAAAAATACGACTTACAGGGTTTTTCCCCCTGTACTCATCAATTATCATTTCAGTCATATAAACATGTTCTGTTACTGGTATTTTCATATTAAAAATTGGGTATTGTGTGATTGAAAATGTTTTGAATTTTTGTTGAACATATACTTACTTCAACATCAAAAGAAAGTTCTTCTTTTTACGATGTATTAATTGTATTGCGTTTGTTTGGGATATCTTACTTTGTTTCTCTGATCGTGCTGAAATTGCTGATCTTTTTTTTTTTTTTTTTTTTGAAATTTTTCTATTACTTTCCTGACAATCGACGTTAAAGTTCGCTACTTGCGAAACAAACGGACCAACAGTCGTCGTTTGTTTTTTTGTCTCCTATAGAACTAAAGATGAGTTTGCTGTAAGCATAAAATTTTCAATTTTATCTAATCCGTTCACGAAATTCTCCTTTGTGGTACAATAAAGCGGATTCCTCCTCATACTCCCGTCATATAAAGTGGGACAAAGTGGCAGGACCTGGTAGGTCACGCTCTGGCGAACCCTAATAACCGAGGCCGGCTAACATGGACCCGCTCTCTACGAGTCCTCGCTCAACCGTCCGTGGTCAAAGCTTTATCGATGGCTCTCGTGCCTCTTGATAATTAAATACCGGCTTTCTCTTATTTTTAAATATATATAACCACAAATATTGTCTCTAAATTTACTAAAATAGAGGTATAAAATTCCTCCAGCCACATCGATTTTTTATTTTATTTTTTCAAATTGTTTGAATATTTTATCATCATAAGGTAAAGGTTTTTTTTTTCCAAAAGCAGTCACTTTGGAAATCACCTGTACAGAAATTTCTATCGGAAACAGTTACTGCTTTTGGGAGAACGTCTTTAAGCGAAAAAAAATCTGGTGCGTGCACGCAACACACAACTTTCACTTACCAACTTACTTACATTAGAAATTAATGCGTTTTGTTAATTGCCACTTCTCAAATGAACAGAACAGCTTTAATTATAACGCATTGGTTTGTCATTAAAGGCGTACGGCGCATGCGTGAGCTCAAGGTGTTTTATGAGTTGACGGAATATTTTTCTTTTTTTCTCCTGTATATGTTTACTTGATTTTCTTCATGTATCATATTTAGCCATTTCTTATTTTTAAGCGTGATGAGAGACAGTTAATTTCTCAATATAAACTAAAACAATGGTACTTTATAGAAAAACAAAAAAGGCCCCTTCCCCATTCAAGCCCCCTCAGAACATTTTAAGAATGATAAAGCTTACCTGATATTAAATAACAACTAATTTTCATTAAACATAACGAATTTGATAAAAATTTAAAAAATACAAAATTTATTAAGTAAAGTCCCCCCTCCGGTTGATCAATTTTGATGAAATTTTTACAGTCATATCTTGGACATATCAATAGATCAAATACTCAGTTTAATCAAAATCGTTAGAGCCATTTTTGAGAAAATCGAAAAAAACTTAAAAAGTTATTAAGTAAAGTACCCCCTCCCTTTGAGCAAATTTGATGAAATTTTTGCTGTCACATCGAGGGCATATACATACTCTAAATACCCAATTTCAGGTTCGCACGGTTTATAGTTTTTGAGCTAGTCTGTTCACACACACACACAGACACACACACACACACACAGACCATTTCGCGGGACTTGGTTATTTTGACTCAGGGGACCCCAAAACGTGTATTTCCGTTGAAAACCGGAAGTCGAAAATTTTCACGATCGTAATACTTCCACTTACTATATATTTCATATATAGGTAAGTGAAAGTAATACAAGTTCTTTGCGAACGAAGACATGTAAACTTGGTTTAATTTTATTTATTTTATATTTTTTTTACTCATTAAAAAAAAATCTCACGGAATATGGGAGGTCCATTATAACTAATAGAAATATCCATTTCATCTAGTGATTTATTTATTTTCCTTTTTTTTTTTTTTTTCGTCTGAAGCATGTAGTGGAACATTTATCGCTCAATCCTTTCAACAATTTCATATCTCAAAAAACATTAGGGGTGACCTGTGGTATAGTGGTTAGCATGGCTACCTATAATATTAAAGGTCGCAGGTTCGCGTCCCGCGGTGACCCTAGGATTTTTTAGTGGGAGTAAAATATCCTTGGCTATGCCGTCCCTCGGATAGGACGTAAAATGGAGGTCCCGAGCCTGTACTATGTCATGTACTCGTTAAAAGATCCCTATCCTGATTATACCTGAATAGGCAAGATTTAGGACTCCCACTGTAGCATCGTCCGATTAGCCTTAATGGCATAAAGTGACGTTAAACAAACAAAAAAAACATGATTTTGAGGAGTGTGAAGTTAATGCTCAAAAGTATAATCAAATGTTTTCAGATTTGATATTAAGCATCCGATTGAACTCAATAAAAGAGCAGTTCGCTTTAGATAAAAACAATTAAAAGCAGCGTATGATAGGTAACCTGGAAATAGCAAGTTATAAACCCTGAGCCAGCGGCATCAATCTCCCGCCACTCTCTCCTCGGGCCCGAGAAATACACGAATAGCCTAAAAGGTGGGGAAGGGAAAGGAACAAATATTCAAAATATTTAGATTAAATGTAATACTCCTTGGATAGATTTTCATGATATTTCTATCACAAATATTTTTGCAAATATTTAGTATAGTCACAAATCCGAAAATCAGAAATAGTCACAAATATAATTGCGATTTCGTTTATCATTTGTCAAGAGTGTCAGGTTAGTTTTTAAATATGCACGAACCATCTACATTTTTTTTTTCAATAAACCTATTTTATAGCCATGGCTCACTTTTTATATTTACATATACATATATACTACTACAAAATAATATTTAATCGGACTGTAGAAATGAATCAAAAATGTTAATTATAAATGAATAAGCAAATGACGCTTAATAAAGTATTGGTAAATTTTCTTGCAAACAAGCAACGTATTAGGAATACCGAAGGTCAACATTGTTTAGTGGGTGGAAGCTCTATAAAATAACGTTAGTAGCGAAATATATCTATATTTAAATCCAAAGTCTAAACTTCTTTTTTTTTTATATTAAATATAATTCATTTAACAAGATTTAAAATTTGCAATCTGCATAATTTCTTTGCAATAAGCAAAATTTGTGGGCTGCTTCGACAGCGTTCCTGTGCAGGAGTAGTAATTAATTTAGATGGTCTCTTGGCCACCTCCTTCGAAGTCTTCGGGGTGGGCTGTAAGGATTGTTTAAGTTTTTTAATTTGTCTGTCAGTTGGGTTATTATAAACCAGTCTTTGGTGAAAGTGGATGTAATTGTCTTTGGCTGTTACAAAAACTGTTGGAATGTTTAAGTCCGTATGTATAATATCGTTGCTGACATAATATGGGTCATTCTCGTCAAAACGTACAATTCGATGGCCCGGCAATTTTAGAGTAGTTAACGAAAAAGTTCCAAACTCTGGAAAACATTTTCCAATTAAAAATGTTGTGCTCTTTCTGGTCGACCTCATTTGAAAATGACTAAATGACTGCTTGATTACGAAAATTCTAATTGTGTACTCAAAAACGTGGTTTTTTCAACCCATGACAAGGTAGTCAACATTGGCCACTTGGCACGGGCGCACATTTCAACATTTCCCAACTTTTTTTTTCTCATTTTGTCCTTTTTGATCTAAACTTTCCGAATCTGTAGCCAAAATGTTATTTATCTTAATATAAATGAGCTTTTTTTCATGAAAATTGCGGGTCCCCGAGCAGTAGGTCAGTCCCTGCCGCTCTCAGGATTTCTTCAATTTAGGACACCCAGAGGGCTCATAGGGGTTCTCACCACTTGTGCAATGATAAGACATCCTCCCCATCCATGTGGACGCCTCAGTTATTGTATCTAGTGAACAGCAAGATGTGGTGAAGTGAAGAAGTCGGCGCTTTCGTGTGTTGACAAGCATAGGTGCTCAGTCCCTGCCACGGTCTCACAAGGTTAGTTGCTATGTTATTTCCGGTTTTCTTTCACATTTTGGCAAAGCTAATTCAAAGAAACACGGTTTTGGAATCATTTACCCCCTTTTTTCACGCTGAATCGAATACTGTGGTCAGCTGAACCCACTGTATTTGTTCAGTCTCACATATCTCAGTTATTTTTAAATTCAAACTAACGATAATTCGCGCCTATCCAAGGCTCCCACCTTTTCAATATGTAATAGTTCTAATAGGTTACTATTGTACTTCAACTTCAAGACGGCCGTGCATAAGGAGGCACTGGAATCAGCAGTCAGAACTTCCCCGCCATGTGCGTCATCTCCACCACCATTTATTCTGCTCTCCAGATTGTTGCCGAACACATTGTCACGAAAAATATACAAAAAAAAAATTATTACTATTTAATTAAAATTAGTATATAATTATTCAAGAGGGCTTTGAATCTATTTTTGTATGTAATTAAAATGTTTGTTGTTTTAAAAGTTTTGAATTTTAACAATAAAGACGGTTAAAATCAAAAGGAACTCGATTGGTTTATATAACTCATCGCCATACTTAAAAGTCATATACTTGAAGTCTATATATATATATATATATATATATATATATATATATATATATATATATATATGTATGTATAGTCTAGTACTTCATTTTGACTTTGAGATTTAATGTAAAATTCAATGCGACAATAATTTAACTCGTGAGAAGAATAAGGATTTCCTACCCCATGTCAGTTCCTGTCTTGTAAATTTTTTATTTACACCTATTATTAATTACTATTAAAAGAGGGAATTAAGCTCGCCGAATGATCTAATTACATTTGGGGATGGTGCACGGCACGCATACAAATTTTTTTGATAGTCTACGAGAAGGTTTCAACTTTGAAAACTGATTCCCTCAAATTGTACGTTTTCACGAGAATTACCCATATTCCGCTTCTACTATTTTTCTTAACACTTTCGACTGAAAGGACTGAATTTTTTGGACGTTGGATTTCTTGGCAGAACTCCACAGTTCTACACCGTAAGCCATATCGCTTTTTAAAAAAAAATATACAAAGTTAGTTAGTTAATTAGGGATAATTTTGACCGTCTGTCAAGTAATCTAGATAAAAGTCCAAAGCGTTTTCCAAGTAAGTCTTTTGTCCAGATAAAGTCCTAAATATTTAATTTGATTAGATTCCGAAATTAGTATTTCGTTGAAGAATATTTGGGGGCAAAGATAAGTGTGAAGACTATATGCCCACTCTTTTTCTCGTTCATTTTAATTTTCCACATAGCGGCCCAGTCTGCAATATCGTTCTTAGGTGGTTCTGAAGAGTTTTAAATGCAAGAAAAGGACTTTCATTTAGACAAAGAATTTCTGTATCGTCAGCAAAAGTAGCCTTTTTTTGTATATGGCCAAAAGTGTAATATTTTTTATTAAAAAAAAAAAAAAAAACCATCCGAGCATAGCGTAACTCAAGAAATATGAGTAAAATGATTTTTAAAACCGTCAATACAAAAAGCTCTCTCAAGGGATGCCCCAGGATATTTGGGATATACTTGGCAATATCTTCTTTATCCCTTTTTCGTCCGGCTTGCGAACATAAAAGTGGGCAGTGGGTTAATAAAAAGAGGAACGCCGGGTGTGGTAGAGGACATCCTTTCGAAAGAAAGAAAGGCATCGCGGATATAAAGTTAAGGAAGGATATAGTAGTAGGGCTTTGAAGGAGGGAGGAGCAAAAAGTACACAAAACGATTGATCACTAAGCCTCTTTCGTACTCAAATTTACTCCTATCTTGGGATCTTAAACAATCAACTGGTCTTAAAACTTGAATGATTTAATTCAGCTTTAAAATGACAAAAAAAAAGTTTTCTAATAGGTTTTTTTTTATTTTATCGTTTTTGCTATAGTTAATCATCTGGTTCTATATAAGCAAAAGAAATATCAAACATAAACTATTAATTTTATATAATCCTGATCCTTCCATCTATCCCTGCCCCACTTCCCCAGCTCCAATATTATTTATTGGCCAAGGTACACATAGTTGGATATAGTGCCATTGACCATAGAGAACACTATTTTTAGAGGGGAATTGTATTGCTTATCACCTTAATTTATCTATTTAAATTTCGGTATTTACGTACCGGTACTTATGCTATGCTGTTATCATATTGATCAACTTCGTATCATTATTGTTAGTTGTCATTTGTACTTACTTAGGTGTATTTTGAGATTTTAATTTTGTAACAATTGTTTTATGTTTATTAACTTGATTTGTGAAGAACTTATGAATTCCACACATTCGAAGTAATGTGTTATCATTGACGTAAGATTAATAAATCGGGTCCTTTTTCCTTTTGATTTAACTTCTTTTTTTTTTCTCGCGTTTCATCATTTAAGTTGTTCTTTATTGTGGCGGCGGTGGGCGATCAAAAAAAAAAAAAATTTTAATACACCAATTCCGCCCGCCTTCCATAGGCTGGTAAATTAAAATATAAAGAAAGCCTTAAAAATTAAGGAATTTAAAAAGGTAAAAAAATAAATAAATAAACAGATTTCGAATAGCAGCCAAGCTAATTTGAATTGTAAATAATGGTGGAAAATAAATACAAATTAAAGAAAAAACTCTTTCCTGGAAGATGGAGACTGCTGGCTGGAAAAAACCAATTCTTCGATCTGGCCAGATCAATAAAAGTTTTCATATATGCTGCTCTGCAATGGTCCAATGTGGGCAAGCAAAATATAAAATCTTTATTTCTTTGCGTAAGTACTGCCTTACCGGGAGCTCGAGCCGAACTGTCCGGAATTAGACGATAGTGCCCGACTAATACGCCTTTAGTGTACGTGGCTAATACCCTTTAATGTACACATGCTATTACCTTGTACACTAACTAAAATATTTACGTGTTGGCTACAACATTTATTATAATTTTTTTTTTATTTATTTTTTTTTTTTTGAACATGCGTTTAGTTTTCGCTTCGCACATGTAGATTTGTGATAACTATATGCTAATGAAATTTTAAAAAAATCTTAATTAATTTCGTGGAGAAACGAACTATTTAAAAACCTAGAATTATATTAATGCTCCTCTCATTTTTCTTTCATTTATCACCGGGATAAAAGGTTTGTGTATAAAATGTTTCACCTGATAGCGGCGGAGGCAGAAACCATGTTGATCCTTCCAAGTTAGCCCTTCTGAGATATATTTCTTCCTCTGTGAAAGCCTTTTTCCAAATTTATAGCTGCACTCGAAACTGTTTTGAACTATCTGATTTACTAGCTAGGAGCTCTGTAATGGTTTGGGCAAACACCTCTCAGCAACTAGTAGTATGTTTATTGTTTTCCCGTAGTACACTGACCACGAGTGGTGTTAAGTGCGTTGACAGGATCTGGACTACTGGATCCTTGACTACTAGGCCGCCATTATATCGATTATATTATATTGTTTTTTATCAATATGTTTAATATTATATCATACAACATTAGATATTACAGTTTCCTTTAGTTTTCTAAATTTGATGAGTAGTTCAAAAATCTACTAAATCTCTTTTTTTAACTTATTATTATTATTTTGTATCAACTGAATTTTTTGGGAAAGTTAATCGAAAAAATGTATATGACCGAAAATGTTCTTGAAAACCTGAAAAGATTGACACCAATTAGAAACCTCTACTACCAAAACCGCGGTTTTGCGCTTATAACTCGCAATCGAAGGCGAAATGAGTGATTTTGTATATTTTTCCGGTGTAGCGATAAAGGAAAGATTTAAAATGATGCCTCGTTGGTGAATTTTGATGAAGTAATAAGTAATAAGTTATGGCGTACCGAAAAAAAATAATAGATATGATATTAAAATATTTTATAATATTCATTGATGTACCCTAGGAAAATAAATTGTATTAAAAAAAAATTCTGATCTTTTGATAAATAAATTTAAAATTTATTTATAAATTTATGATATGATTTTTTGTTCCGAGATAATTAAATGTAATGTGTTTTAATCGCACCACTAGCTCTTTTTTTTTTTTTTTTTTTTTTTTTTATCTCAAAGGACTTTCCTTTAAATGAAATTGAAGTTCAATATGTATCTGTCTAGACGTGACTTCCCAGCAGCCGTAGAATTCTTTGGACACGGAAGCTGCTGCCAACCGAATGAGCACATTGTGTTTCCAAAAGTTAGCAGCGGTGCCCACGTCACTTACAAAAGATATCGAGTTATTCGTGCGTATTTAAGTTACCCGCTCTTTCCTAATATATTTACCGAACTTCCTCCCAGTTTCCTTTTGTTCGCTTGTTCTCGATCTCCAAGGCGGTGTTAAATCTTTCATTATTCAAGTTTTCTATATTGAGGATTTAGTATTGAACTTTGGCATAAGATTAAACTAAAAGACTTTTGTGAAAGTTACAAATATTGCTGTTAGCTCGTATAAACCGAAAATAGGTCTGCTATCTTGTTGAATCAAACATTTAGGCTAGGCGCGTACCTTATTAATCTTAAAAAAAAAAAAAAAAAAAAAATGTGAAAAAATATTCGTATCGTGGCTTAATTCATAGTTTTGATATTATTTATGTTCGAATGAATGGAAAACGTACTACCTCAGTTGTAATTGGCTGAGAAAATACGTTAATCTGTCAAAAAGATTTTTTTCCAAGGTCTTGGTTAATATGAACCTTTCTACGAGTCTCGTAGGACCGAATATGCTTTGTTCGTCTTAACAACATATAATGCTATTTAGTAGTAATTTCAAATTTTTGGAGCACATTATTATGACTGTTATTAAAGGAAAATTAGATGGTAATACTTTATTGTATCCTTGCATTGTCTATTTCCTTTTTCAGTGCAGTGCATTGTACCGTCGTTTTAGTATTCATACCCTAAGCATTTAATATATTTTTCCATTCATATGAGGTTTTTTTTTCATATTGTATTATATACATAAAAAGAAAATAAGTAATAGACAAGAAAGTTTTAAACTTTAGGTGGGAAGAGAGTTTTTACATTTGTATATGATTGACAATCAAGCCCCACCGATTATAAAAGGTACTACAAAACTGGTGCAATTGAAACAGCAAACAATAAAAAGTTAAATTAAAATAGATATTGCAAAATTCAGAACTGGTTGAAATAATCGACTCTTTCAATAGTATTTCAAGTTAATAGCATTTTTTAACTTTTGTTCGTTGGTGTAGTAGTATTACCTCCTCTTTCGTTTTAAACCTGAATAATTATTCTTATGATTACATTATTATATGCCTGCATGATGAAAAATTGAAATGGAAGGCGCGTTTACCGTGGCGAGGTATCGAAAGTAGAAGACTTAATTATTCATTAGCCTGTACAAAGAAAGCCTGTTTACTTAATTAACGATGGGTCGGTCCAGCCATTTTCTTCCCTATCGTTCGGCAGTCAGCCCTCTCATTTTTTTTTTTTTTTTTTTTTTAATATTCCCTGATACCAATCACTGCTTACTTATGGAAGGAGCATGATTAATTCATTCCTAAGAAATTAGCTCCATATTCAAGTAGCATATATAGATATATAGATATATATAGATAGACATATATAGATAAAATTGAAGATATCCTGCGTCATATAGATTTACCTATTCCTTTTGTGACTCCTCTATCAATCGTAACAGAAAGTTCTTCTTGACCACGGGATAAACTTTCTGTTTCTGAGCAGTCAGAACCCATGGCCAAAGAATCCCTAAACAAATCCGATCCTGGTCACAGTCTAAATTTATTTTTTTACATAATCTCGCATAATGGTAGGGGTGTTTGTGTGTAAATAGACTTGCTGAGAAACTATTTAACATACGAAACTGAAATTAGGTATTTGAGGAATGTATTTAACAAACATTACATACCGATTTTCCGTATCTGAGCTGAACTGAAAAAAATCAACATAAGTTTAATTTTATTCAATTACGACTTTAATTTGCTTTTCTGATTAGTTTTCTTAAACTAACGTAAATCTGAAATCTGTTGTTCACGAAAATAATCAATTACAAAATGAATAATAATAAATACATTTGCCGCTTAAAAATGTGACCTAAACCTTCTGGGTAATTTTTATTTGCACCTTATGCAGTTGAGCAGCATTACTTTGTTACTCAATAAAGTATTTCACTCTGTTTACAAAAAATAGTGTCAATACAAAAATTATTACCCAAGTCTTCGAATGAAAAGGAATTTGGTATTATTCAATTAAAGAATTCACTTAAAAATAATGATATTATGCTGTTTAAATCAAATGAATAACTTTGAATACTATCCAGGGTTTAAAGGATATTTTTTTTTTAGTTTTCCAGGCCCAACTATATTCTGGCGATCACATATATTGGAAAAATGGTCTAATATGCCTACGAACCAAATTACTATTTTTTATCGAAATCGGAATATTTTACAAAATACCGTTTATTTGGATCCCCAAATCGTTATTAAACTAAATTAAAAAGAATTACATTATAGGTACAAAGTCATAAAACATGTTATTGTTATGTTTGAAATCTAAGTAATTCACATGAACCGTGAGATATGAACTTATAATATTAGGCAATGACGATTGTTTTTATCTTTTTTTAGAGATGGGTAGCTTGTTCAAGTTTCTTTAATGGGATTGTGACAATTCTGCATACTTATTTATTTTTTTGAAAAAGGGGCATCCTTTTAACATAATTCGCTTTGTTTTTAATTTAATGATCCTTTTGATACAATGTGCCCTTCTTTTTATATTTAATTTATATTGTTATTAAAAGCATATATTTCCTACCAGATAGAAAAATCTAATTTGTCCTAATATAAAACATGTTGATACTTATTTATATATCTTAAAAGAAAATATTAAGAGGTAATTTACATAATTTGTTTTTTCTGATATTGTCAAGTTATTCCAAAATTTTACAAGGAATTATTTATTAGTATCGATCTATTATATTGAATTGCTGCTAAATTATCATTAACGGAAGAGTTGATTCAATTTATTTAGATAATGATTTTATATAATATCATGTTTTAAATAAATGAATACGAGCAAAGTAGAGTGTACCCTTTAAGGTAGATATCCTTCTTAAAAAGAATGTTGTTGGGATATCACGAGTAAACACGTGGTTAGGGTATTAAGAGCCCAGCCAGCTGTTTGAGCCTGTAGCCATTATTAACGGTTAACTTAAACCAGGCAAACTAATAACCAAAGTAGAGGATGTCTTGATCTAAGGTTAGCTTAACTTACCCTGTAATTAATATCTTGGGCATGTACTATTAACAAATATTAGCTTTTACGTACATAAATATTTGTTCTTATAATCCTGCAAATAGATGTCCTGAGTATGCTTCTATTTCGTAATATCGTAAAAAAAAAACCAATAAAAATAACTATTGACTTCTTCTTATTGTTTTTTATGGTTTATGTAACAACGTTATTAATCGTCCTAAGAACAGTTTTTAAGGATTATAAATTATAAATTCTACAAATAGACGCCTACCGGCCGCATTACTTTTATAAAAAGGAAAAACATTGTTTCTAGACAAATTTTATGTTCCATACTTTTATTATCTTACGAGCAGAACCTACCACGCGTTCCTGTTGCTCAGTATAATGCGTTGAAGTAATTATATCCTATTCTTTTTGATGCCGTCAAATCAAAATTCACTGATTAAGATAAAAACGTTTCAGCTGATCTAAAAACCAACGGGATTTAAAATAGCCCTTTTGACCAACTTTAAAATTGGAGGTAAAGAATTTTGAAGAAAGAAGGTTGAAAGTTTTTATTGTAAAATGGAAAATTAACTAATAAAGAATATAATTGGAATTAGGCTTAGTGCAAACACAATACAGCGAAAATGTACCGAATTAACTTTTGTCATAATACATATATGTAAATAAAATTCAGAATATAGCACATGGTTCTACCTGAAAAAGGTTATGAAAAGTTCCCAAACCGAATGTGAAAAAACCATACATTGTTACAGTACTACTTATCAAAAGAAAAAATTTAATTTACGAATGAGATAAGTCATAACTTTTATAATAATAATGTACATTTTCTTTATTATTATTAGAATTCACAATTTTTATTTATTGTATTAATAATAGGTGCACTATGATTTTCGTTAACCTGTCTTTTGCTAAAACAAATAGATTCGATGTTTTTCCCAAAAGGGAAAAGGCGTCAAATAATAATTGCCCACGGGAAAAAAACGGGTTATCCACGTCCAAGCTGGAAAAATAGATTTGGCAACTGGATGCTTCCCACTCTAAATATCGGAAAAAAAAGTGTTGTGTCAGTAAAACAACACACACCGCCATCTGATAGAAATTTATAGAACTTACAAATAATGACACTCAATCGTAGTATAATAAGCATTTAATTTGCAGTAAAAGAAATACTGAGGCCAATAATCGAGATATAAACTATCCTATCTTTAGAGTTGGATAAAACTACACACAATGACCCAAATTTCATCAAAATCAGTAGAGTAGTTTCTGAGTTTACCTCCGACAAACATCCAACAAACCGATTTTTATATATAAAGGTAAGGTTTGGAATTCAAAAAAATTGAAAAATTTATCCATTATGAAATATATCATTTTTTTCAAGTTCTTGGTTTTAAATTATGGTGAATTTCGATAGAACATTTAATACAATACTTGATGATGCAGGTTAAAATATTGTTCAAACGGTTAATTAATTGTATCATTTATTTATTTTATCATTTATTTATTTTATCATTTATTTATTTTGTACCATTTATTTATTTATTATCATTCGTTTATGCGTTACATTGTTCATAGCCGTTAAATCATAAATTGGATGATTTTTCATCTATTTAATTCGCAAAACTTGCGAGTATTTACGGGAGATGACCAATTTTGGGCATCTCGAGTATTTACGGGAGATGACCAATTTTGGGCATCTCTTGATGGACCGCATGTCACGCGGAAGACTCGGGTTCGACTCCCGGCGGAGCCAAATCTTTTCAAGGTGGCTACCCACAATAATGATTAAATTAATATAAAATAATTTAAAAATTGACGAACGTCAAAAGATGCCCAAAATTGGACAAAAATTGTCCATCTCCCGTAAATACTCGCAAAACTTGAGGAGAGGTGTCAGTGAAGAGGAAGGATTTGCGCCGCCTGGAAGCGAGCTCTGTGGTGCAGTCGTTAGCGTACCGCGCATGTCACGCGGAAGTCCTGGGTTCGACTCCCGGCGGAGCCAAATCTTTTCTCTTCAAAAAATAAATTATTTAAAATAATATTCCTTTTAGGAAAATAAGTTTATTTTTATTTTTTATGCATATTTTCGTAAACTGTCCTATGTTTTAATTTTTCTATCTTATTATCAAAATATGAAAATGTACGAATTTTTCTTAGAGAAATATTATATAAACTACTTTCCTGAAAAATTTTGAAATTGGAGTTAGTCATTCTACCAACTAAAGCGCTTTTTTTTTTTTTTTTTTTTTTTTAATGTCTATATTTCTTAGCCTCTATCCGAATTCACTGTTTATGTGTTCAAAGAAGTTGAGGTTTTCGGTACCCAGTCGCCAACATTTTTAATTACAGACATTTTTAAGGATTTTAATTAAATTTTATGTTGACGCCAGTAATACTGCGTCTGAAATTCTTCCAGTTCTAAGGGTCCACTTAATGCACATTGTCTCTCGTTAAGCTGACTATTGGTAGAAGTAGAATTGGAACTGGAGTTTCCTGTAAACAGCAATAACTGGTCGAGTGGAGTAGGTATTCCAGTCATTCGCTGTTTGAAGTACCTACAGGAAGTATTGTAACTTTGGAAATAATATAATTAATAGGTATATTTAATTCAAAGATTTGGATAATTTAGAACTTTTAATAAATTAAGTCAATGTAAATTGTATTTCATTTTTTGCATTGCTAATTATAAATATATCAGTCTCAAGCTTTCAAGTGATTCTTTTATTATGGAGTATATAATTTATTGTTATTTTTTATTAACTTTAGGTTTATATATATTCAATAATAATGCGAACAAAGATAAGGCCAGAATTACCGTAAAATTGAGAAATATTTTTTCTCGATTGGCAGTTATCTGCTTACCAGTATATTTTTGTTTTTATTAATGTGAGCCATATTTAGCACGCAAGAAAAAAAATTGTAATAATAATTAAAAAAACAGGGTTAGTAATCCCATGCCTGCAGTTCAGCATACAGGATCATCTGTACAGGATATGTTCGAATTTGTAGGGCAAAGTGACCTTCTTTCGTTAAGATATTCTTTAAAAATTCGTTTACTGTTTGTTTATTTTTTTCTTGTTTTTTTCTAAGCATTATATATATTTAACTTTGAATTACTTATTTAACACGTTGAGCGCCAAGCGGTACGATCGTACCGCTGTTGGACTATTGGCTGGGGCCGAGGCGGTCCCCAGGTACCGCCCGCTCCCGCCAGCTAAAAGGTTGTTCTGGGCCAGGGGACCGCCTGCCGAGCGCGATTTCAAGGCATATTGGACCGCTCCGGCCCCGAACAATTCGCCAATGCAATTGGCCCAAATTTTTTTTTTTTTTTTTTTTTTTTTTTTTTTTTTTTTTTTTTTTTTTTTTTAATTTGGGGGGTATAAATAAATAAAATAAATTAATTTTATTTATTTTTTTACAAAACAAAATATCTTATTTATTAAAATAACATATTTTAAGGGGACAAGGGTTGACGTCGCGGTCATAACCGGGCAGCCCTCGTACTACAATAGGTAGCGGGCTTTACCCTGGGGCCGGGCGGTACATACGTACCGCTCACAAAATTATTGTTTAATTGCCAAAATTAAACTTTTTATTTATTTCTTTTGCAATTTTTGTATCATTCTAATCATATTAAAGTTATAAATTAGAAAAAATTCCTTTGGCCCCAGGCAAAAGTACATCATCTTTTCCCTGGCGCTCAACGTGTTAATATGCATTTACCTAAAGACAAAAAAAAAAAAAAAACATATTTTTATACATTAACAATCCTTTGAATTCTTTTAGGTTTGATATAATTTATGGTGGTAAATATTTAAAAATGCCCTGATTTTCGTTTAAAAGCATATTACAGGGCCGTATATTAATTTCATATGGTAATCTCTATATATATAAGAGGCTTTGTCCTGACTGACAGAATCAAGGCAGAGCAAAAACTACTAATGATAGAAACTTGAAGTTCGGAATTTAGATTTTAAACGCGATGTAGGTAACCACTAAGAAAGGAATTTCAAAAATGTAACCCCTGAGGGGCTTAAATGGCGAAATTGTCGTTTAACTCTAACGGAAATCTATTGTTGAGAATTTAAACCATATGTTTTTTATTTGAATATTGATTTAACGTTACAATATAGAATTCACATGAAATATGGCTACTGATTATTTAAATATTAGTGGAAATCAAATTATGCACACTGTGATTCCCATGATTGGGGATGGTGCGTGTTTATTTCGATCTCTTCTACATATATATAAGAGGCTTTGTCCTGACTGACATAATCAACGAAGAGCAAAAACTACTAATGATAGAAACTTGAAGTTCGGAATTTAGATTTTAAACGCGATGTAGGTAACCACTAAGAAAGGAATTTCAAAAATGTAACCCCTAACGGTTTAAATGGCGAAATTGTCGTTTAACTCTAACGGACACCTATTTTTGTACTTCGAGAAAAAATATCTAATTTGGACTCATTTTAAAGATCTTGATACGACGAGTTTAACTCGAAAGCCCCGATGGGGCGTCGAAAACCATGTTTTACAAGCGAAAAATGAAGCGTTCACGACGAGTAAGCAATTTTTTGTTTCGGTGGTTTTAGTGAAATCTCTCCTTGCGCATCTCCCTCTCTTCTACTGAGCCGACAGCTACCCCCACCAACATTCCACCTGCAGGAAGCTCCGATTCTACTAAATCTCCTTAACATCAGTTAACATATTATATTAAATCAATACCAAGATAATGATCACGGAATTGATTTTAGAGGCTCGCGGGCAAAGCCGCGACTGGGAATGCTAGTTAATAATATATCAATTTCATATGACTATTGAATTAATTTCATTGTTTCTAGAAATAGTATTATGTATTCATTTTTACTATTTAGAAATTAAAAAAAAATTAATAAGATATATTAAAATAAAAGTCTTACTTCTTAGGATATTTGGTAATTAACCGCATATAAAATTAGAATTGTCGAGGTTGTTTTAAAATTAATCTACATATAGTTATGTACCATTACTGTTATCCATATTATTGCTACAGTTATATGCTACCCACTCACTTGGTGAGTTTTTGAGCTTGTTATCAGAAAAAAAAATTATTCTAGCTGGACAGTCTAAAAAGCTTATTGATCAGAGTAAAAATAATCTATTTACTATTTATGATTAATCCTAATTTCAATTGAGATAGAAATTCGTTAAATCTTCTTTGATTGGGACGATTGCCCTTGTTAAATACCTCATGCAGCCAGACTTATTTTATGAACGTTTATTCTTCCATTTTTAATTTTCTTTTTTTCCTCATTATTGTAACAGCACTGAAAATGCAATATAATACAGCAGGTATAAAATCCGTGAATGTATCTCTCTTAAAGGGAGATTTCATAGCACAACCCAACTTCTGTAAGGTCTGTTTTAATTAAAATAACTCACAAGCAAGAGTAATGTATTAGCTAGAGTTTTTCATCAGAGAAAAACGCCCTAACTTAATTAAAATAGTTAGTCCCAAAGCATAAAAAGCACCTTAATTTCTGATTGTTGTGAAGCTCTAATTGGTTTAGTGAAATTATTTCTCATAATAATTAATAGCGATATTATTGACAAAATCTGACTGAGAATATATGACTTGGGCTAAAGATAAGAAAGCACTAACCGAACAGTGATGACGTACAGGAGCTTAATGATAAGGCAGAAGAGTCCATTGTGACGGAAGGGATGAACGCGGGTCGGAAATTAATGAACGGTTCTGGAATAAGCTTGCTCTCTCATTGACAAGGTCTCGGTATTTCCATCATTCTGTTTGTCAATCGCTCTCCGTTGGTTAAACGTTACTATTTGCATTCACCGCACCGATCTGTTGTACATTTTTCTCAATAGACTGAAAGCCATCTCATTTACTGGACAAATGCTGACAGAAACCTAATTTCAAATTATTTAAATGAACATCTGGTGACATGATCATTTTAGATGATCCCACTAAAGCAATCTGCATACGATGGAATGGATTACTTGGCACCGTAGCTTGATGGAAACTCTCCTCTTATCGGCAATATCTATGTAGAGCGGGTGCTTGTCTCGAATTTACATGTCATGCCTTATACAATTACCTCATCTCTATGCATTTAAAAGAGTTTAGTTTTATAATAATGGTGTACTTGGGAATGAAGTAGTACTGGAACGTGAATTCGTTTTATTTTCTTCCTCTATCTCGGTTCAATGCTTATTTTCGTTCCGATTACAGTATGCTGAATACAGATGCAACTCCATTTGCTAGGACTAAAAATATTAAAATAATATGAGTTCTAAAAAGAATTGACTGCTGCGTTCATTTGTGTTCGTTAAAAAAAAAAAAAATATTTCTTAATGCGGTCTCTAGTTAAGACTAAATAAATTCTTAGAAATTTCCTCAAGAGTTATCAAAAGTTCAACTTTTTCTAATTTTTTTTCTCGGTATCATAGCTATTTATCCGAGCATTAAATAGACAGTGTAATATCGGTAATCCGAACCAATCGTTGCATGTGATTATTCGGATAACTGAAAAATTCGGATTGCAGAAAATTTAGGGAAAATGCTGGAAAAAAATAAACAATAGACAACTATATAAATACTGCATGTTTAAATGTACATCTTAATGTACATAACAATCATACCGCACGTCGGTAAGAAGATGGTTAAAACTCAAAATATTTTGTTTTTTTGTTTTAACGTCTTTATCCCACTAAGACTAATTGGACGATGCTACAGTGGGAGTCCTAAATTTTGCCTATCCAGGCATAATTAGGATAGGGATCTTTAACGAGTACCTGACATCGCACAGGGTCGGGACCTCCCTTTGACGTCCTATCCGAGGGACGGCATAGACAAGGATTTTCAAAATATTTGAATTTTAGTTATGCATACCGTTGGAATCAAAATGAATGCCGTTCGGTTTCGAAGTTTCCGAAAGTTTCCGGTGTCGAAGTTTCCGTTCGACGAAACTATTATAATCCCGTATAATTCGAATTGTCTACAAAAATTGAGCGGCTTACTCAGCCATTTAGGGTAGAAATGGTTTTATTTTTTATGGCCCCTTGAAATTTGATAAATCGTAAAATACTGACGACAGTATAGTTTTGGAATAAATATAAACTTGTATGCCTCATATAGTTTTACAAAAACTGGTTATAACTATGAAAAAAGGTGTTTTCTGTGTATTTGCTTAAATGATGCTTACTCTTTTCAACTCTAAGTAAGTTATTAAGTGATTTTATAATGTTCACATTAACCACCTTTCGTTATTGTGAAGTTGTAATACCAGCAAATGGTGGTTTAAAAAGTAAATCACCGGTGCGATTAGTACAGTGTTCGGAATAGTTACACTTTTATTACACACGAGATTACTCTTTATTAGTATTTTTGTCTTTTTATAAAAAATAACATTCTTTTTATTGTTACCAAACAATATTATTTACTTATTTGCAAGTGATAATATTTTTAATCCAAATATTATTTTTACCTCAACTAATTTTTTTTGAGGATCTCCGTTTTTCCTTCTTAAATGAATTAAATATACTACACGAATTTCTGCCAACCTTCTCAATGCTAAAGAATTTATAGAATGAATGTTAGCTACCTTGGAAAATAACACAGCGGTGGGGAGAAGTGAGAATGGAGCTCTGTAAGTTTTTATTGCGATTGTTGTGAGAAGGCCAGGTGCTGTGTTAAATCGCTCTACCTCGCAGAAACATCACAATTTTCTTTTTGCTTATAAATATTGCATGAACCATACTTCATATTATTGTTCTTTTGTATATTTTCTAAATTTTATTTGAATCCTTATAATAGTTTCCTTTTGTTTTTTCATTCATTTCAAGTTCACTAAATAACAACTATTTAAAGTAATTGATTCAATCGACGGAAATTAAATTATTTATTGTCATATTTCGTCCAACACTTAAATAAATTTACTATTTACACGTTAATGGCTTAAAAGATAGTTAGTTGAGAGTAACATTAGAACCATTATTTAATCTTAGCATTTGTGAATTTCCAACTTTCAAATTTCAAATTTAGATTCATTTTGTATACTTAATTTTTATATTCAAGAGTACTCATCTTATCCCTAATTTTTTCCCATTCCAGACCCACATTTTAAAATTCTATAGTTTTTATACAACTGATTGAAAATGAGTTAATGATTCATGCATAAATAGCTATGTGACATTTTTAAACGTTTTCACCTTAACTTTTTTTTTTACTTTCACTTACCTATATATGAAGTATGAAGTAAGGGAAAGTATTGCGATCGTGAAAAGTTTCTACTTTCGGTTTTCAACGGAATTACACGTTTTGGGGCCCCCTGAGTCCAAATAACCAAGTCCGCGAAATGGTGTGTGTGTTTTTTTATTTTCTCACAAATAGCAAAACGATTTTGATTAAACTCGTCATGTTTAATGGGAATCAAGCTTTATCATTATTAAAATGTAATGAGGGGGCATAAATGGGGAAGGACCCTTTTTTGTTTTCCTACAAAATACCTTTGTTTTTGTTTATATGGAGAAATAATCAGTCTCTCGTTTCTTCTAAAAATAAGAAATAGCTAAATAATGAAATTTGAAAAAAAATCAAGTAAATATATACAGGAGAAAAAAGAAAAATATTCTGTCAACTCATAAAACAGGTTGAGCTCACGCATGCGCAGTACGACTTTAATGACAGATGCTTTATAATTAAAGATGTTCTGTTCATTTAAAGGAAATAATTTGTTTCATGGTAACTATATGAAGTTTTCAACAACTACATCGAGAATTTTAAAATCTTAGACTGAGTATTATGCTTGCATTGCTGAATTATCATGAGTAAAAACGTTTATATAATAATAAAAAATGTAGTTTACTTTAAAGAGACAGAGAGAGAAACACTTTATTGAAAATAGTGGTGCTGCCCAATTATATTGGGTTGCTAATACACAGCATACTAATTTATCTATCATAGAGACTATTTGTTAATACTAATAAGACTAATATATATTGAAAAAAATGTAAATATATGTTATGATAAATAAGTAAATGAATGTGGAAAATTGTGTGACTTTGAGAAATGACATTTAACAATGCACGTTAGTTTTCTAATCAAAGTAAATTGGTAAGTGAGAGTTGTGTGTTGCGCGCATCGCACTAGATTTTTAGTACTGTAATACAGCAGTAGTACCTAGTGTTTCATTTTTTTTTCTTTTTTTTTTTTCAATTTTATAAAACGTTGTTTTACTTTTAGGAGCTGTTTAGATAAGTGATTTTGCGTTAGGTTCCCATATCTCGAACAACATTGCTGTTATTATTGAGGTTTTTATATAACCTACGAGATTTAATCTCGGGCTTTCATATTTGGTTTTTATAGGTCGAAGTTTCAGTACCAGGTATGAGCTACTTTAATGTTAGTGTTTTATGCTACCTTATTTAATAGCTTTTTTATTGTAATACCAATCAACCTTCACACCGTAACTAGGCTAGTTTATGGTTATAGTTTTATTTTATTTTTTAAATGAAGGATATGTATAATATTTTACCCAGTTTATTATTTTATTATTCAAATTTATTTATCAAATTTATTTATTAAATTACAAAGCGTGTATCTCATATTAGGGGGTTTATGTATGGCTACGCTTCATAATTCTGTTGGTTAATTTACACACGTTTATCTTTTGATTAAAAGTTATGATATACTTACAATCATCCCGGCTTTATTATTTTGTATCTTATATACTATATATAGCTTGCATGAACCCTTTCATATGAAAATTGAAATTTTTTAAAGTTTTGGGTAAAATTAAAAAATAAAATTTCATTAAGAATTTATCGCTTATGAAAGAATTATAAAATGTTATGAGAATGAATATTTACAAAATCGCGTAAAAAAATTGGAAACAATTACTTATTTTTTTAAAACAAAAATATAGTATACAATATGTAATTTTTCATCATTGATGAGTTAGGTTATTCTTCTCTTTTTATTATCGGTTTTAGTAATTCATGTTTTTTCTGATCAAAGATATCTTATTAAAAATTTTGGTTTTTAAGAATCTTACAATCAAATATGTAGTTATGTTAAATTAAAATAATGTATTAAATATAATATTTTTATAGTATTATACTTAAGGGCTTAAGTCCTAATAATTTCTTAAAATTCATAATTTATTATTAAGACCAGTGTCTGTTGAAATAATTTAGTTTCATTTATTATTCAGGAATAAAGAATTGCAATCAGGCAGAATTAATAATGATTTATATTAGCTTTGTAAATCGTTGTTTGACCTTCACATTAGAGGACTTTTTTCCAAACACCAGTGAAATATAATATTTACAATATTATATTAAATACAATTGTAATAAAAATCTAAGTTCAGTTCTTCGTCAGGTTTTGAAGTATTGATTGAAAATTAACATGACTAAAAAAAGACGCATTTGAGGTAAATTAATTTGTAAAAAATGCTTGTTTGATTTTTTCTACTTCTAGCGGTATGTTTATTATACAACTACTAGCTTTATGGATTTTCTTTTCATGATAAAACCCGATTAATTTACTTTTCCTCGCCCTTTGCGATTAGCTAACGCTTTGACCAACAACTTGATATTGAATTATACTTGATGATTCTATTATATTATATTCGATTTTGCGCAGATTGCCTTAAGGCTTTTGCCGTATGGGGCTCGATAAAATAAATGGAAATTGAATCTCCCACAACATCATTGCAATGTGCAAAACGGAAACGTTTAACGATCCATGTTAATAAAACTCATCTCTGTTTTATTGAGTAATCTCTAATGAGTATAGCTCTTACTATTGAGTAATCAAAATACGGTGAATAAAAGTAGTGTGGATTCCTTCCTGAATGCTCCAAGGACTATCCGCAATGCAAGACTAGAACTATTTTCTACTCTTTCACTCCTACAGGAATACTTTATAAATAAACATCCTCTTCACACACAAATAGCTCTTTCACAATGTTTATACCTCCGAGGCTAATTGAACTATTTCTGCTTTGAAGCTTAGTCCACATCAATAATCTCCAATTTTGATATTGAAAGCCTGTCGTATCCTGATTGGTTGTTATCGACAGGTGATTTAATGACGTGTGTGTAATATTAATTTGATGTATCAAGTCTAGATAACATGTATTATGTTGTTAAATTCTTCTAAACCTCATCTACTCCTTTTAGTGTAAATTAACTTCAGGTGAACGTCTTTTGAATTTTGGACTTCAGCCACGAAAAACAAGCTTGCCTTGATTCAGTCAGTCACTAACTCTTGGCTAATTATTCATCAGAATCAGACCAACTAAATGACGGGACCTGTGAATATTCTTCTTCCTGGGATTTGGTTGCTTTATTTTAAAAAAACTTTTCCACGTTTACAAGACATGAGATCAAACCTCAGCTTCGGAGCGCAATATCGGATTACTACTTCAAATTTCAATATTCTCTAAAAAGAATTTTGTTGAAATGGTTAGTAGGGAGAGGCATGAACACTGGGAATAGAATAATGTTATTCTACACTCAGATAGGCCTGAACAAGAATTATTTGATATTTTTGCGTGGCACCTGTCGGTATAGGAAAATATCGGTTTCTGATGTTCAGATTTTAATATCCATGTTATTTTCACTATGTTCAATATGTTCAAACATTTTTATAGTTAAATGATACGATTTAATTAAGTTTAAATACAAAAATTAAATGAAAAAGAAATTTTGTAGAATGTTTATTTTATAATATTTTTTGTTATTCTACACTTCCATTTGTTATTCCATACTCCCATGCCCCTTCCTGGGTTGTAGTGTTTTTTCTTGTTTTATATTTTTTTTTTTTTTATGGTGGATAGTCACCAGTATTTTTAAAGTTGAGGTACACTGGCTTGACAAATATTTATAATCGCTCTAATCCTAATATTAAGAAAAACGGGGTTAAAAATTTGCTCCTCGATGTAATTTACTATTTTCACAACTACGCCTCATATACCTATTTCATGTATATAGAGTTCTTCCGATTTCCACTAATATTCCTGTCATATAAATTTTCAAAATTTTTTTTTTAAAAGATTAAACCACAGATTTTAATAGGTTGCAATGGCCCTACAATTTTCATTCTCAAGATTCATTATTTTTAAGTATGTTACAGTTTCACTTTTAAAATATTATTTTTTTTAGAACATGTTAGATATATTGGATTTCGTATATTTTTCTATTGGGATGCAATTATTTTGAGTAATGCTTTCGGTCCCCTTTGTAACATAAAATATTGTATTTGATCTCTACAGATTATTGAGTTACCATTGTTCCGCTAAGACCCCTGTGGTTGCTTCAATAATTATAGAACTCTGGTGGAAGCCTACTTGGTCCTCAAGTGGGAAGGACTCAAAGGCAACTTGTAGACAAAGCACTTAGGCTAAAGGGTGTCCGGGATTGTTGGGCCTTTCGTCCTCGGACTTGTTCTAAACTTATAATTAACAATTTCATAATTGCGAATTTCGAAAGTAATTTTATTTCAGTAGAGTATTTTCATAAATTATCAGAAATGTAGTTGAGGCGCAAGTTATAATCTATTTCTATCTCTTCAACCCTTTACATTGAAACGAATGTTACTGTCAAGAGATTAGTTTGATTTATGTTTATAAATTTGAATTTGGTTATATATTACCGTAATTTTTGTAAAAATTATATAAAATATTTCGATGGTAATTCTAATATACATATAATATAATACACATATAATATACCTTCAGCTCTTTAAGAACATTATACTTAATCCTGTCGAATTACTGCTAATTTCGTTTGTTATTGTGAAATTTATTGACTAAATTTTGGATCTATCTATCATACATACTTAAATCGTAAATATTACTACACAATATTTTAAATTTACTACGGTATTACCTTAGAGCTCTCCTTTGCTTGAGGTGGATGCTAGCCCTATTACCTGGTCCTACCCTAACTAGCTGTGGGCCGGTTAGAGGTGCGAACAACAAATGTGCGCACCCTAACAAGCTACTTGGGGCGGATGTCACCCGTCTTGGGTCTCCTCACACGGCTCTGATGTTCACCAGGAGGGATTAGGGAGAGAACATGGTGAGATATAGGCCTTGTGTCAAGAATCAATTTCATTTTCATGCATCACGATAGAAACATTTAGGTTTAAGAAAACCTTCGATTATATATATTGCCATATTGTAAATTTTAATTGCCATATTGTACTTTAAAACTAAAAACTTAAACCTTAAAAATATTAAACTTTTTTGATTATTTTTTTATAAAGTCCAGTTCCGCCAATTCTATTTTTATATGTTATGTAACATATAAAAATTTAATTTTATGAATGAGGTGATAACGTTAATTTGTAAATTTTTATAATAATAATTAATTTTTTTAGAATAAACAATTTTTACTTATTGATGTGCTAATAGGTGCAAAATGTTTTTGGTTAACCTGTCTTTTGCTGGCACAAATAAATTCAATGTTTTCCCCACACGTGAAAAGGCGACTGATAATTGCCCATGGGAAAAACACGGATTTTCCTAGTCCAAACCGGAAAAAATAGATTTAGCTCCTGGATGCTTACCCACCCTAAATATCGAAAGAAAATGTAGTGTTATGTCAATAAATCAACTTACACTGCCATTTGTTGGAAATTTATAGAACTTACATATAATCACACTGAATTTTAGAATGATAAGCATTTAATTTGCAATAAAAGAAATATCAAGACCAATAATCGAGATAAAAACTATCCTCTCTTTTGAGTTGGACATAACTCACAATTAGCCAAATTTTAATAAATAAAGATTAGTTGAGTAGTTTCTGATTTTATCCCAATTTTACAAACATCGGGACACGAGATTTTTAAATATATAAAGATATAATGTTTTTTTAATATAGGATGGCTGTTTCTATTGGACATTGGCGTCTAAATTTAGACAAAATTCTTTTATAATAAACGGTGCACTTATAATAGCGGAACTCGCCCTTGACTGTATTTCATAATTTCTTTTAATGATTTCGAAAGACCAACTTTTTTTCTGTATTTCTCTAATTAATGTCACTTTAGCTGCTAGCGTTGGACTGATTGTGGGACATAATCACATTGTTTGCAGGTTGGTGTTTCTAGACTTTTTAAGTAAGTAGCCATGAACTGTCATCTTCCCTCTTGATATTAGTTTTTATATTGTATTGTTGACCTCCAGCCATTTTTTATGAATTTTAAAGCCTTAAATATTATAATAAATAAAATTTTATATTAAACGATGATTGTATCCTAAAATTAAATGTATCTCTATCTGAAGTGATTTAGTGTAACGTGACACAAAACATATTATTTAAGAGTTCTAGAATTGTTGCTGGGACAGTTGGAACAAACTGTTCCACTACATGTTTGTGACTGTTATAGTGCATGTTCCTGATTGTTTGAGTACCTTCTACGCTTGTCTGGAACGTTATAGAATGTTCTGATTGAGACTAAATAGAATGAGTGACAGACTGGAAAGTTAGCCTTGCTGTGAAGATCAAATCATTTGGTTACGTTTGTGTTACAGTGTTTTTACAAGTTGATACATATTCTAACCTTCTTAATTATTTGAATGGTTATTGACATTGTGAATTGTTATTTTCTATTAAAAAAAAGTAGTTAAACCCACGTAAGTGTAACAATATTTTCAATGTAAATCATAACATACTATACAGTGTGCACGTAAATTTGAATTTATAAAATATTCAGAGTTAAGAAAGGAAGGTGTTGAATAAACATTCTATAGGCGAATACGTCGGCTATAAAAACATAGGTTTTTACAAAAAGAATATTTCTTAAAATTGGCAATAGCTTAATACATCCCACACCACATCAGATCTATATTAAAAGGATCTTTATTTACTGAACATTTGCTATCTCTTATTACCTCAATAATCTTTCTAAGACATTTGGTGCTGGAATCGACTTTATACAATTTATTTCTTGAGGAACATTAATCATAGCGAGCCTAATTATATACCTGGATCGGACTTGCCCTTCGAAGCAGAAAAGCGGGGGAGGATGGTTGGAATTTTTGCCGGGAAATCAGGGGACCAAGTTGCCCACTCCTATCAATATTCTCTGCGGAAGGGAACAATCTACCTTTAATTACGCGACAGTGTTCCTTTCCTGTCAATCGGATCCCTTTCCTATAAAAATGGCCCTTCCTAACTATCGGTATTTTTAAATTGCCGTCCCAGTTACATGCGGCAAGCTATTTTATAAAATTTTTGTTTCAACTCGAATAAAGAAAATATTAAAAGAGCGATTTTTAAAAATTTAGATTATTTATTAAATTAGTTAAAGTTTAAGAAATCTATTAACATTTTATGTGGTATTATTTGCCATTCATAAAATTTAAATAAATATATGTATGTAGAATTTATTTTTCATTCTTAAATCTTAAAATTTTGATGGCATTTAGCACAGATGATTGCTGTAGAAACTCCCTAAATTAATACTTCCAACATACTTTATCATTATCAGCTATCTCTCCGACAAATTATTCAAAGTAAACTATAGCGATGTCTATTCATCCCTGTTTTCTCAGTCTGCCTGGTGCTTCTCAAGGGAACATCTTCGGTCCCATCCTTTACAAAGTTTATAGATAACAGTGTCATCCCTACCCACACTATTGTTTCACAATTGTTTTCTCCGAGCACGCTAAGACGAATGTGTCCTAGAAGTTAATATTGATAGAGTCATTCCACCCCTAACTCTTCAATTTCATTTCAAAACTCTTGAAGAATTGCGACAAAACTGGAGAATAAAATCACAAATCTCATCAAATCACTTTTACCTTTCGTTGTATAGTTACATGTGTCACCGATGTAGCAGTGTATCACCAAAGCAGATACTTGTCCTTTATAAATCATAATAAATTCCGAACCTATTTGTTTCCAACCTCGCTTACTTCTCATAAAAAAATATATTCTAATAAAATTCTTCCAAGAAGCGCTTTAATTTAATATTTGTCCTACAATATATTTCACTATTCTTTTTTTACTCTATTTTTATGACTTATAATTTTTGTTTTGTTCTTGTTTCAGGTTAGTTATCTATTTACCTTCTGAATTCCTTCTATATGGGTATACATGGTATGTTATTAATTTTCTTAACACTTGTTATTATATCTTTATTACGTTTTATGTAAATTTAGATAAATGGGCACTTCACGGTAAATAAAATATAAGAGGTAGCATATAATATTTGTGAGCTAATTAGCAAACGAATTTCAGAATGAGATCGAACGAATCTTTCTTAATTTTTCCCAAATTCATTAAAAAAGTTGGAGGATAATTAAAAAAAAAATCTTCATTATCATCGATGTTTGGATTGCGTGATCTTTATTGAAAACGTGTGTTCGCGATAATCGGCTATTGAAAAAAAAAAATATACAGCTATTGAAAAAATTAATAAAGATCTAAATTTCTAAAATAAAATTCTTTATGATCAATTTGGACATTTTGGCTGACCAAATGTATTTAGAGGAAAGTGTTTGTATCCTCCTTGAGTGTAACCGCAAGATTGTTCATGTATTTTTTCTCTATAATATATAACATAATTTTTTTAATACGAAGAAGTTAAATTATTTATTAAACGAAAATTGTTGGGTTTCAGAATTATAAGGGTTGCAATAAGCAAATAAGGCTATTTATTTATCGCTGACGTTTTTATCCACTTTGTTGGAGATCGAGAACTGGCTACAGCGGATCCAAGGAAGGTTTTCTCAGCGAAACATAGTGTGCTATTCATTTAAATTTTTTATTTACTTATTTATCTGTGGATATACTTTAATTATGTTCTGAAGACTTGAATTTTACTCGAAGAATCAAGTTGGAGGCAGTATTTAAGCTCTTATAGTTTTGTATATAAGAAAAGTTTAAATAAGAAAAAAGTAATTACGTTTGTCTCCATATATTTTTTATGCTAACGCGTTAAGAATATCTTTGAGGACTTAGGTCTCCTCAACGATCTCACTCTTAATATTAGCCCTATTGATAAGTGTGATTTATAAGTAGACATTTTATCTTGGAACTGTATTAATTAAATTCGAGTTTGTCTTTTAATAACTAGGCTCTTATATAGCTATGGCGTGTCCCTAGATTATATGTGAAAAGTCGTAACGCAAGCCTCGTAGGTCCATTCTCGCCCTATGATATATGATAACGTTCCTTACGGCTTACTATCTTGTTATTTCGGCCCCTTTCTAGCTGCCATTACATCCCCCTCATTCCGCCCCCCTCCATCTTCTTACTAGGAGTTGGAGAGAACATAGAGGAAAAATTTCCACTAATGATGAAAAAATGTAGTCTTGTCCAAACTCCGACTCATTCAACAACATCATAATAATTATCATTGGTCATTATTGAAAGTGTATTAAAAAAAAAAATGAGAAATAGATCCCCAAACATCGAGTTACATAAATCTATCGTGTATTTTCTCATGTATACCCAGCTCTCTTTGCATCAAGGTGCCATAACTCAAGGGCGTTAGTCTTCGACGCGAGAATAACAAATGTATCGAGTCGGAATGTATTTCTCATGTATTCAATTCATCCGGTGAAAGCCCCCGGAGGTGCTAAATAAATGACTTCCACATCGGTTTTAACAATTTCGTTCCCACCTATTCGATTGCTGATCTCAAACGCCTCTCGTATCTGTGTCTTTTTATTATATTTTAGATTTTTACTTTTTTTTTTAATGTTTGGTTAGTTTCTCTGTGCTTCAAATCAGAAAATATATTTATATGTCTTGTGGGTATGTATTGTATTGTAAAATACCTTATCAAAAATATTTCCAAATGCTCAATATAAGATTTTCGATAAAATTTAAAAATCTATTGGTGTGTATGTCATATCTTTCATAATAATCTTTTATTATTATTATAATAATTGAAATATAATAATTGAATTATAATAATTGAATTATTATTATGACTATTAGGTCGCTGATTAATGCTGTAAGCTAATTATTCGCCCCGGCAAACTAATCAATTATTAATATTAAACTTATTCACTCAAGATAAAATGTCGTTTTAACTACCTCTTCCAAATATGATTTACTGCAGATTTTTTAAATTATTGTGAATCGAGATGTGCAATATCGTAATTAGATATTATCATTACCAATATTAATAGCATTTCCATTTAATGGTGGGTTAAAAGCCGTAGTGAAATCCATATTTTGAGAAAAATGTAATATAAGTTGAATTTTGTGAAAAAGGGCTGTGTTTGGTTTTATCGTTTTTGAAGTACAACATAATTTATTTTTTCTTTTATGATAATCAAACATAAAGTAGCATGGCTATAGGTAACTTTAAAAAAAAAAAAAAAATCTTAAATTGCTTTGGCGCTTAGTCTACTATGGTTTTATACCGACCAAGATGCTTAGTCAACTAAGCTCCAAAGCAATTTAAGAAATTTTTTTTTTAAGTTACTTATTGTCAGGCTTCTTGGTGTTTGAATAAAAAAAACACAAAAAAAGACAAAATGAATTAGGTTGTACTATGTATGCTCTTGTTTAATTCGGAACAAACCTTCAACCTTCAGATAAGTATGAAGCTAGCATTCCTTTCCGACAACTCATTCAGTCACATTTTTTTTTTTTTTTTTTTTTTTTTTTTTTTTTTTTTTTTTTTTTTTTTTTTTTTTTTTTTTTTTTTTTTTACCGCAAGATTTGTTTGCAAATCCTATTTTGCCAAACTTTTAGACACATTTGCCCTTCTAAGGATAAGTTTAAAGTAATATCAAGAAGCTTGTTTATTTATATAATGTGATCTAGAAAGTTTATGTAATATACTTGATTATTGAATCAAAGTTATGAAAATAATTCAATAAAAAACTAAAACAATTATTCTTATTTACTATGCTGTGAATATAAACGAATGGCCGTTCCCCTATCATTTCCTAAAATCTAAAACCTCTACAACAATTTGAGATAAGTATTCCATGGCAAATGTGGCCCGTAGAAGGCTATCGCTAGAATTACGGTAGGCTCCAATTTATCGTGCGTTATCTCGCAAACGGTAAATTTTAGTCCTTCAAATGCAGGCTTTCGCTTCAATTCTCGACTTATCCAAGTCGTCTTATCACCATGGAATTCAAGGCCTCCTATAGTTTTAAATAACTTAGGTTTTCTGTCTGAATATATAATAATTTAAGGATAATATTCAGTTTATTTATTTTTTTTTTTATTATGTCCCCTACCACATTTTTCAAAATACCTCCCTCATAGGGACCGGAAAAGGGATTATATATATATATATATATATATATATATATATATACATATTGATTTAATTTCTTATTCCGATATATTCATTATATTAATGAATAATTTATTTTTTAAAGAGAAAAGATTTGGCTCCGCCGGGAGTCGAACCCGGGTCTCCTGCGTTACATGCGAGGATGCTAACCGCTACACCACAGAGCTCGGCTCAAGGCAGAGCAAATCCTTCCTCTTCACGATCCTCGCATGTAACGCAGGAGACCCGGGTTCGACTCCCGGCGGAGCCAAATCTTTTCTCTTTAAAAAATAAATTATTTAAAAATAATTTAAAATTGGTGGTCTGCCACAATTTAAGATTGGATTAATCATTATATTAATGGATTAATTGGGATTAATTTACTGTATAAAAAAATTACAGATTATAAAAATTTAATAAATATAAAGAGTATACAAAATTAATTAAAACGTGATGCATTAAGTGAATCTCAATTTATATGATGAAATATTAAAATCTAGAACCTGTTTAATCGGTAAAATGCATTTAAACCAAAAAAACTGGCAACGTTTGTTCAATTGAACAAACGGAATTTCATAAGCGCAAATATGCTTTAGTCTTATGAAATTCCACATCAACTTCCATCATCACTTCTTCTTTTTTAAACTCTAAGAGGATTATGTAAAATGTATAGATTATTATTTTTTCTTTGTTTTGCTAACGCATGCAATTTTTTAAAAGAAATTGTGTTTCACTGTTTATATATTGCATTTCATCAACAACGAACAACTACCAAGTACCTAGGCGATTTAGTTACCTAGAAATCCCTGTAAGGCTCCTAGGGGCATGACGATGAGACATACCAAGAGGTCTGCGACGGCTAGGGACATGAGGAAGTAGTTGGTGAGGTTCTGGAGTTTGCGGTCCTTGCAGACTGCCAGGCAGACGAGGATGTTGCCGAGGGTGCCGGCCATGGTGGATAGGCTGACCAGAAGATACAGCCACTGCCTGGGTGGGTCCTCGATGGTGAGGTTGTGGCTCTGGTTGAGGGGCACCATCACTGCACTGCACGCCACTCACCACCACACTGAACTAGCACTACACATCCATCGGCACTGCACTCCGCCTGCAACAATGGGGGAAAATAATTGGTTAGATCCGATGAAGCAGATATAGTCCAATTATGTAAAATATTATTTGGTGGAAAAAAAAATTATTCTGTCCGATTTATTAAAATTATTTTATTATTATAGAACTAATAATTTAACATCCTCATTGGTTTATTACCCACTAGAAACCATTTATGTATCACAAGAATCATTATCAGAGGATTTCTGCATTTACTTATATTTTAGGTATCAGAGAATATATATAATGGTAGTTTATTCAAAAATGAAAATTTACATTTGGATATCTATAAATTACAGACTATGGACTATTAAGAAATTACACATAATCTGTGTTTTATAGTAAATATGTTTATATAATCGTTGGAATGAATAAGAAACTTTATAGTAATGAAGCCTCAAGAAAAGCTTTTAATAATTTAACTCAAGAAAAGGTTTAAAGTGAGTTTGGAGCATAACAATTTCGTAAGCATAAAATAATGTAGCTCAAGAAATTTAGCAGGTCACGCACGCTTTTTGTCTATTTTAGAACTATTTTTCTGACCTTTTTTTTTTTTCTTTTAATATCAATCTTAGAACATTTATATTAAAATCGTTTAATGCCCTCCGATATATCCACACCCTTGTGCTGTGAAATATCGCGGTGGCATTGTGCGCGTTACACACAAGGCTTGGGTAGGCTGCCTTAGCTAAACATCATTAATATTGGTTAATTACGGCAACTTCAGACTTTGTTTTCGCCTTCACTGCTGCCTATCATGAGGATAAACGGCTGTCTTCTGATATAACTATCCTAGGAACTGTGACCCAATCGAAAATCAACAAATTATAAGTGCTAAAATTGGTCTTAAGTACAGGTACAATTAAGGGTATATTTGAAATGACATGTTAGTGGGATATTAATTTATTTTGTGATGATGAAATTCACTTCCTTTTCTTCTTCCCTTTGAAGATGCAGGCTGCTCCTCTTATAAGGTATATGAAGGAAAAGAGGTCCCAGAAGAACATATCTCTTGGTAGAGAATGAGAATCTTTTGAGATCTTTAGATGAAAATGCGTTGGAAGCTCGGAATCGTTCTTGCATAAGGCTAATAAGCCCTCATCTGGTGGCGTCTCATTTCCCCGACCATTGCTCTTGAAGCCCCTTTCTATTGTATTAGGGAGGGGGGATCAACCTGGTCCAAGTATTGTCGGAAGAGTTGTCTCGTTTGTATTATACTTATAGTCTTTGTGTTTGCCTTCGATTCAGTTCCTATCTCTATCTCATTACCTTTAGTTCCTCTTCAGCCGAAGTTGCTGATAAGAGTCCTATTACTTTATCTTAAGTTCATTAGATCAAAGTTTCATTAGAATAGTTCTTTTATTTATCAAAAAACGTATAGTTTGCAAACGTATAATGTGCAAAATTTATCTGTCAATCAAGAATTAATTTTATGTTTTGGCCACGATGATGCTTACCTCATGTTCCGAAACGTTGATCGTTCATTATTTTAACTGGTATACAATAGGGGATGTCGTTTTCCTCTAATTATTGTTTATCATAATTTAGAATTTTAACTTCATAACGATGACAATTTCAAATTTCGCACGTCGACAAGAACATGGCTAAAACTGAAAAAAACTCTTTTTTTTTTTAGATAACCACATGTGAAGTTCTTCTCGACTGCATTCTCAATTTAGCTATGTATCATCAAATAGGCTACATACATAGCCTAAGACTAGAAAAAATAGTCTTTGATCGCAAATAGTCTACCAGTTGTTCTGCTACTGGTACTAACTGTAACTCAGAAATAGCCCTCTACCTGCGTTAACACGATCATACTCTCCATAAAATGCGCATTACGCTATTAACTAATGTAACTATTAATACTACTGTGACTGTATTCTGGAATTTTAATTTTTGTCATTCTGATTCCAACGGTATGCATAACTCAAAATTAATATATTTTGAGTTGTAACCATCTTCTTGCCGACGTGCGATATGTTAGTTGTAATTAATTCAATTCTGAAACTGTTGATAAAATTAATCAAATCTTTTTTTTTCTTTTTGTCTTCATAACTTCATTTGCGCCTGTCAGCAACTTTGACAATCAGCAAATTTGAAAGCTACACTAACTTTAAATAAGGGCATGTTAGGCATGGGGAAGGATGGCACCCAGCGGTACCTCTTACCTGGCTTGTGTCAGTTAATCTGGTTTGTTAACGAAGGAGATCCCTCATCCAACGCCTTTTTAATCTCCTATTTATTGGTATATCTCCTGTTGCCATGTCTCTAATCAGTCGGTTGAAGTGGCCTTGTAAGTGGGTGTGAAAACGTTTATAAAGTGTCTTTATATGTTGGTCTACTGTCATTAATCAAATCTTAATTCATGGTTTATGGTTATTTAATTTTATATCTCAAAACCTAAACCTTTTCTCTTATATTTGTGAAGTTGACGAATGATAATTTAAAACTTAGAATGTAGGTATTAAAATCATCTCTGCAGCATTTTTTTTTAAATTCTATAAATATTATTTGGATACTTAGATCACTGACACATTGTATTGTTTGTTTTCATTAAAGAAATAAATATTGGACTTTGACCATCCCTTTTTCTCCACTGTGGCATACGTGTATATTGTCGTCTTGATCATTCATATTGGATTTCCTAGGGATGGACTTTTGCCACCATGTAAATGCTATAACTAATAACTACAATTATCTATTTTTTTTAATCTTAAATCTAACTATTAGAAACGCGTTTTTGTCCATCAAATTTTTTGGCGTTCTTGTAGTTTAAAAAAGGATTATTTTTATTAACTTTATTTTTATTTAACTTTATTTTAAAACACATCAAATGTTAATACAGTGAAAGTGATCCTGCCCCATTAGAGCTAGGTACAGGGAACGATTATTATTATCCCGGCAGATAATTTCTACTCCCTAACTTGGCCATTAAGTGAACCGTATTCCTATTAGTTTACATCCTCGTCCTACCCTTCAAGCTGGTCCAATTAGATCCGACTAGTTCGATCTCGGTTGGCCAATCAGAACTGATTCCCCGGCTCATTATGCTGTGAATGTTTGATCAATGAATGACGCTTTGGATATGTAGTCGATGAAAACCGTGTATACCTTTGTGATCGAGGAATAGGTACCCATTGTGTTGTTATAAATTGTGTTCAGAATGAGTTTATTAATGAAATTTTTCTTAGATTAAAATGATTTTAAATATTTAACGAATAATGCGAATGTCTATTACCTTAGGCTTGATTAATGGCAAGGCATCAAATATGGAACACATACATCCACTTGACAGGCGACATCATTATCATGTCAGTTTATTCTCTGGGGTTTGCGAATCGCCATTTTCTTTTATTTTTTTATTCGCTGCGTAGAGATTTTCTCTTTTGTTCTGATCATTAGTAACTACTTTTAGGTGTATTTTATTAGCCCTCTAATCTATTTTATTGTCTTACCGACCTATTAATTTTTATTGTTTTTCATTCAAATTATTAATTGTCTTAATTTTCCATGTTATCTCTTTAATTTGAGTTTATTTTTCCCATGTAAACGGTGTTAGATGATAGAGAAAAAATGAAAAAAAATTATTTTTTTTTCCTTGTCGAGATAATTAGGGTTTCAACTAGTAAACACAATAGCAATTAATTAATTTTTAAAAATGTTTGTAGTTTTCAAAATTCTACCATTTGTATGCAATCTAAGCTAAAATAAATTTCAACGAGTATATTATATTTCCAATTCCTAATGAAAAATTATATAAGTATCAATTGAATAATTACTTAAAATTATGTTGAATAATTTTAGTCTTGAAATAAATAATATAAACACATTTATTCGGTCAGAAATGATTTTCACATGCAAACATACATCTGGAGTGAAGGGCCTGTAGTCATATCATCTGGTCTAAGATGACGTCCCCCTTGAGATGATTGATGGCAGAAAAACCATCTGCGCCTTCAACGATATCAAAAAACTTCTAGATTATTCAAACAGGAAATAAAAAAAATAATAAAAAGCGATGATAACCATGATCTTGTTCTCAAATAAATTTACATTTAAATTAATGTGGAATTATAATTATTCTATTTGTGGAACATTACCTAATGGTTTATTACTTTTTTAATAATTAACCTTGACTTAATCCTGTTTTTCATTATAGCCCGTGTGTGCTGAAGTCCAAATTCAATATCAGAAAGAAAAAAAATTGATTTTTCCTATATAACAATGTTCATATACCCCTTCATAGCCAATATTCCAGTATTGGGACCATTGTGTTTATTATAGTATAGCAATGTAAAAAATAATAATATTGAAAATTATTTTTGAATATTTTATGTGTAAAGAATTCAAAACAAAAAGCAATAACTTAAAAAAAAAAATTATACAACAATTTTTTTTTTATATGGAACTAACTTTCCGGAAATCAATGATACAAAAAAAGAAGCTGTTTGATAAGATTTACTCAGCGCTGGAATAGTCGGAACCTGGGTTTGGATGAGAGAGGTGGCAAGTATCACATACTTTTAAAAAATTAATATCATATATTTTATTTGTATTGCTACTTTTTTTTTTTTTGAAATGTCTACAATAAAGTATTATTGGGAATTCTTAATAGTTTTATAAGATTTATGTTGAAACATGTTTACAATCGTCGTCGTTTCCGTATTATATATGACATTGGAATACAATAAAGATTTAATATTCTTGCTTGCGGTGGAAGCCGATCATTGTGGATTGAGTTGGAACACAAACTGACCCCATTCCTTATGTGGTCAGCTCAACTAACATCTCAAGCAGGATAAACATTTTTTTTTAATCACATGAGGAACAAAATCATAATTATTTTTTTTCAAAATTTGTTAATATTAATTAATTGGCCTGTAACTCGCTTCCTCCAATCAACTTTAAAAAACGAAGTTGCAAGAAAGTTTCTCATCAATCAAGTGCTTTTTGGTTTTCTATTTAGTCACCAATGTTTAGTTTGTAGCTGGATGGAGGAAGTAAATGTTTTATTTTTATTTCGGATTTTTTCCTGTTATTCCAGGACAGATATTCTTCAATAAATTTTGTCTTCTTTCTTTAATTGAGCTAATCGGTTATTCTTTCCAGGTTATTTACGCAAACCGTAGGGTTAATGAAATTAACGTTGTTGAACTCGTATCAAGTACCACGCATCTTATTATATTCGAGTATTTAAAATACAAGAGAAAGAGTTAATTTTGTATTATACAATTTTTTATCTTTTAGATATTTTTGTATTTAAAAAAAAAAAACAAGTTTAGCCATGTGGATTGCTAGGCAATTTGGTACTTTATTTAAAACATTTCTAAGGTATTTGTTTTAAGATGTGGAATTTTATGTTTTTTTTAATTTCCTCTCTTGGATTATACGCGAAAGTATAGGGCATATTTGATAAAGCCTCTCTTGGTTAAAGTATTCGCTCACATAATCTACTTCTTATGCAGTTTCTTCTTTAGCCTTCATTAACGGTGTTCTAATTACCTGATGAGGTAGGCTAAGTAGCCAAGTACTCAGTGTGAGTATAATTAGCCTACTTTTAACATTTTTTCTACATCACTGTTGCTTGTGCAATGCCCCATGAATTATAAAAACCTATTAATAACTTATATAAAATAGTAGTAATGCAGAATTACAGAATAAGTTTGGATATTTTTTACAAGGTTTAAAGAAACAAGGATAAAAAACTTTGATAGCATTTGTTTTACAATTGTGAGTGAGCGTCATACTGTGAAGGAAAAAAAAACATTCCTATACTTAAATAATAAATGAAAAACATATAACGAAATAACAGTTATATTTAAGACCATTGGATCAACCTATTGCAATTTCGATTTTAGAATAATGTATTTATGTTCGAAAATCCTTAAGTACATTTTCAGTACACATTAACGTGGAAAACAACATTAATTCTCAAAGCGAATCCTCCTTGCTTGTTTTTGAACTTAACCGGTTGCTGAAAAAATCTGGTGCGTGCGCGCACCACACAACTTTCACTTACCAACTTACTTAGATAAGAAATTGACGTGTTTTGTTAAATATAATTTCCCAAAGTCACACATTTTTCTACATCCATATCTTATTTTTGTTAATCGTTAAAGCCGTTTTTGATTAAATAAAAAAACCCGTGAAAATGATATAAAATTTATTAAGTAAAGTCCCCCCTCCGGTTAATCAATTTTAATGAAATTTTAACAGTCATATCTCGGGCATATACATACATCAAATACCCAGTTTGATCAAAATCGTTAAAGGCGATTTAGAGTAAATAAAAAAAACACGTGAAAATGTTACAAAATTTATTAAGTAAAGTCCCCCCTGCGGTTAATCAATTTTGATGAAATTTTTACAGTCATATCTCGGGAATATAAATAGATGAAATACTCAGTTTAATCAAAATCGTTAGAGCCGTTTTTGAGAAAATCGAAAAAAACCTAAAAAGTTATTAAGTAAAGTACCCCCTCCCTTTAAGTAATTTTGATGAAATTTATGCTGTCACATCGCGGGCATATACCTACACTAAATACCCAATTTCAGGATCGCGCGGTTTATAGTTTTTGAGCTAGTCTGTTCACACACACACACACAGACACACAGACACACACATACACAGACCATTTCGCGGGACTTGGTCATTTCGACTCAGGGGACCCCAAAACGTGTATTTCCGTTGAAAACCGGAAGTCGAAATTTTTCACGATCGCAATACTTCCACTTACTATATATTTCATATATAGGTAAGTGAAAGTAAAAAAACTTTTCCATACTGAGCCCTTCAAGTGACTCCTAAGCCGGTTTCGCACGGACAGGAATATACGAAAAGTATGTGGGAGGATAACGGAACTGCTGTATTCTAACTTTTGATAAGATCTAACCAGGGCATTGAATGATCCCCTAAGCCCTTTTGCCAACTTCCCTTTTAGCAACAGCTGCTTAGTTAAGTTTATTCTGTGACGATACATTTTCTGCTTCCATTCCTGAATTATTTGTCGATTACTTATATAAATAAGCTCACCTAGATGTTATTATTATACCCCATTACTTCGAAGTAATAAAAGCTAAAAATGAAAATAATGTAAGAACATTTAACATAATTTCAGAAAAATGATATGAGATATTAACACCAGTTTAAAATGTGACAATGAAATAAACGATTCTTTCATACACGCCAAAAAATGTAAAATGGATAAGAGGACAAAAGTATTAGATATACCGATTAAAACATGTATGATGACAACTGGCAATTTGAAATGAGAAAGAAAATAACTTAATAGATAACCCCAGAGGATGGACCAATAGCTTGAAACGAATCAAATAAAATTTGAATTTACGGAAATACACTCCTTCATTCAAAAAATCCTTTAAATAAAGCACTCTTCCTCAATAAGTGAAAGAAAAGAACCAAGTAGAGATATTTAAAAAAAAAATGAAAATAATTAATTTGATAGCTTTTCGATCTTTACATCTTTATAACATTAAGTTTATTTAAAAACCGAAGGCGATTTTTTAATCTCTTTGAAATTTTCTTACTGACATTTCACTTGTTTAAAGTTGACTTTAAACTTTACCTTGTTTAAAGTTACTTTTATTGTCACAGTGCTTACTAAATAAAGATAATAGATTTCGCTTTGAAAAAGGAATTCGATAATAGCATATCACCGTATATTACATTCATACTTCGACGATACACGTGCCCAACATTCAATAAAAAAAAAATTGTCCAAAAATGAATGAGCTTCAATCTAGATCATGATGTGAAATACTTCAAACTTTCCATTTTTATTTTCATTCTTTAATATTCATTGATCTTAAGATTACTCCTCACTGTAAGAGAGTTTCAGCAAATCCTTAATTGTCTCATTAAAAGCTGGATCGAGACTTTAAAGCAACAATCAAGGCATTATAAATTCCATGTCAACAAATTCTCCGGAATTTGGTTAATTGGTTGAATCGGTTAACATTAATTAACCCTGAAACAGCTGGGGGGATGTAATTAGTCCGATCCTTCATCTTTATCGAGTTAAAAAGGGTCGTCTTGGTGCTTCCAATTTAACTTTATTTTTAAAGGTTTTCTTTTAAAAAATCTGTAAACTTAGTAAACAATAGAAGTAATTATAATTATAAACCACATTATGAGGATTTTCCCTTTATTTTTTAATATTAACCTGCATTCTGGTCCTTATCGAAAATTGATCGGTTGATTTTTTTGTTTTGAAATCGCTGAGTTAAATCCCCTTTAGTCCTGATCCATAGTCATCCTCGATTAAACGTTGAAGAAGCAATAAAAGCTTTCAACGCTTAATCAATCAGCTCAATTTAATCCGAGCTATTCATTTTTTTTTTCAACAATATAACGTTCAAGATTATCTAGTTAGTTCTAACTACCTATATTTTATTTAATCATCTTTTGCGCCAGGTTTTTTTTTTTTTTTTTATCTTTATTTATATATACTCTATTAGAAAATTAATGGGCAGATGGATTCCTCTTGCAATTGTACTTATCTTCATGCTTACTAAAATAGCTTCATTTTTTTTTAAGAGAAAATATGAACACTACTTGGAGCCGAGCTCTGTGGTGTAGTGGTTAGCATCCGCGCATGTCACGCGGGAGACCCGGGTTCGACTCCCGGCGGAGCCAAATCTTTTCTCTTAAAAAAAATAAATAAATAAATAAATTATTTAAAAATAATTTAAAAAGGTGGTCACCCACAGATTAAGATTAGATTAATATAAAATAGCTTCGTAGTAATGCTTTCTAAAATAGCTAGATTTCTTGATAGCTGGATTCGGCTTCTTCCATTAGAAAAATGGGAGATACCTAAGGTTCAGAGGGCTCAAAGCCTTTCTGTTGGTTTTTCCCGGACCGCAACGACCCGATAGCCTTTGACGAAGGCAATTCTCTTTGGTCTTTGTTGTGGCCCTAGGGCTAGCTAGTTTTTTGTGTGTGAACAGGTAAAGGTTAAAGCATTCATCACAATGAAGATCAGTGTACTCGGTTTATTTGTTAAGTTCTCATCAATGTGTTGGATCATGTGGCAAAATAGTTACTAACCTGTTTTTGAATAGCTAGATTTTACTTTTATCCGTGAATTAATTTTTTATTTAAATTTAATTAATCATGAAGGGCAGTACAATAATTCAGATAAATTTTACCAAATAACCAATTCATAAATTGTAGGTACAAAATTTGTTTATATTGGGCATATGCACATTTATTATGAATTTATGATGATGATGATGATGGCTATGAACCTTGACAACAAAGAAATCTGGGGGTTAATCACATTTTAATATTAATCCAATCTTAGTTTGTGGCTGACCACCATTTTAAATTATTTTTAAATAATTTATTTTTTGAAGAGAAAAGATTTGGCTCCGCCGGGAGTCGAACCCGGGTGTGAAAAAAATGGAATTGAAGAAATCTTCGCAAATCATTGGGAAATAACGATATGAACAACTTCAAGCCGAAGATCTAGAGGGGTCCAAGACGTTCTTTGTTGGTGGCGGTATGGCCGAGTATTTCCTAACGCCTTGCCCCTGACAACCGACACATGATTGGAAACCCGAAGATACAAGTTAAAAACACGGAGCCAGTGGGCATTTATTATATTCAGCACTAATACCCCACCCTCTCCGCTGGCCCGGAAAACCCCGTATAGCCTCATTTTTTCTCATCAAAAAGCTTATTTTTTGTTGCATGATACTAGACTCCGCGAGATTTTTACGGAAACATTCTGCCTGAATGAGATGACCCAATATGCTTCTATTACCTACATGCTTATGTCTGGTCCAAATTACAACTCTTGTAAATTTCACAAATTTGAGGTGAATAACCTACGCTATTTTTTAAGTAGGTTAAGAATCAGTACTTCCTTTAAATTGTAACACACCTTGACATATTTTCTGCGAGGAATTTTTACTTTGCCTATCATAATTGGACGAAATACCTTGGAGCCTTATTTACTTGAACTAATTCGGTATTTTTTATCAGTCTTCTACTTTCTAATCTATAATGAAAGGGGGTTAGTTATCTAGGTCGTAGAGTTGGTGAAGTATTGGCCGCTATAAAGTGAAGTCTGGTGGATGCCTCTCTAAATTTCAGTGAGCGATGATGCACCATCAGTTATCTTGTAACGACTCAACCGGGCCTGATAGAGATATTCCAATTTGAATTATTGGAAGGTCATTTTTACTTTTCCAAATTCGGTGGAATCTTCATCCGATGAAGAAAATAAAACAAATCATCTGTGAATCTGTGCTCGGTTAAATCTTGTGGTTTATTTTTTTTCATTACGAAACTGCGTATGGTAAGATCCAGGGTTGTGTAAGTAACATTATGATCTAGTAATCCGGCTTTAGGTGTACCATCCAGCTGACCAAAATCCTTGCGAATAGAAATGAACCAAGTCTACCATCTCAATAATTAGCCGATCTTTAGGTTATTAACATTTTTTTATAGTTCTATATTTTCCAATAAGATGACCTATGAGACTGAAGATTGGTTGAAATACTCAGCAAGACTTACAACTTAAATTTTAAAAGGCCTATATTGCCAAACAATATTTGAATTCTAAGTTACGTGAAAAAACGTGAACTGAAAGATGGGTCCTTGTGGACCCGCATATGCACTCCCAGGGTTAAAATTACGAACCCTTCACATATATATATATATATATATATATATATATATATATATATATATGTACGAGTATATATCCTGTATATATCTTATAAATATTTAGAAAATAGAAACAGAGCTAATTGCTCTGAATACTGTAGTACAAACTAATGACTTAGTTCAAGTGATGGATCTCATGTTTGTTGATGCTTTTCTAAGAGGTTAAAATATGTTAATAGGAAGTGCAATGTTGTACCTTTTCTTTTTCTTCCCTCGGAGGTTCGTTCGTTCGTTATGAATTCACCAACGCTCTAACCCCCTCACGTATGGCCTTTCCCTCCAAATTTCGTAACTTAATTTACCCTTCTTCCAAAGGCCCTACATCATTTCGTTCTTTAGAACCATTAAGAATACACTATTTGACACGAATAAATAGACCATCTTTCTTTAACTTAATATTCGAATTCGGAAAGAAACTGACATCTTCAGTTGAGTTTTCCATTTTCATGGTTAGCAAACAGGAATAATAAAGAAGCCTGGATTATTGGCTCCCTTCCAAGATCGTTCAGGAAGGGACAACATTCATTGTTAGGCCTCAGGAGCATGCCAACATGAACGTATGTTGCTCACAAATCTTTCTCGCAATAGAGAGGAAAACGTCAAAGGTTCCTGATGTATACTTGCGTTCCTGGCTACGTATTCTTAAAATGACTTCTTTTATCGATGCTTGAGGAAAATGAACGATTGCATATAATTGTGTTCGAAACAATGATAAGGTTTAGCCTGATAACATATCGGTATAAACTTTTGCGTTACTTTCATTTGCAATTAAAAAAAAATTAATTAACTGTAATTGTAAAAAACATAAAGTGCATGCACAAATTGGAAATGAACTGAGAACGAAAGTATCTTTCGAGCGAAAGTATTTATCTCAGTAACAAAAAAAACTAAAGTTTTTTCTACATATTTTGTAGTTAAAAAACGCTAATAATAATAATAATAAAAATAAAAGACATAAGTCGCTATCGGGGTACCGGGCCGCTGGCACCTGCTGCGTGTGTGGTGGGGTACGGTGTGTGAGGTTCGATCCTCTGCGGTACCACCGGCGACACATCAAACATGTACATTATATACATTATACATTATACATTAGAAGTATTCTATTGATTTTTGTATATTTCCTTAAGTTTTAATTCGGTTACCGGAAATAATAAATTGATCATTAGATTTCCGTAAGAATTTAATATATTCTATAAAAACTATTCTGTAATGTAATCCGTAATAAGTATTCTATTTATTGTTTGAAAGTATTCTGTTATTGTTTAACTGAAGTTTTAATTTAAATAATTAAAATAATGCAAGATAAAGCGTTTAACAACTTTATTATTTTTCCTCGCAACTGTTTATCATGCAAATTCATAAGTCCTTGGTCCTAAAGTTTTATTGGAATGTTTAGGACAAATACTCGTGCCTTGATACTTTCCACTAGTTTTGAACCATCCTAATATTTCTAATTAGTAGAATGGCTCAAAACTCCTACTGCTGTCCGCACTGTGCGTAAAATCTGACAAACCTGAATATCCTACGTTATACTGTAATATAAGAGTGCTACAACTGTGATGCAGAGGCCCGGGTTCGAATTCGGCCCGTGGCCAATCGTTTCTATTCAGATAAAAATTATTTTATAATGTACATAATATAAAAGAGGTTTGCCGCTCGGCGCGCCCTACTTGGTTTAGTCCTAACTGACACTACTGCCTGAACATATATGTCCGTCTCCAGTCAAGTATTCGATTATTTCAGTTGCGACAGTATCGTTGGTTCCAAATTTCAAAACGGTCTTTTTATAAAAGTATGCGGCTATGTGGCTTATGAGTTTCCAAGGCAGAAAATAGACGTTATCACGGTTGTAAACCGCAAAGGGTGACAGAATTATTAATCCGGAAGTAAAAATAAACCTTACTGAAAAGATTACCGACAGAGTTAAATGCAGAGGAGAGGAGGACGGCTAGAAGCCCCTTCTAATGAAGAGTAGAGTTGGGGAACGCCAGATTTTTCCATTAATTCCCTGGCAGTCAATAAACCGACCTTTCCGATTCTTTTTCACTAATCAACATTCCCCTAGCCCTTTTTCCTTTCATTTTATTTTCTCGAGACGTTCCATTATCAGCCGGAATGGAAGTGTATCATCAACTTTCGTTATCAATCACTGATAAGACGTTTTGTCGGATAGAATATTAGCATTGTTTTTCGTTTATTATTATTTTTTTTAAGGTCAATTGAAATTCCTACTATTTTTAGAAAGCTTTCTTCGAATTGATTCTACTTTGAGGTGCCAACCAAACCTTTAATTCCGCGTTAAAAATTCTTTTTTTTAAAGTCAGTCATGTTTCATCTACTTAGATGTATTTTTATTGTTGACCCTGACTGTGCATTTTCTCGTGAAATAAAGCATTACCTTAATGATATTTTGAACCAACGGAACCAGCAAAGTCGTAACTAAAGTAATCGAATATTTGACCATAGCTAGACAAATAGACCCGTATTAAGACCTGTAGTTGAAGTTTTGTGTCAATTTTCTAATTTGAAATTGTAATGTCTAGTGAATAGTATTAAGTTTTAATGGTTAATCCTATGCATCTGTATTAATCAATTTACTCTGCTGCAAAAAACTCCGAGGAATCCCATCATTCATTTATGTTGACAGCCTCATAACTTCCTCTTTTATTAATGCCACAACTGACTATAAGAAGGATATCAGGTACAATAGGAACATGTCTAGAGAATTTGGACGTGTCTATTTGTCTAACCGGCCATAATGAGACTTCTATCAATTTAACTGTACATTTATACTCAACTTATTAACCAATTCAATTTAAAATACCAACGGAAAAATTATTTCTGAGAGATTGTGATGAGAAGAACATTGGACAATAAAATTTGAATACTTTAGATGAATTTTCAAAGTATTCAAATTTTATTGTCCAATGTTCTTCTCATCACAATCTCTCAGAAATAATTTTTCCGTTGGTATTTTAAATTGAATTGGTTGCTTGATTAATATACCTTAAACCTTGCTTGATTAATATACATTCTAGTTACTTGGAGATACCTATCTACTATTAATAAGTAAAAAAAAAATAATAAGATACCATTAGCGTTTATGTAATTTGCAAAGGAAATCAGACAGAGACAAAAATGCTGTATAATAAGTAAACAAGTTAATGTGTATATTAAGGGCGAGAATTGATGTATTTTTCATTAAACTGATTCATTGATATCATAAATAATTCCCCATAACTTGTACCCGAAATTTATTAGGCCGTAACTTTACCAATATTTTGTTAAGTTATCATGTTTGTAACTTTCATAAATTAGAGGCTCGCAGTTTTTGGGCCAATAATTTTTTCATTTCAACATAACAGCGTTTTGGAGGTTAGCTTATTTTTTGATACTCGTGGGGGAGGGGGGGTAGAGCGATGGAGAGAGGAATGAAGATGTCTGAATGATGGGTTGGAATGAAGCTAGAAGCATCGTCCAAAAAAAAAAAAAGTTAAATAGGTACAATAATATTGTTTTAACTAATGTAGGTGATAATAAGTCTTAAAATTTGGTTGAAGTCTTTAATTTTTTTTAATTTAAAAATCGTAATTATTGGTACACTGTTTAGTGACTATATGCCATGTACTTAATACATATTTCGTTACAAATTTTAGCGCAAGCTGATTCAGTAAGCCCGTTCCCTTAATACTCTCCACCTTCACCCTCCCGAGAACTAATTTCGTTGAGGCGGTGGAAAAGAATGGGACTCCTCTATTGAGGCCGAGGGGAATTCGGGGCTAGTAATGGAAGGAGGGAGGATGAGCCATTTCTGACAAATAAGAACACTTGGCAAACACCGGGCACGTAGCCTTCTGATTCTATTAGCCCCTCTCCACTTTCCTATTAAACATCCTATTCGCCCTCATCATTATCCTCTTTGTTTCTTCTGCTTTCACAGGGGTTGTTAGTGAAAATGTTATTTCAACTTAATATTTTGCCCTCGTTACCTAGATATTTTAAAAATAGTATCAGTTATTAGCAAGTCTTAAGGTTTATCACTTCATTTCTGTTCATTCATTTCATTTCATTCATTCATGTTTTTATTGTTTTCGATATTATTTATATTCACAGAACCAACCCATCGTTGACCCAACTTACTGTATCAGACTTTCGTAGTTAATTCAATAAATTTACGTTAGTTATTATCCAATGAGTCTTGAAGAAAGGAAGTTGTTTCGATAAATAATCCTGAACGCAGTTACATCAGTCCAATTCGTCCTACTTTTTAGTATTATCCGATGTAAATGACAACTTCTTTCTTTTTTTTGGTTTCTCCCCTCCTCGCCGTTTTGGCTATACGGGGTTTCCCGGGCCAGGGAAGAGTCTGGGGAATTAAGGCCGAGTATTATTAAATTTCCCCTGGCTCCGGGTTTTGAACTTCTACGTTCTTGGTTCTCAATCATATATCCGGTTGTCCGTGGCAACGCGTATTTTCTAATATGTTTGCCCGCTCTTAATATGGCCATCCCGCCACTCTGGACAATGACAACTCTCGAAGTATTAATTCTGATTAAGAAGAGCCGCATTTTTCTTTCTTCGTTGCGGTTTTTATCGGCTCTTTAAGCCTGATTGTCCCCCTGATCTGATCTCAATCACTTAGATGGGATTGTAACGAATTGTAATACTGACCTATAAGGAACTACAAATAAATCTAGTGTGTGTTCAACCTTTCAAGTAATGCATAGGCTAATTCGCAAAAACAAAAATTAGAATTTTTCCCGCTAACAAATCTAATATAATAATATAATATAATAATATAATATAATATTATAATTTTTAGTTTAGTTACTATTTGTGTTTACTTAAATTACAACTAGCAGATCAGAACACGCGTTGCTGTGGATCAGTAGCTATCAAAGGCACAAAGTACCCCATCTATAGAACTTGAGTTTTGAAAATAGGACTTTTTGATTTGCTCGGGCTTAGGTCGTTCTTTTCGTCATAATACGACATGGCTCTATCTAGGCTAGCCAAAATCTGATCGGGAAATCTGTTGAATTGGGTTGGCGCCCATGTGTTGAGATGATTTGTTCTGCCTTGCTTTGGTCGCAGACCTGAATATGAAAATATGGTTTGAAGAGATTCCGATAATCTAAAATTTTTGGCTCAAAAGATTGTAATATAATTACTTATAAATGCCAGCAAACTAGAAACGATTTTATCACCTTTCCAGCACCTATCCCAATACCCATTGCGGAAGTGCTTGATAGCGAGGTGGAGAACCGCTGACTGCGGGGCGCCCCCTCCCTCACTGAATATATTAACCCCGAATTATGTGGTCCCCCAGGAGCGGGGGCCTAACAAGCATGGGATAGAAAGCCCCGGGGAGTATCCTATTCTAGATATCTTCCATTAATCAAATATCCAACTTGCCTGGATTTGGTCGGTCCACTTTTATAGCCACCAATAAGAGCTGTCTCTTTAATCAAGCCACAATCCCAACTTCGATATCGATTTTCAATTCAAAAAGTTTTATCCAAGTTGAATCAATTTTGATTTGATTCATCCTTTCCCTCTGTACTGCCATTCTAATCTTTCTAAGGTTCCAGCAAAGAAGGCTTAATGGTTTGAAAGGAATGAGAGTTCTACTCGGTTCAGTTACATCAGTTAAACTATTCTCATAACCGTGATATTTGAAAAGTTGCTGTTACTTTCATAACATGCCTTGTCTAGCATGTTAAGAACTTCGTATAGTGTACAACTTTTACGACAATGGACACAATGACAATTTAAAATTATCGATCCCTGAATAATAAATCGAATTAAACATTTCTCTTCCTAATAAAATATTTTTTATATTGCAGCCTCCTCCGGAGTTGACTTCGAGTTGATACTAATGTCGTTTCTGCTTCTCTTGACTAAGCAATAAGTTTTAAGTTACATATGAATCAAGCTGGAAGTTGCGCCTTAGGCGAGCCTTATTAAAACGGTTTAAGCCGAGTCAGTTTTACCGTCAGTAAAGTAATTAATTAAAATTCTCCCTAGGTGTAGGACCAAATTTTACCTTCTGGTCTTTTTAAATATTTTTGTTCCCTCTCATTGTCCCTTTGATTCTAATTGAAGGTTCAAATGGATGAAGGATATTGGGGTAAGAATTTAATTTTTATCATGTTTGTTTATTTTACGTCACTTTTTGATAAGAAGGCAAATCTGTGGAGTCCTAAATTGTGCTTATCCAGGTATAATTAAGTTAGGAATCTACCTTAGTTATACGATTACCGTACATGGCACAGGGTCAGAACCTCCATTTTTCGTCCAAGCCGGAGAACGGCATAACCAATGCTTTGAACACCTGGTGGAATGTGAACTCGCGACCTTTGGCGTTGTAAGCTGTTAGACAAACCTCCACACCATAGATGACCCCATTTGTTTTAAGTATAAGGGAGTAAAGAAGTATATTTTCCTTCTTCCTTCACATAAATTCACCAAATATTTATAAGCTAATTGATAGAGGTAACCATCGACACCATACGCATGGCTTGTAGTGAATAGTAGTGATTTAATAAAGTTTTCGCAGAACTCTCTCAGAAAATATTAATTATCACCTTCATTCACTTGACCCTTTAATTATTAATAATTATTGATCCATACTAAATGTTTAATATCATAAAAAATTATTTATAAAGTTTCTGGCTGGAATCGGAATGAAATGTATTTTATAGAGATGTAATCAAGATCCGGACCCACCATTAATGACTTTACAGTCTTCTATCTTTCCATCAAATGTCCCCTTGGTTCGTTTTAAGCTGGTCTCTTTTCTTGACGCCAAGTTCATCATAACTTCTCTCATAATGGTGTTTATCTTTGGCAACTGATATTCGAAGAAGTTCTCTGCTCAAGACTCATTCCCATTCCTTTTGGGAAACTTATTAAATAGAAACAATATAGTCCGAGTTTACTTTTGGAGCTTTAGAAGGTCCATCTGAATTTATCCGTTGTCCATTTCTCTCTTTAAGGCCGTCGATCAGGGAAGGCAGAAAAACAGGTTTCACATTTCTTCGAAATATTTTTCATCCCAGTGTATGATAGTCACTCCTGTTCTTGTAGAATGCAGAAGCTTTCACACGAATTTCGGTAAACAAAGAGGCCCAAAAATTACTCGTTGGTTTTATCTTTTTAACTATTGCTTGGGCGGTACCTTCAATAGTTTTACTATTTCTGCGGCTAAAGCATCTCTAATCAGCAATCTCCACTGACATTCAGTGCCAAATTGTGTGTTTTAAATTTTAAAACTAATAACAGATGCTTCTTGTAATGTAATTGACGAAACTCCACATATATCAGTTATCTTAAGTATTCTCAATCTCCGTTTGTAAAATTACATGAACGGATATCCTAACAGATCGATAAAAAAATAAGACAACGACTGGTTATTAATACGATGTTACAAAAAAGAAAATCAGTAAAATTTTTCCTGAGACTTACTCGTCCAAAGAATTTCAAAAATTTCAATATAGCTATGATTGCCATCTTATTTGTTTTTCGCCTCTTTCTTTGTTTCTTGTACATATAATAAATTCAAGTTTAAAAAATCATGGATACAAAATAAAAGAAAGAAGTAACTATCTAATGTTTATTTGTATAAGTCGATTTTTTGCAGTGCAGGACCGCAATTGAGTTCCATAAGAGGCGGAAGCGTTATAAGTTGTGGCCCAAAAGATAATGCACCATCTTTTGCCATTTGTAGTCAGAAGGGATGTGCCCTGTTCGATTGGGATTTAACCCCTCCCCCTCTACATTTCCTGGACTTCCGTCTAGAATGCAAATAATCGAATTACAGACGGACATCTTTCTTCCTCTCCCTTCTTTACCGGGAATTTTAATTTCCTCCCAAGTTGGGCTGAACTTGCAAAGGTTCAACTCCCCAATTCTGAATCAATTATCTCCGAGAAATCGTTGGAAGTATTGAGTTCAGTTTTTATTCGGGTGAACTAATACGTTAAGGGTGATTTAGTCGGTGGCAAAGGATTTAGGATCCCTCAGCGATAATGGTCCAACTCCGAAATCGAATTAAGGCTACAGAGAATCAGAGAATTGCCGATCGAGTTTTCCTAGAGTTCTTGGAAAAGAAATTAGAAAGTCAGTTCATTTCTGTCCGTTTTGTTCTCTTACTCTTCTCTCTATTGTGAATAGTTCATGTATAATTTATTCAATTCCTAGTAAATGTATTTATTATCATAATTCTGTTTTAAAAAATATTAGGAACATGCCCAATCTTGGCATGAAGTTTCTGATAATAAATTTCAATACTAGTTTGTTCCATTTCAGTTGGCTAATTATATAATTTTTTCTTCAAGTATTGGAATTGACAAGCACCGAAACTTAATGTTCAATTATATCGAGTATTTATCGTATTCAATTATAGTATCGTATCGAAAGAACTATTAAGACTTAGGCGTCGCCCTTGCTGGTGGTAAAGCGTGTTCTATATTACAACCGGGAGACCTACAGCTCTTATGCAATCTGTTAGCGTCTCTAGATGGAGCGTCCCCTCTTGTTTCATGTCTACAACGCAATATAAAATATCATTTTATATCACAACTGTATTTTCTAGTGTAGACATTGATAAAAAATGGAATAAAATATTTGAAAAATGTTAAAGGTTCGGAATGAATTTCCATGTTTATGGGATAAAATCAAATGGATAGCGTAGAATGTGGACAGTACGAGATTTCTTTCGAATTTATGAAATGTAACATCTATCTTCTATTTAATGTTTACCATTACCTCTGCAGAAAGACGAACTGCATCTTTCTTAATAAATTGTTTTGTAAGTTTTCATTACTTATATAGTTTATATATATATATATATAAATATATATATATATATACTATAATGTTTTTTATTGCTTATTTATGAGGTAGGTACCTCCTCATAATTTGTTTGTCCTAAATAATAGTTTTAGTATGCATTATATATTAAAAAAGAAAATCTTCGATGTTGCTGTCCTTTTTTTTTATCATTTTCGTACAATATATGTTTAAAACAGTTAATGTATAGCATGTTAAAGCCTCTGCTCCTTATGTTGTTTATGTGAGATCAATGACTTAAGGGCCACTGTTTGCTTTCCTATTCCTATTGTGAGTGATGTAGAAAGACCGTGATTGTTCGTTATCTGATATGCTTTCTTTTCAGCCCCCTTCCTTTCAATCCTTTCTTATTTTGCATTAGTAAAAATTATTGTTTTTGGTTTTGTTTTTGTCATCCTGTATTCAAAAATTATTTGTCCGTAATAAACGTATTTGGTAGAAATTTTATTTTCTATACAAAGTATTATTCTTTTAATAATTTTTTTTTTCAATACCTACTATTTTCAAACCTCAAAAATGTCGTTAAACGTCAAAGATCTCTTAACACGTTTTAATTTCATAATAGACTAGTTTAATTTGTTTTTTAATCAATACTTTTGTTTATTTATTTAACGTCACTTTGTCCTATAAGGGCTTCTTTTTTAAGGGAAGTATTTGTTGAATTATACTTTACTTAAATATATTAGTTATTAAATAATTTATGATAAATTGAAGAACATTCATTTTTGAGCCGTAAGCCTATTTCTTAATTCCTTTATGATTTTTTTTTCTTTTTTTGCCAGGGTTTTCATAACCTTTAACACCGCGGCATTAGATACAAATCCATCAAATTCTATACTGTTTTTCAAATAACTCGTTTCATGAAAACCATATATAGTCTGGAGTTTCTTATATGTTGTTCCTCTCCTGTCTGTTTATTGGGATAACTTGTTGTTTAGTTAAATTTCTTTTGTCAATTTGACCTGAGACTTGTTAGAAGCTAAATGATTATGGATTTTTCTTCATTTTAAATGAAATGACTTTAGCTAAGCATAAAGGATCAAACCACCTGTTTCTATAATGTTTTCTCCAGACCTAAAAAATTAAAAAATCTGGTGCGTGCGCGCAACACACAACTTTCACTTACCAACTTACTTAGATAAGAAATTAATGCGTTTTGTTAATGCCACTTCTCAAAGTTACACATTTTCCAAATTCATTTCTTATTTTTGTTTTCATTTGCTCTATAAACCCCTCAGAACATTTTAATAATGATAACGCTTACCTGATATTAAATAACACTCAATTTTCATTAAACATGACGAATATGAAGAAAATCGTTAAAGCCGTTTTTGAGATAATCTAAAAATTAGAAAAAAAGTTATGAAATAAAGTGTCCCCTTCGGTTGATCAAAAATAAATTTTTGTCCAAATCACATCTTTGGCATATACAATCATCAAATACCCAGTTTGATCAAAATCGTGAAAGGCGTTTTTGAGTAAAAAAAAAAAAAAACACGTGAAATTGATACAAAATTTATAAAGTAAAGTCCCCCCTCCGGTTGGTCAATTTTGATGAAATGTTGGCTATCACATCTTTGGCATATACATACATCAAATACCCAGTTTGATCAAAATCCTGAAAACCGTTTTTGAGTAAATAAAAAAAACACGTGAAAATGATACAAAATTTGTTAAGTAAAGTCCCCCCTCCGGTTGATCAATTTTGATGAAATGTTGGCTATCACATCTTTGGCATATAGATACATCAAATACCCAGTTTGATCAAAATCGTGAAAGGCGTTTTTGAGTAAAAAAAAAAAAAACACGTGAAATTGATACAAAATTTGTTAAGTAAAGTCCCCCCTCCGGTTGGTCAATTTTGATGAAATGTTGGCTATCACATCTTTGGCATATACATACATCAAATACCCAGTTTGATCAAAATCCTGAAAACCGTTTTTGAGTAAATAAAAAAAACACGTGAAAATGATACAAAATTTGTTAAGTAAAGTCCCCCCTCCGGTTGATCAATTTTGATGAAATGTTGGCTATCACATCTTTGGCATATAGATACATCAAATACCCAGTTTGATCAAAATCGTGAAAGGCGTTTTTGAGTAAAAAAAAAAAAAACACGTGAAATTGATACAAAATTTGTTAAGTAAAGTCCCCCCTCCGGTTGGTCAATTTTGATGAAATGTTGGCTATCACATCTTTGGCATATACATACATCAAATACCCAGTTTGATCAAAATCGTGAAAGGCGTTTTTGAGTAAATAAAAAAAAACACGTGAAATTGATACAAAATTTATTAAGTAAAGTCCCCCCTCCGGTTGTTCAATTTTGATGAAATTTTTACAGTCATATCTCGGGCATATAAATAGATCAAATACTCAGTTTAATCAAAATCGTTAGAGCCGTTTTTGAGAAAATCGAAAAAAACTTAAAAAGTTACTAAATAAAGTACCCCCTCTCTTTGAGCAATTTTGATTAAATTTTTGCTGTCACATCGCGGGCATATACATACACTAAATACCCAATCTCAGGTTCACACGGTTTATAGTTTTTGAGCTAGTCTGTTCACACACACACACACACACACACAGACACACACACACACACACACACACACACACACACACACACACACAGACCATTTCGCGGGACTTGGTTAATTGGACTCAGGGGACCCCAAAACGTGTATTTCCGTTGAAAACCGGAAGTCGAAATTTTTCACGATCGCAATACTTCCACTTACTATATATTTCATATATAGGTAAGTGAAAGTAAAAATGACACTGTAATTCGACTTTAATCCTAATAGTGAATATATAACTCCTCCATACCTAAGAGTGTTGTAACTCAAAATCTCATTTTTTAAGCTCTTTTTTCTCGAATTATCTTCCGATTGTCCTCTTCTGTGTCTGTATAAGATCACTTATAATTATGATTCGTGAATCATTTTAATAATCAGGTAAAGCAGGCTATGGAAGAATAAAGGAAGGGAGAAGAAGAAACTTAAATTGGCTATTCTGAAAAATTGCATTTTTTGAGTTAGGACGAGCTAATATAACTTATTTGAGCGACTGTGTTAACTCCTAACCCTAAATTTCTACCCTCGGCCCGTCCTTCGTTTTGTCCCCAGTGAACGGCCTAAGTGGCTCCTTAAAGAAAATGTAGGATGTAATGCATTTAGACAGGACTCAATTGTTTAGTCTCTTTGTCGGGGGTTCGGATGGCGGTCGTGTCCGCCCTCTCTATCTGTCTTGTCTAATGGCCTCCATCCAGTTAAATTTAATACTCCTCCCCCCCTCCCTTCTGAAATTATATTATATTAGAGGCCGGTAATAGTATTCCCTCTTAAATGTTTTCGTCCTCAATTGATAAATCGCCTATTTTACATATGCTTGGAAGGATTCACTGTTATATTTACACTTATTGAAAGGATTTGATTTTTTTTTAAAATAAAAGTTGATGCCACGCTCAGGTTCAATTATTATTAGTAGTCTGAGGATTCATCCACACCGTATTTACATAGGTTAACTTAGAAGACGAGGAATGAACGATGGGCTGCAGATAGTGCTATCCCAAAAAAATGTATTCTACGTCTATTTAATAGAATATTGATAACTCTATTATCAAGTTATCGCTATATTCAATGTGAATGTCATTTTGAGATCATTTAGTCAGATAGTGCTATAAAAATGAAGTCCATACTTCATACGGCAATATTAATAATTAAATTCTAAGTTTTATTTGGAGAAATGTAATTTGCCAAATGTTTTGTTATTGATAAAATTCCTCCTCTTTTTTTTCTTTATTTAGCCTTTGATGCGATACGAAATATCTCAAAATTATGTTAAAATATGGTTAAAGACAAAGTGAATTAACGCGAAATTTACATCAACATTTATCGAATAAAAAAATTAAATATTATTCACATTCAATCTCAATCCTTCTATGTACGGTTCTTTGGTATTTAAAAAAAAATCCCCATTTATACTATACTGGCTATATTACAATTTATAAAATAATTGTTGTTAGGCTAGATGCTTAGAAGATGTTATCTTTTAGAGGTACGTCTGACATAAAAATAATTCATTTTCTATAACGAATAACATTATAATTACGATTCCGTTATCATAATTTTAAATTCACCAAGTAAATGTCCGTTTAGAAAATTAGGAAATAAGCGAAGGAAAGGAGGAAGAAATCCAAATGCAAGTGTTTGAGGCAAACTTAAATACAAGAATTGAAACAATCTATCATAGCAACAATTCTTAGCCTATACCAAGAATTAATGTGTTGCTTTTATAATTAATCCTGGGGAAAGATTTAGTACAAAGTAATGACCTACTCCGATCAGTAAGTAGTGTGTCCCAATTTTTCGGTAAGCACAAGTCGTTTTTATACCATAATTCCCCTGCTTGGATCCACATAAAATTAAGTTAATAAATATTGACTAACTAAATCACAATCTTTCAACCAGCGTTTTTATATTATTTATATTTTTTAATTGCTAAGTTTTAGCTATGAAAAATGTTTGTAGAAAAAGAAAATTCATCTCCAGAAAGTTCAGCGACGAATCATAGATATATTGGAAGCATAATTTCTTGGTTGAAAATCCAATATTGTATACTTAATGCGACCCAATTATGTCAGTCCTTATAAATCATTTGCTGAGCGATATTAAAGAATCTTCGAGAAAGGAAATGCCTTCGAATATTTTGTAGGACGTAGCAATAATCTTTTCTTTTCTTTACTGAGTTTGACAGATCCTTCTCTGGAGGATATGAAATACCTGAACATACATATCTCTTCTTCAAAGGCGCCTTCCTAACCCCAATGATTCACTTCGAGGCCTATTGAAGCACGATAAATCGGTAACCATGCGTTTAAGAGTTTGGCACTGCTTTCTCACAGTCTCAAGGCGGCTTCTCCTAACGAAAGACCTAGGGTAATGTCGCTGTTTGCTAAACAGGGTTTATGTATATTATCAATTTGTTCCTGTAATTTTGGCGCGCTTGAAAACAGTTTTAAAAAATACCCTTATTTTTAACATTTACTAAGCATTATGGGTAGGTTTTGATGGAACCCCAATCCATTTTGTTTAGTTTTCGATGTACTAAATATCTTAAGGAAAATAAAAATCTAAACAATCAAATAAATTTCAATGAAATAATAAAATTGGTTACTAAGGATGTCGTATATCGCATTACACCAATATTTTGATATTTTTATTATCGATTCTCCTAAATTATGCCCTTTGAAATAAACTATCGTTGGATATTTTTGTAGGTAAAATGTTTTTGTGATAAAATCGCTAGAATGAGTAAGTATATTTATTAAACATATTTTGCTGAATTGTATCTCGGCTTTCGGGTACAAATCACGATCTATATTACAATTTTCAAATCATTGAGTTTTATTCTTTATGAGCATCATCAAAACATTGTTTTTAACGTTAAACAGGTAATATTTTTTTTTTATTTTTTTATTTTAACTCATTTTTTCCGACAAGTTATCAGTGTGTACATAGACTATGGATTCCTCTTTTCTTACGCTTTTGATAATTATCTAATTTGGTCGAAAATTAATAAAATTACTTTTTGAATAGATTGAAATCAATGATACAAAAAATAAATATTCTTTTTATAAAGGAAGCTTTTAATTTTAATATATAAATGTATCTAAACTAGAATCTTTGGGATGGATTCTAAACAAAATAAAGGTTTTGTTTTGTTTCTTTAAAGTTTAGTTTACTTTTTGGATATGTTCTCTTCCGGAATTATAAAATGAATAATGTGAATGAAATTCAATCCTACGGTGGAATTGGTCCTTGAAGCTCCCCATTTTCTAGCATAAGTGGCGTAGGGTAGATTGGGGTCACCTGGAATGTCCAGGAACATTGCTGATCGTTCTCCAGGAACTGGGAGCCTTTGCCGTGAATTCTCAACCGACCGGAATAACGTTCTACTGCCCAATTGTACCCATCCCAAAAGAATCCCACTTATTATCAAAATAAATTGTCCCACACCCCATTGACACGGTTTCTAGGTTCCTAGTTTCAGACTAGTTCTGAATCTCATTTCTGAAGTTTTATTTTGTTTTTTACACTAGAACTCTTGAGATTGTCTGCAACCAAATCCTTAAAAAAATAATGTTTTTTTTTCATCATTATATAAATAAATATCTTATTTCAACGAAAATATTTGTTGAATAACTATGAATATTTATACTAAATTTTATTTATTTATTTTTTAACGAAACCTTCACTGTGAATTATTAAGTTTTGTAGTCTTTTACGTTATAAGACGGATTTCTTGAGGTTCCATTTTTACTTTCACTTACCTATATATGAAATATATAGTAAGTGGAAGTATTGCGATCGGGAAAAATTTCGACTTCCAGTTTTCAACGGAAATACACGTTTCGGGGTCCCCTGAATCCAAATGACCATGTCCCGCGAAATGGTCTGTGCGTGCGTGCGTGCGTGCGTGCGCGCGCGTGTGTGTGTGTCAAAAATTATAAAGCGTGCGAACCTGAAATTAGGTATTTAGTGTACGTATATGCCCGCGATGTGGCAGCAAAAATTTCATTTAAATTGCTCAAAGGGAGGGGGTACTTTATTTAATAACTTTTTACGTTTTTTTCGATTTTCTCAAAAACGGCTCTAACGATTTTGATTAAACTGAGTATTTAATGTATTAATATGCCCGAGATATGACTGTAAAAATTTCATCAAAATTGATTAACCGGAGGGGGGACTTTACTTAATAAATTTTGTATCATTTTCACGTGTTCTTTTATTTACTCAAAAACTGCTATAACGATTTTGATCAAACTGGGTATTTGGTGTATGTATATGCCAAAGATGTGATAGCCAACATTTTATCAAAATTGATCAACCGGAGGGTGCACTTTATTTCATAACTATTTTTCCAATTTTTCGATTATCTCAAAAACGGCTTTAACGATTTTCATCATATTCGTCATGTTTAATGAAAATTAGGTGTTATTTAATATCAGGTAAGCGTTATCATTATTAAAATGTTCTGAGGGGATTATAGAGCAAATGGAAAGAAAAATAAGAAATGAATGTGGAAAAATGTGTAACTTTGAGAAGTGGCATTAACAAAACGCATTAATTTCTTATCTAAGTAAGTTGGTAAGTGTAAGTAAGTTGTTGTGTGTTGCGCGCATGCACCAGATTTTTTTATTTGGGCCCATAACTAGCTAAACGGCAGAGTGGCAAATGTTTTATTTTACTTTCACTTACCTATCTATGAAATATATAGTAAGTGGAAGTATTGCGGTCGTGAAAAATTTCGACTTCCGGTTTTCAACGGAAATACACGTTTTGGGGTCCCCTGAGTCCAAATGACCAAGTCCCGCGAAATGGTCTGTGTGTGTGTGAACAGACTAGCACAAAAACTATAAACCGTACGAACCTGAAATTGGGTATTTAGTGTAGGAATATGCCCGCGATGTGACAGCAAAAATTTTTATCAAAATTGCTCAAAGGGGGTGGGGGGGTACTTTATTTAATAACGTTTTACGTTTTTTTTTTATTTTCTCAAAAACGGCTCTAACGATTTTGATTAAACTGAGAATTTAATGTATTAATATGCCCGAGATATGACTGTAAAAATTTCATCAAAATTGATTAACCGGAGGGGGGACTTTACTTAATAAATTTTGTATCATTTTCACGTGTTTTTTTTTTATTTACTCAAAAGCGATTTTGATCAAACTGGGTGTTTGGTGTATGTATATGCCAAAGATGTGATAGCCAACATTTTATCAAAATTGATCAACCGGAGGGTGCACTTTATTTCATAACTTTTTTTGCAATTTTTACCTTTTTTTCGATTATCTCTTTAACGATTTTCATCAAATTCGTCATGTTTAATGAAAATTAGGTGTTCTTTAATAACAGGTAAGCTTTATCATTATTAAAATGTTCTGAGGGGGCTTAAATGGGGTAGGGGCCTGTTTTGTTTGTTTATTTTTGTTTCCTTTGAAGTATCTTTGTTTTTATTTATATGGAGAAATTAACTGTCTCTCATTACGTCTAAAAATAACAAATGGCTAAATATGAGATATGATATGGTAAAAACCAAGTAAACATATAGAGGAGAAAAAAAGAAAAGTATTCTGTCAACTTATAAAACACGTTGAGCCCACGCATGCGTAGTACGCCTTTAATGACAGATCATTGTTCATAATTAAAGCCGTTCTGTTCATTTAATGGAAATTATTGGTTTCATGGTAACTAAATGAAATTTTCATCAAGTACATAGAGAATTATAAACTCAGTCGACTTGGAGTATTATGCTTGCATTGCCGAATTATCTCAAGTAAAAACTTTTATTTAATGATAAAATAAATTAGTGTTTGATATAGAGCAAATGAAAACAAAAATAAGAAATGAATGTGGAAAAATATGTAACTGAGTGAGAAGTGGCATTAACACAACGCATTAATTTCTAATCTAAGTTAGTAAGTGAAAGTTGTGTGTTGCGCGCACGCACCAGATTTTTTAAAATAATAAATAATAACTTGAGCAGAGATCCTCTACCAAAAGAATATTTTACTCTATTTGAAAACAATCGAAAAGTCACTTAATTTCTTCACTGATATTGACTTCATCCTTTTATATTCATCATAAATTCAACGAATCATAACATCTAGATGAAATAATAAAAATAGTTTTAGATATCGAACCTTTACCTCAGGACTTATAATAAAAAAAAGGTATTAGATCGCTTTTGAAAATGATGGCTCATATATTAACTATTGCATTCTGACGTTTTTGTTTTTTATGTTATCGTATATAAAAGTTTTTATAGATCGGAACCGCTTTCTTTTTTTTTAATTATGTAAAATTAGACGATATAAAAATAATAATTATTTTATTTGTATTAGTAGTAGAAAAGATTGTAGGAAATTCCAGTGTGAAATATTAGTTCTTTTAAGTGAACTACCGAAAATGACATTGTAACTCTTAAAAATGAAAAAAAAAGCTCTCTTTCTCATTCATTAAAGTCTGGAATAAGAGTGAGAAAAATCCAGTTAAAGCACGTCTCTGACTAATGAGGTTTTCCATTTAGGTGTATTTAGATATTTTAAATTTAGTCTTGGGAAAGTTCTTGTGTTTCTTTGCGAGGGTTGTTATGGTATATACCACTTCCATACGTGTGTGCTTCATAATTATCCCACGTTTAATTTCCTCCGTTTTTAGGTTAATGTGGAAACCTTAACAAAACCTCTTGTTGTTTCTTCACCATTTTTTTTTTAATTATGCTTTTTTAATGGATAAGATCCATGGCTAATAATCTTGTTTTGTTTTTTTCAAGTCACAAACTAGATAAGTTGGCAGTGAAATTAGTGAACTTAGCTCCTTTATTTCCCTCCATCTTAGCAATCAAATTGAACAAGGCATATTTTGTCGTTTTTCTCACTCTACTGAAGTTTCTATTTTGCTTGCCTAAAATCTCTCTATTTAAAAATTAAAAAGAAAAATTTAAATCAGTCGTGGATTGGTTAGACATATTTATGTTAATAACTAATTTTCGAAACATTTAAAGTGTGTTCAAATTTAAAAAACAGCTTTGGGTTTTTTTTAAATTATTGAAATTTCAAATATTTAAATACTTAAACATTCACCTCAAATTTATTTAATAAAAGTTATTAGGTTTGATCTTGCCACACCACGGTTTCTATTTCTGTATGCTTTGACTTTAAAAGACTTTCAAAGTTATATAAAATTTTCATCTACCCCATAAATAAAATTTGTTTTCTTAGTTATTTCATTTTTTATTTCTTTACTTTGGGACAGAAGGGACCCGTATCCGAAATATTGGCATTGCCTATTAGCAAAACATTGAATAATCGAAACTTATAATCGCCCCCATAAATATTAATGTATGCGTTACTCACCATCCATTCATGTCTGCCAAAAAGTCCATGCATAGTGTATAATTGTGTAAATTTATATGTATGTTATTGTGATAAAAATAAACACACACACAACCATTCATTCATGCAGTTATCCAAAATTCGAAATTATTTGACATTGTTTTTACTTTCACTTACCTATATATGAAATATATAGTAAGTGGAAGTATTGCGATCGTGAAAAATTTCGACTTCCGGTTTTCAACGGAAATACACGTTTTGGGGTCCCCTGAGTCAAAATAACCAAGTCCCGCGAAATGGTCTGTGTGTGTGTCTGTGTGTCTGTGTGTCTGTGTGTGAACAGACTAGCTCAAAAACTATAAACCGTGCGAACCTGAAATTAGGTATTTAGAGTATGTATAAGCCCGCGATGTGACAGCAAAAATTTCATCAAATTCGCTCAAAGGGAGGGGGTACTTTATTTAATAACTTTTTAAGTTTTTTTCGATTTTCTCAAAAACGGCTCTAACGATTTTGATTAAACTGAGTATTTGATCTATTTATATGCCTGAAATATGACTGTAAAAATTTCATCAAAATTGATCAACCGGAGGGGGGACTTTACTTAATAAATTTTGTATAATTTTCACATGTTTTTTTTATTTACTCAAAAACGGTTTCAACGATTTTGATCAAACTTGGTGTTTGATGTATTTATATGCCAAATATGTGATAACAAACATTTCATCAAAATTGATCAACCGGAGGGGGGACTATACTTAATAAATTTTGTATCATTTTCACGTGTTTTTTTTTATTTACTCAAAAACGGTTTTAACGATTTTGATCAAACTTGGTATTTGATGTATTTGTATACCCGAGATATGACTAAAAATTTCATCAAAATTGATCTACGGGAGGGGGGACTTTACTTAGTAAATTTTGTATCATTTTCACGGGGTTTTTTTATTTACTCAAAAACGGCTTTAACGATTAACAAAAATAAGATATGAATGTAGAAAAATGTGTGACTTAGGGAAATGATATGTAGCAAAACACGTCAATTTCTAATCTAAGTAAGTTGGTAAGTGAAAGTTGTGTGTTGCGCGCACGCACCAGATTTTTTTTTTTTTTTTGACCAAAGTTATAGAATTTAATAAAGTTTTCGTTGTTTATAAATATTTTTTTTAATTATATTTTCAACTAATGTTTATACCGGTTTCATCCGGAGAATTTCATTTTTACTTTCACTTACCTATATATGAAATATATAGTAAGTGGAAGTATTGCGATCGTGAAAATTTTCGACTTCCGGTTTTCAACGGAAATACACGTTTTGAGATCCCCTGAGTCAAAATAACCAAGTCCCGCGAAATGGTCTGTGTGTGTGTGTGTCTGTGTGTCTGTCTGTGTGTCTGTGTGTGTGTGTGTGTGAACAGACTAGCTCAAAAACTATAAACCGTGCGAACCTGAAATTGGGTATTTAGAGTATGTATAAGCCCGCGATGTGACGGCGAAAATTTCATCAAATTTGCTAAAAGGGAGGGGGTACTTTATTTAATAACTTTTTAAGTTTTTTACGATTTTCTCAAAAACGGCTCTAACGATTTTGATTAAACTGAGTATTTGATCTATTTATATGCCTGAAATATGACTGTAAAAATTTCATCAAAATTGAGTAACCGGAAGGGGGACTTTACTTAATAAATTTTGTAACATTTTCACATGTTTTTTTTATTTACACAAAAACGGTTTTAACGATTTTGATCAAACTTGGTATTTGATGTATTTATATGCCAGAGATGTGATAACCAACATTTCATCAAAATTGATCAACCGGAGGGGGGACTTTACTTAATAAATTTTGTATCATTTTCACGTGTTTTTTTTATTTACTCAAAAACGGGTTTAACGATTTTGATCAAACTTGGTATTTGATGTATTTATATGCCAGAGATGTGATAACCAACATTTCATCACAATTGATCAACCGGAGGGGGGACTTTACTTAATAAATTTTGTATCATTTTCACGTGTTTTTTTTATTTACTCAAAAACGGTTTTAACGATTTTGATCAAACTTGGTATTTGATGTATTTATATGCCCGAGATATGACTGTAAAAATTTCATCAAAATTGATCTATGGGAGGGGGGACTTTACTTAATAAATTTTGTATCATTTTCACGTGTTTTTTTTATTTACTCAAAAACGGTTTTAACGATTTTGATCAAACTTGGTATTTGATGTATTTATATGCCCGAGATATGACTGTAAAAATTTCATCAAAATTGATTTACGGGAGGGGGGACTTCACTTAATAAATTTTGTATCATTTTCACGGGGTTTTTTTATTTACTCGAAAACGGCTTTAACGATTAACAAAAATAAGATATGGATGTAGAAAAATGTGTGACTTTCCGAAATGATATTTAGCAAAACACGTCAATTTCTAATCTAAGTAAGTTGGTAAGTGAAAGTTGTGTGTTGCGCGCACGCACCAGTTTTTTTATATCAATAAGTGAGACTTTTATCGACTCAAACGATCGATTTCGTAAAAACCAATGTAAAGCGGCACCATTACGATTTTTATTACAATGAAGAATATCAGCTAAAGATCTGCTGAAGATATGCAATTTTAATATGGACAGGTGTTCGCACCTGGTATCAAAGAACCACTGAGCGAAATTTGGAGTAGGAGGAAACGGTATGGATTTCTATAAAGAACAAACAGAATTTCATCTTTATTTATATAGATTTAAAAACTTTAAGTATTAAGTATGCACTCAAAGTTAATTTCTTTCCTATTGGTAACTAAGAGCTTTGACTATAAATATTCATATCCATTTTCTTTTTAATGGACCATTTAAAACCAAATTTTTAAATGGGCTATTTAGATGGAACATTCTCTCTAAGATGTCTAATATAATATGTATGTATAATATGAAAATGTATGGCACGGTTTTAATAAAATAAAAAAGATTTATCTAACCAGTCGAATTAGCAATATTTTGTTATCAATTTATTAGCGAATTAAATTATTTATTTTAAACCGGGATAAATATATTATGTATTGTAAACCAAATTATCGTGATGCTTCTTGACCTTGAACTTCGATTTTTATAACAATAAGTAAAGCTACAACAAACGTTTTTCATTTTCATCTTTGATCGAATTTTTATTTTACCTTAACGATTTATTTATATTATACTAGAAAAATACTGCCGGTTATAACCAGTTAAAAACTTGCGAACTTAGAGGAATACCTTACAGATTTTAAAGATTTGTATTCCAATGTTGCGGTTATATCGCTGATCTTACATCATAGCTTTATTTAAAATAGAGCACAGAAGAATTCGTCTGGGGGAACATATATATATATATATATATATATATATATATATATATATATATATATATATATATATATATATTTTTTTTTTTTTTTTTTAAATGTTTCTTGGTCCTTCCATTGTAAGTTTATGATTAGACGTCTATTTTTCTATGTTGTTTTTTTACGCCATGTATCTTGTACTACATCGAGCTTCTTATTTATGCTTCCATTCCTTTATGCAGGTTAATATCAACTGAGGGGGCAGGTTGTTGTATTCCTCCAGCTATGTATGTATATTCATTAACAGAACCTTTGAATATCCTGGAGGATCGCCATGTTCCTGTAGGAGCTGGCCAAACAGTGGCACTATCTACACTAAGCCCTTAAGACAACATCCCTGGAGGCTCCCTTCTCCCTCTTGATGTATTCCTCTGCCCCTTCTGTGGCTATGTGTTGTGTCTTCTTTACCTTCTTCCTCTCTCTCTTTCGTTCTGCAATACTATTGAGGGAGATATTTACCGTTTTCAGATAAATAAATTATTATTAGAAGTAAGTTCATTCAATTTTATTAGGAGCCATAAACATTTTTCCTATAGATTCACAAAAATAGTTTTCTCGTAACGCTTACTTTCTAAAAAACTGTTAACTCGATTAAGTAGAAGTAGAAAAGTAAGTTTTAAAAATTGTCAAGTTTCAATTTAATCCAATTCCATTCAATAAATAAAATTATTGTCAAGTATAAAATAGTTGTAATTGTAATTGTAAGTTTAAAAACCTAATTAGAATTTTACGTATTTTTTTAAAATATTCTAACCACTTTTCAATCATGTATATAAATATGTATGTAAATGTGTACTTTTATTAAAAATTAAAGTTTGGAATAAATGTTCCTGAAACATCCATTCCAAAAAAAACATTAAAATAGTAATTTTTTTTTTTCTATTTCGGATGGGCAAACTTTCAATTTAAACTGGCCTGACCGTGATTTGTCACTAATATTGCAAGGTTTGCTTTGTGAACGTTATTTCATCTTCTGGAGACAGTGTATAGGATGGCTCGGGTACAGATATATGAGGTATATAGACCACGTTGCTAGATAAAATTAGGCCAGTATTAATTCTTTTAAACAAACCGTCACCACCGATGTACGGCTCCTTCGCATTGGTAAAAAATACAGCTAAATTATTATTAATGTTAAAATTCTATCACCTCCTTAGTATTTCACCAATCTGGCGAATACGTACACCGCTCTTTTTCGGTTTCGGAGAAATATACTAGGTTGTTACAAAAGTCCTTGTGCATATCAAGTTGTTTACATTGAGGTCTCTAATTTAATCCTTATTTAATCTCTGACGAATACAATTCTTATGTCAATGTTTACATTAACTAATCCTCTAATTATCTATGTACGCCAACTGTCCATGCCTGTCATTCAGTTTATTAAATTTCACTAGAAATGTCGGAAGAAAAATTTGTCATCCGCGGCCTTCTTAGGCATTATTGGAAAAAAGGTTTTAGTGCAAAGGCCTTAGCCGAGGAAATTTGTGCAGTGGAAGGGGAAAGTGTGGTGTATCGAAACACTGCCGCATTTTGGTTCAGGCGGTTTAATTCTGGGAATACAAGCCTTGAAGATGAACCTAGATCAGGTCGTCCTAGATCACTTCGAGCTGGTTCCAGAGGGCAGGGCTATCAACGCTGAGCTATACTGTGAACAGCTCGATAGGGTTTATGAAGTTTTAAAAGCTTTGATTAATAGGAAGCAAGCGTTATTTCAGCAAGACAACGCCCCTGCTCATCGCTCACGATTAGTGAAAGAAAATTTTTCAGAAATGAACGGGATTAGCGTCTTGCCCCACCCTCCTTACAGCCCAGACGTCGCACCGTCTGACTATGGACTTTTCAGGTCAATGGCGCATTTTTTGAAAGGTCGGCGCTTCGAAAACTTCGATGATGTCAAATCTGGATGCGAGGAGTTCTTTGCCTCGAAAACTGCAGAGTGGTATCAACATCAAATACAACTTTTGGCTGAAAGATGGGTTAAAGTAGTTGAAAATGATGGCCTGTATTTTGAAGAATAAATTTGATTTGTAAATTTTGTACTCACATTTGAATAAAATTAATTTTGTGAACAAGGACTTCTGTAACAACCTAGTACTCGCCATATTGATATTGACCGACTAGATCACAGTATCCGAAACTACTCTATCTGTATATCAATAGATGATTTAAAAAAATTGTTTATATTCTATATATCAATTGAGGAAGGACCGCTGTATTCCGTACCAATACAGAATTCACTATGCCTTTTTGTTCGGTGTTAAAGATTAAGGTTTAAATATCAGATTACGTATGAATTAAATAAGTATTTTAATCAATTTAACTTTGAAAGAAATAAAAATAAAAAAAAATGTATTAGTACTTAATGTTGAATAGCTACATTATACGATTTCCTTATGTTTTTCATTTGAAGTGTTATATCTCTATAAGTGGAAATTTTTATCGTTTAGGAAAAGGTGTGGGAAAAAGTGGCTATGGCCCGGGGCCAACAAAAAGTTGGGGTAATTTAGCAGAGTCTGTTTCCCTTATCTTGAGGGCGAATTAGCCAACTCTACGGGGGCGTTTATCTTGGGCCAGGCAGGTCCACCTCGTTCCTGTCACTTAGTAACTGGCTTTATATCATTACTAACAACTGGCGACTCATGCTCTCTTTAGTTAAATCCTTTTACACTTACCGTACAGCAAGAAATACCGATTTTGGATTTAAAACTAAAACTGTAATAAATCCATGTGATATTTCCGATCAATGTATATATATATATATATATATATATATGTATGTATATTTTAACACTTTTTTTTTATTTTTGTTACAAACAACATTAAGAACTAATGAGATTCTATATATAAAAGCCCTTGGTAGTTTTAGAGTCCGACCTTAGCTCCTAGGACGTTTACCTCCTAGGACTAAAGAAATAAATTTCTTTAAAAATAAATAAATTTCTTTCGTAACTCTTGAACTTAGTTCCAGCTTAGCTCCTTCTACGGAGTCTACTTTATCTCTATCTTACTTTAGCCAACTACTTTTATCTTCTTTTTTTTTTCTTTTTTTTAACATCATCGTCTAATAAGCGTATGGAGGTGAATGATACAACCACCAGTCATAGAAAAATTAAAATCACAATAATGGAAAACAAATAATATGATACTAATCGCGTGTTTTTTTTTTTTTTAAATCTCTAGCGCATTGTGTATTTGCTGTTATGAAAACTATTTGTTGAATCGACGGATTAAGATGTTATCCCATGAAAAATTTTTCTTTCTTTTTTTCACCATTTGCGCAATTACCAACTCTATGTTGCTCTCTTGTATGGCAGGATCAATTTTTTTTAAATATATATATTTGTATCTAAACTCTGTAAGAGATTGCCCATTAAAAAACAACTGCTAGTTGAAAAATTATATAATCCGCTATTAATCGAAAAGAGAGTGAATATCATTTTTAAAATTATAACCATTTTAATTCTTTTTCAATACAATACCTGGACAATAAAACTAGGATAAGCATACTAAATTTTAAAATGATTTTATTTTATCATCTTTTGTTTTATTCTGAAAACCAAAATAACAGGAATATGATCCCTAAAAAATTTATCTGAAAGTAGTTCATTTAAAGTTTCTTGTACTTCTTCTAAAACAACTTCTGGTATCTCGATGATATTTTGCAAGTTATCTCTTTTAAACAGATATTTATTAATATTTATTAGTAGTAGGTGAGGTTAGCGCACCGAAAAGATTTTTCAGGCCTAGGACCGAAAAGTGCCACTTTACGGTCTTCAAGCATGTTTTTTGATGCAGTATCATGAAAATTAGATTTGCATACATTATATCTAACGATCTGTATGTGTTTTATAGGAACCTATTAAATTATAGTACATACTTATAACCCATATCGGAAATATAAACGATTTTTCGATATTTCTGTTAAAAGTATTTCGCCAATGTTATTAAAATTATTTAATTAAACAGAATCAAATCTTATGTTTTTTTATGTTCTGGTAGACATAGGCATTTCAGGTATAGAACTATCGTGTTTGTGAAATCAGTCAGAGACGGCTTTTAACAGTCCTCATGAATTTTAAACATGAGGAGTGATACGAATTTTACTTGGTAATTTTAATGGAAACAACACGATGACAAATGCTTAAGAATATCCGTGGTGTAATTTTCTAAAGGAAAAAGAGAACCTCTTAATTAGCGTACTTGAAATGAGAAATCTAGCGTACGTTGGGTCGTAAGTTGTGTATTGTTTTGTTATGTAGCTGAAAAACGTTCTATACAGAATGGAAACCATCGTTAACAATTTTACTTATTGATAAATAATTTGTTCTAATTGAAAATAAAGTATTGCTTGAAATATTTGGACCGGGTAGGGATGAATAGACCGGTGATTTTAGAAGGTTTTTCAGTGCCGTTATTTGAACTTGGTAAATAAGATTGAGACCTATTTTATTTGGGATATTATAACTGTGCAGCTTACTGCACTAGTAATTCATTACTAGTAATGAGTGATTCCATACAAAAATTTCTTACACGTTTAATAGTAGTAATATCCTTGCGGAGCTCTAAAAATATTAATTTACATAGTTTTGGATTGTTAGATAAATCATTATAATAATAACAATAAATACTAAAAGTCAATACTGGATAATAAAGAACGAGTCCCCAATGCGTTTCAATCTCGAAAATGAAAAATCTCTTTAGTAGAATTTAATTATTATTGGACGCCAATAGACCCTGTTGGTATTTTAAAATCATTTGATTTTTTTTTTAAATTTATCTGATTGCATGTAATTGAATTTACAAAGTTGGAATTGTCGTATATTTTTGTGAGTAATATTTGGTCTTGGAAAAGGGAAAGTTGGGAATTTTGCTGTGGATATGCCTTCTAAAGTATAAATACCAATAAAGTTTTCTGTGGTTCCTCGTGGAAGCTCGGAAGACAAGCCTCTACTTAAGGGGAGGTGCCGTTCAAATGTGCGTTATCAGCAGCTGTTGCTACTTCTTACCTAGTCCCTTCGATATATTATCCACCAGGGCCTTTTCCAACCAACGGCTACCTAATGATTGATTCTTATTTTTGGCTGAGGGCATTACTATTAAATTAGTGGTAGTGTGAATTAATTCGAAAACTAGGCATCAAAAATGCTTCACTTTATATATACATAGAACTACATACAGTTCTAATATAAATCTAAAAGAATGAGGAATAGAGGATGAACCCTAACCATTCATGTAAAAATAATGACAAGTATCATATGGTAACTATTTGTAACTACATTTATTTGAATACGGGGGATTCTTAAACTACAGGCAAGTTTAAGCTGGTAAAATATCCGAAAATTCTAAAATTAAAAAAGAAATATTGCCCTTCAACTAATTCCAACCTTTAAGAACCGTTTGGATAACAATCATACAAGGCTACCAACTTCCACTGCATAACGAATACTCGCATTATGCAGCATTTCTCAAACAGAATATTCTTTTTTCAAAATTGAAATTTTCCGGGGGATCGACTCATCGATTCCAATCAAAGTTGATGATAATTTAAAATTGGAAATTTCTTTTTAATTTTTGCTCATTCTTATTATTTACTTCTTAATAACACAACCCTTAAAACAATGAGAATATTGGATTGTAAAAGAGAACTAGAGAAAAAGAGGGTCAAGATAAAATAATATATAAAAAAAAGGATGGAATAGATACTATATTCAAAATGAACTTAAAATGGTTGAATAACAACGTAAGCTCTTCAAAAAACGGATTTTATAAAAATAAAAATTACAAGAGAAACTAAACTTTATGTTTCGAGGTAATCATTCGTGCAACTTTACACCAATATATTGGGGCTGTCTGGGAATAAAACTTGGAAGATGTTTCTTCAACGAATTCTTTCATAGCAAAAAAAAAAAAATTAATTTTAGTCTCCTGCTAGCACCCCCACTCATTAATCTTAGATCCCCTCTACATATTAATAAAATTATTCTTCACCTTTTTCTTTTTTTAAAAAAAAAGGCTACAGCTAATTCCGGATGATTTTTCAAAACTAATTCACGAAAGTATGACACCTGGCAATTTTAAAGCAAAAAAAATTTATGATTTTTTTTTTTTATTTTATGTAATATTTTATGACTCCTTAAAACATATACGTAATTAATTTTTTTTTCCTTGGCTTTGGAAACATTTAGTTATGTGATAGATTTAATTTTAGGTTTACAAAATTCATGGTTGAACCTCAACACAATGACTGACTGCCACAAATTATTATCATGTTCAAAACAAATATTTGGACTGGAAACCCAGAAGATGTTTTTTTCATACTGTGAATGGGAGGAATTAACTGTAGGAATAGAAAAATTCCAATCTGCTTTGAGACTGGGGTTAAGTAACAAACGAAATAAAAGTAAATTAGATTAGCCACATTACTTGATAATTATCGGCTACGTTATAATTATTATTATTGAATTATTACATTAATATGTTTGAAACATAGGCTCGATCAATTGCTCGGTAAATGCCGGTTTTGCCTTCTTTTGTTTGCTCAGCTGTTGAATTGTGTTGAGCCAAGTGCTGCATGGATGTGTTGTACTCGATATATGTCAGTCCGTTTGTTTTTCAAGGTCCACTTGGGATGTTGACTTAATTTGCATTATTTGCTAATTATTTTTCAATTTCCCATTGGAAAAGTAAAATGTCGAAAAAATAAATAAAGTGAAGGCTAGTGCCATTAAAAAGGAGCCTTTTTATTTACGTGAGTACACATGATCCACGACTCTTTCTGAAATGGATTTTTCAAATAATTGTTTGCATGCATTTTGTGCATGTAGGTAGCTCTTGCATTAACGCGTTTGTGTGTTTTTTCTTTTTTTTATGAAAATCATGATTAAATTATTATTTGGAGGGAAAATTGGACAATAAGGACAGAAAAAGAAAAACATATTATTTAATGCATATGTAGTCGTATTTTATAAAACTTTTGGCCTTAATCAGCGAAAACGATAATTATTTTATAATTTATTTGTATTCTTTACGATATTATATGTTTTAATTATTTAAAAATTCAGTCATAATTGTTTTGTCATTACCATTTTATGTTCTTACTATCTCTTTCATATTTATTGTTATTATTTATTTATTTTTTTACTTAACCGTATGTAGGCCTGAAACTTGTGTGAAAATCTGGCAAAAAATGACATATGACCACATATTACTGTGACTCCTTCTTTAACCACATTCCCCGCTATCAATTTTCCCGTTAGTAAAAAATAATAAGTTTTTTGTGTGGTAATTCGTTTTATCCTGAAATTATTCATTTTTAGAGTTTAGAAATATGCGTATCTCAAACGGTGTGCGAGTTTCAGCTGTGAACTTAGTTCATAATGTCCGGTTTTTAACTAAGTTGAAAATTAAAAAATTCAAATTTTAGTTATAATGAGGATATAATGGGTAGGGTTTTTAGTAACATTAGACCCCTAGGTGATATCCGATTTTTACAGAGTAATTGAAAATTTCAGTCATCACGATTACAATTTACTTAAAAATCTTGATCACTTCAAATTATAATTATATATTTCAAAATAGGTCAAACAAAAACATTACATGATGATGTAAAATTGTTAGTTAAAAGAGATGATGGTAATAACAATCAATAAGGTACGCACCTGAGCTGGATAATTACGAGTTTGATATATTGTTTAATATATACCATTCAACCGAATCCGACCTAAAAGAACTTTCTTTATTTTTTATATTTTATCAGCATAAAGTAAACACGCAGCCAATTGCTTATCTTTCCTATATAGACTCAATTGAAATTAAATGTATCAATTTATATTTTGATTATTTTATTTCTTCAAGTCTTATTCCTGTAAAAAATAAACTTGAAACCCGATCCTATAGTCTTAACTTTTTATTGTTATTCGGAGCATTATCAATGAACAATTTCTTTTAAATTTTAACGCATGCTAATCTAATGTATATCATTCGAAATCTTATACAGTATTTTCTTGAACATATATTAAGTAAATGGTGTACAGCTAATAATAAATAAAAAATATGGGAGGCTTAGATAAATAAGGCAGTATCGATTTTTAGTTGTAATAAAGTATTGCTCGTCTCTTGAGGTTATAGGCTGGAACATTGGAAAAAACACAATAAAAGTTAAAGCCTGAATCCACTTGAAGTTTACTACAGATAATATTTATCTCTGAAATACAGATTATGAATACAATTCAGACTTGTTTAACTATCTCGATTTTTTTCTTATTTTTATAAAACATTTTACATATTTTTTATAATTAATTAAAGAAAGCATTTGCATTGAATTATAGCTGTTATCCGTTATTCATTATTCGTTTTACGTTGTAAATTTTGTCCCGAATTGATCAGTTTCTTATTTTTTTTTTTTTTAATGAGAACAGAATTATCCTCCGGAGGGACTAGAGTGAGTTTCTTAATTAATGCAGATTTATTGTTTTTATTTTAATCTTATATGAATATTCTTAACAGTTAAATTTAAGCTTTTAAATCCTCCTTAGCAGTTGTCATTAATTTCAGTTATTGTTATCTTTCATGTTTTTACTACACATTAGATTTTCTTCGTTTAATTGATTCATAACTATTTTTATCTATATTTTTCTTTTTTTAATTTAACCCTGATTGAGTTAATATTTCGCTCAAAGGATTGATGTTCTATACTGTAGGGCACATAAACGCACTTGAATACTACTTTCCAAACAGTACTTGACACAGTTGTTCATGGAATGAAGTAGAATTGTTTATCAACAAAAGTTTTTTTATTACAATCAATCTAAAATGTTGAAGAGTTTTTCAATTGGGAAATCATTACATAAATGTATTTGAATTGTATTAATGCCCATTTAATCTTTTTTTTTTTTGTTATTTGGTAATCGTACATGAATAAATGTTCAGTACATTTTGTTTAACTTCTATGATTTAATATAGCTAAAAAGAGATAATCATTATTTTCAGAAATCGTTGAATATTACTATTATTTACTAATTTAATAATTACTATTATTATTTTATTTATGTACGGTATTGTTTAAGTATTTTTTTTATTTTTTAGTGCGTTGTGAAATATGAGAGAGTTATATATTCGTTGATGAAGGTGATTGACTCCAGAAAATAATATGTTCCAATCATCACTGGAAATCTAATTTTTGATTTCCTGATATTATTAAACGATAACTCATCTAAACAACGTAGAAAAAAATTATTTTTTGTATTGTAATTAATTTTAAAATATATAAATAAAGATGATTATAAATTTTTGGCCAATATATTTAATTTATATATATATATATATATATATATATATATATATATATATATATATATATATATATATATATATAATGAATTAAGGTGGTGATATATATGGTAATATAGCCATCGGGGTAGCTATTGTAAAATATTTTACAACTTACACTAAACACTATCGACGACGACAGACGAGTTCATCTGAGCGGTGGTGTCATGTTAGGAGATCGGGAGGAGACTGGGGTATCAGCCGTCACCTTCTACTACCGCGCATGAACATCATCAACATCCTCACACCTTTCCACAACATCAACATCAACTGCTGATAGTTTCAATCGAGTTTCAGGCTCTTCTTTGATGTAAGTTTCAACCTTCAGGAAAATCAAGTGTAAAGTACAAACGACATGGTTCTAAGAGCTTACGAGCAAGGACCGTTTCGCTCAGAACTTACAGAAGAAGTTCAGTAGCATGTCAATTATCCAAACTAATTTTAACGAATGTGTTTCGGCTAATTGAAATTCTTCGAAAGTGGTACTTGGTGTACTACTTTCTTCATAGACATTCAAAGAAAAAATAATTAATTTTTTTTTCAGGTCTGTTTTATGTAACTAATAACTAATTTTTTATTAAAAAATAAAAACCTAAACATTCGATAGAAGTTTCGAAATTTAATTTTTAGACTTATTGGGTACGTTTTAATTTTATTTATTAATCATATTATATTTATTCATTTTACCTTTTCAATAATCGAATTAATGATGTTAAATTGCATTAAAAGTCTCAAGAAGAAAATTAAGCCGCTCCGATAATCGAACGTTCGGATAATGGACGCCCTTCTATATCAATGATGTTGGTCTTAAATTGAGAACATGATAGATTGTACGTGTTTTGCAAGAGCTGGGTCAGCTTTTACGCTAACTACTTTCTTAAATATATTTCTAACTGTTATTTTACGCTCCGATTAATGGGAAAAATAAATGAAACTTCGTTTAAATGAAAAAAAGTCGGAATTGTCATTTCCTCTTTTTAAGATCCAAGAAATATATTATAAATTGTGGACATAATTTTCGCTGTACCTCTATATTTTTAGGATAAAAATATAGTTATTGTTTACAAGATTGAAACATTTGAATCTTTTAATTGTATTATTATTATTTCTATAATTTCAAATGTCTATAATTCAAATAATCGCCCTTAAATACAAGAAAATACTAAAAGTTGATATTTCATTGTTCTACTAATTGACTCCTCTTTCATTTTTCCGTACTTATGAATGACTTTGTTCATTATTTTTTTTAATTTTTAGTTGCTAGCTTTACAATTTTTTTTTTTTTTGTAGTAACACTCACATTAAGAAAAACACAGTAATTTTCAATATTAATATAATAAGACAGACCTTTCCTGCTTCAGCTTTTGATAAGCCAATCTCATGCATGTTGACTAGTGCATTTATCCCATCCAACAGCAGCACAGGTTTCAAATATCAACTAACTTTGGAGAAATTCAAATTTTCTATAAGTAAAGAGAAATTTTATTTATAGAAACTTCTATTTTCCAACATCTACTTACAAGTTTTTCATGCCAGGTTACCAAATAAAGAAAGTATCGCGTAGTATCGGTGAAAAAGTATCGATACTTTCGATATATCGAATGAAAATTTTCGGCATCGATGTCAGCAGAAGCGGAAGCTAAATTTCGGTACTTGTAAGTATAGAAACGTCTGTTGTGTTACTATTAGATATTATATTAGACCCTGCAAGTGCCATTCTTGGTAGATAAGCTCGGTACTCGCTGAGCATTAACATTAACATGTTAAAGGAAGCAGATTACTCTTACACGTCAATTCAATCCCCCAATCCGCCAACGCTGCCTACTCGATTAAACTTAGACAGAAATTGTTAAGGAAGCATAGTTGAAAATATATTCTGTACAGACCAGAAGAATATCAAAACTCCCATAGTGTGTTCATAAAAACTTCCTGATATGATTTATATAAAAGGATATCGTGATTTACTGCTCATTTGTGTTAATAGCAAAATTTGATCTTATCTTTCAAGTATTCAGAAGATTATCTTTGTTTTTTCTGTTTTATAATTATGGAGTAAAAATTAATTTTGATACTCGGATACATCTTCAGGAGGTAGTTGATTTTGATTTTTGCAAATTTATTTGTTTATTTTTTGTCATATTCGAAGACTAAAAATAAAAATAAAAACCTACATAGCTTTCCAATTGAACTTTTTTTAATATCAGCGAATCCAAGAAAATATTGGGAATACTATAGTCGGCGTTAGCTTGCGATGTTGAAAAATAACGCTATCATTACTTTTTAGTTTAAACTTAATAAGTCAACTATTCTACCATGCAATAGGTCTATTTCACCATTGATCGTACACATGCAGCGTATTTATAAATACTATCTAGACAGTTAGATATAAGAGGAAACGTGCGAAATCGAGGTATAATTTTATATTCTAATTATAGTTCAGGGAGCTTGACTGTGTATATCGCTATCCTAACGAACAAAGGAACTGTCTGTGAAATCTCTAATCAATGCCGAAGAGCTTAGAGAGGAAAGAGTATTGTTTCTTTTTGTAGAGATCAAACCTACTCGCTCAAATCAAATTTCGCATCCACTTCATTTTATATTCATAGTAAGAATGTTTATTTATGTACACTCCAAGCAACTTCTACGTAAAAGATGCATACGTACCTGTCTATAAAAATTGTACATATTTCATTTAGGTTTACAATTGTTAGAAAGACGGTGGTATTCGTCGGTATAAGACAATAAAACAGCAAAATCATATGTCAAGCTAATATCCACACACTAGTTAATTTTCTAAAATGGTTAGGACCTCATTAAATTCTGATTCATGAATACTAATATGCTAGACAATTTGCATAAGCTAACATTTATTTCTCTTTTTTTCTTTTCTTTTTTTTCGAAATTTCGGGGGAGGGGAATCTATCTCCTATATCCCTCTTAGGACCGTACCTGGTTGATGGTGATGTGTTCCATGCTTTTTTAGGTTCTAGGTGTACAGATTCGATTTTTAATTCAGATTGGTGCTCCACAATAATTGCACCATGCTGCCTACTTCTGGGCACGCTTGGCGTACAAATCTCATCATCATATCTTATGGATGGATCTTATAAGTCTGTGCGATCACATGAAACTTATTGTCATTTTGACTATCTTCTTACTCTTTAAATAATTTCACTGTCGTTTTGACCATAAATATTTAAAAGGAATGTGACTGATTCACGTTTTATTATATTTAAATCTGTCCTCATAGTAATTTAAAGGTTCATCGCCTTCAATAATATAAAAATGTTAAAGTGAAATTTTTTATTGTTCCCTAAAATTTACAAACAACAATGTATTTTTAATATATCATTTTTTATTGTACATGGCTCGTTGGTATTTACTGATAGCAAGAATTACATATCTCTGTGTAGTGAAAATAAAAACGATTTTGTGGCTCAACTAATAAAGTTTAGATTATAACGCATCTTGTGACCTACTGGGTCACATAATAGTACACAGGTTATATACAACCTATTGTAAAATAATATCTAATCGCTAACTAAAAAGTGCCCAGCATAGGCGTTAGTGGGTATTCCCAATATATGAAAATCAATTTCTATAAAATATTAAAGCTAAGACATGATTGAAAACTTGTTTGTTTAGTTTAAAGTATAAGCTCGTCGTGATTATATCAAACAGGGAAACTGCATTGTGCAAGTCCTAATAAGTGTCCCTGCCGTCAACTTAATTGGTTCATTATACAGTAAACATATCTTTATTCTCAAGGCTTATATTAAGTTCTCCGCTCAAGGTAGATGTAGTTAAATCGAAAAAAGGTTGGGATTGAACTTCATCCCCTACAGTTAATTCTTCAGGTGTCTAAATAGGTACAGGGAATGGTTATATGAAAACTTTTTTGTTTTTCATCAACTTATTTCAATTTGCTATGTTCTATAATTTATTTTTAAAATTCGATGTCTGCAATAAACCTTCAAAGCATATGAATTCTATTAGGTAATCCAGAAATCTAATCATTTTCGTCTGCCATTTCAAAATTTTTTTGTAACTTATGTAAATTAAATTTTAATGTTCCCTTAAATGTATTAAAATAAAATCTTCAGTTTTTAGTCATTTTAAGAATCTTTACCTTTAAGCTTCAGAAAGCCGAATCACTTTAATCATGGTAGTAAACATTTTGTAGCCAACCGTGGAGAAAAAAAAAAAAATGGAATATGGCACAAGCATAGTTAAAGTTTTTAATGACGCCTGTTCTCAAAGGAAATTGCTCAAGTTAAGTGAGGAGGCTTAGATAAACCTCGTTTCCGGAGCCGTTAACTGTCGTTTTCCTCCCTTAAAAGTTCCATCCAATATCTTATGTTGCCATGTGATTTTATTCTCATTCCTCTTGATGGACGATGGGTGGGTGGGGTAAATTACAGGGAAAAACGTGTTTGAAAACCTTATTATATGAAGGTAGAAGTATTTTTCTATACAGGACCAATGTTGTTCTATTTTTCCTGTACTATAACGGTATAACTGTAAATAACGTACGAGGAAAGGATATTGCCTAACAAAGAGCGCCTCTTGTAATAAAATATAAACTACTTTTATTTTCATATTATTTGCTTTTCACTATGATTATTCTGGTTTTAGTTGATTTTCCTGTCCATTATTGTTTCTTTATAAGATTATCATTAATTTAAAATACTTTTTCATGAAATGTTTTCGGAGTTTATTTTTGATATGATGGCAAGACAAACAGAGCACCCGTCTGTTTGTTGATTTGTAATCATAGAAATAAAAGGGTAACATAAATTTATTTTGGAACCAAATAAAGCAATGTCACTTCATACATTTTGAAAGACATGAATGCACAATGAACTAAAATAGAAATTTATTGTAAATACATTTTTTGGTGATGGGGCACTTACAATTTCATTGCAGCATCACATGTCGAAGGCCATCACCAATAAAATGTATCTGGTAAGTTTTACAACTTATCAACTACACGAATATACAGATAGGTTGGATAAATCAAAATTTTCTAGGTGGTTTTGGTTAATTAAGTGAAGAAAAGAAAGATAGCGACCATGTGGATAGAAGTGCGTAATAAGCAATTGGTGGTATCGGCATGAACCTTCGGAATCACTAAGTCTTAAGTTACTTATGCTTATGTTGAATAGTACATCTATCAATGAAACTAACCGCGCAGTTATCGTGTAAAGCTGAAGAACTCGGTTCTACAAACAAATTAGAAAGAAAATTTTCATTTAAACGATTGAAGTCCCTTGTCGATTGGTCTCATATAAATGTGGTGTCGTAAAGTCGACTGCTTCTTCTTGAACGCACGATAAACCACGATCATCTTCAACTTAGTATCCACGGTGGCTGCAGTTGTATATAATCAAGCCCCGAAAATAGAATTGTCTATATAACAATAAAAATTAAATTTATAAAGCAATAAAGATAACAAGTGTATATGATTACAATGGTCAGTAACAATGAAGCCTAGTTAATAAGATAAAATATAGTATACAAATTATAGCATACAAAATATAGTAGTTTAGGTACTTACATATGGAAAAATGTAAAACGAACCTTATTAAGAAAGATAACATAAGAAATAAATGTAATATTACAGAATAAATTTCTAAACGAATGGAAAGAAATTGATGGATACACGATGATTAAAGAATAACCATTAGATGTATGTTGTTAGGTTTTTACACTAGAAGGACTAAAAAAAATTATGTAAGATTAGTATGGTATTGATATCGTATGAAAATATAAATTCAACAGAAATGAGAATATTGTTGAGTAAAGATGACAATTTTATTTTATCTCATTTTTCAGTTATTATTTTTATCATGGTCTTACTACAATAGCTGTAATCTTAAATTTTTAAATTTCTATAATTAAGTAGTTACACATACAATTGATATTTCCTCCAGGACCTGAAATTCGGGTCGAAACGTTGGCAAAATTAAGTATTTTATTCTTTCATATTAGTGCTATTTATTATGACCGCACCGCAACCATTTCCTCTTCATTATATCCACGGTCAACTATCTTCCACCATGAAGAATGAATTTCTACTCAAATAATTCTAAAATTCTATCTTAGCTTTTTTTATTTATTTAGAATTCTTTATTGTTTTTTTTTTTTTTTTTAAATCAAATAGTTAATTACAAATTTTATTTTAAATGTCTCAATTGATTAATAATTTAAATTGTTATATTGCATGTTTGGAGAGAGATGGCAAATGCATATATATGGTCATTTATCTCAGAGGTTTACCGATAGAGAGAAGCCCTGATCCTGACAAATGTTGGGCAACCTGAAATCTACTGCTCCCTGATAATATATCACTTGATGACGCCGAGGATGCAATGATAAAATTACTCATGATACACGCAACACCAGGTCCCGGCTGCTGGAATCCCTCGCAGGAATGTCAGCTGATGAGCTTTCGTGTGATCAATGGAGGAAGGCATTTCCCCGCTATTTCCTTCCTTGGATGGTTCAGATTCAATTAGTTTTCCTGTTTTGTTAACATCCCTCTTGGTTCAAAACTTTCTATTTTTGACTGCCTCCTTAATGACATCAAAATATTATATGTTTAAAAAAATAAATAAAAAACATAGTAAAAACTAATACAAAAATAAATAAGTAGTGCAATATTCTCTTCAATAATTTATGCAACGATTTTTAAAAATTTTCGGTTGCTAGAAAATACAATGTTGTTAAAGTAAATGGCCACTTGCATTTGGAATTATGTTAGTGGATTATGTTCTTATATTATGTATATTGATAAATTAATTGCTTATGCGGCCTTAGATATATCTCCATCTTGGTTGCAAGTTTACTTTTGAATGATTTTCGTACCGTATGATAACACCATTTTCATTTATTTTCATAGTTGAAGGGTCAAGTGGATGAAGGTGATAACATTTTTTAATTTCTGAGAAAAATTATTATAATCACCTTTATTATAGGGCAGAAGGCATAGGTTGTTAATGTTCATAGGTCCTCGTGTCAACTAGCTATATACATATATCAAAATATTAAATTTTTGGGAACGGAAAAAAGAAAACATGTTTGTTAAATCCTTAATTATTTAGATTAAATGATTATTACTGTAGTACCACTTTCACCCTTCCATTGAGTTTGAAGTATACCTATTTGATGTCATCTTTTAAATGTTTAATATCTTATTTTGAATTTAACTAGAATAAATTTTACTGTTTAGATTACTGCACAGTATATTAAAATCTTTAGGACCCTCGACGTTCTCACCACGTTCCTAGAGGTTGGTCAACCTTACCTTAGTAACATGATTACTGCATCATAGTGTTTTAAGCAGGCAATGTTTGAGTAGCTTCTTAGACTTTAAAGTAGTAGAACTGGATTTATTTACCATATTGTAGTTTTAAAGATATATGTGTTTACTTATAACATGTGTTTACTTTGTTACACCTCGTGGGGCAATCACCATTGGGATGAGTAGATCCGTTATTATCATACATTCAATACTTATATATATAAAGATTCGACTCAGGATTTATTTATTTGTTACTTTATATTTCTCTTTTTAGTCCTTAATTGAGATCTGAATTTTTTCATTAGACGATCCGATTATCTTCTTAAATAACTTGCTGCGGTTCTTACCCTATGTGTTCGTTCTATCTATAACCCCATTATAAAATACATTGATGCCTATATAGCTGTCAGCGGTATTAACAAGTAGCCTACAGGGATGCGGAGAGAAGGATAATCTAAACAAAAGGCAGAGTAGCGAAGGAGATGTGACGGAGTGTGTGGGAGTGATGGATCAGAAGACGACCGTGCCTTAAGTAGCAGATAACAGGCGGTATACATCAGAGGGTGGGGAAGAGAGAGAGTTCTCAAGTCCCACTGTGATGATAACGCTATGAGTTATAGTCCACGGTTTACTTAGTCCTCTTAAATATACAGGATCTTTCATGTCCTGACTTTCTCTATCTGAATAGTTTTAATCGTTATTCCGAACTTGTCTCTGTTATCCCCTAAATTATTTTTCTTACTAAACATCTTCAAAAATTATAATTTAAATGGTGCATTATTACTTTTGTAAATTTTACCCATTCCATCCATATTTTTGGATAATATTGCAAAATATGAATCAGTGCTTAACTAACTTTTGATTCTAGATCAGCCTATTTAAACTATCTTATAGATATGCTGGAAATAAACGCAGCATATTTCTAGTCAATACAAAAAAGTTTTGTTTTATATTCTGTAACGATATATCTTTTTTATTCTTGTTTTTCTTAAATTGATAAATGGATAGCTTATAGCAATGTATAGGCTCAAAAAGAGTGGATAAAGATTATTTCCTTTTACATTTCATTTTGTTTATTTCTACTTAAAAAATTATATTTTTACTTAGTCGATTAAGTAAATTTGCATGACAAGACTTTACAGTCTAGGGGCTCGGTATTGGAACCTCTTAGAATTGTGCCTACATACTCCCTTTCTCCTACCGCCGCCGAACCCGAATTTGCATGATGGCACTTAGTACAATCCTCCTGTTTACATCAGGATTTACCTCTAGGGATTTAAGCGGTATGTTGAGCACAGGATCAGTTCTTGCATTTCTTCCTTCAAGCTAAGCATTTGTATTTTCGTGATGTCACATTGCATAATCTCTAGAAAGGTATGCGTTGGATTGGTAGTGTTGTCTAATCTATAGACCTATGTATAAACATACATATTAAAAAAAAATACCAACTAAAAACGTATACTGCTGCAGTATGAAATATAAAATATATAAACACTATCTGCACCGATCCTCTTAAATAATATACCTATTATTAAATACATCCGATTCATTAAAGTATACAAATGTTTAAAAGCAAAGGTTCAAATCTTAGGTGATAAGTTCTTCAAGGTATGAAAGGACGGTATAGCCACAAGGATTTTTACTTCCTTTAAAAATTATAATTTTTGCATTCGAAGGATTACTTTAGCAGTACATTGCTTGATGCTATAGAGAAAGAAAATATTTCTTTGTTATGGGTTTTTATTGTACTGATGGTTGAAGGAGTTCAAAGAGAACCGCCCCTGCTTTTCCCGATCTCCTGGAATTGAAACCTCCTATGAGAGCTCTAAACTACAACGAGCGATATGAAGAATCCTTGAGCCGATGTTAGCCCGAAGATCCGGATACGATGTGCCCATTGATGGTCGCTCACCTCCCCTCCTTGATTAGCATACTATTCAAATAAGGACTCCATTTATCAAATCGGAGCTAATTGTTTCTTCAAGGACCCCCCGGCCATCCTTCCATTGTCGGCCATCATCACTCATCCTTGCCTAATCCCATCATCCTCCCGATTGATTTTGGTTCGGCTCCCTACCTCCCTATAAAACCGTTACACATAGAACCGTAACATTTTTTCAATAAAAATATTAGTGTCGTAGGGCGGAAGGAATTTAACGTTACCAAGTTTAAAGTATTGAGTCATTTGACTTTATCTTGGAGAACCACGAATCATGTATTGTAATGTTATAAGAATTAGTAAACATTACGAATCTGATGATCCTTTATAGGTTGATATATCAGGACTAATCCGGTATAAAATGCTACTGCTTTCCTTTTTGTTAACTATTTGTTACAGTAGATTAATTATTCTGTGGTATTATTCTGTTATTTATAAACTCAAAGTTGCAAAGTGCAGGACCGACTTATATTCAGTTATTTCCTTTTTTCTGTTTCGCTTATTCCTTTATTTTTATTACATTATTCTCCCTCCTCTTCTCCTTAATGAACCATTTGTACTGACGGAATCCGCTTGTAGAGCCTGATGGAAGTGTCTCTTTGCTGGAGGCCAGTTTTCCTTCATTTGCCTCCAGTTCGATGTACTTTCTTTTCCTTGGCTCTTTCCTTCAGATTCATTCTCTCCTAACGATTATACCTCATATATTAGACTGAGGACCAGTTATAAAAAAGACATTATTTTAACTAATCCAGAGCGTTGAAACATAGTCGACGTATTACCAAAATGGTAAAAATTGCTGATCTTCGTGATTTTGGCTAAATCGAATATCACAGAATCTATTTTTACTTCAAATGGATCATTTTATTAAAAATGTTAAAGCCATTTATGGTAAAGAATAAAAATAATACTGTTTGGTCCGTAGTTTGCGATGTATATTCAAGAAAATGGAAAAAGCATTTGCGGATTTTTGGCCGTAAAACTGTATTTTGCCCAGAATGACACATTTTCAGTAAATATTATAAAACAAAGTGTAAAATCCGACCAAGAGACATTTTAAATTTTATGGTATTGACATTAATAGAATAAGAGTCTACCAGTGAGATCTACCTGTACGAATTTTGGCTCCCTAAAATGGAATATTTCCGTACTTTTTCAGCTTATTGCACCTAACTCGAAAACGATTTATTATTAATGCCAATTATTATTAAATGTCCACTGGCTATGGATTTTGAACTGGCTATCTTACATTTGTCGGTTTTCATAGGCAAAAAAAAAAGAAGTTTTTTGTGTTTAAACCGTCTTGCCAACGTGCGTTATGATTTTGAAAGTAAAAGAATTAAACAATAGTTACTACAGTTTCACAGTTACTTCAGTTTTACAGCGGAGCGCTATGTGATGCTACTGCTATTCGATATCTCCTCCGCTTTCGTCAGCGTCTGGTGGCCCAGCGTGCTCTAACAGCTGCAGAGATTCGATGCTCCCAGCAACTTATATTCTCTTGTAAAAAGTTACCTACAGGACAGAATAGTAAGGATTAGAGGAAACTACTATGAGGTGGAAGCTTCCATAGAGCGAGGATGTCCCCAAGGATCCGTACTCGGTCCGGCCCTATGAAAACTTGTATTTGATGAGTTGCTGGGAATATTAGAGGTTCAGCGGATCTCTGCCACCGCCTATGTAGATGACCTTGCTGCTGTTGTGGCGTCTGATAGCAGAGTCTGAGTCAAGAGAGAAGCTGAAAGATGTGCCAGCCTAGTCGCCAGATGGTGTAGGGTAAGAAAATCAAGATGGCCGCCGCCAAAACCAAGGCGATACTGCTTAAGGGCAAGACAGATAGGGCTCACCCAATAACCATGGACATGGAAGGCCAGAGGATACGTCCAAGGGAGGTGGTAACCTACCTAGGCGTTAGGTTAGGCGCAGGCTTGAATGTGACGCCTCACTTGGAATACTTGGCTGATAGGGTGGCCCAAACCGTAAATAATCTTAGTCGCATAGGAGGTGCTTTCTGGGGCCTTAGATTCCCGGCTACCATAACTATCTATAAAGGAGTGGTTGAGGGTATTCTCCGGTATGCCTCCCAGTTTTGGTATCGGGACCTCAACCAGAGACAGAGGAAGAGGCTGGCATCAATTCAGAGGATGGCTCTGCTTCGCGCCACCAGAGCTTATAGGTCAACTTCGCATGAAGCAGTGCAGGTTCTAGCGGGGGTGGTTCCTCTCGACCTCCTCCTGCGAGAAGAAGTGACTAAATACGCTTACAGACATGAAGGCTCAGCAGGACTTTCGGACGCTCTAAGGACGAGGATTGTTGCAAACCCAAACAAATGGAAGCAGATAATCCGGGAGGATACGATTGGGGACTGGAGCCGACGGTGGGCAACCTCCCAAAAGGGGAGCACCCTCAGGAAATACTTTCCTACAATTAAATCCCTGATGTTGGCTAAATGGGTCCTCCCGAACTATTGGGTTTCACAATTCCTCACGGGGCATGGGGGTTTTAGTGCCCATCTCCATCGACCTGGCCAGAACATAGACCCCCACTGCTCCACCTGTGGTGTTCCAGATACTGTTGAGCCTGTGGTCACGACCTGCACTGCATTCGATGGAATAAGGGCTAGGATGCTTAGAGCCACGGGACTTTTCGTCCTCACTGAGGAAGAGTTTCCCCAGCTGGTGAGCGAAGAGAATTTCCCGCGGTTCAAGGAATTTATCTTATGATGGAAAACGGCGTTGGGTCCGGCCCATTTCAACATAGGAGCCCGGAGAAGAGGACCTGGGCCTAGAAGACAGCCTTAGAAATAGAAGAGACCTTCCGGCTCCTAGGGGCAGCTGTAGAAGTCGAAAATCAAAATAAATGGTTCACTAGCAGTAGTGGGTTGTTGGGCAGTCATGCGTAACTCCCCACTACTGCTATACCCGTATTGCCTGTGAGGCATGGAAGGGAGTAAATAAATAAATACTACAGTTTCAGCTGAAGCATTAACTGCATTCATTCAAGTTTGATCAATGGAATGTTACTTATTTGTTATCTGTGAATTACGATTTCAATTGTCTATTCTAACGGGTTTGAGAAAAAAACTTGATAGGCTCTCATTAACTCTGCAAATGAAATAGCCATTGCAGACAATAATAGTAATCCACCTTCACATTTCGAACACTCTAGGTTCTGGTTGTCTATCTTCCTCGTTGCCAACCTGTCCGTTTAATCATCCATTAATTTACCTTGATGATGATTGCCACTAACTCATAACTTTCATAATGCTTCTCAATGGACTCTGGCTCGGATCGGTAGATTCGAATATCATCGATGAGTTCCGTATAATGTTTACATTTATTACAATGACTAAATTTAAAACATTTCTATGGCATTATACTGGATGAATATTGCTATCCATATTTTAAACTTGACAGGTGCTGACAAGGTGTTACTAAAGATAAGAGGGGATTGACTGTGATAATCGAGACTCCAGATCAAAGAGAGGCACTCCTAATGAGTAGGCCCGCTCTTTGAACTCCTTCTTATGTTTGTTCCTTCTGTTCCATGGCCTCCGAATACCCGTCTCTTTATCTTATTCCTTGCCGTTTCCTTCCATTCCCAGCATTAGTATTGTCCTCCCTTTGGCCTTGAATTTAATTTCATCACGGTATTACCTATAATTCGATAAGTTAAAAGTCACATGAATGAGCGGGCCTGATTTTATGATTCTTATTTTTGAAATTAATTTCTATAAAGAGGAGGCCAAGAACAAACCGGGGGATTGTAGCGTACGGTGCTCCAACGTTTAGTAGTAATTATCTCGTAAAAAATACGGTGATGTTTTTATGAGATAATTACTGCTAGACGTTTTTAGTGATGCAATAGCTTCTAGTAAACACTTAAATAAGTCTGATCATTTTTAAATATATATATATATATATATATATATATATATATATATATATATATATATATATATATATATATGTATATATATATATATATATATATATATTTAAAATGATTAAATTTCAACATATAAGTATAAGTTTAATGTTACATTCGGCCTTTACACCCATGTCATCTATCAAACGTTCAAAGAGCTACTTTCTAACAAAAAATAATTACTTATACCAATTTCTGAAGAATGGCTTTGGCTCACAGAACAATATGACAAAAAAAAAACTTTATTTATTTTACTTGTTCCATTTTGCTTGTTCACGCTTCAAATTTAGGGGGGGGCATCCCTTAAAGCGTTTTGCTACATTTTGATGTCTAAATCAACAAAGGTCCTAGTAAATTTTTATGAATAACAAGAATAATTTCTACAAAAAAAAAATATAGAAAGTTTCTGAAATACAAATAATAATAAGTATATTGGGTTGTCCTTGCTTTCCATACCGTGTATTATTCTATACTGCCTCTGTATGTAATATTTTGTTAAAAGCTCATCTTCTCGGCCTTGCTAAAGTGATTGTTTTCGGATGAAGGATAACAAGGCCCCTTTGAGGTAAATTGGTCTCTCTCATGTTTATGGAGCTGTGGGCTTAATAGCTGCGCTCCTACTTAGAATGGGCTTCTGGTTATAACAGCGGTTATTGCAAAAAATGTGACTATAAAGTTGTGAAATAAATCTCTTTCAGTGCTCTATATGTATATCCGCCATTTCAATATAAATATTCAAGATGATTATTATCGGAAATCTATAATTACCGAAAAGAAAAGCCTCATAATATAATGACCTGACTCGCTTGTGATAGTAAGTGGTGAGTGGGGGCGTTCTCTAGGTAAGCAGTTAATGTTCTATACTAAAATTGGGTCGACCCATCCTCTGGAGTAGAGACGAGTCGCTTGAAAGAAATTAATCCATTATATACCTAAAGGCGATCTTACATTGCTTCAAACCACGTGAAAAACAGATAATCACCCAAACCTTGCCGTATTGGCTTATTACGAACAGCTATTTACACTGAAACGTGATAACAATTTATTGCAACCATTTTCATTACAAATACGGCTGACGGAACCAGTGGCTGTGCTGACTTTCACCTCTTACTCATTATAGATATAAGGAACATCATAAAAATTCTAAATAGGTCTATAAGTTTTTTTCAGCGAAGTTAAAAATCGGCACTAGCGCTATTCCTGAACAAGCGGCCGCACAAAGTACCTCAAGCGGGTCTGATTAAGATTTGCCGTACAGTTCCCGGGATAAGATGTTGGAATAGGATGAGATTCGACACAGTGTTAAGCCACCATAAAATAGCTATTATGGTGTAACTATGTAACATATCGTATTGTCTTTAGCGTTTAAGGCCTAACAGTCTTAACAAGTAGAAAAGCCAGATATATCGACGTCTGCACGGAGCCTTTATATTTATATGAATAACTTTAATTACCTTGCCCTCTTTGGATTAGTATTAATATGATTGGAATACTTATTTGATATATTGATATGGATGTCGGGACCATTAGAAACGCCATGCAGGTGACGTCAACAATGAGCGGTTCCAGTAGCCTCGCCGGATTGTGAAGTATGGAGGGCTGGACCAGCGCCGCTCCGATGGCTGCTGTTGGGCTGTTTGATCTCCGCCCGGGCGTTAACAACATCCGAGCTGGCTTATTATCCAGCCCAATCACCGATCGTTTATTTAGGCTTTGAGAGTCGTCCTTTCACATCGATATTGACAAAATTTCAGTTCTCCTGTATAAAGCGAGCCTGATCTAATCTATTCTGATTGTTTCCCAATGTTCTTCCAATTTGATAAAGTTACTTTTAGTTTCTATCTGCAAACAATTCTTCAAAACTTCAAAATATATTACACCTTAACCAGTTAGTATAGGCCGTCTCCAATCTCCCTCTTTATTCTTTTTTTTTTCTGTCTCCCCCATATGTAATAATAAAAATCTGGTGCGTGCGCGCAACACACAACTTTCACTTACCAACTTACTTAGATTAGAAATTAATGCGTTTTGTTAATTGCCACTTCTCAAATGAACAGAACAGCTTTAATTATAACGCATTGGTTTGTCATTAAAGGCGTACGGCGCATGCGTGAGCTCAAGGTGTTTTATGAGTTGACGGAATATTTTTCTTTTTTTCTCCTATATATGTTTACTTGATTTTCTTCATATATCATATTTAGCCATTTCTTATTTTTAGGCGTGATGAGAGACAGTTAATTTCTCAATATAAACTAAAACATAGGTACTTTATAGAAAAACAAAAAAGGCCCCTTCCCCATTTAAGCCCCCTCAGAACATCTTAATAATGATAAAGCTTACCTGATATTAAATAACAACTAATTTTAATTAAACATAACGAATTTGATAAAAATCTTTAAAGCCGTTTTTGAGATAATCGATCAAAGAGGTAAAAATTGAACAAAATTTATTAAGTAAAGTCCCCCCTCCTGTTGATCAATTTTGATGAAATTTTTACAGTCATATCTCGGGCATATAAATACATCAAATACGAAGTTTGATCAAAATCGTTAAAACCGTTTTTGAGTCAATAAAAAAACACGTGAAAATGATACAAAATTTATTAAGTAAAGTCCCCCCTCCGGTTAATCAATTTTGATGAAATTTTTACAGTCATATCTCGGGCATATAAATAGATCAAATACTCAGTTTAATCAAAATCGTTAGAGCCGTTTTTGAGAAAATCGAAAAAAACGTAAAAAGTTATTAAATAAAGTACCCCCTCCCTTTGAGCAATTTTGATGAAATTTTTGCTGTCACATCGCGGGCATATACCTACACTAAATACCCAATTTCAGGTTCCCACGGTTTATAGTTTTTGAGCTAGTCTGTTCACACACACACACACACAGACACACACACACACACACACACACACACACACACACACACACACACACACACACACACACACACACACACACACACACACACAGACCATTTCGCGGGACTTGGTTATTTCGACTCAGGGGGTCCCAAAACGTGTATTTCCGTTGAAAACCGGAAGTCGAAATTTTTCACGATCGCAATACTTCCACTAACTACATATTTCATATATAGGTAAGTGAAAGTAATAATAATAATAAACTTTATAATAATAAAATTATATATATATATATACATATATATATATATATATATATATATATATCATCATGTGTTTACGTTAACTTCCCTGAAGAAGCTGAGAACAGGTCGGATAGTAGCTCCTCCAGGCTGGACCGCCGAGGGTGCTCTCCCTCCCCCTTTCCCGCTGCTAGTGACGAGGGACAAGTGGTGCTCTAGAGCCTACTGCCAGTGACGTGACTTTTACATCGATGTCAGTGTCCTGTTGTGTGTGCCCATCGGAAGCTTACTATAGTGATGATGGTAACTTAATAACTGTCGTTTAGGTGCCACTTTAATATGTTCTTGTCGTGTCTGGTCAGGCTTAGAGAAAATAAATTAATAAAATAAATTATGAGAGAGAAAAATGATCGCATAAAGTAAACCTACGGTAATGAACGGTGAAGAATTGAGCACTTGTCTATACTCAAAGTAGAATAATGTGGATCTTATTTTCTTTTAAATTTAATATTTTCAATTAATCGTGTATTTAAAATTCTAGTAGTTTTTCTTTTAATTGTAATTTATTATTACATTTATTATTATTATCAGGGTCACCTGTGGTGTTGTGGTTAGCATGGCAACCTACAATACTAAAGATCGCGGGTTCGATTCCAGCGGTGGCCCTAGGATTTTATAATGGGAGTAAAAAATCCTTAGCTATGCCGTCCCTCCGATAGGACGTAAAATGGAGGTCCCGAGCCTGTACTATGTCAGGTACTCGTTAAAGATCCCTATCCTAATTATTCCTGGATAGGCAAAATTTAGGACTCCCACTGTAGCATCGTCCGATTAGCCTTAGTAGCATAAAAATGGACGTTAAACAAACAAACAAACAATTGTAATTTGACGTAATAAAACTTTTAATGTTTCATTTAATTTGAATTTCAGACTGGTTGAATTTGATTTTGTTATTATTTAATAGATTGCTAATGCACGTATAATTTCAAGAAAGCATTCAAACCACATTAAAAAAATCCATTACAAGTGCAAGCACTGTTTGATTCGTGTTACGAGAGTGCACATGCAATGCCACCTTGGGTTTTACCAAACTAGTTGTGCCATAAATGACCTCTTTGACATACTTTAATTTTTATAAATAATTAAATAATGACACTAGCAATCAAACATGTTCGCTTATATGACATGACATTTTTAAAAAAAATCTGGTGCGTGCGCGCAACACACAACTTTCACTTACCAACTTACTTAGATTGACGTGTTTTGTTAAATATCATTTCCCAAAGTCACACATTTTTCTACATTCATATCTTATTTTTATTAATCGTTAAAGCCGTTTTTGAGTAAATAAAAAACCCCGTGAAAATGATACAAAATTTATTAAGTAAAGTCCCCCCTTCGGTTGATCAATTTTGATGAAATGTTGGCTATCACATGTTTGGCATTTACATACATCAAATACCCAGTTTGGTCACAATCGTGAAAGCCGTTTTTGAGTAAATAAAAAAAACACGTAAAAATGATACAAAATTTATCAAGTAAAGTGCCCCCTGCGGGTGATCAATTTTGATGAAATTTTTACAGACATATCTCGGGCATATAAATAGATCAAATACTAAGTTTAATCAAAATCGTTAAAGCCGTTTTTGAGAAAATCAAAAAAACACGTGAAAATGTTACAAAATTTATTAAGTAAAGTCCCCCCTCCGGTTAATCAATTTTGATGACATTTTTACAGTCTTATCTCGGGCATATAAATACATCAAATACCCAGTTTGATCAAAATCGTTAAAGCCGATTTAGAGTAAATGAAAAAAACACGTGAAAATGTTACAAAATTTATTAAGTAAAGTCCCCCCTCCGGTTAATCAATTTTGATGAAATTTTTACAGTCATATCTAGGGCATATAAATTGATGAAATACTCAGTTTAATCAAAATCGTTAGAGCCGTTTTTGAGATAATCGAAAAAAACCTAAAAAGTCATAAAGTAAAGTACCCCCTCCCTTTAAGTAATTTTGATGAAATTTATGCTGTCACATCGCGGGCATATACCTTCACTAAATACCCAATTTCAGGATCGCACGGTTTATAGTTTTTGAGCTAGTCTGTTCACACACACACACACACACACACAGACACACACACACACACACACACAGACCATTTCGCGGGACTTGGTCATTTCGACTCAGGGGACCCCAAAACGTGTATTTCCGTTGAAAACCGGAAGTCGAATTTTTTCACGATCGCAATACTTCCACTTACTATATATTTCATATATAGGTAAGTGAAAGTAAAAAATGTATACACTAACTTCGCTCCTGTCAGAGAGAAAACAACCCAAGCAAAGCTTTAGATGGATGTCATTGGCATTGTGGATATTAGGAAAGTGTCCGGGAGCAACCTTTTCCGATTAATTAAAATCTTAATTTAACTCCTTTTTTCTATAGTAAAGGGCACCGCTTACTGATTATACTCATTCATCTTTTTATGTGTCTATAGAAAAATCTGAAGAGATTGTATAAAAAGTAATAATGAATTCCTCCAATATATGTTTAACAGATAAACTAGATTTGCAGTGTTGGTATAGAGATGGTATATATCTAAACTCTTATTATGATTATTATTAAATGTTTAATGTCACTATTACTTTTATCATTTTTTTATTCACTGACTTGCTATGCTATATGTAATAAAAACGGACAATCTTCTTATAGCAAACCAGTTCAGGCTAAGTTTCTTCGTCAGGACACAGAAAATTTGTCTTTCTTTTAAAACTTGTCTCCTTGCTAAATAATTTTATTAGAAGACGGCTGGGAATCGAATCCAGGTCCTCTGTATCTCCGTGGCAGCGCTCCTAACGCTGAGCTAATCGTGGAGCCGTTCCCAACTGTGTTCGAATCTTTCTCTTCTGCGATCCCGGTTAAATATCCCTACTTTAAATCCTCACCAGGTCTCGCCATAATGCAGCGTATTAACCGAGGGTCTAAACAATTTTCCAGACAACAGGATTTAAATTGACATACGTTACATTTATATATTATATGTAATTATTTAATCATTTTTTTATTTATAAATAATTTTATTAGAAGATAACAGATTCGACCATGGCCTGGAATCGAACCCAGGTTCTCAGCATTTCCGCCGTAGTGCTCCTACCTCTGAGCTAACCTTAGGGCCGTTCCCAACCCGTTGGGTAGGATCACAGAAGAGAAAGGGCCTATGCACACGGGTCGATCGAAGACGCGTCGAGAGGTTCGCGCGTCGTGCTCGTCATGTACGAACCCTGCGGCACAAGCGGTTGTCCACCGCACACAAGTCGATTAGTTTATTCGCATCTTCCAACCAGGAATGGTGGTTCTAACTCGGTGCATTCGTTGACCTTTTTTTTCTTAAATATCAATCAAAATGGCTATTTCGATCTGTGAATGTTTTTATATTTCTAATCAGCATTAATAATATACGGTATTTTTAGTTTAATTTGTATAAACTTACAATGAGCAGTTCAAGTTCAAGTGATGAGGAGGACTTTGTAATGTTTTTGTGGTACCGGCAAATGAAAAGGAATAAACGAAGATTATGGGTGCATCCTTATATTGAACGCAATTTTCATAAACGGCTATTCGTTGGTGCAAGAGAACTGCAACAAAGTGATGCTAAATTTTTAGCATTTTATAGAATTACTCTAGTAAAAATAATTAGTCCAGCTATTCAATATGCGGATACCAATATGAGGGAATTCAGAAGAACGCCTACTTATAACTTTGGTGTAAGATCTTTAATTTTTCAAATTTATGTACAAATATTTTTATTAACAATAAACAAAATTTACCAAATAAAAACAATACACACTTAACAAAAAATAATAGAAAAAATACAATTTACAATAAAATAAAATAGAATAAAAAATAAAATAAAATAAAAAATGAATTTTTTTTTATATATATAAATTTTTTTTTTTAAATAAGTTGAATTGAACCCTCCTCGTCAGTGGAATGGGAGTGTCCAGGTGTCTGCTGTGGTAGAGCTGGAGCCAACGTTTGTAGCCTGTATATCCATAGAAAAAAAATACGGTGGCAACTGCAGGAAAATTGTTTTTTCTTTGCAAACATTTATTAGAGGTAACACAGGTTAAATTAAAAAAAAAAAAATAATTTAGCACAAAAACAAAGCAAACAAATACAATAAAAATTACCTCCATGACGAAGAAACGTGCGTTTCGCTCAATTTTTCCCGTTCCAAACCAATCGCAAGAGACGAGAACTGCACAAGACGAGGATCCTTGCGGTTCTAGACGACCAGTGAACGACCCGTCTGCGGGGGTTGAGTGGAGGGGAGAGGCCTACGGACTGGAGTCACGTCGACCACTTCCAGCGTCGACCCGTGTGCGTCGGGCCAAAGATTCGAACACAGTCAGGGACGGCCCCACGGTTAGCTCAGTGGTAAGAACGCTCCAACAGGGATACAGAGGACCTGGATTCGAATCCCAGCCGTGGTCGAATCATTTATCTTCTAATAAAATTTAAATTAATTATTTAAAAATAATAATAAATAAAAAAATAAAATAAAAAATGAATAATGTCAACATATATTGTCTCCTTTTCTCTCATGAAGATTTCGATGAAGTGTGTGACTAATATTAGCAACGTAGTCATTCTTTTTTTCGACTGCTGCAATGAGGAACTTATAAAAAAATATATTACAATAATAAAATGGCATAGGCAGGTTTCATCTTCTGTCATTGCATCGGATTCTTTCTTTAGTCCATCAGATTGATTCGCTCTTTCTTAATACTCAGTCATACAATCTTTAGTAATATACTTTTCAATAAGATTATTGGTATAACTACAGTTGTATAACATTAATTTATGTTCATTTTACGAAAACATCTCTCATAAGAAAAGTTCTTGAGTTGATTCATGCGATTTTCAGTCTTCTTGAAAAGCCTATATCTAATTGTCTCTACAGATTAGGCATTTAGAAGACCTTTAGCCAGTGGTAGGTCGTCGCTTTAGTTGAAGGTGAAGGCTAGCCTATATATAGTACCGGCTTGACGCGGCTATATTCGTTTAGCGACAGATTAAGGAGCATTTCAAAATGGAGAGGTGGCAGTGAATTATCAGTGATATCTTATTCGGAGAGAGCGTTGATTAAGGATTATTACTTATTAGCTTCGGAATTTAACCACCAAAAAAAGTAGTTCTTTGGCATTTGTCATATTTTTTGAGAGGATCGAGAATGATTCTCCGAGGAAAAAAATAATATAAAAAGGTCGGAAATGTGAGTGAATCATAACAAAGGCGAAAACTCCGAACTAGTATTCAAACAAGGATCAACTTCAATGCGGTATGGGGTAGGGGAGGACGAGATGGAGCAGATATAGAGGGGGCGATTTGGTTATAGGTATTTTGAAAAAGTTATTTACAGTAGGTAATTTCATATTTAGATATGAATTAGGGGGGGGGGGTACTTACTTATTAACGGTTTGAGTTTCTGTCGAGTCTTTCTTACAATATAGTCGCTGGAACAATAATATTATGGGCCGTTAAACGCTAGCTCTCCTTCATTAATTGAATATTTACTTATACATCTGGGAAATTTGAAAACTCGTTTGTAACTATTACAAATACTAATATTATGTTAAGACATTTTGCACTGAGGTACTTAAATTTAAAATCAATGCATTTTAAGATAAAAATCGAAGTCTATTTGTGCTATGTTATGCTTGAGTAGACAAAAATCCAATGACCCTTAATTGTGAAATTGTATTCAATAAGTGTACATGCTCCATGCCTATTTTATTAGGCACATTACATGTATTACATATTACATTATATCGTGAACAGATTATACTTGTTATTACCTAGATTATGTTATATACGAAAAACAAAATAAAAAATAAGAAGAGTTACAGTGCATTCTGCAGAGTTACAGTCTGGGTGCGGGAATAATATTAAAAATCGGTGTAACCGCTCTTACCCACCCCCTTAACCCTACTTTCGGGCTTGAGTTATCATACCTAGAAAGCATACTAATTGAACGAGAACGGAGTGTTAGGCAGTATAAAAATTGCCAATTAGATCGAAAGAGTCAAAAGGACTACTTGAATCTTAATAATAAAAAAAAAAAAAAAAAAAAAAAAAATCGAGCGTAGCCAGGGCTCTAAGGGTAGAAGCTAACTATCGGTGATGGAAATTGGATGAGGCCAAAAATAGGGGGTAGGTGCAGGGAGTTATTTAGGCGTCATGAAACTAGTTATATGCACACCTGGGCAAAAAGTATTTTAATTTTTATTTTAAAATACTTTATTTTAAATAGCAAGTATTTAAAATAAATTTGAATAAAATGCATTTTAACCTCAAATCATTTAAAATACTTTTCGATAAAATTATTTTAAATGCAAAATAAAAAAAGTATTTTGTATTTTAAATAAAAAAAGTATTTTGTATTTTAAATAAAAAAAAAATAAAATAAAATGAAAATACAAAATACTCTTAAAACCTATTAGATAGTGCATTGCAATTGATTAATAAATCTACAGTTTTTATTTAAATTTTTTTTCGGTTGTCTTTGCATGGTGTAATGTAGCTGATTCCCAGATCATCTTCGCTTTCATTTTGTTGAAATTATTAAATTAAATTTCTTTTTCTACAGAACCAATCTAATTCTGAACCTATTTAAACTAATTGGGCTACCCACTAGACTAATTCGCTACCCGTACACCATCCAACGACCTGCATCCAATAGAAATTTCGGCAAATCAGCCCTAGTGCAATCCTCCCACCTACTTCTCAGCCCTTACTTTTCTCAGAATTTTTCCATTCGTCACCGCGCTTATTAATTTCGATGGAATTCGTTCACCACTCCAATTTTATTCATCTGTCTGCTATCACCTCACTTGCTCGTCATTCAAAGTTAGCGTGCACGTTTTGCATTCTTAAAGATCTGCAGGAGGAATAATATTTTTGTAAACTCGAATTTTTAAGTTTTAAGGAAGAAGGCGTGAGCTAAGTAATTTCGTTAATAGCATTTCTTACCTCTAATCTTGCCTAAATTTCCTCTCCAATTTCGAACGAACGTCAACCTCTCGGAAAAAAAAATGAACGATTCTAACTTTATTGAATGTATCAGTCATACAAATTTACTTAGTTTACTAACTCTTTTGTCGTTGTCTCCAAATTGGGATCCTTTTTATGCCTCCGTGTATGGCTCTTTCGATTTAATTTCGATCTTTTTACTTACGAATAAACCAAAAAAAGTCTAATTACCTCCCCCCCCCCCATAAAAACCCTATTTATTGTAAAAATTATAAGGAATTGGCCTTGTTGTTTGACTTATGAACAATCTTTGTTTCATATTTCATGACAATCGGATATGGCGGTAAAAAGTTAATATTTAACCCTCAACCCCAAAACCTATGCATAAAATCAATTATGTGAAATGAATCATTAGACGTCTATTTAGATAGGTAATCAAAAACCACCAATGTGACAAAATTTGCTGAAATCGGATGAAGCGGTACAAAGTTAATAATTGCGCCCCCCCCCCCCCCATAAAAAAACAAAAAAAACAGCAACATCAAACTGAAATAAATATTCTTGCTCAATATTTAGAAGTGAGAGAGCTCTAGTGCAAAGGACTACACTATACTATTACGAAAATTGTTTAACTTCAAAAAACCTACTTAAGATTTATTTTATTTTATTATTTAAAATACAAATGAAAATACTTTTTTTTTATTTTAGTATTTTAGAATTAAAATTAAAATAGTTTTTTTTATTTGATTATTTTAGAATTAAAATGAAAATAAACATGTGATTTATTTTATTTTAATTCTAAAATACTAAAATTAAAAATAGTTATTTATTATACAAGTGACGAAAGTAGATCATTTTACAACTCGAGTGAAACGTTTACGTTAAAATGTAATTTTACGAGAGTTGTAAATTCTACTTTTTTCACGAGTGTAATATTAAATTTTTCTGTAATCGTGTAATACATGATCAGATCTAACCAGAATATGAACAAAATTAGGATGTTGTGAAGATTATGGTATGTTGTTGGTAGGTTATAAGCATGGTTACAAGTAGTGCAGTTATAAACAAGTGCAGGTTATAAACAAGGAAGGTAATTATTATTATACTTAAATTTTAAAATATATTGATTATTTCCACCAATAATTCATTCACATTTCAATTTATTTTGTTAAAATAAATTCTTACAATGTTAAGAAACATTTAAAAGCATTTAATTTCCAACTTCAAATTATTTTTTAATTTATACTTATTACTAATTAAGAAGGCAATTCACTTTCTTCACTTGTGAAGAAAGTAATCACTTTCTTCGCTCTATTGCAAAATGTTTCACTTTCTTCACTCATTGCAGTTTAGTAATGTTACCATTATTCAACGATTACAGAAAAAAAGTATTTTCATTTGTATTTAAAATACTTTTATTTAAAATAATGCCCAGGTCTGGTTATATGTGATGTATACTTTTTTTAAAAATAATTTTATTTGTACTTATTTATATTTTAAAACGTACTAATTTATTAAATTTAATACATTTTTTTTAATATTTCTTTATACTTGAATTTATACTTAAGCATTTAATATTTAATTAATTTCTTTTGTCATCATTTAAAACAAATATTTTATTTTTCAGAACACCTGAACAATGCCCTTCAGTAGTTTCTTTACTTGCGGAGAGTTATAATCCTCATGTACGTTATGGTGCTGCCATGGCTTTGGGAATTGCTTGTGCTGGTACTGGACTCAAGGTAATAATGTTATTATGTTCATTAAAAGTTAAAAAAAAAAAAATCGTAACTGTGTTTTATTTCAAATGGGGCTTATCCCTTGCTTTAATGTATTTAACTCCATTTTCTTTAATTATTTTAAATATTGATTCAAATAATATAATATTCATTTTTTATAGGAAGCGATTGGCCTACTGGATCCAATGACAAACGATCCCGTCAACTTTGTCAGACAAGGAGCACTCATCGCTTCAGCAATGATTTTGATTCAGCACACAGAACAAACGTGTCCAAAAGTAAGTTTCATCTTTTATTATCCTTATATCTTTTATTTTCTTTAAAATGGTTTAAACACTAAATTATATTGTTATTCCAGGTAAAAGACTTCCGAAGCTTGTATGCTAAAGTAATTGTGGACAAACATGAGGATGTTATGGCTAAATTTGGTGCTATTCTAGCACAAGGAATTATTGATGCAGGTAATGACTGATATTATTTATTTATTTCTGGTACTCAATATTTTTATTTATATATTATTTTTTATTTTTAATATATTATTAATAATGATAGTATAACATTAAATAAATATAATAATTGAGGTTTTTTTTCTGTGATTTTATTTCTTTCTATTGCTTATATTATTTATTATGAAATGACCAATATTATTAGTACTCCATAATAATTTTTTTCACCTCATACATCCACCAATTCTTTTTCCCCTTATCAAAGATTCTTTAAAGTTTTTTTTCATTTAGGAAGATAGTTCGGAAATAAACAGTTATAAGCTGTAAACTTTCTTTTTTTCATTGATTACATTTGGAATGAAACCAATTAGTATAATTAATAATGTTAGTACTTTAATGAATTATCAAAAGATGATTATATTCTTATTACTAATTTCTTGCATATGCTTGAAAGGATTTCTATGTTCTTTAGAACTTACTCTTAATAAGAATTTGGAGATATTAATTAACATATTAATCAATGTCATGTTGGTAGGTGGTCGCAATGTGTCCCTTTCTCTTGAATCAAGAACCGGACACACTAACATGTTGGCTGTTGTTGGTATGTTGGTATTCACCCAGTACTGGTACTGGTTCCCACTGGCTCCATGCTTGGCTCTCGCCTTCACCCCTACAACGATCATCGCTCTCAATCAGGATCTCAAGGTACATGCTTTCCTTTATTATTTGTAATTTAATGTTAATATTTTGGGTCATTAAGGTTTCTGCTATCAAAATGCCTTTCTTCATACTAGATTAAGCTGATTTTACTTCTTAATGAATAGTTTTAATATCAGACCTTTAAAAAAAAATGAATAGATTTGTTGAATTTATTAATTTGAGAATAAGTAATTACTTTAAATAATGTTAATAATTAATTTTATTGAATTACAGATGCCCAAACTGGAAATCAGAAGCAATGCCAAGCCATCAATGTTTGCCTATCCACCGCCATTAGAGGAGAAGAAAAGGGAGGAAAGAGAGAAAGTGACTACAGCCGTATTGAGTATTGCTGCTAGAGCTCGTAGAAGAATCACTGCCCGTCTTGAAAGTTCCAAGATGGAAGTTGTGAGTCTTTAGCTTTTTGAACATGCATAATTCATTATCGAATCTATAGCTCACATAATCATGTTATCAGATGATTTTTTTTTTTTTTTTGCAACTTTTTAACATTAATGGTGAACGATAAAAATACTACTTAATATAATGAGATCATTCAATAATGCATTAACACCTTAAATTTGGAGTCAAAATAAATGATAATATGGAATTATGTACCAAATTGGGGAAATTAAAGTCTTTTCTTTATAAATAAATTTGTGTAATGCAAACTTCAATGTTCCTATTTGTGGTGTTCATAATATTTTGTTTCCATTTAAGGATGAAGAAGCTAAGAAAGAAGAAGAGAAAGAAAAGGAGAAAAAAGAAAAAGAAGAAAAGGAAAAGAAGGAAGAAAAGAAACCAGAACCAAATTTTGAAATATTAAGCAATCCTGCTCGAGTAATGAAAAATCAGGTAACGGATTGCTAACATAAATCTTATCACTAACTTTAACCCTTCAGCAGATGTACCCACCTTTTAGGACACCAGCAGGCATGGATGGCAAAAAGTGCGGGACCTTAAGTATTTGGTCCTTTCGACCTTGATTATTCTTTTTTTTTAATACCTAATTTATTTTTTAATGGCAATAAAAATATTTCATCACAACAATATATGAAATGTTAATAATTTTATTTTCAAATAAAGTGAAAAATAAAAAGTTGTGTATTGAATTTTAAGAATATATATCTAATTAAATGAATAATAATAAAGAAAAAAATAAACATTAAATATTCAATCAAGTGAAAATAAACTAGTTTCTGCATCTTATAATATATACATATTTACACGTTTATTTACAGGTAGGTTAAGTAGTATTTATATTTTCTAAAAAAAAAAAATTATAAAGCATAAAATAAGAGCTTCCAAAGGTATAAAAAAATTATAATTGGAAATGTCTTAAGGACACTGGATGGCTATGAAGTGATGATATAGGCACGATTTAAAGGTGGAGAGGGTAATGGAATTACGGATGAAAGGAGGAATAGAATTCCAAAGGGATGAGGACCGGATAATGAAAGAGTTATCAAAAGCAGACGTTCGGTGGGCCGGAGTAGATAGATCTGAAGACCTAGGGCGGGTATTGTGGAAATGGACAGAGGATTTAAACTGAATAAGTTCAGAGATATTTGAGGGACAACAGGAACGAATAACTTGAAAAAGGAAGGAGGCTAGGAAATACTTACGGCAGTAGGAAGGATATAACCAATTTAACTTTTTGTAAAAAGGTGATATGGAGACGTCTCTTGGTATCCCAAATATAAATCGGATGAAACAATTTATTAGTTTTGCATCTAGATACCCCCCCATACACTGTGCAACAAAAGTCGAAGTGGGGAAATATCAAAGAGGTGACAGAAGTTTGCGTGTTTCAAAAGGGAAAAGGTTACAGAGATGGTTCAGTTGCTTTAGGGTCAAAATAGTGCGATATATGGTTTTTCCAGGAAAGAGTTTGGTAAAGATTACACCAAGGTTTTTGACAGTTAGATAGAAATTGATGGGATTGTTATTTAGGAACAGGGGTGGGGTGGGATGTTTTGGGGGATTGTTTTGAGGAGGTAATTGGAGCCTATTAAGATTGCCTTTGTTTTCTCAGTGTTCAGCTTCAACATGTTAGCATCTGCCCAGAGACTGATTCGATTCAAATCTTCCTGAAGCTTTTTCGTCGCTGGCAACAGCTCGGAATGTGGGAAAGACAGGTAAATCTGGAAATCATCAGCGTCAATATGGAATTGGGAGTGCTGAATTAAGAAAGGGGGGTCATTAATATAGGCACTGCGAGATAGGTGGAGTTTTTGCAGTTTTTTAAGAAGGATATTATGATCGAGTGTGTCTAAGCCTTTGGAAAAATCTAGAAGGATAAGAATACTTAGTTTTTGGAGTTCGATGGAGGTTTGGAGGTCATGAGTAATTTTTATGAGAGCAGATTGAGTTGAGTAACCAGATTGAAAGCTGGATTGGAGTGGGCTAATGAGGGAACGTTCTTATAGGAAACTTGATAGTTGATTATGAACTAGGTGTTCTAACGGTTTAGAGAGATTGGAGAGAAGGGAAATATAGGTCATTCATTGTGGAGTGGTTTGAGGTTTTTTTCAAAGGTCGGACTAGAGCGGTTTTCAAGGAAGAAGGGAAAACCAAGTTTTGCAATGATATGTTGTAAATATGATAAAGTACAGGAATGAGTGAGGGGAGACAGGACTTTATTAGCTTTACTGGAACATCGTCAAGACCTTAATCGTTGGTGTGGGATTTTAGGTGGCTTTCGAGAAACTCTGATGGCAGAGAATGGAAATGTATTGCTTTATTTGGAAACTCTCTGGTTTATTGGATCTTGTATAGATAGGCATCAGTGCTATCAATTATGTCCAAAAACCTAAAAAACAATCTTAGTGCAAACAATCATGTTCTTTTTGATACATGAGCCACCGTATAAACTTTACATCTGATCCAAGATATCAAATCCTGCTTTTGTAGGATTTTATTATATTATGATTGCTGATTTTCCAGAATCATAATTATCTTTTATCAACTTTCATCCACTGTTGCATCGTTGATAAAAGAATGGCACCATGATTTTTTTTTATTTATTTTTTTTTTTTTGCGGCTTTCGGACATTATGTGGTTTGAAAACCAAACACAGAAGATCCAAGTTACTTGGATTGGTGCTGCAAGAACTCAGCTGAAGTTTCTGTTTTGTTTATCAATAGAATCCCCAAAAACAATTTTTTTAAATAATTTATTTTTTGAAGAGAAAAGATTTGGCCCTACGCCGGGAGTCCCACCCGAGTCTCCCGCATGACATGCGCGGATGCTAACCACTGCACCACAGAGCTCGGCTCCTAGCAGAGCCAATCCTTCCTCTTCACTGATACCTACTCCCCCGATCTCGCAAATTTTGCGAGTAGTAACGGGAGGTGGACAAATTTTGTCCAATTTCTGGTATTTATTGACATACGTCACTTTTAAATCTTTTCTCTTAAAAAAATAAATTATTTAAAAATAATTTAATAAAGGTGGTCACCCACAAATTAAGATTAGATTACTATAAAATAATTTAAAATTGACGTTTGTCAATAAATACCGGAAATTGGACAAAATTTGTCCACCTCCCGTTACTACTCGCAAAATTTGCAAGATCGGGGGAGTAGCTATCAGTGAAGAGGAAGGATTGGCTCTGCCAGGAGCCGAGGTCTGTGGTGCAGTGGTTAGCATCCGTGCATGTTGGCTCCCGGTGTAGCCAAATCTTTTCTCTTCAAAAAATAAATTATTTAAAAATAATTTAATAAAGGTGGTCACCCACAAATTAAGATTAGATTAATATAAAATAATTGTTTTACTACGGAGGTATTGGGCAAGTGGAACGTACCTTCTCAGATTTCGCAACTTTGGAGAATCCTCGGATCATCTAAACGTACAAGACCAATTGTAAAATTCTATCTAGCTAATATAGATATAGAAAGTAAATAAAAAGATGTATTTGTCTATTTCTGGTGAGCTATATAAATGTATATTTATATTTTACATTTATATAAATGTAATATAGATGTTATATTACATCTTACATTTATATAAATGTTAAATTGGCTATAGCTTACAAGCTTTCACTGTTGCAGAAAAAACAAAAAAATTGCTACCTTAGTATAGAAATTTGATCTAGCTGGATGGATAAAACCAATGCCATCTATCTTAGAAAAAAAAAAAAATAAAAAAAAAAAAAAAATATAAATTTGATCAATAACAACTTCTTTTTTTTAATATTTTAGCTGAAAGTGTGTAGCCTAGTGGACTCTGGTAGCTATGTTCCTTTGAAGGATATTTCCATCGGTGGCATCATCATGGTTCGCCATGTTAAAGCTGGTACTGAAGAGGAACAACTTGTTGAACCAGTTGCAGGTAAAAAATGTATATGGTTGATCAGTAATTGAAGTACTTTATTGTTATAATATAACCTATTCTGAAGGGATATTATGTGTGAAAAACAAATCAACCGTGGTGATTATTGTTTCTTTTTAAAAGTATTTTTAATTTAAAAAGTGGGTTTTAGGGTGCATATAGTTATTTGGCAGAAGCTCTCTAGGTTTACATTTATATAAATGTTAAATTGGCTATAGTCAAAGACTTTGAGCTCTGTGCTAACGCTACTGTCTCTCTGTCTCTCAAGATATTTACCATTTGGGCTGAAAAACAGGCGTTGGGGGAAGAGGGGAGTAAGGCTACAGTTTTTTTCACATAATATTTATTGTAGAAAAATTTTATTCCTGATCTAAACATCTAGAAAAAAAATATTGTCAAAGGGTTATCAAGCTTTTGACAGAATTTGGCATGATGGATTGCTTAGTAAATTAAAATCATTTATACTACCAACGTACATTCTAATTCTGCAATCGTATCTAAAAGATAGATTTTTCCACATAAAAATTGTTACTGAGTTTTCTAAAATAAAAATAATATAAGCTGAAGTGCCACAGGGATGTCTTGGCTGCTCAGCCATTCCACAACATCCGGCTGTTGGCTACATTTTCTGATGACTCAGCTATCCTGACATCAACCAAAGATGCCACTAAAGCCTCACAAGTGCTCCAGGAACACCTAGATGAGGTACCATGTTAAGCTCAAAGATGGAGGTAAAAAATGAATGAAGCCACGAGCAAATATGTCTCATTTTCACTTAAGCATGGACTCTTGCCCTCAGGTATTTTTTAACAATATTCCAATAACCACCTCTGATTCAGTATGCTATCTGGATCTTTACATGGACAAACGGCCGACTTGGAAAGACCATGTTAGATGCAAAAGAAGAGAACTGAACCAGGAATATGGACTTCTTTCAAGACTACTTGACAGACGTTCATAATTATCTCTGATGAACAAATTAACCATTTACAAAATACTAATAAAACCACTTTGGACTTACGGTATTAAACTAGGGGGAACAGCCAAAAAATTAAATATACGACTCATAGAGTCATTCCAATCAAAAATGCTCAGTAAGATTGTAGATGCCCCTTTTATGTCTCTAATGTGAGACCTTTATTCCTGACATTCCTTACGTCGAAGTAACAGCCATAGATTGCTACCGCCTCTACACACTCCCACAAACCCTTACAATACAGAAGACTGTTGAGGCATTGGCTACGAAATTTTCAGAATTTAACAGTTATACATATACATTTTCTTTTATACTTATCAATTTATTTTGTTACAATTAGAAGCAAAGCTGCTGTTGATTGTTTCTAATGATTTCATTTGTGTTGCAGCATTTGGGCCGAAACCTGATGATGAAAAGGAGCCAGAGCCACCAGAACCATTTGAATACACTGAGGAATAGATTCCTCTCTAATGCCCAATGTCACGAGGATTCCCCTAGCATCCCTTATTGCTTTCCCAGTTATTTAATATTATTATTCCCCTTTTTTTCTCCCTTTTCTTTGTTGATTACCTTCTATGCCAATAAAGCTTAATACCGATTACTATTGATTGATCTATTTGTACTTTACCTGTCCTGAGTTTGTTATTTTTGATTTTCAAAAAATATTTTGTTTGTGTGATTGCATCATAATTAGGAAAATAGTTTATTTCTTTTCTGAGAATTAAAATATAATATGTATATACATCAATTTATTTTATATTTAATATATTTTCTTTTTCTTTTTTTTTTTTTAACCTTTTTAATACTTATAGATTATTATATCAGTATCAATCGTTGTTTTCAATCATGATATTTTAGTCTTTAATTTGCAAAACTATCTTTAAATTTACTTCGAATGCCCAGTGGTAGATGGATGTGTGTACATCAGTTTTTTAAAAGAGGAATTACAACATAATAATAATAATAATAATACAAATATACCTTTAATATTGGGTAAATATTTTAAGAAGCTGAGTAACAAGTTAAAAAGAACTGTTATATAATGTTATATACGATTGAATTGTTGTTTAATCTCTATGGCATATAACCATGTGATTGTTTTTTACTCGAATTATATTCAGTAATAAATATTCTTTCTAGAGGTTAACTTGATTAACTTTATATCTAGTACTTTAACATGGCGCAGTCTTAAAGCTGAGCCATAGTCCGAGAAATTTATAGGGAATCCGAAGATGGAATCATTAGTACCGCCTCCGAGAGAACTGAGCTGGGGCGAGGACCCGGCTGGAGAAAGGATCTCCTTCAGAGAGACGTTCTGAATTCTTTTTATCTGTAGTCAGTCAGAGTCTGAATCAATTGATGAATATTTGACTAGGTTGAGGTCCCAGGCTAAGAAATATGAGTTTCAGGGACTTTCAGATGGCTTAATCTTGGCTAGACTCATATCAGGTTTATTGGACGAGTCCCTACGGAGCATGTTACTACAGGATAAGGACATTAGTTTAGATGACGCTGTAGCAAAATGTAAATCTGTTATATGACTTACTTCGAGGCGATAGGAGCTGAGGACCTCTATTCAGAGAAGAGGAGGTACGCCATATTCAAGATGATACTAGGTGAGAGAGGACTCCATATACTTAGTAGTTTACCTGGGGAATATAGTACTGTAAACGAAGCAATCAAGGCCCTGGATACATATTTCTTACCTCAAAAAATTTTTATTTTGAGAGGTACAGGCTTTTTATCTGTAGTCAGTCAGAGTCTGAATCAATTGATGAATATTTGACTAGGTTGAGGTCCCAGGCTAAGAAATGTGAGTTTCAGGGACTTTCAGATGGCTTAATCTTGGCTAGACTCATATCAGGTTTATTTGACGAGTCTACTAAGGAGCATGTTACTACAGGATAAGGACATTATTTTAGATGAGGCTGTAGCAAAATATAAATCTGTTATAGCTTCTCGGGAAAGGAACTAAGAGATAACTGGGAAGGAGGTATTATACGTAAAACCAAAGACTCCATCAATTGAGGCAAAGGGTAAGACAGCTGTTAAGGTTAGCATAGAGGACTGCAGATTTTGTTTTGCCTTTCCCACCTGGCTGGGAGGTGTCCTGCATTCGGCAAGTTATGTAGCCGGTGCAGGAAAAAGAATCACTTTGCTAGGAAATGCAACCAATCAGAAATTAATGTGGTCGATCATGAAGGCCAGGTTAGTGATAGTGATGATGTACCTCTTCGCCAGGTATTCTCTATGGGAGATAACTTAGAAAGTGAGTGGAAAGTTAATTTAAAGGTGGAAGGCCAGAGCGTTACTTTCAAGATAGATACCGGAGCTCAGGTAAACATCATTTCCCATAAGATAGCTTCTCGGCTAGGTGTCACCTGTAGAAAGTCTATCAAAAGGTTGTCTACGTATTCAGGGGGTAAGCTGAACGTGATAGGGACCTGTAAACAAAGTTGTTCCTATAAAGGTTCTATCAAGCGTCTTGAGTTTGAGGTTGTAGATACGCCCTTTTCCATAGCGCTTCTCGGATTGAACTCGTCGGTAGCACTGGGCCTCATAGCCAGGGTAGACGAGATCACTAAGGAAAATTTAGCCAGCTTATACCCTACGCTCTTCAGTGGCTTTGGGAAGCTCTCCGGCAAGTGTCACATTACGATAGACCCTAGTGCTACGCCGGTGGTGCACGCCCCAAGACGTATCCCCTTTGCGGTTCAGGATAAGGTGAAGCGAGAGTTGGAGCGCATGGAAAAGGAGGGTGTTATAGAACCCGTGTCTGAGCCCACCAACTGGGTTAGTCCTCTGGTAATTGCGTACAAGCCGAACGGGGATGCTAGGCTCTGTATAGACCCCAAAGATTTAAATAAGGCCATTAAGAGGGAGCATTATCAACTGCCCACTGTAGACGAGACCGCTAGTGACTTGCATGGTGCTAGGTACTTTTCCTCATTGGATGCTACCGCAGGCTTCTGGCACATGGAGCTAGATGAGGAGAGTTCTAAGTTATGTACTTTCATCACGCCTTGGGGACGATTCAAATTTTTGAGGTTGCCTTTTGGGATTTCATGTGTTCCAGAAAAGTTTCACAAGCAGTACAAGGAGGCTTTTTCGGGCTTAAATGGAGTAAAAACTTTCATTGATGATTTATTGGTGTTTGGGCATACCAGGGAAGAACATGATAGAAACTTGGAAAATGTGCTGAAAAGGGCTGAGTCTGAGGGCATTAAGTTTAATTTAGAAAAATGTAAAATAGGATTGACTGAAATAACCTATTTGGGGCAAAAGTTTTGTGCAGAGGGAATTAGTCCAGATACTAGGAAAGTTGAAGCGATAGTAGAGATGCCAAGGCCGGCAAATAGAAAAGATTTGGAGAGGTTTTTGGGTTTGGTAAATTATATGGGAAAATTTATTAAGGATTTGGCGACCCTCTGAGGTTGTTGCTGCAGAAGGAGGTGGCCTGGCATTGGGAAGACTTTCAGGAGCAGGCATGGAATTGGTTGAAGTCGGCCTTAACAACAGCACCAGTATTCGCATACTATGATCCCTGTCTGCCTATTACGATATTCGGTTGATGCTTCGCAGACAGGCTTAGGAGCGGTCCTGTTTCAAAATGGCCCTCCGGTGGCTTATGCATCCAAGTCTTTAACCGGAACTGAACAGCGGTATGCTAACATTGAGAAGGAGTTATATGCGGTGGTATTTGGATGCGAGCGGTTCCACATGTATTCTTATGGTAGGCCGTTTGTCGTGGAGAGTGATCACAAACCTCTTGAAGCCATCTTCCAGAAACCTCTTTATAGTTGTCCGCCAAGACTTCAAAGGATGATGCTCTGCCTACAACGATACTCCGTCTCGGTATGATACGTTCCCGGCAAGAAGATGACCGTTAGCGATACGTTGTCCAGAGGTCCTCTGAAGAACCAACATGACATGGACTACTTCTCAAAGGAATTAGAATCTTACGTTTTAGCTATAGTGAAGAACCTTCCGGTATGTGATAGAACATTGGCTAGAATCAAAGAAGAAACCAAGAACGATGAGGAACTTCAGGCCCTAATGGGTTGGCTAGCTGAAGGATGTCCAGAAAATATTTTTAATTCATTCGTAGAAAAATATAAGTTTTTGAGGGATGAATTTTCAGTACACGAGGGGTTGGTTTTTAAAGGTCAACAAATGGTAATTCCTCGGTCCTTACGCAAAGAAATGCTGGGCAAGATCCATTATGCACATCAGGGTCGGGATAAGTGTCTTCAAAGAGCTCGGGAAGCATTGTATTGGCCAGGTATGCAGAATGATATTTTTTTGTTAATAGGGAAATGCAACATTTGTTTGAAATTTAGAAATTCAAAGCAGAAAGAACCAATGGTATTTACTTACCAGAAAGTATACCAATGGAAGTTACCGGAGGGACCTTGGCAGAAAGTAGCGATCGACATTTTCACGTGGAAAGGGTTAGATTGGTTGATCATAGTGGATTATTTCTCCAAATTTTGTGAATATTTTAGATTGCCCAACATTACAAGCCGGACAATAATATCTGAGGTGAAGAATGTATTTGCTAGACGTGGAATCCCCTTTGAAGTGATTGCAGATCAAGGGACACAATTTTCATCGAGCCAGTTTTTAGAGTTTGCCAAGTCCTGGGGTTTCAAGAGGACTTTGGTGAGCCCAAAGTACCAGCAGGCCAATGGACAAGCAGAACGCTCCGTACAAACTATCAAGAAAAGCCTCACCAAGTGCCTGGAAAGCGAGAACGATCCGTACTTGTGCCTGTTGGAGGTTAACAATACTCCTAGCACAGATCTCCCTGCCCCGGCGGAGCCATTCATGAGCAGGAAGCTGAGGGGAGTTATTCCTAGAACTCAAGAACAGCTTAAGCCTCAAACCAAGGACCTTGAGGAAACGAAAGCGGTGCTGAGAATGCGACAAGTCAGCAAGAAGTATTACGACGGGGGAAGCAGGAAGGTAGAAGGGTTCTGTCCTGGTGAGCAGGTGGTGTTCCAGAAGTCTCCGGGGTCAAGCTGGACTCCAGGAAGAGTCAAGGAAGAACTGGATCGGCCGCGATCCTATCGGCTGATGACTGAGGATGGAGGTGAGGTGGAGAGGAACCAGCGACATATCCTGCGAGCTGGGAGAGAGGAAAAGGAAGATGAAGAAGACGAGGCGCGAGGAGCTGGGGAAGGCGAAGGAAGAGCAGAAGATGGAAGGATCTACAGGACCAGAAGCGGCAGAGCCGTCCACCCACCGGCCAGGCTCAATCTTTGAGGAGGGAGATGTTATATAATGTTATATACGATTAAATTGTTGTTTAATCTCTATGGCATATAACCATGTGATTGTTTTTTACTCGAATTATATTCAGTAATAAATATTCTTTCTAGAGGTTAACTTGATTAACTTTATATCTAGTACTTTAACAAGAACATTGAATAATTTTCGCTTAAGAAAACTTTAAATAACTTTATATTAATTAAAATAATAATATAAGGATGGTAAGAGATTACAAAAGTCTGATGCCTTTGAGACGTAAATTTTCAAGTAATTCATTTCATCTTGATTTAATTTTTCTGGGGTAGTTAAACTTTTTTAATGGGTTGATTTAGCCTATTAATTTTTTATCTTATTTTGTTTTATCTTTAATTAACATAGACACTAACTGTAATTAACATGAACTATTCTATGACTATATTGTCTGGTGTATGGTAAACTATTGAATCTTAAAAGAATCTGGTTTTTGTGATATTTAGCTCATAGGCTGCATTTTATGTGTTTTATAATCTTTCAAATTTTCTTGATTCAATCTTATTCCTTCCTTGTTACATAAAAAATTTCATTTTTGGATAAGTATACATTTTTGATAATTGCTATCCTAGTAATCTTTCAGGCAATTCAAAACTTTTCTATTATTATGAATGTTCCTTATGGATTCCTCACCAAAATATTTTAATATTTTAAAATATTATTTTAACTCCGAATTGCACTAAAAGTAAGAAACAGTTTTTTACCTCTCCTGATAGCTGAGTTTTGCATATTCGTTTGTTTACCTTACACTCGATGATATAAATATGTTTCCAGGAAAGGTAGTAGTAACTTCATCTAAATGCTTTATTTTGTATAAATACTTGGATTTAATTGTCCTTAGTTTATATTTATTCCAGGAACCATTGGATCTAAGGAATAGTTCCCTTCCATGTAAATTAGAGACAACATAAACATTAATGGTTATTTTTCATCTCTACAGGATTCGTTAGAAAAATCAAAGTGTTGTTACCATCAAGTAAAATGTACAAAAGCTTATAAATAACTTTTAATGTAAAAATGGGTGAAATAATTCTGATCACAGGGAAAACATTTTCTGAAACATCAACATAAAGTGTTGTTTTATTGTGGTGGCAGAGGGGAGAGAGAAAAATACATTAAATGTTATGTTATTTTATGAATAAATTTTAGTGTATGATTTGAGGTCCCCTACATAACTACTCTAAGTAGCCAACTGTTACAAAATGGTCTATGTATGTTTCTGCCTATCTACTGAGCTATGGTCCTGGTACTTTAAAACAAATCTTCCACAAACCTTAAACACTTCTTTATTTTATATTTATTAGCCTTTCATTATTAAGAGTATGATTCTGGCAGTTTATCCAATCTATCTTTCCTCTTGTGGATGGATGACTCGAGTTCTTGCCGCTGCCATCTTCAACCTCTTTGCTTTACATCTATGGCTTACTAGGCTGGAACAACTTTCTGCTTCTCTTTTCTGGATGCTACTGCATACAACAGGTTATTTATGTAAGATATTATCGGAACCACTCCTCATAGAGTACCCACCGCAATGTCAAATTCTATCTTCCAGTTAGCCGAAGGCCTTATCCTTGAGAGTATCCCATCTCTACAGGAACTTTTGTCTTTGTAGGAATTACTTTTACCTATCAATTTTACAAACCTTTGCTGTATGTCAGTAGCTGATCCAGAATGGTTCTGAGGGTGGGTTCCATTTTTTTTTTTTTTTTTTTTATACCACGAGCCATGAAGGACCTAATTTAAAATATGAGTACATAGCAATGTTGTAAATCATAATTAAATGTTCAAATAAAATCCATTTTTCATTTAGGAACATAAAGTATTACTATGCATATAAAAGAACTTATTATATAGAATTAGTAAGTTTCTTTCTTTCCTCGCCTCTCTGTGCAGGGGGTAGAATTTTTTTCGTTCAGGTCTTCGTATTCATAGATTCTTATGGGAAAATAACTTTTTGGAAATAAAGGCTATTTATTTACAGAAAAACCCAGACCATTGATATTTTTTCTTACATACTTGACAACCTCTCCGGACTTTTCTTGTCCCCTTCTCTCACTGCCCCAAACAATTTTCCAATCTTCATCATTCAATAATTCTTTCTTACTCTGCCATTGTGGTATGCGGTACAGCTGATTGAAATTTTATTACAGATGGAAAAAAATCTAGTGCAACACTCAGCTTTCACTTACCAATCTACTTGGAGTAAAAACCAACCTGTTTTGATAATTTTGCACACACCATTTTGCAACTACATAGAAAATAATTTTCTCAACATTTACTTACTGATTTTTGTTTTTTATTCTCCATAAGGTATAGAGTATTATGCAAAACTTGAAAGTTTTCTTTATTTTTCGATTCATTATAATATAGTTTTAAGTAGAAAAAATCCTAGTTTCGTCACTGATGATGAATGGGAATCAGTAGAAGGGGTAATTACAGTTCGTAGATAACTGGAACTTAGTTTTCGAATTTCAGCCTCTAATAATACCTTTCCAGAAACCGACAAAGATGATTGTTCCAGCAAAAACCATCTTATAGTTCATTTAGAAGTTTTTTATAGGACTAAATTTTTAAACTAAAATATAATTATTAAGGATTATATTGTTCCATATATTTAAAAAAAAATCATTTTGAGCATTACATGCTTTTCTACGCATTCGCTGATAAAAAACTAATAAAATAGTTTTTATTGTTGTCCAAAAGTAAATTTGGCTACAAAAAATGGCTTCTTTTCTTGATACATACTGCCAGGCCATTTTGAAGATTGGAATAATTTATTTTAAAAGTGTTTTTTTGCAAAGTTTACAATGAGTGCTTTTCAAGAAAAGAATCATTTTAGTTTGCACAAAAGATTATTAATTTAGGAAATTTGAAATTAATGGAAAAAACATGATAGTATCCAAGGCCATGTATTTCGAAATAGCATAACAAAACATATCTATTTTATAATTAATATTAAGCAATTACTCTGGCAACATAACTATTTTTTAAATGTTAGTGTCATAAAAAATTTCAAAATGGAAGTGGTTTAATTGAAGCAAAAAATGTATTATCTTTCTTAGCAGTATTTTTGCTTCTATTAATTTACCAAGTCCATTGCTGTTTTTATCAACAGAAACTAATCAGAGACTATTTTTAAACTTATAGATATATTGTTACTTGAGACATCTTAAACTCTTATAGAAACTATTACATTGCTTGAACCCAACACACAATGTGGTATTATTTAGGCCTATAGATTTTTATGAATACTATACAAAGATGTTCTTATTTTGAAACATTTCACACTCGTGTCATAGGTCCTCACACAGTTCCATTTGTTGATTTATAAAACCACTCCTTACTTATCATTTATTTCTTATTTACTTTATATTTTTTTATAACATATAACTTTCCAGTATATTGTTTGAATATTACATCTCATTTATTTTAATTAACATTTTGTTGAAAAATTATTTGGTAGCATAAGAATTTTATAAGTCAAATATGAAAAATACCACGTCCACACAAATCATTCATATTCCCTTACTGAAGCCACACCACGAAAGACAAAGAGATTGGATATCAATTATGACAATTAATACTAACATCTGTTACAGTTGAGGAACATAGTTAAGTACATTTTTATTCACCTTTGGGCCCTGAGAAAAAGGTTTAAGATTCAATAAGTTTAAATATTTGAAAGACTCCATCAAAACCGAATGGTGTTCCTTCAACTGAAAAATTAAATTCTCTGACTTTAAAAAAGAGGAAATTATTAACTGATTCATATTATCAGTTTTTCAATCTCAACAATTTTTATAATATAGAACACTTCTTTATGATGTTATAGGTTACTCAATCCCAAAAAAGTATATATAATTTCTCATAAGGTATATATAATCCCCAAAAGGATATATAATTTCTTTAGGAAGTCCTACAGAGCTGTTATGTTAATTAATGAGCTGTTATAACTGTATTACCTGCTGTTAAATTTGGTTGTGTTTGTATATTTATTAAAGAATTGTTATAATGTTTTTTAAAGGCTAAACAGTCAATTAAAAAATATAATGTAAGTCTGTTTATCAAGCTCTCTATCTTTAAATTGTATTGCGTTTTCTTATTTGTAAATTCTATCCACTGTCAGAAAATGTAATACACTTTAAAAAAAATAAAAATAAATTGCAAATACTTCTTAAAAAAATGTGTTTTTTATTCCACATTTAAAACAAAATATCGTTTGGAAAAATCTGGTTGAACCTGATAAGAATTTAAGTCTGACTTCTCATATCAAAACTTACTATTTCATTGAAATTAATTGTTTATTTTTTCAAATATTTATATTATAACAATGAAGTACTGAGAAAAAAATCATGTAGTTATACTGCGTGATTTGCATTTGCATAATAATAATTTACATAATAATACTAATACAAGTCCAAATAAATAAGATAGGCCATGTCACACCAGCTCTGCCTTTTCTATGTAGGTGCCCAAACATGAATCAGTTTATCCCATTCCTCTGCTGAGAACAAAAGTTTGAGGTAATTTAAAAACTATTTTTAACCTATAGCTAATAGTGCACATTATATAATAAGAATCTGTATATCACAGTCAACAAATGGAACTGACTGCTTTAGAAGCCATTATAGTACAACTTAAGACAACTTTCATAAAAATTTACATATATTCTTTTTATATATACAAAAGCGTAGTTATCTATATATGTGATGATATGAATGAATCCTAAGTGTACATTTTTTCCTTATTTTTATTTTATTTTATTTTTTTTTTTATAATTTGTGATTTGTACTAACACACTCTGGCAAATGGTGATAATGAGAAATATAGGTACAGATACTAAGTTACTGGAACCTAAATAGTCCCTCTTCATACTGTTTAGAAATTTTATTTGATTGCTACTGCAATCATTTTGTAGGGACTTATAGCACTAGATATAATATATATATATATATATATTCCATACATTCTGATATAAAAATTACTTTTTAAATATTACTTATCTTCTTGAATGTAGCAAATAGTCAGAATAAATTTTTTTCTGAATTAGGTCAATAATATCTGTGAATTATAATTTAATAGGAGTCCTTATATTATAAAAAAGAAAGACATGCTAAGAATAGAACATATATTTGTCTATTCGAGTGAAGTAAACAGTTATACTTGTTTTTAAATATTTTTTTAAGCGAATCTAATTATATCTGCTTATACAAAAATAATAAATTGTCAAATGTGATTTGTGAAATATATTTAATAAAATTTCCATATTTACGATGCTAACCACAAATAATTCATCTCCTCTATTTATTATATATATTTTTTTTCATATACTATATATACACAGTTAAAGTTGGTACATGAAGGCAAATAACTAACTATACATCTAATATGTCTTTGTACGCATTGATAGTTATATGGCCCATTCTTGAACAATTGTTTGACAAAAGTGTACAATAAATTGCAAGCATAAAAGATAAAGCATTTTTGTTCTCATAAAATATTTACACTTTATTCTATTTTCCCAATTATAGTACAGTCTATAGACTATAAAGGTTTCATTAAGTAAATCTGATGATATGTTAATTGTTAATAAAAGCTATCATTACCAACATGAATCGATATTTTGAAGAGCCGATAATTCAAACTTCAAGTATAGTTTTGTCGTCTTCATTGTTTTTGATCTTTTTGTTATCAGTACTGACTAATAGAGCCGTGAACAGCCATTGCATTCCTCGAATTTACTTTGCTTCACTGAATGCAACATTTTGATTAATTAAATTTTGTTTTGATTTGTTATATTATTAACCACAAAAATAAGCTTTCAACCAGATTTCTTAATAATTGTTTGATTTCTACAGAAGTGGCAATCTAATTCAACCAGTATGTTTCAGATACTTTACATTAAAAATATGGTCAATAAATTAAAACACCAAAATGTTTTATATCATAACAACATGATAAATTATTCACCTTGATTCAGACCATTTTTTTTTCTTTTACCATTTTAAACTAAATGTAATCCTGAATAATGTTTTTGACACGATTATGTGAACACAAAATTTACTAATACTGCTTATCAAAATATTTTTTAATTTACAAGAGTAAATTTGTTTACTAAATACTTTAGTGAATCAATAAAAGTTTTGATTATTGAAAATGCTTAAGTATTGATATTGCTCTCCAGATTTTGTTTAGACCTGTATAATAAAAAAAATAGAGGATATTTAAAAAAAGTTATAAAATAAGAATATTTAGATTAATTTGAAATAAAATATTTCAAACAAAAAGTTTGATTTTGAATTTATTATTGAAAAATCTACCTTATCATATATTTATTCTTAATTAGTTAGTGAAAAAAGATTAAGGAAATCAATAACAAATACTTAAAAATAATACATCACTCATCCAATCCAAGACAATATATCACACACTCATCCAATGGAAGCCAGTTGTTTCTTTTTTTCACTTTTCACTTCTGCTTTTCACTCTTATCTGTTGCCTGCTATATCCAATTGTTATAATGTTTCAAGAATCATTGCTATCATGGTCTATAAGAGGTCTTGTACAGAGATAGAAGAGAAAAATTAGAAGACAATTTGTAAGAACAATATTTAAAAAATTCAATTTTGAGTTAGACCAGTCTTGCATTGGACGAGCAATATGTTATTTGTTCCATCAAGTATTTCTATCTAACATTTTTCAAAAAATCAGGCATTAACGAAAATTCCAAAACAACGGATAATTTGAAAAAACCACAATAATTTGAGACTTTTTTGTATTTAATAAATCAACAACAACGAGAAAATTAAATATAACACATGTTTAATATCTTAGTATACTTATTTTTAGCTAATAAATCAAACTTAAATTACTTTTTAAAATGAGGTTTGAACTAAAATGATTAAATTTACACAGTAAAGGAAAAAAAATATATATTAGGAAAAAATGGTTTGACTGTGGATTATAATGTTCTATTCTTTATTATAATGGAGACTCTTCAAAACAAATCATAGCGATAACATAAACATGACGAACCCCCATTAAAATGACAATAACACTATTATATTGTCAAAACAGCTGTGATGTAAGGATAAATTACGCCATTTCCTCATTTTATAATCTCAAGGGCTGCCAAGTATATTTTAACTGAAAATTAATCAGTGATTGTTTAGAATATCTAAAAATTTTATTCAAAATTAAGAAGGACATTAAACAGAGCTTTTTCCTGAAATTATTTCCTCTACTGTAGCTGCTCAGCGAATCTTATTTATTCCAATTTAGTATGACAAATATTTCCTACCATCCTTCCCCTCCAATACTCTTTCCTCACTAACTCATTTCTTTGAATAATTATCATTTAAATAATCAATAAGTTTCTTTAAAACCCAATCCTCTCCTGTTACCTCTACTTAACACCCTTATCTGTTGTAGAGTTCAACAGTTAATTTTTAATTTTTATCACAGTATTAATATTCAGAGAAAATTATTGGTTGTAAATGAAAAAATAAACATTTGCTTAAAATTTAAATAAAAAAATCTTTAACATTTCAACAATAGAATAATTCATAAAAGCAAACCAGGGCTCTATTCAGTGGTATGCCAAATGAACATGGAGTAAAAAGAATACTTCAGAGGAGAGTAGACTTCAAAGGAAAAAGAAGAATGACCCCTGGGCAAGCTGAATGAGACACATAGCTTATTAAAAATATTCCAATTGAAGTTGTTGATCATAGTTATAAAAATGAAATATATTTAGGAAGAAGAATAACATGAAAATTCAACTCTGTCTGTGTACCAGGTTAATTGTTCCCATCTCAACTTTTAGACATTATTTTGTTTTGAATAACAATTGCCTCGTAAGTTAATCAAAACTTTCTTAAACATCATATGAAATAATATAAAATACCATTCTGTTATATTATATTATTTCACTGGTATAGGAAAGGGGTCACATTTTATTGTGCTTACCTTAGACATAAAGATAGGCAGAGGTGGATAGGAGCAGCCACATTTCTAGAATCAGTTTCTTTAATAATTTTTTAATATTCTTCTATATATGATTTTTTTAAATATTCTTCTGTATTTGATATGAATAAAATGTATAAAAAAAAAAAAGGCATGTTGTTTAACAAAGTTCAAAAATACACTTATCCATGAAGCCCCGTATGTTGTATGAACATCAAGGTTTTCATGGGTTATTACATTTCTTGGCAGCCCATTATGATAGAGGAAAGTATCTTTCCTAAATAAAACAAAATAAAGCAACAATTAGAGGCCTACATACGGAAAAAACATCAAGTGCAAATATTGACATTTATGTACATCAAGTGCATGAATTGTAACATGTACAAAACGATATGTCTATAGTATCTCATGTGTATTCATAACACATTTATGAAAATATGAACTTCATGTTAATTTTTTCTATCCACACACATTTAGTTTTAGTACTTATTGAAATTTTTATATGTAATTATAATTAAAATAATTTTTTTTTTTATATTAAAGAATAGTAAGCTGTTTATTTACATTCTAATTTGTCATTAAAAATAATTTTAAAAAAGCAACAGGAATGTTTTAAAAAACTTAGATGAAAAATGTAATTATTTTTACCTCATTTTCAATAGTATTACTGTTAACAATTAACCATAGGAAACCACAGGAAGACCACGGAAGACAAAAATAAGTTAGGGAAGTGTTTGTATATAGAAATATCGTCACCAATTCTATAGTTAGTTTTGAACATATGTATGATTTAATTGTTTGTACTTGAGTTAATTACTAATTAATAATAAATGAGAATGAACAAATGGCAAGAGGTTATGTCCGACAATATCATTTTTTTTTTTAAATAAATATTTTGTTTATTAAAAAAAATTATTTTGTTTTGAATTTATAAAATATACCAGGACTTGACATTGAATTTCATTAAGAAATAAAGTAAAATCTTTCCTACCTTTGGTAGCGAGGTAGCAAAAAACTGTATCATAAGAAAAAGTTTTACAAATATTTCCAGCAATTTTTTTATTTTTAATGCTATTATGTCATAATGTAAGTGTTGAATATTTCATCATTAAACTAAAAGAAGCCCTATTAAGAAAATAAAATCATTAAAGAGGCAGTGAAGTTGTTATGTTACAGCCATTCTATATTTTTAAGAAATTTTTTGAATAACTAAATGTGTTATGAACACAATACATTTACATTATTAAGAGGAACCTATATGCCTATATATCGTTATATATATAATTATAATACACATAATGGCAGATATGTTCACATGGTTTATTGTTTATTTACAATATTGTAATTTGGTGTTAAACATAGGCCCTTATGAGGGAGAAAGTAGAAATCACCAGCGCTGTTATCTCGATTGCTGATTTTTGGCTGCCACTCGTACACTTTACAGGCTGTGCATGAAGTTCTTGTACTGAAAATTAAAAAAAAACTTATGCTTAGAAAAAAAACTTAAAAACGTATTAATATAAAATCTATTTGGTTTAAAAGATAAGTTAAATAAGTAATAAAATCAAAAAAGTAACCGGTTAGAGTTTGGAAATAATAAACAAACTCTTTATTTAATTGTCCCGGAAACTAAATAAAGATAAAGAGTGATAATAAAAAAAAAAAAAAAAAAAAAAAAAAAAAATCTACAAAAAAGTTAAAGAATCTGAAAATTGAAGTTTTTTAGTATATTATTAGAATTTCTTTTTTAGATATTTTTTTAACACAGTTTAGATTTTCAATTATATTTCTTTATAAAAATCAATAAACATAAATATTGGAATTTTAAAATTTTAAAGCTGCAAATGACAGTGTCACTAGGCCAGAGCTCTATCAGGCCCTTCTAAAGATGAAAATTAGAAGGAAATTGGTTCACCTGGTAAGGACCACAATGATAGGATCCAAACGTGCTGTGCATGTCGAAGGCAAATTTCCAACTTCTTTGAGACCAACTGCATTGTGAAGCAAGGAGATGCTTTTGCTTGCCTCCTTTTCAACTTCGCAGGAGAGAAAGCTGTTCAGATTCCAGACATTGAGTGTCATGAAACTCTACTGAACTGTATGGTCCAGTTCTTGGATTATGCTGATGACTTGGACAATGCTGCCAGATTGAAGCACGCATTAAGAGAGTCCTATCCGCCAAATCTTATCTGACAGGATGGAAATTACCTTAGAAAAGACTTTAGTTCATCTAATTAAGTTCAAGTATTAATTGGGGAGACTACGGTGGGGCAGGAATGTGGTGTGTACAGATGATAGTGAGCCACTCAAGAGGATGCTAACTGGTGAGCTGCATGGAAAAAGGTGGGTTGATAGAACAAATATCAGATGGGAGGACTTGGTATCGGCTGATGCACGACCATTGCTTGGAGCTTGGAAAAGGAAGGCTTCAGTGATAGAGCGCACCAACTGGCAGAAGCTTGTGGAGTAGGCCTAGTCTCAGCAAGGGGTGTAGCACTAAAATGTATATATTTGAATTTTATTATTTACTTATTTAAACCTAGTGTGCACATAGGCAAGGCCTTTCTCTTTAGGGGCCCCCTTTCAGGATTCGATCCTCTCCCTCATCATCTCAACAATATATCACATGCTCCACTTGGCCTAGATTTGCCACTGTTTAAATAGAGATTTTATTAAATAGTTATAATACATTATCTTTCAATTGAATAGATTTTATATATTTAAGAAATGTCTTTATATCTACAATAACACATTTTAACCAAAATCAGATTTACATACCATTAGTAGAGGCCATCAACTGTGGAAGATATTTTTTCCAGAAGGCACACTGCTTGACTCTAGGACCACGACCAATCTGAGACGAGTTTATCCCCAGGGTAAGGTATTCGCGACCATAAGCAGTGTGTACTGGCCAGTAGACTGATGTCCACGATCCATCACTAAGTAAACTTGGATTCCTGAACAGAGTTGAATTAATTAACCTTTTGTGTCTTTTCATTATACTCCCACAAAAAAACAACAAATAAAACAAGTTATTAGGATGCCAGGAATCGAGTATAACTTATATAATAAATGGATAGAATTATGGCTACCATTATTTCATATATATACGCCATGGGCTCATCAGTCCACTTAAGAATGAAATATGTGATCAACTTAAATTGGGGAAGAATCTGGCGGTGGAAAAACATTTTTAAACCTTTGAATTATTCTTAATTTTGTTATATAGGAATGATTGGTTTTACAAAGATGAAGATATTTTATACTATTGGGGTAGTAACTGTAAATTAATTAAAGCAAATTTTTTAAATTTGTTAGAATTTAAAAATAGAATATTATCAATTGGCAATTTGAAATGAGAAAGAAAGTAACTTATAGGTAAGGTAATTGTAATACCAACAAACAAAATGTAAAATCCCCTTAGATAACATAAATAATGTGACAAAAGATTAATAATTATAAAATATGCTATATATAGATAATCCCAGAGGATGGGCCAATAGCCCGAAACGTTGCGAAATCAAATAAAATTTGAATATACCGAAGAGACTCCATCATTTAAAAAAAACCTATAGAATATTATCTTCCTTGTCTACTTGCATATGAATCCATGCTTAAATAGGAACTGATCCTAACAAGATTTGTACCACTGCCCTAAAGGCTTTTCTTAAGGTGAATTTTTAATTTTTAGTTGTTTAGTACCCTAGGTTAGATTTTGGATACAGAAAGTTGGAGAACATTAATTTAAAAATATCAATTTTTATCTCCTAATTTTGAAAGGGCATATTACGCTCTAATATTCTGATTAAAAAGGTTAATTTACTCATATGAGTACAAGTGCAAAATTAAACTGAAAGTTAATTTTTATAAATTAAGATATTGTTGCTCTACTCCCCCCCCCCGTAAAATTTAATTCAGTCGTTCTGAATTGATAACTTTCTCAAAAGACGCTAAGCGTTTTAGCTTAGTGCTACTATTGCCGAAACCCGTATGGCCATATAGGGATGTAAATAAATAAATAAGTACTTAACAATTATTGTTTATCTTCGAAATATCGGGTGGATTTAAAATTTTTAATTTTTTCTTAAAAATGACTACTGTTGAATCGCTTGTTATTGATTGAAACAATAATGATAAAAGAAAAATAAATAAGATCCATCCATGTAAAAATCTCCGATATTTATTGAATAAGTAATTTAAGAGGAAGCATTCACATTCTCATGATTGACATGCCAATTCTGCTTTATTAGTGATAATTTACCAACTTAGTGAAATACCTATAAGCTCGAATTTAATGACATCGATTAAAATGCAAGCATTGATTTACGTAGTTTGATAATGGATAGGCAAATTTGATCATACTTTCTCATAGAACTGGATTTAAAAAGAAAGTGTCGGAAATAAGATGAAGGAGAAATTTAATTGACGGGAAGGATAATTATCATTGAGACAGTATAGAATTGGGTATTGCTGAAGAAGGAAAATAAGTGCTATAAATCCTGCGGAGGAATATCGAGCCGCCGCTATCTGAGGCTCAGCCCTCCAATTTATGCCCCTTTTAGGCTAACAAACAGCCTGCGAGGAAATATATTCCCGGAGGTAGTCTCGTAGGAGGGATTGAATCCACTGCTCCGTTATTGAATGAGTTACTTTGCGGACCCCTCCTTTCAGCGGCGAATCAATTGCTGCGAATACACCCTTAGGGCTCCCCTCCTCCTCGCACTCTCAGTCCTCAAATGTCTTAATTGCTCCTCTAATTATCCAGTGTCTAATGATCAATTTTCATTTTACATATTTATATCATTAACATATTGCTTGCTTAGCTCTGTTATTGAGGTGCTCTAGGATCTTATTCCACTTAAGTAGTGAACCACTCATCACTTCACCCGTGCCTTATTAAGAGGAAAACAGTGATAAATCTTAGATAGAGGATACAATGTAATTTGGTGTATAGAGTGCCTTCGTATGTTGATAAAGACTCCTGTTATTATTTCTTTAGCAGCTCGATACCCACACTTTCTATTCTTATCTATAAGTAGTGGAATCTGATAACAATTATAATCTTCCAAGCCAGGAGAATAATTAGTCATTTACAATTACTAGTTGGGAGGACTGATCGCAATTCTGGAAAAATTAAATAAATGCCTAATATATTATTAGATAAAAGTTATTATTAAAAAGTTACCACATTACTCCTAAAAATGGTAATCGACTTACCCTGTTTTAGCGAAGTTTGCCCAATAGTTCATCATTCTCCGGCTGAGCTCCACTTCCGAAGGCTGGTAGTTCATTGCTGGGTTGAGGGGTTCTCCAAATACATAGTTGATTTCGTCTCCATGCATTACTCCTGTCCAAGATGGCCACGGGTTACCAACCGACCTATGGGTGAACAGATACATGTAAACGTTGTTTCCGGTCTCTGCGTACCGGTGCGCAAATTCGTTAACGCTGCAGGTGAAATGATAGTCACCAACCATCTTGTCTAAGGCATTTCTGTTTTTGATTGGATCTTCTGGATTAAGCCAATCGGTGTATTCAAACACAATCGCTTGTCGTGCGACATTGTTGACATAAGGGTTCAGCTCCTGTACTGCCTGTAGAAATTCTTCTCTGCTCACGTAGACGTTCTCCTCCTTCCTGAAAAGCTCTGTCAGATAATAAATTATGAAATAGTATCCCTCTTCTGTCGTTGATCCCATCATGATGTTTGTCTTTTTGAAGTTCCCAGTTGCCATAGATTTAGATGGGAGATCATAAATAAACGCCCCATCTACGATCGGCACAAATGGGAACTCGCATATGCCAAGTGTTCCCCATTCATTTTCGACGAGCGCTGTGGCATTTCTGGTCCTCAGGCATGCAATTACCTCATTTATAGCCGATTTGTTGTGGGGACAACCTACGGCTTCAGCAAGCCTTAATCCTCGGAGTATGCTCTCTTCCCTGGAAATGATTGCCCAGGGTGCAGTAGCTGCCCCAGATTGCATGATAGCTTGGCTAAAGAGATTTCTGCTGAGTGGTGACAAGAGATGCAGGGACACTGAAACAGCTCCTGCCGATTCGCCGAAAAGGGTGACGTTGTTAGGGTTTCCTCCGAAAAATTGGATGTTATCGTGCACCCACTGGAGAGCCATCCGCTGATCATAAAGCCCTGCATTCCCGGGTACATCAGGAGTGTCGAAGTACAAGAAGCCCAAGGATGCTAACCTGTATTGCATAGATACCAAAACGATATTTTCTTCAGACACTATTGTTCTATGGTCATAGACGTCAAGTGTAGCAGTTCCAGAGTAGAAACCCCCTCCAAAGATCCAAACCAACACCGCTGCGTTGGTGGGCCTCGGTTTAGGAACTACGACATTGAGGTAGAGGCAGTCCTCGGTGAGGGGGGTATTGGGGTTCCAAACCATGGAACCCGGGAAGTCGCCGAAGACTGTGTCGATGATCTGCACACATGTGTTAGGAGGTCGGGTAGCGTTCAAGATGTGATCCCACTTGTCAATAGGCCGGGGGTGTCGGAATCGCAAGTTACCTGAAAAGAAAATCCATAATATATATGCTTACTAATTTTAAATATATAATATTGGTTCTCTATACTTTTAATAGTAGTGCAATTCCACGTCAAATCAACACAAAAATATATCATTTTGAACCTCACCATTTCACATTTTCTTGAAATTTGATGTATGTGTGAAACTTGTACCTACTAAAACAATTGTGAAATATTACTGATATATATCTACCCGCTTTTGAATTATTGGTCTTTAAAGCCCTCAAAAATAGGTCCAGAATTATAATTAAAAATAGCTGTACAGCTACATCTACATAGATGTTTTCCAAATTTGACTAGGACTATGAGATTGGTGTCGTTTAACAGCGCATTCCATGCCGTTTCATATGATATACAACAATGTATAGGTTGGTACCAAAGAATTTTTCTTTAAACTAAATGTAAAATTTTAATTTCAATTTTCTCAAAAAGGGCATTTTTTAAAATTTTTATATTTTTTTTGTTGAAAATATGTAGTATTATATATATTCATACAGCAAAATATAAAAGTGGGATGAAAATTTCTTCATTACTAAAAAAATTGAAAACTAGTAATAAAATTTCATAAATCTAGCATTTTTTGATTAAAAATAGTCGCAGATGTTTTCCAAATATGACTAGGACTATGTGATTGGTGTCGTTTAACAGCGCATTCCATATTATATACAAAAATGTATAGGTTAGTGCTAAAGAAATTTTCTTGAAACCAAGTTTAAAAATTTAAGGTCAATTTTCTGTAAAAGGGGACTTTTTTTTAATTTTTATATATATATTTTTTTTTTAAATAGGTCATACTGCCTATACCTATACATTGTTCTATACCATATGAAACTTTTTGAGAAAATTGAAATTAAAATTCTACATTGAGTTTTAAGATAATTTCTTTAGTATCAACCTATACATTGTTTTATATCATATGAAACGGCATGGAATTTGCTGTTAAAAGACACCAATCTCATAGTCCTAGTCAAATTTGGGAAACATCTGCAGCTATTTTTAATCAAAAAATACTATATTTATGAAATCTTATCACTAATTTTTAATTTCTTTAGAAATGAAGAAATTTTCATCCCACTTTGTTTGCATGAACAAGGAAAAAAACAGAGAAAAAAAAAGAAATGTTCATATACTTTGTTGCATGAACAGATATAATACTACCTATTTTCAAAAAATATATAATTTTTTTAAAAATGCCGTTTTTGAGAAAATTGAAATTAAAATTTTAAATTTAGTTTAAAGAACATTTCTTTAGTACCAACTTATACATTGTTGTATATCATATGAAACGGCATGGAATGCGCCGTTAAACGACACCAATCACATTGTCCTAGTCAAATTTGGAAAACATCTGCAGCTAATTTTAATCATGATTTTTTCCGTTTCTGGACCTAATTTTGAAGGCTTTAGAGACCAATAGTTCAAAAACGGGTAGACATATCTCAGTAATATTTCACAATTGTTCTACTAGATACAAGTAGTACACATATACCAAATTTCAAGAAAATGTGAAATGGTGAGGCTCAAGCCTGTGTTGAATTGATGTGGAATTAAACAGTATTAAATCATGGTTTATATGCTAAGTGGATATAGGTATATATCTATAAAATATATCAAAACAACGATAAAAAAGACCCAGTATCAGTTAAGTTTATGTTTATGGGATAGTGTTTATATTCTGTTTGAAATAGACGGTTGCTGAGCCGAAGACTAATTTCGGCTCAGCAACCGGTCCGCAGTGGATAGTAATCTTATAATCCAGCCAGTCCTAAGAGGAGATCCTGTATCAGTAGCGGAACCAGGGGAAATTTGAGGACACGAAGGAACTATTATAGAAAATACGTTAATTAGATTAGTCGCGCAGCTGAGGATGATGGGCGATAAATCTCAAAGGTTAATTATAAATGGTACTTTTTATTATAAATTCGAATCTAACTTGACCTGCCCTCTCTGTAATTGTAAAGATAATGACAATTTAAAAAGTTTTGTATTATATGAATAAGGAAATTGTTTTTACATAAATATTTATTATTATTATTAATATTGTATTCGTAAAGTAAAATGTGAGTTTTTTTCTTTTGTGTTTCTTGATATTATTATTGATGAAGTGTTAAATAATTTATAAACCATGTTTTTTTTTTTTGTTTATCTTATACAGGGTGTATCGCAAGTAGATGACAATATGCAAGATGGAAAAACTGGAACAAAAATGTAGTTAAACGTCGCCAACCGCATGATTCTATCTCATTCCGTTGCACAGATAGGCCGTTCCAAAGGTTATTTCAAGAAAACCGTGTTTTTAGTAGGAAAACCTCAATTTTCTCTGCTTCCACACATTTTTTTTCAATGTTCCATAACAGTTTTGAATTCAGCATTAAATTTTCTTTAAGCCTAATGCACATTCAATGTTCACAAGTATCTTTTCAAAAGTGCGATAACAGATCAAGAAATAAAAATTTTAAAAAAGTGTTATCAGCGACAAATTTTCGAGGATCACTACTCTTCCAAAAAAAATCCTGCAAGCTGCCGAATCTCACAAAAGTTGTAAAATTTAATCACCTTTCTAACGGTGTACTCAAAACTGCAATTATCTCTCAATTTTGTAATGCAATTGGAATGGGAAGGAGAAAAAAACTGATGTTATGCTTATTTTGTTGGATCTGAGATCAACTGGGAATATCGTACTCTACAGTCTTTAGAGCTCTCAGGGAAGACAATCAATATCCTTATCACCTGACTACTGTCCAGGAGTTGCTACCCCGTGATATGGAGCTACGGATGGTGTTTACGCGATGGTACGTTCAACAGTGGCACGAGAGGCGTAACTTCCCTGATCGCATAATTTGGACAGTTGTCTCATCTCATCATTCACACGTGCGGGAATTTTCAACTCACGCAACTCTCACCTTTGGTCTCATCATAATCCACATGGCACTAGGGAACACCACTTCCAATATCAGTTCAGTGTGAACGTGTGGCTAGGAGTCTGTGGGCAGCATATGACAGAGCCCGTTTTCTTACCTCGTCGGTTAAATTCAAATACTTTTTAAGATCTACTTCAGGATGATATAAGTGCGGCACTCCTCGAAGCAATACCACTTGAAGAAGAGCTATGGTGGCAAATGGACGGGTGTCCAGCGCATAATGGACGAGCTGTAACGAACTGGCTAAATCAACACAGTACCCAGGAAGATGGATTGGGAGATATGGACCTGTGCATTGGCCGGCCCTAAGCCCTGATTTGACGCCACTGGATTTTTATATTTGGGGTAGGCTTAAATCGGAAGTGTACAGAGTACCCATTCAGGATATGAACCATCTGATCGCAAGAATTCGCGAATCATATGAAGCAATGAGAGCTGACCGCGATCAGATTCGAAGGGCTACATCAGCTGTGTTAAAAAGATGTCGTCAGTGTGTACTACAAGGAGGCCAGTTCCAGCAACTTTTGTAATGTTCAAAGACATTTTATTTACTATTTAACTTTCATGTAAGAATTAATTTAATTTTTCTTTGCAATTTATATAAAAAATGAATAAAATTTATTGGAGATAAGATCCTACAAAATAAGCATGACATCAGTTTTTTCTCCTTCCCATTCCAATCGCATTACAAAATTGAGAGATAATTGCAGTTTTGAGTACACCGTTAGAAAGGTGATTAAATTTTACAACTTTTGTGAGATTCGGCAGCTTGCAGGATTTTTTTTGGAAGAGTAGTGATCCTCGAAAATTTGTCGCTGACAACACTTTTTTAAAAATTTTATTTCTTGATCTGTTATCGCGCTTTTGAAAAGATACTTGTGAACATTGAATGTGCATTAGGATTAAAGAAAATTTAATGCTGAATTCAAAACTGTGATGGAACATTGAAAAAAAATGTGTGGAAGCAGAGAAAATTAAGGTTTTTCTACAAAAAACAAGGTTTTCTCAAAACAACCTTTGGAACGGCAGATCTGTGAAACGGAATGAGATAGAATCATGCGGTTGGCGGCGTTTAACTACATTTTTGATCTAGTTTTTCCATCTTGCATATTGTCATCTACTTGCGATACACCCTGTAGATTAGGGCACAGTTAAGAGAGATATACTTTTATTATTATATATATTATTGTTTTCTTTACATTATTTTTTATAAATACTTAATGCAATGGTACTAAGATTAATAGGAATAATTTTAATTTATATATATTATTAAATAACTATAAGCTAAAGCCTAACCTCTTGCTAAAAGTTGTAAACTTAAAAGCAATAAAAATATATTATTATTTATTACTATTATTATAGAAATTAAGTTTAAAAAAATATGTATATATATCAAACAGAAAAAAAAATAAGGAAAATAATGGGAACAGAAATTCCGGCTGTCGAGAGAAATTATTGCGTTCTAAAAAAAAAGAGTGCTATTATATAGTAATTTTTTTATTTCCTTAATTGGAAAATGGATCGTATTTAAACATTTAGTTGAGATTTGAAATGTTTCTGTTGTAATAGTTTAAATTATTATTATCATTATTTGATTCCATAATTAAAAAAAAAAATGGACGCCCCCTCTTTTAGAAAATTTCTGGATCCGCTACTGTTCTGCATGTAAGAATTAAATAAAAATCATAAGATTGCTCACTAAATTGCTCTTAAAATGCGTGATGGGATAAATGTCCAAATGCCATCTTTATATACCAGCTTTAAGGGAATTCACCATATGGTCTATGATACCAGGTCATTCACTAGCACCTCTTGGGTGGACCCCCAATCGCTAATAGTAATTCTTAACAGGGTTATAGTAATTTTAAATAAATTACTAAACATGGGGGTTGTGTGGTGATTTCCTCGATCCGATTAAGATATATTGTTGACCAATAAATTTCAATATTTTCTCCATTCGTAAAATTTTTCATATCCCATTGAAAGATACAGAAAATAGTCATTGAGGAATTTCATTCACAACTGATCTGTGAAACGTTCCCTGGTGGCCGTTAAAGGAAGCAGAGGTGACAGGATGTATTATGAAGGAGGTATTGCTATTTCCGGCTTAGATCGATCAATGACCCCATGAATGGGGGACTTGCCCTCTCCGACCTCAGTAGTGACCTGCATTCCACCTTTCGCCATTCCCAGCTCGTCACCTGTCGCTACCTTGAGGCTTAGTAGAAATCTGTGGGCCTCCATCCAGTAACTATCTTATAGCTGTAATATGGGGTTTCTGAATGAAGGAAGTAGAGATTCAAATTTGCGAATAGAGAGTATGAAGATTAAATCTATATCGCAATTTAGTTAAGAAGATTGTAGGACTAAATGAGATCTATCAAATATGTAATTAAATTTTTCTACGTTTCGAAATTTCAATTTGTTTCTCTTTAATGAATGCATTATGATATTTTATTGCATTATTAAACTGCGCCTAAAAACGACCTAATGCAATACCTGCTGTATTGAAAAGCAACTTATCATGAATCGGACTTGCAGAGTGGATTGCCGCTGTCGATTTTGCTTTAAATGTCATCCTCTGCCCACGAATTGATATTTACAATCAGTAATGCCTTTACATAAATAAGGTCTGGTGCAGTGCGCGCATCACACAACATGTAGCAGTAGCATTTCTTTGGATGTCACAGAATGATGTCCTGTTTTCTGGTTACTCTCTTTTTTTGGACTGCTGGTGGAAGGTAACTCGCATGTTTTTAGATGATGAGATTAAGGTTGATCTAATAAAACCATGGCTGAATTCGCGAAACTTTGAAAGGTCATTTTGTTATGTAGACTCAAGGCTTTTTTTACTTTCACTTACCTATATATGAAATATATAGTAAGTGGAAGTATTGCGATCGTGAAAAATTTCGACTTCCGGTTTTCAACGGAAATACACGTTTTGGGGTCCCCTGAGTCCAAATAACCAAGTCCCGCGAAATGGTCTGTGTATGTGTGTGTGTGTGTGTGTGTGTGTGTGTGTGTGTGTGTGTGTGTGTGTGTGTGTGTGTGTGTGTGTGTGTGTGTGTGTGTGTGTGTGTGTGTGTGAACAGGCTAGCTCAAAAACTATAAGCCGTGCGAATCTGAAATTGCATATTTAGTATATGTATATGCCCGCGATGTGACAGCAAAAATTTCATCAAAATTGGTCAAAGGGAGGGGGTACTTTATTTAATACCTTTTTACGTTTTTATCGATTTTCTCAAAAACGGCTCTAACGATTTTGATTAAACTGAGTATTTGATGCATTAATATGCCCGAGATTCCACTGAAAAAAATTCATCAAAATTGACCAACCGGAGGGGGTACTTTACTTAATAAATTGTGTCCCACTTTTATGTGTTTTTTTTTCATTTACTCAAAAACGGGTTTAACGATTTTGATCAAACTTGGTATTTGGTGTACGTATGTGCCCGCGATGTGACGGTAAAAATTTCATCAACATTGATCAATTGGAGGGGGCACTTTACTAAATAAATTTTGTCCCATTTTCACCTGTGTTTTTTATTTTCTCAAAAACGGCTCTAACGATTTTGATTAAACTGAGTATTTGATGCATTAATATGCCCGAGATTCCACTGAAAAAAATTCATCAAAATTGACCAACCGGAGGGGGTACTTTACTTAATAAATTGTGTCCCACTTTTATGTGTTTTTTTTTCATTTACTCAAAAGCGGGTTTAACGATTTTGATCAAACTTGGTATTTGGTGTACGTATGTGCCCGCGATGTGACGGTAAAAATTTCATCAACATTGATAAAATGGAGGGGGTACTTTACTTAATAAATTTTGTATCATTTTCACGTGTGTTTTTTATTTACTCAAAAACGGGTTTAACGATTTTGATCAAACTTGGTATTTGGTGTATGTATGTGCCCGCGATGTGACAGTAAAAATTTCATCAACATTGATCAATTGGAGGGGGCACTTTACTAAATAAATTTTGTCCCATTTTCACCTGTGTTTTTTATTTACTCAAAAACCGGTTTAACGATTTTGATCAAACTTGGTATTTGGTGTATGTATGAGCCCGCGACGTGACAGTAAACATTTCATCAACATTGATAAAATGGAGGGGGTACTTTACTTAATAAATTTTGTATAATTTTCACGTGTGTTTTTTATTTACTCAAAAACGGGTTTAACGATTTTGATCAAACTTGGTATTTGGTGTATGTATGTGCCCGCGATGTGACAGTAAAAATTTCATCAACATTGATAAAATGGAGGGGGTACTTTACTTAATAAATTTTGTATCATTTTCACGTGTGTTTTTTATTTACTCAAAAACGGGTTTAACGATTTTGATCAAACTTGGTATTTGGTGTATGTATGTGCCCGCGACGTGACGGTAAAAATTTCATCAACATTGATCAATTGGAGGGGGCACTTTACTAAATAAATTTTGTCCCATTTTCACCTGTGTTTTTTATTTACTCAAAAACCGGTTTAACGATTTTGATCAAACTTGGTATTTGGTGTATGTATGAGCCCGCGACGTGACAGTAAAAATTTCATCAACATTGATAAAATGGAGGGGGTACTTTACTTAATAAATTTTGTATCATTTTCACGTGTGTTTTTTATTTACTCAAAAACAGGTTTAACGATTTTGATCAAACTTGGTATTTGGTGTATGTATGTGCCCGCGATGTGACAGTAAAAATTTCATCAACATTGATAAAATGGAGGGGGTACTTTACTTAATAAATTTTGTATCATTTTCACGTGTGTTTTTTTATTACTCAAAAACGGGTTTAACGATTTTGATCAAACTTGGTATTTGGTGTATGTATGTGCCCGCGACGTGACGGTAAAAATTTCATCAACATTGATCAAATGGAGGGGGTACTTTACTTAATAAATTTTGTATCATTTTACGTGTGTTTTAAATTACTCATAAAAGGAAAAAATAAGAAATGAATGTGGAAAGATTTGTGACTTTGTGGAGTGGCAATTAACAAAACACGTCAATTTCTAATCTAAATAAGTTGGTAAGTGAAAGTTGTGTGTTGCGCGGACGCACCAGATTTTTTTATAATGTGTTAGTGAGATATTGGACTTACCGATGGGCTTCTGAGCGTAGGGTATCCCGTACCAGGCGTCGACCTGCTTGCCACTGGTGGCGGTGAGGGTGACCCCGCGGACGAGCCCCTTGGTGGTGGCGATGACCAGGTTGTCCTCCCCCCGGGCACCCACCACCAGGAGCACAGCCACCAGCACCGCCGGGCTAACCATACCTCCCGCTGAGCTCACCATCCCACATCTAGAAACATACAACGCTTCGTCAGCACGCTATATCATTCCTTATTCCTATGTTGAATAATTTATAGAATTTCGTTAAATTTTATTGACTACATAGATTGTATAGCTTGGATGTGATGAGAGGAGGTATCTGTTGATACTTTCTGTAACCCCTAAAAATAACATGTTGTGGAATACATAAACTCTTTTAGTACTGGAAATCTAAAATTATGGACAGGAGTCTTAAGCCTCGCTCGCTACATCAAAGATCAATTTGTATTACTGAATTGTTACAAGTAGTTACTTTTTGTAATGTTCTTAATAATTTGAGTTTTTATTGTTGGTTTGGCGTTGTAAATTATAATTTTGTTCTAATAAAAACCTAAACTAATAATTTTTTTCTAACTGGTGTAGAAGTGGGATTTAAAGATCAAAAAGTCAGGCAAACGGATCGGAGAACTTTTAGTTTTTAGCCTGGAGGGTGATATGGCCCCGACGACATCTTCAAGTCCGTCCCCTTGTGTTGGTAGTCTCTATGGGTATAGAACTGGTAGTTTATATGTCAACGGTATGAGATACGCCATGTTTGTAGATACCGGAATAGATACCGGAGCTACGCAGACTATTGTCTGCGTCACTGGCGAGAAAACTGTGTCGCCATCCAAGTGGCGACTGAGGACCGCCTACAGGAGATGCAGCACCGCACTGAGTTCTAGTGGCTGATATAGAAAACGTGATTCTCAGCATGGGCATAATGAACTCATGCGGTTTCCAACTAGACCTAAAGCGGCAAGTTGTCAACGTCAGTGGGGAAGAGCTGTTCATGCATATTCGAGAATTAGCCAGGTTAGAAGTCACCTTAGATGAAGACCTGGAACTTCCTGCGAGGTCTGAGACAATGTTAGCTGCTCGTCTCGGCAGTATAACTCAAAAGCGTAGAAGATTCTCATATAATAAGTACACGTACTAGAACAGTTAGGTGACTGTTCCAACAAAAAGTCTAGAACTCTTTTCAACGCAACAGATAAAATAATATGGTTTTGTGCCATATTATTGTTTTTGTTTAATGTCACTTTATTCTCCTAAGGCTAATCGGAGGAGTTGGAATATTAAATTAAATTGTAACTTAGCCTCCTTATTTCGATATTTCAAATTGGTGGCCTTTTCACTGTATAGGTCAATGGTCGGCAAAATCGGTGTCTTTGAATCTTTGGTTGCGCCTCTTCTTCGAATGTTTAGGCAGGAAGGTAATCCACATCACAGGCCTTTGTTCCCAATAGGGGTGTATTTGTATTTTTATTTTTTATTTTTAAGAATACCTTTTATCCCATTTAACCTTTTAATATTTAAAAAAAAATATTATCTTTATACTCGTTTAAGCATGATACCAAGTTTTATTCAATGTACCGTCAGTTAAACTAAGATGTATTCAGAAAAGGCAATTGCCAGAGTTACACTTAAGTCTAATTATTTAAAAAACATCTACTAATGTAAAGCTTAAATTTAAAAAAGAATGGTTCTTTTAATTAAATTCGATCTTACTCTTACTGAGTTATATTGTTTACTTTTGGCTTTTCAGGATGAAGAGTTTGCCGACCACTGTTATAAGTCATTGAACGCCTGATTATTTCCGCGATTCCATTCTTAATGAATGCAGAAGGGTTGAAAATTCCGGCCTTTGTTTAATTCAAGTGTTTGTTTGAATCAGTGACTGATAGCCAAACAAGTGAATTTAGTCGAAAGTTTGTTTTGAGGGATTCCTATTTAATAAAAAATAGCAAAGAAATTTATAATTATTAACAATCATAAAAAAACAAATCATTTCCTTGAGTAATTTAAACGTTTTCATTTGAGTAAGAATTTTTATCTTTAGACATTTTTTTTTTTGATCCTCCTCTTCTTAGCCTTTCAGGACGTTTTCCCAGGTAAAGGGGAGGGCGGTGAATTGTCTCTCAGCTTTAAACATATTTTTATATCGGACGACATCGATCTAAATTTAAACATGTTTACACCCCACTACCCCAGCAACTGGTAGGTACCATCTGGGAAAAGGTTAGAAAATTTGTTCCAAGGCTCTTAAATGGTCGACCAGGTAGCGATAAATCCACAATTCCACTTCCGGTGGGAAAACACCCAACTTTGAGGATTCGCGCTACGACCTGTTGCCAGCTAGCCCCCTCTCTATGGTCAAGTAATCCTTGTTTTAAGTAACTTCCATCATTTCAGGATTTTTTTATAGATTTATGTTGAACATATATGATTATATCCTATTAATTATGCAAACAAATCAACTTTTTTTTTTTTTCAATTTGCCCACGTTTTTATGTACCCACGGTGTAAATATGAACCATAGAAAGGTGTAAATACAAACTACACTTTTCAATTCTCTCCCTCTAAAAGATTTTCTCAACCAATTTCATAGTTACTTAATTCAAAGAAGTAACCGGTCGAAACTGAAGATGTCAACAATTTTAGAATAGGCGGCAATCATTTTAAGAGTAAGGGCAATTGATTTATGTTTTCAGGTTTAATCTCTATTCCTTAATAATTTTCATTCTACAAATGTTGAAATAATAACAAACGACCTTTCACTGTTGATTTTACGAAAATTCATTATTTGAGGAACCTATTTACGAAAACGGACACTTTCAATTATTTGACCACAAAATGATATATTTTCCTTGACGTGGTTTCATTTTCTTTGCAATGCTGAATTCAATTAATTAAAATACCTTCGAATAACTTCTTCTATACATAATTCGGCCAAATGTACAAACGATTAGTATTTAAGATAATAGTACCTACAAGGCCACAAGATAGATTTAAAAAAGTTCTATTCCTATTTACGAGAGCAACACAGTTGGTTATAGGGTCAATGTTTATATATGATGCTATTTAATTTTAATGTCTTTCAGCGGAAAGGGGCTCACAGTGTTTCGATTAGTATAAGCTAGGTGGACAAAAGTCATGATTGAAATCCTAAAAATTGATATTATAATGATGTAAACAATAGATCAAAACCCAGCATTCTAATATTTGTTTATGTTTCACAAACTCCATCTGGTCAGTAATAGGGTCCAAATGTGTAAAATCGTGGTGTAATAGAACAAATCAGTTGAATTCCAGGCATAACTTCAATCATAAAAATTACTGTGTTCCTAAATTTGTATAGATTGATTGTTAAGGATTAATATTACTTGGACTAGAAAGTGCTAATTTACTCTAATTCAGTAAATTTATCTGTTAATCAAACCACAATAAAAAAATGTTTTTGAGATGATTGCAGGATTTTTTCATCGTTTTGAAACTTCCAAATGATGTTAATGACTTGTACCCTTTTGTACTCGGGCTGATTTTTTTGTATATAGTAGGGGCACCTTTCAACTTAATAAAAATATGTATTATAGCCTGCACACTCGAGTACAACATTCTTTGTTTTAGTACTTTCTTTCCAAATTGGATATTTTTTTAATAATCGTTGAACCACTCTATGTGAGAAAAATCTCTTTTCTCTTAAAGTTTCTTTAGTCCAAACATAATTTTTAAAAACCATACAGAGGACTGAGGATGAGTTTGTGTAACTATGCCTCCAAAATTTCTCATAAATGGGTTACTGCGGGAAAATCAAAGCAGCATTTTTAGGCTCAACGCCAACTTCCACATTTCAAGGAACCACTATGATCCCCGGAAAAATTGTGTAAGACATGACTTATTCCTTTGGAGAATGCTAAGTAATTAAGTGTAAATGAAGCATTAGCCTGTTACATGGACTCTAAGCCTACAGTGCATTCGTACAAGCAGACTAGGATGCGGTCTATGTAGGCAGGTCATGACTTCTTATTATTACCGTCTAAGAAAATCTTTTACTAATAGATATTTAAGAACATGACTTTTCCTTTTTCCCCACTTGATTTCTTAGCAGTACCAGCACTATCATTTGGCGGTATCCTCAGCCATAATCTATGATATCCGATCAACATTATCTTAGCACAGATAAGCTCTCAAAAATACCTTTATTCTGGGGTTAAATCCCTGTACAGATATGCACATATAAAACTAGATATCTGACCATCATGCTACACCTGTGAAAATATCGAATATTTAAATAAATAAAAAAAAACTAAAAAGAAGGAAAAGTAGGAAAAAAGAAAAATACATGTAAAGAGGATTAGAAAAAAGAAAAAATATAGAATTTTGTATAGACAGGTTTTTGTTTTTATTTTTTCTTCTAAATCTCCTGGCAATCGTTTTAAATTCGATTTTTAATTAATAAAAATGTTTTATTTTATCATTAAATTACTTAAGTGTTCGCAATAAATGAAAAAATGACGAAAAACAATTTCATAATTTAATACAATCCCACATATATTATTTCACAAAGCCTAAAAATCGGTTTTTCATGAATTATAAGGTCCTGTCGTGCTCAAATGCCATGAATGTGGTATCGTTGGATTCAGAATTTCACGGAGCTTTTGCCAATTGCATTCTCATTGTTCATTTTTCGGTCTAAAATAAAATATCGACCTAAATGTAGTGATTCAACGGATCGAAACGGATCAAATTGGGTTTTATAAATTGCGGTACGAAAATTAAGACCCAGTTTAGTTCTTACAGAATACGGTTTGATAGATCTTAATTAAATTGAAATGTATACAAAAAGTCATTTGTTTTTTATTTGTTGACCGAACTCCAATAAAACAAGTCTCTTCGAAGTAAAATTGATCTTGAAACAAAATCCTTATCCTCCACCCATTTCATAAAAAAATTAATAAAGAAATTAAGAAGAAATAACTTCGTATATTTAGACAATACCGAAGAGATGACATTAAGGTGCGCATAAACGAAAAAAAAACAGAAAAACATTTTGTGAAAACTGAATAGATTGATTGTGTAAATTTTCGTAAATCGTTAAATTAAATTAGCCAAAAAAGTTTTCTTTAATTAATATTTATATAACCTTTATAAATTAGGCTGTTTTTTGTTTTTGGGTTTTATCGCAATATAGAAGTTATAATAATATATTTTTTTAGCTTTTTTATACACTTTTCCGGATTGACCGGCTCTCTCGCTTAAACGGCAATGAATCGGTTCCGACGAGGACGGATAAGCTGGAGTCTACTGTAGTCAGAAATGTGTATGAAATAAACAAAATCTATTTATAGTGATTCATAGTGGCATAGTGATGCGTTAGGTGGATTTTATCAATTATGATCAGCACATTAAGGACTATTTAAGTACCTTCTTATATATCTGTACATATATTATATATTAATCTAATCTTAATCTGTGGGTGACTACCTTTTTAAAAATAATTTAAAAAGTAGTCACCCACAGATTAAGATTAGATTAATATAAAATAATTTAAAATTGACGTACGTCAAGAAATACCATAAATTGGACAAACTTTGTCCACCTCCCGTTACTCGCAAAATTTGCGTGATCGGGTAGTAGGTATCAGTGAAGAGGAAGGATTGGCTCTACTTGGAGCCGAGCTCTGTGGTGTAGTGGTTAGCATCCGCGCATGTCACGCGGGAGACCCGGGTTCTACTCCCGGCGGAGCCAAATCTTTTCTCTTCAAAAAATAAATTATGTACATATATTATTTCACAAAAATAAAAATCAAAGAGAAAAAAAGTGTTCTCTTAAATGTAAGCTTCGGTTATGCTTAAATGTGGTGTAATTTAATTAAATAGGTGTGGTGTAGTTGGATTCAGACTTCAAATAGCGTAGGTAGAAAAATTGGGTTATAATTATTACCACAATCATTCTTTTTATTTTGTCAAATATTATTAAAATCGATGTCTAGGTAGGAAAAAATGGATTTTGCTAATTAAGACCCACTCAAAAGACGTTACATACCTTTGACGTCAGCGTAAAAATATTATTTCTGTTTCTATTAAATTTATTTATTTATTTATTTTATTTTTTTTGTTGCCTCTAACCTGCAGGGTCATTGGCAACATATAGAAGCTTAGATTTTCGAGTAGTAATTGATTGCTCTTAAATATTCCAAAGTTTTTTTTACAGTTTTTTCATCATCTCCTAGAATTCCGTTCAGTGTTCCGTTTAATGCTGTATTTGTTCTTTGATTCCTAAAAGCTTTGCAGTCTATTAAGATATGTGAATTTTCACATGCATATTTGCTAAAAGGGCTCGCACCTCCAACATGCAGAGTATGCGGTGAGGAAATTACCATATTAAATTATTAAATTAAATAAAAATTCAATTTAAATATTTGTAAAAGATTAATCCAAAAGATATTTTAAGCGCACAATTTGTGATTTTATAGATTAAAGTTTTCCTATAATTTTGATATTTATGGCTTAAATATTATATTAACTATTGTGTTTACAAAGTTAAAATTAATTCTTTTAAAGAACATAACATGTTTATAAAACATTAAAGTTAACAATGTTTACAAAAGAATATTTTCATGCCAATAATTTTATATTTATAGATGTGATATTATTTGAAGTATATTGAAAAAATACTATATTCATATTTACGCTTAGTACAGTACCTACACTGCCAGCAAAGCTGCTTTTTTTTTTTTAATTATATGAAATCTGAATTGCAACACTAGAAAGTATCTGTGACAAAAAAAAAAAAATCTTACGTATACTATTCCAAATAGCTAAAAAAAGTTTCGCCTTTTATTTAAATTAGTTTTCGCCAAATGCACTGTCCTATCGTGCTCTAATGCCATAAATTTAGTATTGTCTGATTCAGACTTTTACGGAGTGTATGCGAATTGCAGGCTCATTTTTTTTCTTCCTATCAAAGCTAATAAAATTGTTTTTATAGCAGGAATTTTAGTAAATTAAAGGATCGAAATGAGAAAAATGCATTTCAATGGTTTCTTCGCGGGCTTTATGCATAAATGCCCATACACGTTCCACATATACGTGCGCCCCTCAGCTTTACGAGGCTTCTTATTGTTATGTTGCCTTTCCATGGATAGAAAATTATTTCATGTCGTTGTTGCCACTTTAAAAAATACCTCCCCCTTCATTGTCAGAAAGATAACCGTGAAAAACACCTGATGAACTGGTTATGAAAAAAAACTTAATAAGGTTAATAAATTGGGCACTTTAATGGTATAGATGCTATGATTTTTATTTATGACTTATTAGGTTTTATATTTTTCCACTAATAAGAGAGAGTCTGTGCCTTCTTGCACACAAAGAAACTAATTTATTTGCTTTATTGAAATTTAACTTTTTTCGTTAATACTTCAATTATTTAAATAATTTGAGCCATGGGGAAGGATAGGTAAATTCAGATTGTAGAAAGATTAATTTTTAGGGACTATGCTATATTCATAGTGATTTCATATTTACCAGGAAGATTACAGGAAATAGTTTTGAAGAGAAGAAGGTCAGAAAATGGAGTCCTTCCTTAACCCTTTAACCGGGGAGTTCCCTTTTAAATTAAATTTAAAACGCTGCTGTAGAAAAATAATTTCTCCTTAAGGCCTGGGTGGTTGGGGGGGGGGATGGTGAAGAGGCAACAAAAAAAGTTAATTATGCTTATCGTTATGTTAAACCTGAAAGTAAAATCTGATACAAATCTAAGTGCGAAATGCTTCACGCGGGTCCAGCTAGTATATTTAATTTATGAAATATACATAATATTGAATATAATATATTCAATTTTATAATGAAATATAGTCATTTTATAATTAAATATAATAGTTTTATAAATGAATATAATAATTTTATAATTAAATTACTTAAATGGTCGAAAGAGATGAAAAAATTACGAAAAATACTTTTGTCCACCTAGCTCCTACTAAGCGAAACACTGTGGGGCTGTTGCATATCTTGTTCTTGCTTTGCCTTAGTCGCAAAAATTTGAATTAAAGTTTTTATGGATTTGAATGACTACTTTAACCATTGCTCAGCGTCTTTTAAAACATTTATAATACGGTAACCTTAAATCTGTGACAAATAACAAGCATATTCCAGCGTGCTGAGTGCTGTATCTAGATGCAAATACTGACAACCAGGTGGCAATTTGTTCTGTTAGGCTTATCTCATTGAAATGATTTGTTTATGACTTTATCGTGAATTCAGTTCCAGAGTTCCTACGCAATTTTTTTCATCACAAAACCAAGCCATATACTCATCAGTCATATCAGTAACGCCTTAACTATCTACTACATAAGTATTGCAGGTTACTTGACAAGAGTTCAGGCATGTTGTACGTGTGTCGGATGAGGCACCAGGCTTCAGGCCTTCTTAATCCGGAATATATTATAGAAATAGAATAATTCACAAAACGGCCCACAATGCGAGCATGAGATGCGCAACAGTAAGGAACAATCTAATATTAATTTTGTCGGTAATGGATATGGAGTATGTACCTATTAGCCGGCCAGGATCCAACTCAAAATGGAGGCCTTTTTGTCACTCAATTATGCTTGTCGGTTGCCAATGGATTGTCAGGCATAACTGACAGGCCGAAATGTACGTGATTGGGTGGTTTCAGATATGTTAATTTAAATAAAATGGTTCCTCGAAAGGGGATAATTACAGATGTATTAATGTATCAATCTATGAATAAATTAATGTAGATCACTTATCGATCTAGACATATAACTGGCGCTCACAAAAGAAGCCTTTATAACGAAGAATGACCGACTGGGTAGCACTGGATATTTCCCGCAAGGCGAAGGAAATGCTTGGAGAGAGAATTAAGGTCCGCTCGGTCTAAGGTCACTCCATCGATTCTCATATCTTCCTTGGGGCTTAGTTATTTCCATTTTACTGCCCCCGTGGCCACCGCGCACTTATATTGTCTTCAACTGCTCTCATTCCCTCATACAAAAAAAAAAAAAAAAAAAAAAAAAGCAATGCATTGAAGGAGTTGAAAATCCCCAATTCAGACAGTTTAAACTTTAGTTTACAGAAGAAAACAACTGTATTTAGTTAACAGTTATGTTAATCACTAACCAGCAAAAAAGAGTTTTAGGAGCAGTATATAAGATATGATTTTCATTCAAGAATTTATTTACATCATTCGCCCCTATGATATACGAATTCAATTCTTCTGTATAATTTGGCCTTATTGAGGTATTTTAAAAGCCAGTCTACGTTCTCCTCGTTTCATCTATGGCATAATCCATTTTTATATTCTTCGCTGTTCGCCTGGGAAGCTAATAACTTCTACTAAGTAGCTCTTCGAAAATGTACTTTTTACTGTTCACTGTTCGTGGCTATTTGTATCTGTTCAATGTTTGGACATCTAACTGGTCCAAAAGGCAACCGGTGGAACTTTTGTAGTGACCTACCTAAAGGCGGCAGAAGATACCCATCTTTCGCCTTGATTTTTGGTTTGCAGTTTTCCATACGATGGGTTTATTTTTGATACCCATAAATTTCGCCTGACTTATTTTCCACGTTTTAATCTATTTTCCTTTGTATTGCAGCTTAGGAGGGTGCAATCTTCCACTGTGATGGTCTCAACTAGTGCAGCCTAGGTAGTGCCTTTCTAAGCTAAGTTTGAAGATGTGTCTGCTTTTTATTGGTTCTACATTTTCTAACTCTTGATTTAGTAGCCGATGTAAATTTTGAATGTTCATTGCAGAATGATTAGTAGTTGATTTTTTAATTGCTAGTGTGAAATCTGTCACAATGGTATATTACTGGGATTGAGATTTCCGGATATATAATAGAACTTGTTTGACGTCGGTGGCTTCCTTAGAGAAGACAGAGCTGGAAGCTGGAAGCTTGTAGGTAGTAGCTTCTTTTTTTTAGCGTCGCCTCAGTGGTTTTCAGCATTTGATGCAATCGATTAAAAGATTTTTGTTGTCCTCATAACTGTTTAATTACTAAAAAAAAATAGTCTGCTTATTTCCGGAACTGAGTTTTGTTTGGAGAATCAGGTCATGGAATTGTAAGGAGATTCCAGTTTGGTACAAAGCTGTAGAACAGTATTTGATTGAGGTCTAACCATATGTGCATCTTATTTTTCTTTTCTTACAACAGCCAAATTTCATTTTGGGTCATTGAAGAAGATATAATTGAACTTCTGAACACATCAAATACTGAACAGTCAACCAAGGGCCAATATTAATTAAGTGCTTTAAACTTTTAAATGCATCTGGAAACATCAGTAACAAAAAATGCTATTAGTCGAAAACTAGGATTTACTGATTGAGATAAGTAATTTCCATTTATATAAATGGTTTGCATCATGTCATTAAAATTCATTTGTTTCCACTCTCATTTGAATTTCTTTTCTCCCAACTCGGGAGCAGTTTCAGATGGACACAGTTTCATGGTGAGTTATCCCAAGCGGAGAAGAGGTACAGAGGTAATGCAGAGAGAAGATGCTTGCTTACTACTGATGTACACCGCAACGGGATACTGCTGATGACTGTTAAAGGATTAGTTTTCAGAGAAATTCTTGAAGCTTAATACTTGAGAGGTCTCAATATTTTTTCAAGTTGCATTAATTGTAAGAGCTTCAAATCAAATATAATTTTTTTTTAAAATAAATTTTCAATGATTAAAAAAATGCTGTTCAGCAAAGGTTTCGAAAGTTTAAGGAATAATAAAAAGAAAATAATATATAATAACAACAATAACGAAGATAGCACCTGTTAGCTCAGACATTCCCTGGATAGAAGTTACTGATTATCCAATGAGGGACCCGAGGACAAGCAGTTATAGACTGCGGGGCTTCAACAATAACGGGCTAAGCAGTTTGTGGCCACGGCTCGACATCAAAGGATCCACAATGGAGTTTAGTTTGTCTTAGTGATCCCTAAGTTCATCCCACAGTTCTGCCTTTATTTTTTTCCTATCTTTTATGACTTAAAGACAGCTTTTAATTTACATCTATAACGACTACCATATGGATATAAATCTTATAATAAAATAATTGATTGTAGAAAAAAACCAAATAAGAAGTATCCTTGAAAAAATAATATAAAACTACAAACAATTTTTTATTTATTTTAATACATAACAAAAGTATTGGGTTTCCCAATGTTAATTAATTAGAGAAGTATTTAATATCTATCCCACCGCTACAGATTCTTAAATTAGTTTAGATACGACGGCATTCGTGACAACAGAAGGTGGCAGATATAGCGCTGGCCACAAGGCTGCGGTTCCCATTTCCAAAATAAGCCACTTCCTCTCTAAATTTGCGGTCAGGAGGAAGGTCAGGACTGTTTCGGCCGAAAGTTTCCGATATAAATAGCCGGGTCAAGTCCACGGAAATAGCCCGGTACTTCCACAGCTTAACTGATCAGCACCCATGCCTGCCTTATGGCGCAAACCGTCCACAATCACCGCCTTCCCGATCGACCGTTTCTCCGAATATATATATATTAGCTCCCTCTCCCCTCCCTCATGATATAAATCTAATCGAATAGTACTATTTCCTTTTAATCCGGAAGATATAGCAAAAACTTACATTAATTTCAAATTATGGATGCATGATTTAAAGAAAAAAAATTATTGACACTAAAGTTCAGTTAGATTTTCCTTCTGGAAGCAGAAATAGTCCAGAGAATAAAACCCAACCGCCCCCTAATGCAAAAACCATTTTTCCAGGTCAAGTTAAGTTAACAGAAAAACAACCTTCATCCCGTTTTCCTCGAAGTTATCCCAGATTCTCAAATTTTACCTGAACTTAAGCCATCATTCCAATTGTTTGTGCTTGTCTAGGCACGTTCCAAACCTTTGAAAGTAGAGACTGTATTCGCTCCGAGTCGTTAAGTTACTATGGGAGTGAATGTCTAAAAATTGCTAATTAAATCGAAAGAGTAAAAAGGACTAATTAAATCGAAATATTAATAAAATAAAATAAAAAATCGAGCGGAGTCACGGCTCTAAGGGTAGAAGCTAACTATCGGTGATGGAAATTGGATGAGGCCAAAAATAGGGGGGTAAGTGCAATATATTTTAATAATGTAAATGACACAACATTGCAGGCCGCAGATCCCGATGGCTGCATTGCAGAAGCCCTTCGCCCTTATCTACGCCCCTCTAAGGAATACATTTCTCGAAGCGGGGACATGCGATTGGCCGACAAGAAGAAGACCTTGCTGGGGAATAAAAAGGCATAGGGATGAGGTGGCGTGATCCGAGGGCGGGTTATGAATGCGCATCTTAATACGGTGCTTGTGGTCGCGTGCCCCTCCTCTCCTGGTTCATTTCATAGGGCTCATATTTTATTTAGGCCGGAGTAAACCGGCTTCTCTTAAATCTGGTTAACTGTTTCGCGTGCATTTAATAGAGTACCGTTGTTTCATCAAGTCTGTTTCTCTAAGTACACGCTCATCACGCTAGCGAAATTAATTTCAAACATGGGAAAACTTAACTCTTGACTGGGTCATCTCTTTGCATGTTGCATAAATAATTCATATTCATTAAAGTGGCAAAATTAGAATAAATTCTTGTGAAATTCCAGATCCACAGGGAAGTGTTTGAAATCCTACCACAGTTTAATGGAAACAATGTCAGCGGATAGACTAATTATAACTACTCTGTATTTTGTTTGATAACTATTTATTTAAATAGTTAGGAAATTTAAGAAATTATAGACGCTAAAAATTTTGCTTACAGATAAGCGTTGTTATGGACTCATGACGCAAAAACCTTTATTGCCTTTTAGGCCGTAGAGGATAAAAGCATACAAGAGGAGGTTGATAACTATTACATCTACATATAATTAATAAAGATGCAGTAAAACTTTTTGCCAACCTTATAACCTTATTTTGCCCACCCTGACAAATAATATTCAATATATATAATAAAATATGCATGTGATCTGGAACATTAAATTCTGAGTAAAAAGTGTTCCGTTTTAAGTTTAGCTCACTCCTGTGTAGAGAAAATAATTATAACGTAGAAATATTCGTTGTGCCACCTAGCACCGCCAAATTTTAGGAATATTTTGCGCTTTTTACATTCATTAAATCTTATTGTTGGTTTAATTTGCAGACGGAGATTGATAGTAATGTACAACAGAGTATATTCATGCGCGATCTTTCGAAAATATAAATACTGATTTTTCGAAAAATAGAGAGCATGCCTCAGGCGTCATTGAAAAATGTAATATGTGTCAGTAACAGTGTACGTCCGGTTTAATTTCCAGTTTATGGAAATTAAAAATAATGAATCAAATGTTCCCCAATCTTAAGTTCATTACATTCCGATTCAGTTGAATCTTTATGCCATAAACGAATAGATGTAAGGAAAAAGGGCAGTTATTGTAATTTGAAAACCTTACAGTTAAAAACCGAAGGAATATCATTTATATACCAGAAACAGGCTCGAAAATCATATGTGTCCTTCTAATCAGAAGAAAGTTACAGGTTGGAAATGCAGGTAAGAATTACGTAAAATAGTTTCATCACGAATACTGCAATTAAATGGCATCTTCTTCCGTTTTTATATACTAAAATCCATTAAAACACGTTTAAAATAAAATCCATTTCAGAAAAATGTAACATCTTCCAGACATCCATTCAAATGTAATCTATTTATGATTGGTTCTCCAGCAAATATAGAATTTTTTTTGAAAAAATGGTTTTTACTTATTTTTTATAGATGGGCCTTGCGTTGGGTATAACGCAAGGCCCATCTATAAAAAAAACTCATAGCAAACTCTAAAACGCGTCCGTAGATAGCTTCAAATGAAACATGGTTACATCAAATGGTTAGAGGCTAACTGTGTTAAGGTGTTTACGGTGAAAAGAGACGAAAATTTAGTAGTAAATAGCAATACGCTGAGATATAAGAAAGTGGAAAAGGAGAGGATCCGAATTATGGATGTGAAACCGACAGTGGGAAATTAGGGAAAGAGGAAGGGGAACACAACTATAGACTCATGTTATAAATTCCATTTATTTTTTTATTAAATATCTCAGTCAACTAGTAAGTTGTAATAATTTTACCATAGTTCATTTTTAATATTTATTATTCACTTGATATGGTGTAAACAATAATTAAATTAAAATGAAATATCAGGTTATAAAAACTTTATTTAACTAAGCTGAGAAAAGGCCTCCGAAATTAGGTGAATTAATTAGAGTGGACCCCAGCCGTCACAATGCAACGTTGTTAACAATAACCCTGAGAAGCCGATTGTAAAATATTATATAGCCCTCCTTTGTTGGCGTTATAAAATAATTCCATAAACTAGAGGGTAATTAAAAGGCTAATGGCTGGGGCTATATAATTGTAATTGCCGAGGAGGGAGTGGAGAACATTTGCATTTCCCCCATTCCACCACCCCAACCCTCTCCTGCCGTTCCCTCTGCTGGAAAAATGGACGAATTTCCTGTTGTAGGGGATGGGAAACGGTAATTGGAGGCGCACAGCTCGCTGGATCGGCAAATTAGCGGGCACTCATCGGCCAATCCCCTCTGTTGCCGTTGCCACGCACTACAGCGGTCTGCGGAATCACCCTTCACTGCCTAATAGCCAATTCATGACGCGCCCTAAGCCAATCCCATCCACGGCGTAACTAGGCCATTCAATTAGATCAGCAGTGGAATTCGTGCAACTAACCTTAATATTGAAAAAGCCACAAGCCTCGTTAAAATAAAGAAACTTGTTTAATGGAGAGAAATTAGTCGCTGGTTGGAGTTGGTGGAAATTAGAAGTGGATATGGTTGGAGTGAGGTCCGAAAGAATGAGCATTAATATCGCTCTTCCAATTAATAACGACTTCTCAGGAAACTAATTACAGTTTCTTTTTCCCCTTCTTTACATATCCGTCGCCTGCTTTACCTGAATGTTGAAATATTTCAGGAATCATCACTATCAAGATCTATCAGCGGTCTTGGACTGAGTTGGTAGAGAAAATCTGGAAGGTATTAAGTGGAAAAAAGTAAAAAAAAAAAAAAAATGCGATTATGAGTTAGTTCAGTTTTGCATTGCGCAAGCGATATGTAGATATATATTATTATAGGTTTAGTTGCTATCACTGCTTGGAGCAATCACCGGGACAATCTCACAAATATCATTTATTACTTTATCGACAACATTTCGGCTTTTTCGCCATTTTCAAGTCTTTAGCTTTTACAACTCTTTTGAATTTTATCATAAAAGTGGTCAGATTGAGGTTCATATCTACCAAAGAAAGTACATCCTTCCTAAAACTAAATAATAACGAATCCATTGAATACATGTAGCTCCTTCTTCTTAAATTCTTCTTAATTATATCCACTATATAATTGGTTCCTTAACCTCCTGGGATATTTTTATTATTGTAGGTTTAGTTGCTATAACTGCATTGGAGCAATCACCAGGATAATCACAATGGATTCGTTATTATTTAGTTTTAGGCCAATATATAATTGGTTCCTAAACCTCCTGGGATATGAATGTACTTCCTTCCTAAAACTAAATAATAACGAATCCATTCTGATTATCCTGGCGATTGCTCCAATGCAGTTATAGCAACTAAACCTACAATAATAAAAATATCCCAGGAGGTTTAGGAACCAATTATATATTCGATATAATTAAGAAGAATTTAAGATGAAGGAGCAACATGTCTTCAATGGATTCGTTATTATTCAGTTTTATGAAGAAAGTACATTCTTTGTTAGATGTGAACCTCAATCTGAGCCCTATTATGATAAAATTCAAAAGAGTTGTAAAAGCTAAAGCCTTGAAAATGGCGACAAAGCCGAACCGTTGTCGATGAAGCAATAAATATTATTTGTGTGAGCAATCACCAGGACATTGCTCCAATGCAGTTATAGCAACTAAACCTATAATAATAGAAATATCCCAGGAGGTTAAGGAACCAATTATATAGTGGATTTAATTAAGAAGAATTTAAGAAGAAGGAGCTACATGTCCGAACACTAATATGTACCTTATACATATATCTAATAACATAAAATAATTTCTTCAACGGTCTAGAGACGTTCCTGGGGCTCAAATAGCCATTATGTTCTTAATTAAATAATGACAGGAATGAATTTGGCGTCAAAACTCGGTCAAATCACTTTGCGTTGTCGTTGACAAATAAATGAGACCTGTTTTTTTATTTTTATTTATTTATTTTTTTTATTTTTTTTTATTTATTTATTTTTACTTTTTTTAAGTGATACCTTATTTGGAAGCTTCTAAGTTATACAGAGTCGCTTCGAGTTGGGTGAAACAGTCTGTGGTTCCGGTGGTCACACAGCTGAGCCAAAAAATAAAATTATCATTTTAACGATGTTTCCTATTAAAAATATAATATAAATATATCACTATATATTTTCTCAAATATAAATAAGTAATTTTGATTGTGAATTTAAATATGTGCTAAAGTTTTTGTCACTGGGGACGCTTAACTGATCTTTTCGGCCCGCCATTTTAACTTCCTATTGGCGTCACATCAAAGGTGGGTGAACAAGGAAGTGTTTGAAGTGATATTGAATTTTTGTTATGATATTCCAAGTGCTGAAGTCAATTAAAATTGATGAATCAGGAGATATTTCATCTATCAATGGCGGGTGGCGGGATGGCCGAAATTCATTTTACACAAATATTTATAGATAAACTTTATTGCTGAGTTATTAGGGGAGGGGTCGATTGTTAATTTTTTACCGATAAATCAGTTATCGAAAAAATTTGAATCACTGACTTATATGACTACTATTCTGTTTGGTTTAGAATCCAAATAGAAGTAAAAGAATACTTATTCCTTATCATTGTTAGTAAAGATAGGTAATGTAAGGGAGGGAGGGTTAATCATAATATTTTACATTTTTGTTCGATTCCGAACAAAATTTAAAATACTTTTCGTTCATAGGCCAGAATGCTGATAACCACGGGAATTTTCGTTCTCACTGAGCAAGAGTTCCCTCAGCTGGTGAGCGAGGAGAATTTCCCACGGTTCAAGGAGTTCATTGCAGGATGGAAAACGGCGTTGGGTCCAGCCCAGTTCAACATAGGAGCCCGGAGAAGAGGACCTGGGCCAAGAAGACAGCAGTAGAAATAGAAGCGACCTTCCTGCTCTTGGGACAGCTGAAGAAAATGAAAATTAAAATAAATGGTTTACTAGCAGTTGTGTGTTGTTTGGTAGTAATACGTAACATCACACTAGTGTATTGCCTGTGAGGCATGGAAGGAAGGAAATAAATAAATAAGTAATTAATTTATATTAACAAAACTCTGTTCTTTGTTGTGATTTTTTTTTCTACATTATCTTTAATTATTTCTAATTTCTATTCTACCATCAACTTCAATTTTTCTTTTATTATTTAAATAAACAAGGATAAATTTGATTATTCATCGACATAAATATAAAACAAAAAAAAATATTTTGTTCAATATAAAGATAATTGAAGTTGATAAGAGAATTATGTCATCTCAAGTTCATGCTTGTTACTTTTGAAATGTTCCTCCTTTTAAATTACATCGGTTTTATGTAATTTTGTTTGTCTTGCTTAAGGAGATTCTTAATCAATAAATTTAATAATTAGGCAACGAATGATTATAAATAATGTGTTTAACTTAAGGAATAATAAATTAGAGTGAAATATCGGGGAAAGAAAACATAATTTTCTTTTTTAACCATAATCCTTATCCATAAATACTCAATTTTAGTGTTTTTAAAAATAGAAATATAGGTGTTTAATAATAAACTTCAGTCAGCTCAATTATTGGCTAGTTTGAAATTATTTTCAGATAGTTATGAATAAAATATGTCGCTAAGGTTAGTTTATTTATATACTAGGGTAGTATATAGTAAGCTGTAAGTTGGCGCAACTGGGAGGACATTTGTTAAGGTGCGATGAAGGGTTGAGATAGGACGGGAGGAGTTCTGACATTGTGTGCTTTACTATTTATCAACCGCACCTCACCACACAAACGGCTTCCTATATATCAAAATAAATAACTACTTTTAGTGGGAGCTATACTTAACAGATTTTTTTGGGGGTTGTCGATTTTATGCCTTAAATTTTCAAGATTAAAGTTTACAATAATATAAATATTAATCTCCGACCGAACCAAAATTTTTAGCCGAAACCTAATTTCGGTCACTGACCTGGTTCCGGACGAAACTTTTTTTCGTGCGGATATATAATACATATTAGCGTGTAATAGTCTAGTTTAGCAATAATATCAATGAAAAATTATAAAATGACAGAAATTTGACTCCATTATTTATGCCATACGTGGGCTTGGTCTAGAAGAGTGGCAAGACAGTTGTACTAGTAAGGTTTTAGGCAAGGCGCACATTGAGACACTTGCGAAGCAGAGCAGATCAGTTTTTGTGAAACGTGAATTAGACAGGAACCGCGCACATTGGGACACAGAGCAAGGCAGCGCAGTTACCTACCTACCACTCGTATTACAAAAACTGCTCTGCGTCGCCTGTGTCTCAATGTGCGTTCGGCCTAAGAATCGAATCACCCTGGGTCATTCCATGTCAAATCAACACAATTTTGGGAGATTTTCAGACTTGATCTCTCAGATTTTCATGATTTTTGGTATTCTGCAATATATCATAGACTTATGAAAAAATACAAAATTTCAGTTATGTAGCACAATTATTTTTGAAGTTATTAATTTTTAAAGATTTATATAGATTGTCAACCAGTGGTGATATAAACCTAGGAGTGGTCTCATTTTAAAGCTGTTAAATGGGGCTTTAATATGGTATGCCACAAGATAGGGGTTATTTTCTATCATTGAAAAATTCTAGAATTTTTCTATGATAGAAAAATTCTATCATGGGATCAGGTGATACAGGGCTTCAGAAACAAACGTTTTGTGAAAAATACCAGAATCAGTATCGTTTCTGAAACTTTTAAATAGTTTATTGAATGAAACAAGCAACACATTACAATTAAACAAGCAGTGGCTATTATTTTCACATTTTATTAATACTGGAAAGTTCATATAGACACTTATGACAATCTAATATTATGAGTAAAGTTAACAAATCTGTTCATCGAAACTTCAATCGTTGGAAGATACCCACACATTTGTTGTTCTCTTCACTGTTTGGTAAACTGTATGTTCGGTTAGTTTCGTCTTGGGTTTTACTTTACATATCATATCTGCAAAAGATATCCACAGTGTATCAGGTGGAGTGGGATATATAAATGAGAGTGACAGACCTGAAGGATGGAGGAATGTAACTTGCACTTTACTGGAATCTTCATCTTTATCCACAACATAACTCAACCACTAAGTGTCACCATAGTTTAATGTTACATACCCACCAACAGTTGCTCTATGTCCTTAATAACTGGAAATACACTGAAACAACTGCAGAAGAAAATAATTTTACATTAAATTTGGTTCCACAGTTGAGAGGTATGTAGACATGAAATCTCTGGGTGCCTGATATAGTTACCACTGTATTGCAGCGATTGGCCAGTTGTTCTTCAGCTTTATTCTATTCTTCAATGTCAATAAATACAAAGTCTATGTTAGATATGATCTGATGTGACCATTCAAGCAGATGCCTTGCATCCATAATTTGGTCATTGTGGCCTTGCCCTGGCTGCTAACCTGAAGTGGTCAGGAAATGGGTTGTGTTCTAAAGTATCATAGGAACTGCCAAATGAATTTCCTACTAGCAAATGAATAACTCAGATGCTACACTGCCTATAAATGTGTAATGTACCTTCTGAAAAAAGGGTATTTCCCTCGACTTGTAGGCCAATCAGCTTCAGTTTTCTATTAAGGAGGGATTTTCAAATGTGGTACTTTATAGTATTCATTGTATTTTATTAATTTCATAGTGTCCTACACACTGCATAGCAAAATAGGAAATTAAAAATTTTTTTTTACTAATTTGGTAAATTATTTCCAAAACATGTGTATTTCTGAAGCCTTGTACCTCTTGATCCCATTGAGATTCCATGATAAAATTTTGCTGTTTGGACTAAGTCATTGCAAAATATTTTTGGAAATTTTTTGAAATTTTTAAAATTGCCACTTTTTGAGAAATTTAAATTTCAAAATTTAGATTAAAGTTTCAATTTTATGAAATTGTAACCCCTGTCTTGTGGCATACCATATTAAAGCCCCATTCAACAGCTTTCAAATGAGACCACTCCTAGGTTTATATCACCACTGGTTGACAGCCTATAGGCATCTAAAGGTAGCAAAACCTGAAATTTTTTCATTAAAATTTAAATATTTAAAAATTAATAACTTCAAAAATAATTGTGCTACATAACTGAAATTTGGTATTTTTTCATAAGTCTATGATATATTGCTGTATACCAAAAATCATGAAAATCTGAGAGATCAAGTCTGAATCAGAGTGTTGATTTGACATGGAATGACCGCCCTTTAGTACGGCTAGCCCCTGCGGAAAGTTAGACCTTCCCCCTTAGGGAGTAAAGGCGTAAAAGGTCAAATACGCTTGCGGTAACAGGGTGATAATAATAATAATTCTTATTATCATATATAAATAATGTAGTAAATCTAAACAAAGAAATGCCCAAGCAAAAGCTTTTAAAAAATGAATAGAGGAAGGAGTTCTTCTTTGTGAAAATATATGATGGCTTCTACTTTCTGCTTTTTGTTTAATGCCAAATTCAATACGATTCAACGCCAGGAAAAAGACGTTGTTGCTCTCATTAGTGGTTATACAATCGAACGTTTTCTAGAGATTATTTCGATACAATCTTAAAATTAAGAATTTTAAAGGTACAGAGTTCTAATTATATTATTCCTACTTGCACAAGAAAATTTTACGTGAACTCTCTGTGATACATTTCATATAGTTATGCAGCGTTGAGTGTAAATGATACTTCAGAAATTAAAAAATATGGAGACGCATATACTCATTGACATCGAAATAATAATTATATTTGAAAACTGATTAGAATATTTCGAAAAAAATAAAGCTAAAACTGGTAAATCGCCTGAGATTGAAAACTCACGGATTATAATTTTTTTTATATAATAAGTTTTGGCATCATTAAAAACGAAATTAGAGAATGGATTTCGATAGAGTTGAAACCAACTTTATGATTGTTTCTCCGAAATGTTCTGCAATTTTTAAGAGCGTATTGTATTAATTTATAATTTCCAACTAGAAACTTCTTTGGTTTCTTGAAAAAATATTTGCTGTTTGAGAGAGGGGACGCTTATTCCGCCCCCACTAGTCTTAATCCTCTGCCGAAAAAATGATTCATGTCACGGAAATTTTCCCAGGCTCAACAGAAACAATAATAAAGTTGGAAAGAAGTATTTCCCATAAGGAGATGTTTTGTTGCGAGCGTAAATTGGAGCAATGGGATTATCGATGGAGTTGAAACACAAAGCCGGGAGCGCGGACATAGGACGACTATCGAGTAGAGTGGCTCATTAACATGAGTGGCCCTTGTCGCGGTCGCTCTGCAATACTTATTGTTAATCCCTCGTGTGTGCATGTGGTCTGCATGTGTTGTCTATGTCCGATCCTCTGAGCTTTATATCCATGTTCCATTCCCTTCTGTCGTACATGGTATCAGTTGTATGGTATGCTATGTGATATTTTTTATTATTATTATTTTTTTCATTTTTTTTTATTTAATAATGTTTATTTGAAATAAAAATACGATCATTTACAAATTTAAAAAAAAAAAAAAAAAACATTATGAAAGCTTGGCACTTATGGCCATCAGCTCGGAGTTACCCGCTGTTTTTACATCAGAAATATAGTTATACTCTTATATTAATAATGCTTAAAAAAATAATTATAAATAAACAAATAAAATAACCAATGGAAATAAAGCATTGAGAATACAAAACGTTGCCTCTAATTTATTGATACAGAAACATTTAAGAAAAAGAGAATAAATAAACTATGTTGTATGTTATGTGATTCTGCTTCTTTTGTTTCATCATATTAAATTTAAGAAAAAAAAACGCAAAGTCAGTCATACCAGACGAGAAAACATAGCCTTCTGATACAGTTATAATTATGAACAAGTAACCGTATCTTTAAAAAAGTTTGTTTAAATAATAATGAAAAACTAGCAAAATGTACCAATCAGCCGTTTTCTGAATTATTACAATATTGAATTAATGGAATTTTGGGAAATGACACTTATCTATCCTTCCTATTTTTTCGCAAATAAAATTATTTCTTGATATTATTATTATTCTTGATGTCCCATTTGTCGTCGAGTTGGCCAGATCCATAGATACCAGACCTTTCACAATTCATTACCGAATCATCCTAACCCTCTTGTTTCTTTCCTTGCTTTCTCGTCGTTTTTCATTCCCTGAGGTGTCGGTGAGAAGATGGCCTCTTGGATTTTTCATGTGGATTTATTTTTAGAGTGTCTCTCGACAAGTATATTTGTGTAATTTTTGTTTTATTCACATTTGAATGATTTATTTACTATTTACATTTATATACATTACTATATACTACCTACCTACTACCTACTACATACAAACTACATACTACCTACTACATACATACTAGGGTGATGCTTAAAAGGCCCAAAAATATTTTTTGTTTCTTTTCTCTTGGGTCACCCTCCCATTTTGTTCTACCTAATAAGAGAAACTTAAAATATTTTTTTGAGATTTTTTGAGAAAAATTTAAAGGTCGCTACTAAAGATTAAAAAAATCTAACATTTTCCCAAAAAGTGATTATTTAAAAAAAATTGTATTAAGTAATTATAAAATTATATTTTTTTACATAATAAAAACTAAAATAAGGTTTTAAGGGCCAGATATGTTACCCAAAGCTAATTTTGTATCATATATGTGTTACAATTTACTTTCGGGATGTGAACAAACAAGAGGAAAATTAGGCAAAAAGCACAGATTTTTACAAACTTATTGTTTGTTTGTTTGTTATTGTTTAGGGGCGAAAAACTGCTGAGGTCATCAACGCCCATTGGTTTCTTTATTTATCTATCTTGGGGAAACTACCGACCCGAATCCCGCCGGACACCGACGAGAGCGGCACCCAGGCCGATGGGGGCCAGCCGGAGCAAAGGGGGCGCCCCGGTCCCACATGTTCTTGTTTACAAACTTATTTCAGAATGAATATAAGCTTATATTAGTCAAAAAGATTTTGATGCACAATTAACACGTAAAAAACTCATTATGCAGACAGCAAAGTTGCTTTTTTGTAGTTCGGGAACTTTTGTCTCAAGGACTTCACAAGATGCAAAATATATTGCTTCTGGTCTTCATCTAGGGTCAGTATTTTGTTTTACTCTTGGATTAAGGACACTCCTCTCTCTGCTGTATCATTGACTACCTTAAATTTTGTCATTATCTCCTTACTTTGAAGAAAAGAATTCTGCACTGAAAGATCTTCGAACAAATTCTACCTCAGAAAACTTAATATTTTATAAAAAGCAAAAAGCCAGGGTAAGACGACTTGTGAAACTTAAAAAAAGCAATCATGGATGAATTATGTAGAATCCATCAATATAACCACTCCTATTAGGAATATTTGGCAGAAAATACACAGCATATCCGGTTCAAAATTTATGGAAGTCCCAATACTAAGACATCAAAAAAGTATTACTAATGACCCGCAAGAACTCTCCGAAATATTCGTGGACCACTTTTCCGAAATCTCGGGTTCTCGTCCAGACCATTCTGAAGAAATTAAATTAAATTCTATAAACTTCTCTTCCAACCTACCAAATGCAAACGACCTTCAATATGATTACAATAGCCCAATTACTTTCTTTGAATTAAACTCAGAAATAGACGAACTGAAAAATTCATCCCCTGGTTATGATGAAATTAACAACATTATGATCAAACATCTTCCCCATCATGTAAAAGACCTTCTGTTACACATCTTTATTTATATTTGGGACACAAGTATTATTCCTGACGAATGGCTCGAAGCAGTTGTGATTCCAATACTAAAAACAGGAAAAGATAAACTTCAGATTAATAATTATAGACCAATTACTCTTTCAAGCTGCCTTTGCAAATTACTCGAAAAAATCATCAATAAGCGCCTCCTCTGGGTTCTGGAAAAACACAATCTCCTAACTCCAGCACAATGTGGGTTCAGAAAAGGTAGATCCACCATGGAACACCTGATCTCGTTAGAAGCAGAAGTATTAAACACATTTATCGAACGAAAGGAAGCAATCGGTATCTTTTTTGATCTAGAAAAGGCTTACGACACCATAAGAAGAAGCCAGGTGCTTGAACAACTGTTTGAATGGGGCTTTCGAGGAAAACTGCCGAATTTCATTAAGTTTTTTCTTACTAAAAGGTTTATCCAAGTTCGTATTGGCGCATCACTCTCGAGTAAAAAACGCATATATAACGGTATCCCCCAAGGTAGTGTCCTCAGTTGCGTACTCTTTGCAATAGCTATCAATTCAATCAATACTCAGATCCCTCCAATCACTATTCGTTGACGATCTTCAGATCTTTTTAAGATTCAAAGACATACAATGGGCAACTTCAGTTCTCCAGCATCAACAAGCTAAATGTATGGGTCAAAACAAACAACTTGAAGTTTTCACCAAACAAAACGAATGCCATCTTGTTCTCCAGGAAAAGGTACACAAGCACACCTCCTAACCTTAACCTAGGAGACTCAAACATAAACTTCGTATCGGAAACAAGATTCCTTGGGCTGATAGTGGATAGCAAACTAACCTGGCTCAGCCACATCAAAAGCGTCAGAGAAGAATGTTTGAAGAGACTGAACATCATGAAAGTTCTATCCAAAACTACCTGGGGCGCAGACAGACATTCACTTCTTACAATCTACAGAAGTCTAATTTTATCTAAAATAGACTATGGTTCCATAGCCTATTCTTCCGCAAAAACCAACCACCTTCTACTTCTGGACACAATTAACCACACAGGAATCCGATTAGCAACGGGTGCATTCAGAACCAGTCCCATCACAAGTCTTTGTGCAGAAGCTGGAGTTCCTCCTCTTTTCATCAGAAGACAAAAGTTAATAAGTTCATATCTCTCCAAAATAGCTTACCAACCTAAAACGGACGGATCCAAGCAAGGAGATAATGTCGGATTATCGATGGTCTATAACAATACAGTCGCCCAACAAAGACTCACCTCAATAGCTTCCATTTTCACAGCTGAAATGCAGGCAATTCGTATAGCACTATATCACGCAATCTCTTCAGAACATAAGGCCTTTCTGCTATGCACCGACTCGCTTTCCTCACTAAAGAGTATAATTAAATGCAAAAAAACAGAGCCCGCTGCTACATATAATTCAGCGCTATATAAATATCCTCGAAGCAATGGGTAAAACAGTCATATTCCTTTGGGTCCCGTCTCACATTGGAATAGAGGGAAATGAGAAGGCTGACCAGGCTGCTAAGGAAGCTGCGACGAGTAACCTAACCCCGGAGAACATGCTAGAGCCGCAGGACATTAAAGCATGGCTAAGAGGTAAAGTAAGCTCAGATTGGGAAGACATATGGAAGTCCGAGACGACCAGTAACAAGCTTAGAACCATCAAGGACACAACCAAGAAATGGAGCACCTCCTGCCGCGGGAATAGAAGAGAAGAGCTGGTCCTGACCCGCATGAGAATAGGACACACAAACCTTACGCACGTTTACCTTATAAATAAAGAACCGCCACCTATGTGCCGGAGGTGTAACACCCACCTAACTGTGAAGCATATCGTAGAAGATTGCCCTGTCTATGATACTCGTTTCACTTCAAAGGATTTGACAAGAAAATTTCCCACATTGTCGTCAAAAAATGATAAGGCGATAAGTTCCTCTGAGACATACCATAAATGGCCACATACTTTATTTATTGCTTTTCTAGCTATGCCAGGGTTTACGTCCTCATACTTTTTTAAATCTTTGAGGAGTTCTAAGCCGTTTCTTGTGGCTGAACAAGAACTTGGTTCCAAGCGAATGGAGCTTGGTACCAATACTTAATGTAGATTAAGACTAAAAATACAGATTTCTTGCAAACTTTTTTCCTCATGTTTTGTCAATTTGAATTGTTCTCGAAACAAGAATATTTTTAGAGAGTAGATAGACTTTGCCATCCAAATGTTCGGTGAAGACCTACACCTACGGCTTTTTAAATGACACGCCATTTTCTAGTTCTCCTCCCAAAAACACAATGCTTAGTTGCAAGAGTTCCTTATAATCATCTCTGGACTAATATTCTGCCAATCGTTTCTTAGCAAAATTGATTATTGCATCTTTCACATCTTGGAGCTTTTCAATAGATTCTTCATCAGTTTCTAACGTCGTATACTCTTCTTTATTGATAAATTGCCAGTTTTGCTGAAATCTTTTGAATAATAAATTATCTGGTCCAGACGAAGGCCCAATGTCATTTTGAACAACTGATTCCAGCATAATTTCCATAATGTGATGCCATTATTCTAGCCAGAGCATTCACTTATCCATTTTCTGCTCTAGTAGAGTACAAGCCCCTTTTCGAGACCTGGTATTAGATGCGGTTGTGTCGAAATTCATACTCTTTACTTAGAGTATTTACAGTGAAGGGAGGGGTTGTGTGGTTAGATTGGAGTCTTCCTAAGATAAAAATAAGTGTCAAGTGAGATCAGGTATTTTTTTATAACCTTAAAAATTACTAATGAAAATTATATTGAATTTTAACATTTTTTATGAAATTTAAAACCTGGTAGCGATGGTAAACTCCATTTTACATATGAGAGATCAAAATGGGAGGGTGAACCGTTGAATTTATTAACTTTCATTTTTAAGCATCACCCTAATACATACATACTATATACATTAATATATACTATTTATATACATTTTTAATAATCAATAAATAAATATATCATATCCGTCTTTTTTCATGTAACCTAATTAAATATATTATTATATTATATTATAAACCTATGCTGTAGTATTATATTCAAGCTCTCAATTGCTGGTTTGGGTGCTTATTTGGTATATATTTTTTTATTTATGGTAGAGACTTTATAGTGGGTTATGAATATTATATTAGTATTTTCGTGATTACTATTATAGCTTTTAAAACAATCGTACATTTTCGCAAATTTGATTTGACGACCAAATCTCACAGACAGTTGGTCGAAGTTATAACAAGAATTGTTAGGATGGTCAGAGAAACTTTAATTTTTCGTTTAGGTCGGTATTAATTAAATTTTTAATCTCTAGGTACATTTTTAGCATCGTTAACAGGAGAGGTTATGCTACGTTATGTAACTTATGCAACGGTTTAGTAGATTATATCATAATGATACATATCATAACATACATACAACAAATGGGTATTTGTTGTATGTATGTTCATCAAAATTCGTCAAACGGAGGGGGTACTTTATTTAAGAATTTTGTCTATGTTTTACGTTTTTCTCGATTTTCTCAAAAACGGCTCTAACGATTTCGATTAAACTCGGTATTTGGTGTATGTATGTTCCCACGATATGACAGTCAAAATTTCATCAAAATTGATCAATCGGAGGGGGCACTTTACTTAATAAACGTTGTCCCATTTTCACGTGTTTTTTTAAATTTACGCTAAAACGGCTTTAACGATTTTGACCAAACTACATATTTGGTGTATGTATATGCCTGCGATGTGACAGTAAAAATTTCATCAAAATTGATGAATTAGAGGGGGCACTTTACTTAATAAATGTTTTTTCATTATCACGTGTTTTTTTTATTTACTCAAAAACGGCTTTAACGATTTTGATCAAAGTGGGTATGTGATGTATGTATATGCCCTCGATGCGACAGCCGAAATTTCATCAAAATTGGTCAAACAGAGGGGGCACTTTACTCAATAAATGTTTTTTCATTATCACGTGTTTTTTTTATTCACTCAAAAACGGCTTATCGATTTTGATCAAACTGGGTATTTGATGTATGTATATTCCCACGGTGTGGCAGCCGAAATTTTATCAAAATTGGTCAAACGGAGGGGGCACTTTACTTAATGAATTTTTTCTCACGTGTTTTTTTTTATTTACTCAAAAACGGCTTTAACTGTTTTGATCACACTGGGTATTTGATGCACGTATATGCCCACGATAAGACAGTCAAAATTTCATCAATGTTGGTCAAACGGATATTCAAATAGAAGTATGTAAATGTGGAACAATGTGTGAAGTTTAGGAATAGCGTTAACATTTTATCGAAACACGTCAATTTCTGATCTAATTAAGTTCGTAAGTGAAAGTTGTGTGTTGCATGCATCGCACCAGATTTTTATAAACATAGGAAGAGGACTATTTTTAGAGGGAGTGGTGATCTGTATAACTACATCCATCAAAGTCAAAGAGCCCCTGACCGATAATAATATATCGGTAGTATAATATATCAGTGTATGCTACCGAAGATAGGCTGCTTTGCTAAAGGAAATCCCCTCCACCCAACATCAAAATGTCATCCGCAAATGTCAGCCCCAGCGCTTGCCTTTTAATAAACACTCAAGGTATTTGTGCTTAACTTCAAAAGGCTTTGGAAGTTTAAATACCGATTAGGATAAGGTTATTTTCGGCTATATTTCGGAATAATGTCTCTCGTAGAAGAGTCATGTTGGTAATAATAAAATAATTGTTGTGACAATAAACGTCACTTGTAATATTATGAAGGCAGTTTCCAGATAATTAAATCCAAAAAGATAATACCAGCGATTCCACATCGAATTACCAGCCAAAAAATACCTCACTTATCTATTAATAGAGGTTTTACAAATAGTAGCTTTTAAATTGAAAATTTCTTATAGGGTTGAAATAAAAAAAAAAGATTTGTTATTCCATCAAGTCACCAAGCTTATATTCAATTCAAATAATATTGATTATTATTAGGAAGTAAACAGAAAGTTATTGTAGTAAAGACCAACGCATGTAATATGCAGCCGCAATAATGAATGCCCCCTTTAAAATTATCTAAATTTCACCATATAATGTTTAACTGTGATGGACGTGTCGTCTGGACATTTTAGATTACTACGCTGTAATATGGCGAGGCCTGGCGGGTGGAATCGCTGCAGGGAGAGGATCCACACAGCGGGGAATGGCCTCATAGCTCAGTGTTAAGAGCACTGCAACCGAGATTGAGAGGGCCTGGGTTCGATTCCCGGCCGTGGTTCAATCTTTTATCTTCCATTAAATTATTCATATCAACATCAAAAAACATTGAATTAGATAAATTTGGGGATAAAGCATTATAGGCTTAAAGCGGGAGCAGTACCTAGCGGCTGCTCTTCCAGGCTCGATATTACCATCTACTATTGGTCAAGCAGGTCCCTCATCCAGCTCCTTTTTAATGCTAGTTGTGGTAATATCGTAGTGGGTTCTTTTATGCTATGGCGTTTATTAGGGATAGTTAAAAAAAAAAAGAATAACAAAAAATGTAACCTATGCTATTCTTCTAGAACCATTGATTTAGAACAAACACTTGGATCAATGATGAACCAATGCATTTCACCTCCAATCAATCCCAAGAATTTCTAAAAAACACTAAGTTGATAAATACATATTTGGTCGTTGAAATTTTTTTCCAGCAGATGGAAAATTAATACTCAGACAAAATATATTTGAAATTTAAACTCTTTGAATATAAATTGGGAACTAAATCCAGTAATTTTTTGTAATAATAACTAATGAATGGATGAAAATGGAACAATGAAAAGAAATAATTTTTTTTGGTAAATCCATACAATAAAGAAATTTTATACGTCATGGCCCAATGCTATTAAACAGCTCTTAAAACATTTTCAGTCATGCTTCAATGTTCATAATTCCTTCTTCTGAACATTTAGTTTGTTTGTGTCTTTTCTGATTTTTATATTGAAATTATTAGATGATTTTTGTAGATTTATAAGCAAAGATATCCGGATAAATTTAAAAAATAAATATTTTAAGAGAATTACCCCTTCATGATTTTCCAGAAGCCACTAAGGAAGCGTGGGAAGAGAACTTGTTATCAAAGGTGCGCTATCTAGGTTATCGAACGCGGGCTACAAAGAAAGCACTGTCTTTCCACTTAGTGTTGGTTTACTTACATTGTATCTTCGGTACAGACTGCTCCGAAATTCGGCATACCCTTTTCCACAGTATTTTGTATTTTGACAATTTGAAAAAAAATGTTCAAACTTATGTTTTGGGTTGGTCATTTCATTTTGACAATGAGCGAATCCATGGGAGGGGGGGGTCACAAGGTCATGACCGCCTCAAATATTTTGGCTATTTCATTTTTTTTTTTTTTAAACGAATAATGCAATAAGTACTATGCCCACATAATAAAACTTTTGGTTTTTCAGATCGCAGTCCTTCTTAATACAAGGTAATAATCTCATACAAAACTGCCGTCTGGTGTTGTCAGCCACCTGATTATGAGACAGGGAGGTCAAATTTCGCGCTAAATCCGCCCCTGATTTTGACAGGATGACATCCAACCTTTCCTTCTGAGATATATGCGTTAAAGCTTATGTACTTTGTCTGCCTGAAGAATTTGGTCACAACAAAAAAATGTATTTATTTATTTATTTTGCAGCCCTACCTTGCCTGATTGGCAAAACGGGTTTCATCACCAGATGGATGCTACCCATTCCTGGGTAGCAAACAACTGCTGCTTGTAAAAACATATAGAAATAATCTGCTATGAAATATCGATTATCTCATTTCTTCGTCCTATCTTCCCAACGAGCAGAATGGACCTTGCCTCATTTCTCATTTCAGGTTTCCTCCGCTTTAAGTTTTTAGTCTGGTGGTCTTCCCAGTGCTGGTCCTCTTCTCCCGAGATTGAAGAGCTGGGGTCCCACAATATTTTTCCACCCGTACACTAATTCCTTGTAGTACGTGTAGTTTCTTTCTTCCATTAGTTGAGGGAAGTTGTTTTCTGTCAGAACATAGAGCTCAGCTTTCCTCATCAACTTAGCCCTTAGTTCCTCGAAGGCGGTGCAGTTTAAAACAATGTGCGGTATCCTGCATGCAGGGCATTGGGGATCAATATCCTTTCCAAAAAAATTGTTTGATTATTGTACTGTTAAATGTGATGTAAGAAAATCGGATTTATGGCCAGGGATGATTTTTCGGCTTCTAAGTATACTAATCAGCCCTTGCAAATTAATTTTTCGAAAAGTCTCGAAGGTATTGAAAGAAGATCGATTAGTCGGTAAGAAAATGAAGAAAAGGATTTTTTCCCTTTTATTTCTCAATCATTTTATCATATTTTCATTGAGTGAATTAGATTACTGTATACATTACCTTGTATACAGGTATCTATTTTCGTAAGAAACACTGGAACTTTTCTTGACATCAGCTCGAGCGTTGTTCGAGTAAGCATCATATTTTGTTCCACATGGACCCACGTCCGACAATAGACAAGATGTCGCACACCCACCTAGGGATGTCAAAACCATTTGATTATTAAAATAGAGTGGTATCCCTTTGGTAGGAAAATAAAAAGAACGTTTTACCAGTAAGGTTATCCCTTTGGTTTTAACCAGTTTATGTTTGGGTGGCGGGTTGGCCGAGTGGGCTAACGCATTAGGAAATACGCGTTTCCCCCACAACATATGACTGGGACACCGAAGATAGCCATTTCATAACCCGGATCCAGTGTACATTTAATAATAGTCGGCATTAATCTCCCATCCTTCCCCCTGGCCCGGGAAACTCCATATAGCCTAAACGGCGATTAAGAGGAAGAAAAAAAAAAACATTACAAAAACGGTTCTGTTTTGTCAACCACTTACATCCCGGCAATGGGTGTCAGAAGCGGGCTGTTTATTTACCTAAATCCCGTTTTTTGATAAACAAAAGTCCAAAGCAACCGGTTTTGCTTTCGGTGTTTTTCAATAACCTACATCCCTACCCTAAACACCTACCATTATATTTCATTGCTCCCTATTTCTTAAAAATCATGATACTGAAAGTAGATTCCATAATTTTTTAGTTTACATTAGAGTGAGTTACGGTATATTCCACGAATTCTCTAGTTCCTTGTTTTGAATGTAAAAAAAAAAAAAAAAAAAAAAAAATTACTTTCATTATGAATCCTTAATAAATCATTGCCCAGAAAAAACGTTATGCCGTCATATGAATATTGGAGCTGTTTTACGTAAACATTTTCTTTGGGAAATGGTATTTTGTTGAAACACTTCAGAAAAAAATCTCTTTGTCGATACTTTTGATAGGTACAGACTAAAACAGTTCGTGACATACCTCTCGTCAAAAGAGCAGTGGCCCCATCGGATCCTGTCAGTGGAGTTCCTGCATCATAGTGCCTTCGCTATCTGAAAACGATAGTTAACAATTATTATTGTTAAAATAATAATAAATATATGTGATAGCTATATATAAAATTGTAAATATGGATTTCATTGTTGTTAATCTACAGCATGAGTCTTGTAATGTTTATTTTATGAGAAAAGGCTTTAATCACATTAAATGTGATTATAGTTGGGAATGGCGACTAAGATTTGGTTCCTATGAGATGGAAATTATAATAAAAATGTTTTAAATAATTTTATTTAAAGAGTAAAGATCAACCGTCCGTAGCCGGGATTCGAACACCAGTGTCTGCATCAACGTTTCAACCCTCAGCTGTTTCAAACTTCTCACGTTCTACATGTGTTCAACGGTCCTTCCTACCTACCAGATTTCACCAAATGGCAGCGAAGTACCCGGGAGGCTGGACAATATTTAATATTTAAAAAATAAAATGGCAATTTTTTTCTCTTTAGATAATATTAATAAATCATTAATATTCATAAAAAAGAATTTATACTAATTTCCTATATTTCGATTTCAGAGTGTCGGATTCGTAAGGCAATTATTCGCTTTTTGCCCCTAACATAGGGGAGGATTTAGCAACAAATTTGGGGGGTCGTGACCACACTGTTTCATAATCACGTGGCTGACATCACCATTTTTGTATGAGATTATTACCTTTAATTAAGAAGGGCTGTGATCTAAACAACTTAAAGTGTTATGTTTAGGGCATAGTAACTACCTAATTCAATATTCGTTTAAAAATACAACAAAGTTGAAAAACCAAAATATTTTATTTGATGACCCCTCCCTGGATCCGCCCATGCCTTAACATTAACTTTTTAAATGTACTTTAATAATATATGTATTATACAACACGCCTTCAAAGGAGTTGATATATTCACATGTATAATATACAATTGTGTAATATACAAATATCAAGCTTAATATTCAAAACGATCACTTCCTGGACAAAAAGAATAAGTTAGTTAGTTACTCGAGCATCACCTAACCCCGTTCCTCAATTATGTCTGGTTTTAAACCCCCTTCCTTTTTTTTTTTTTTTATCTTACCCATTAGCATCCTTTCTGTTCCATATTGCCAGAGTAAATTTAATGCGTTTATACTTTTTTTTTTTTTACCCTAACTTTATTTTTCGCGTCAAAGTGATGTGATAAAATCTGAGAAACGTTGAGTAAGTAATTTTCCAATTGATTTAAAATTAAAATTGGGTCTTGTGGTGGAGGATTTTATAATGTATCGCATTTGTATCAAAACAAAATACATTGGCACTCAAGCTATTGTAAATCAGGTTGTATACCTGCCTCAGACTGCTTCTGAGTCTCCTTATCATGTCACGTGTAATTTTCTCCATTTCGCATAACCACATAACAAAATTCAAGAGAAATATCAATGATAGACTAGAATAACATTGAAAAATTTATGTTATAGTGTTTTTCCAAGACTCTGAATGTAGCCTGCGAGATCCTGAACTCGATATCACCTACTTCCTCTTATCCTCCTTCAATAAATCACCTGGCCCTAACCCGCGTCCCATCTCCCTTTAATTCTCCACTTCTATCCATCTTCTTCGATGTCTCTCCGTTTTCTTTTCTTATTTTTCCACAGTTAAGGCATTGATTTCGTTATTCTATCCTGTGACATTAACTTCCTCGCGACACTCCATGTATTCCATCGATTGCTTATTTAAATATTAGTTAAATATATTTAATATAAAGTAACTTTATTGGTGTCGTATATTGGCTTTTGATCTTTTGTCCAGCTAAATCATCGGTTTTGCCTATTGTATGGTACCGAGATCCTTAAAGGTGGCTAGAAAATTTAGCTTAATATTTCTCTATATAGACAGCAGCCTTGGTAATACAACTAGATACAAAAAGATGAAGACCGTCAATACTGAAGACCCTTCCTCCTGGAAAAACTGACTGACCATGATAATCTACGTAAGCTATGAAATTGGGCAAGGGGAAATTTTATTCAGACCGTTGAGGATTCGGAAATTAAAGCAACTTTATTGAAATGGGAGCTGGTGGGGAAAGCTTTAAACCAAGGGAGCCAGTTGTAATGGCCCTAACACATGTAGTTTTATCGCCTCAAATCCCGGGAACTATACTAAAATTTAAATTGCACTCTATAGCTGAGCGCTAGGGCCGGTAGTAAAATGTTTATGATCTCCTTGAAAGGGGTTTAAGAAGGGAGAAATGCAAGCTGCAATACAATCAATGAAAGCTACAGTCAAATCAGTAACTTTATCTTTATTAACTCAAATTTCCATTTTATGTTATTTCAAGAAATACTATCTCATTGAAACTTTATAAATACAATAAATTACTTATAAATATATTTTTGATCCACTATTTTAAATAATTGGAGGTCTGCTGTAAAATAATTCATTTTTCTTTCATTGATACACCGTTTAATGATAAACACTTTAGCCTTTATTTTTTTAAGTTTCAAGTTAGTAGGATATTACGCTTGCTAAACCTTCTTAACAATATCTTATAGAAGTGGTTACCATCCGAAATGTTACTGCGAACCATGATACAGCTCCAGGTTGCCTTAAATCGTGACTAGTTGAACAATGATACAATAAACTGTTTCCGAAATCCTGTTATCTCATTAAAATATATTATCAACTGTTTATTTAAAAACTTTAAATCTGAGATTGTTCTGGCTTGATCTTGGAATTTCACCTTTACAATCTGCATTGATGTTACTTGGTGGTTGGACCTACAGGTTATTGAATTGACTAATTCTGGTAAAAAATAAATATATGTATAAAGGAAGGGATACATATGTTTTTGAATTATTCCAAATCTTTTTTGTATTAAGAAATTTTGTTGTTTTGTAATGAATTTAACTTTCTTTTTTGTAATGAACTTTGTAATGAACTTAATTTATTTTAATGTCGCTACATATATATTCATAAATACCAACCCGACATTATCAGTGCCAGGTTATACCCGACAGGCCACCGGGTTACAGCACCGTCACGATCTGATACCTTAGCTCACTGTAATTTATTTTGGTGACTTTAATACACTCATTAATCCTTATATATATAAAAATCTCGTGTCCCGATGTTTGTCTCTCTATTTCTCAGAAACTACACAACCGATTTTAATGAAATTTGGCTCAATGTATATAGTTTTGGCCAACTTAACGGACCGGATAGTTTTTAACTTGATTAGTGATCAAAATAATTCTTATATAGCGAATTATTGCAAATACAGTAGGTCGTGTTTCGATTTATTAACATGGCGTCATATGTCGATTTCATAATGTTTTTGTTTATAAGCATGCTATTGTAATACAGGTTATCATTATTATAATTTTGTATTGCGTTATGTGAGTGCAGTTATTTGTTCCTATATTATTATTTTCCACAGACAAATAGTAATACAAATTTGTATTTATTGTTAATTTTAATTAATTAATAAATAAATCAAGAAAAGGTTACAATAAATTCTCAAATGTGTAGGTACTTTTTCTTCCTTTTCCTTTTTTATTTGTATTTAAATTAAATTACTAGCTAAGCGCTGAAACACTTTGCTGTGGCCCACCCTGATATCAACTTTTAGTAAAGTAGATACATTTTAATAATTTAAATTTGGCTACTATTTGAAATAATACTCTATAAATATTGTAACAGCACCTACTGTCATAGGTGTAACCTAATGGAAACCTGACTTGGGGAGTCAGTGTTGCCAAAAATTAGTGAAAATTAGTAAGCTGGCTACACTGCGGATAACCAGTCGTAAAAACTCCCTCACAAAAAGAGTGTGTTTTGATTAGGTGTTGTGGGATACTTTGTGATTTGCTAAAGAACTGCATAATTAAGACTTTAATATTATATTTTCAGTTGATTTATTTAACAGAAGTTTCTTTATTTTCATTATTCGTTTTGTTATTATTATTTAAATACAGTGTTTTTTTTATTTTACCCAACCTTTTTATCATTTTTATCCCGAGATCTAAAATGTAAAATTTAAAAAATGTCAGTGAAGATTTGTAATTCCTCCTTTATCAACAATAATTTAAAGTTGAGAAAATTTAATCCCAATCGAATAGAGGCTGTTACTTCCTGTTCAGCAGAGTTTTAATTATCTTTAAATGTAAAATTTAAGAAATGTTAGCGAAGATTTTAATCCTTTCTTTAATTTAAAGTAGGCTATTATTGGGAATGATATTTCGTTGTTAATTTCACCAGAATACAATTTTTTACTTATCTTTAAATGATTGTTGATTAAGAAAGGATTACAAATCGCGGCATTTTTTAAATTTTACATTTAATGATTATTACACCTCTACTGAACAGGAATAATTGTTATTTGGGTAACCTCAAGTTTCAGATTTATCCGCCATAAATATGAGAGTACTGCTGCGAAATAAATGTTGATTTCGATAAAATAAACTTCCAAAATCAATTGACAATGTTCTAGATGTAAACGAAGCCGTAAATTTCCCATCTGAATTTTTTAATTCCCTGGATGTACACCCAAACAATCTCCAGTTGAAGATTGGCTCACCGATCATTCTTCATTTTGAACAAATTAGTACTTGAATAAATAAAAAATCTTAATTGTATTATGTAAAAACCTCTTTAAGAAGAGATTTATTATCACTCAAATATATTGCTAAATTAAAAACTTCAACACACTACCCTCTTACCGAACACATACTAGCCGAAGGGTTGGGAAATCGAGGTCTCAAAGAAGTTCAGAAAAACGCCTATCAAAAGGACATATATGACGCGTTAACCAAGTTGGCATGACCCTGAGCAAAATTAAACCCGTTGTTAAACTAACAATACCAAGCTGAAGTAGTGTTAGGCCAATAATCAATAGATCAATGGCTGAGGTTATCAAAACGTACTTCAGTCACCGATCCATAAAAAAAGGGCGATAGTGTTGGCAGCTCTGTGAGTCGTAAACACAATCAGCTCCTTTTTAATCAAACTACATTGAAATATAAGATGTAAAAAATAAAAACTTTAACTTTCCTATATTCTTTACCAAATACTTTTAAATGGTGTAATGCTCTATTCTCAATCATGTTGGATTTTGATTAGCTGAAAGGTTTTCATCTCTAAAGAATATTGGTATTACTGTATTTGTTTAAAAATATTAGGATATAACTACTGAGCCACAGCCACGGGTGGCCGGGTCTGCTAGTATTATTAATATGGCAATTTAAAAAAAAAAGGATTAATTTTTTTATGAAATCTTCACAGAAATGAATGGTAAACTTTGAGAAGTTGGATTATTCTTAGAGATTATGTAATTTGAAAAGGGACCCCGCAGTGTTGTGGAAGAAGCCGATTTTGAGTTACTTATCCAATTTTGCTGCTGCGGTCCCTGCTCTATTAAAACTTTAGTCATCCCGCTGACCTACAGGGCCCTCCTAAAGAGTTTCTAAATGACTTTATAAATTTATACAAGCAATTTACAGTTGTTTAAAGTTAGCCTCTACGAGGCCGGCTAGGATTTTTATTACCTGCAATTACCTTGTTTCGCCTTAACTCCAACATAGCAATAATTATCCCGGCTAAATCTTAAATGAAGCTCAGCAGATGGTGTTTTTCCCCGCAAAGTACATTAGAGAGAATACGTTTCAGACGGTTTAGGTATATTTAAAAGTATATTCAATGAAAAATAGAGTTACTCTTTTAACGTGAAAATAGCGATGAGTTACTGCCTTAGTGTTGGGGCATGCTTTGTGAGGTACATAAAAGCCTGAAAGTTCGAATTAGTATCCGCATGGACACAAGTAGGTCTAATGTAGGTAGAAAATCAAGTTGAAAGAAGAAAACCTTATCAGGTTGAAAAATCCTGTACAAGAGAAATCAGTGAGACCAATTCGGTACTGGGAAACCAAAAAGCTCATAGCATAAAGAGTAGATCAACTTCAGGGGAATATCTCTAGCCTATGGGATATACTCGTATACTCCGCCTAAGAAGGAGTTAATGCTTCTACTTCATTATCACAGAGTTATTCAGTCTTTGGCCGAACTTGTGATGGCAGTAGTATTTTGTATCAAATTGTAATATATAATTAGTGGTCCAAGGGGTTTATTCCTACTACTCTATACGCATTACTAAATTATAAGAATACGGTATATGCAAAAACCAATCTCTAAAATAACTAGAAATACTTTTCACAATAAAATATGCTGATGACTAAAATAAACAGCAAATCTCATATAAAAAGTCTTATAATACCCACTTCAACAAAATACATTACATAGTTTTATTTCTCTATTACTTTACTGTGAAATGATTTGTGTGCCGTGGATCGGAAAAGTTAATAAATGTATGTTTCCATGGAAAATCTAATGAAGAAGACGTAAAATGGAAATGTGAGAAGGGAAGAATAAAGATGTTAGAAGGTTATGGCTGCTGTTTCCTTCGGGCGGAACACATCCATCATGATGGCCCTGGATCCGTGGCCTCATTCACAGCCTCCCGTATCCCAGCTCTTCAGCGGGCTCAGCGCGTTCCCTTATCTCTCTGTTCTGTCCTCTTTAATGATCTTCTCCCCCGAGTTTAAATATTAATGACGGCGTAGTCGCTTTATCAACTTCCATCAAATGGCTTTATATACAATGTCGTTAGCATAGCTGTTTCCGGATTATTGAATTAATTATACATGTCCACTGTGCTTACTTCCTGAAATATCTAAATTGAAGGAAGTTTGGGAATTGATTACACTGTTGTTGTTACTTGGCCTGGCGTGGCCTAGGCCGTGACGGGTCATGAGATCGTCATATTATAGAAGTTCCATTGCGTGTTTTAAGTAAAAAAATGGCCTTGGTGAGCTTTATTTAATCTCGGGTTTCTACTCCCGCTTGGTTTACTCGCTCAAAAGCGAAAACTAACCTCGACGGGTCCTTTCCATTTGAGATCGGTCAGTGGACCGATGAAATGGCTCTAAAAAAGCTAGGCCCAGAAGTGGCAGCATTAGTGCCGTACTAAACGACGATTGTATTTTTTATGCATAGTTAGTATTCTTTATTTATTTTTATCTTTAATATTTTTTTATATTCATTTAAGATTATTTTTTTTTTTTTAATCTGGAATTTAATTATCTTTCAGCTGAATATTTTATCACGAAGTTATAATTTTTGAGACATATCCAAATAAAATTCGTAGACGTAAACTTATGTTTTTACTTGTTTTTTAATTTCAAGTTTAATAGTAAGAATATTTAAACTACGTGATATCTAAAAAACAGACATAAACTAATATTTTTAATTACCCTTGAATTTTCAAAACAAAGGTGACACCGGAGGATCAAGGGGAAGGGACGCTGAAACTTCCCTGAAGAGCGAAGACGTAAAGAAACTATTGCTATTTCTTTATGTAATGGGCTTTAATTTAGTAACACTCTATATCCTAGCCATGGAATTGACGTTGACCCCCTGTGTCTTACCTGCGGTATCCCGGAAACTGCAGAGCACATCCTTGTTGACTGCACCGCCTTCGAGGCTCTCGAGGCTCTGAGGGCTTGGTTGCTTCGTGAAACCGGACTCTACGTTCTCACAGAATCCGATTTACTCCAGGTAGTAGCGGAAAATAACTATAAGCATCTTAATTACTTTGTCTAAGGATGGAAGACTGCACTCGGCCCTGCCCACTTCAATGTTGGACGAGGGAGACCAGCCGTGCCTAGAGACCAACCGGACTGAGCAAATGAAGCCTTCCGGCCTAAAGTTCAAAACATTTTTGTTTTTATAGCAGCATTGGGATGCTATGCAGACACGCCTAACATCCAACCGCAGTATCAACCCGTATTGCCTCAAGAGGAAGGGTAGGGTGAAAATATCCTTAAAATAAAATAAATAAATATCCTTAAATGGTAAACAGGTTGTATTTAAAAATTTAAGTGTGATTTGCAATGTTATTATGTCCTAATATTTTAAATTAGGTCCTTCGTGATTAATCCCCCGTTTTCACTACATTTCACCAGGTCATCTCTATATGGTCAAGAGAACTTTCCTTACTTTTTAGGCCACGACTTTTCAAGTTTGAAAATTATTGATATAGAATCAGGTTTTGATTATCAAACGTTGAAATTTCTTATCAAATGCCCAAATAATGGCAACTGATACGCGGCAATTAAATCAACTGAGTAGATCTTACCAGTAATGTGATATTAGAGTTGAAAAAATCGGGTGCGTGCACGCAACCCACAACTTTTATTTACTACTCACTGTTTTGTTAATTGCTACTTCTCAAAGTCACACATTTTTCCACATTCATTTTTTATTATTTTCTCTGTAAAAAACAATATTTTTTGTTATTATTAAATAAATTTTTTTACTTGTGATACTTCGGCAATGCAAGCATAATATTCGAAGTAGTCTGGTTTTATAATTCTCTATGTAGTTGTTGAAAACTTCATTTAGTTACCATGAAACAAATAATTTCCATTAAATGAACAGAACGGCTTTAAATATGAACAATGCGTGGGCTCTACGTGTTTTATGAGTTGACGGAATATTTTGTCTTTTTTTCTCTTCTACAGGTTTACTTGATTTTTTTCATATTTCATATTTTGACGTTTCTTATTTTTAGGCTTAACGAGAGACAGTTAATTTCTCCATATAAACAAAAACAAATGTACTTTACAGGAAAACAAAAAAGGCCCCTCAGAACATTTTTGTAATGATAAAGCTTACTCGTTATTAACACCTAACACCTAATTTTCATTAAACATGACGAATTTGATCAAAATCGTTTGATCCGTTCTAGATAAAATTGAAAAAAAAACGTAAAAATTATACAAATTTCATTAAATAAAGTAACTCCGTTTCACCAATTTTGATGAAATTTTTGCTGTCACATCGTGGGCATATATATATACATTATATCCCAGATTGATCAAAATTGTTAAAGCCGTTTTTTGAGTAAATAGAAAAAAAAAAAAAACACGTGAAAATGAGACAAAATTTATTAGGTAAAGTACCCCCTCAGGTTGAACAATTTTGATGAAATTTTTATTGTCTCATCGCGGGCATATACTTACACTTAATACCCAATTTCAGATTCGCAAGGTTTTTGAGCTAGTCTGTTCACACACACAAAGACCATTTCGCGGGACTTGGTTATTTGGACCCCAAAACGTCTAATTCCGTTTAAAACCGTTAAAAAGTTTAATAGGGGTTTCAATATTCTAAAGGAAGAAATTCAGTTGACAAGAAAAGAAGAAAAATAACTTCCTTTCCCCCGAGAAAATGTTGGGATCAACTACTGAAAGAAGTACCGTTAACGTCTCTACGTTTCGCTAAATCAAGATATAAGCATAGAACAGTCATAGAAAATTATCTAAATTTATTACAATTATCTTTTGCTTCTCTTCTAAGATTTCTATGGAATATAAAATACCTACATAATTAAACTGAAAATTGATTTTTATTACTACTAATAAAAAAATCTGATCTATTGTTATTGACTTTCTATCAGCGCTTTGGAGCATTTAAGTACTATCTAATTATTTTTAAAACAATAATGAAAGAAAGAAAAAACATTTTGGATGGTATTTTACAAGTTTTCTCGTTCTCAGGACCTGCAAAACCAGAGTTATTTGATAGTTGTTTCGTAAAACTGCATTTGTTTATTATAAAACTGTTTAAACTATTTTTTCGTTCTAAAAAAAAGGTCCAACCCCCTCCAAATTAAGTTCAAAGGCAGCAGTATAAATAGTGACAAGGGGGCAGATGGTGAAAGAACTCAATTAATTCGGCCCAATTTAATTCTTTTTATACTTCTTTTACAAAGGGCCTAAAACGATACTGACGAGAGTGTTGGGCAAAGGGATCGTTAGAGGAGCTACCAGGGCTCTTTGTCTAAAACATTGGATATATTTTAAAAATCCGGTTTATTCATTAAAAAGTCATAGAATTATTCTATAGAATTTGTGGATTATAAATAATTTTTGTTGAAAAATAAAGGTTTTGCTCCCAATGAAATCTTTCAGGAAATGATGGGTAGTGGAGCTATGAATGGAGCTATTTTGTAATATTATAATTATTTTTAAAATCCTTTCGGTCACATAAGCAATTTTAAAGCTTCACAAGTGCAGAATATTTTGTTGCCCCATCTGTTAATACAAACATAATTCCAGTATGAAAAATCAACTTAGTAAATTTCTGCAATTTGATTTTCTGAAAACCAACTGCATAAGTTTTTCATGGTCACTGCCTCCTCGCCCTGGCCTATAGTAGCAATATTTATGCTGACTTATTTATACTAAAAAAAAAGAATTTGACTTTATTTTCTAATTGGAAAGAAACAAGGAAGACTAAACTAAAAAGAAGACTAAAAAAAATGAGGTGATGTGATTGTGTTTCAAAAATATTTTAACCCTTTTGATATCCATGTTTTATTATAGTAGAGAGAAATATGCGTCCCTGATCATTCAATGGATCAATATTCAGAGGGTCAATTTTTTTTCTCATTATATTTCGATTCTTTGAAATCCATATTTATTTTCTTTTTTACTTTCCACTCTCTCATGCTTCACAGGCATTTGGAGCAGTGTTGCGGGGGTGTTTTACTTCGCTTAACAACACACTACTACGGCGAGTAAAACCAAATAGATTTTCGAGCACATGCTTGTTTCTCTGACGATTACACCGGAATATGTCTTCTATCTTCTGGCGGTCTTCCTTCCGCTGATCCGGGCTCCTAGCCCTGTACCGCAAGAAGTTCTCTTCAATCACCCAGCCGACTCTTCATCGGTGATGGTAGTAATTTCCGCGTATGTAAAACGCGTACACAGCATTATTATACTTAATCATCAAATGCAATGTAGACAGTGAACACTTACACAAAAGTCACTGTAACAACGCAATGGACCTTGTGAATTTATATTCTGGTCAGGTCTGTGCAGAGGGCCTCGAAAAAAACCATGCTCCGTGAGGAAATTTGAACCCAACTCACCGGGAAAACTCATTTTACAGATTGCCCCAATTGAACTTGGAGTTGCCTCTCGTCGGCCAGATTTCTAAATCACATCCTTCCCAATTAACTTTTTCCATTTGTTTGGGTTGCTAATGCTTATGGGTATACTCTCCGAAAGTTCTTCTGAGCATTCGTTTCTTTAAATATACTTGGTCCCGTCTCCACGCAGGAGAAATCGAGAGGAATCCTGGATCCGCTAGGTCCTGCACGGCTTAAATAGGGTTGACGACTTATTTGCTAGGGAGGCTCGAAGAGAAGCCATCGTGATTAGTTGATGCCAACATATCCCTTTGTCTGTGGGTGAGGTTTCGGTACTAGGAGGGGGCCGCATACTTTATGGTACCTTGAATAACTCATCTGTTAACAGTTTCCGTGGCTGCAAACCTAAGGCCCCAGAATTTACTCCCTATACTCCAACCTTTCTCATAATAATATGTTGTAAAACGTATTCCTATCGAGTGAAAATGATAATACCTACTGACCATATTCATAATACACTTTACAAGAGGAGCATGCTTCGATATAGATCATTCCAGAGGAAGACTTCAAATACCATTAATCTCGAAATAAATGATTTTCCTTCCTCCCTGTCCACTACGGCTGCGAGATAAGAAGCTTTCAGGTTTCTTATCGAAAGAAGAAGCACAAATGCCCCTCGGCACGACATGCCTGTTTAAAATTATCAATTGATATGTCATCTGCAAGGTCGTAAAGTTCCATATTTATCTCACCACTGGGGGGTAGGGGGTGTGGGTCCACTACCCCTAGAGTTTTTTCATATTTCATATTTAGCCTTTCTTATTTTTAGGCGAAACGAGACAGATAATTTCTCCATATAAACTAAAACAAAGGTACTTTCTAGAAAAACAAAAAAGACCCCTCATTTATACCCCATCAGAACATTTTAATAATGATTACGCTTATCTGATATTTAAGAATGCTTGATTCTTATTAAACATGACGAGTTTAATCAAAATCGTTAAAGCTATTTTTGAGAAAATCTAAAAAACGTATTAATGAGAAAAAAAGTTATGAAATAAAGTGCCCCCTCCGTTTGATCAATTTTGATGAATTTTTTGCTGTAATATCGCAGGCCTATAGATACATCAAATACCCAGTTTTATCAAAATCGTTTGAGTCGTTTTTGAGAAAATCGAAAAATAAAAATAAAACAAATAATTGTGCTCAAGTGGATTAATCATATTCGCATTGCGCTTTACTAATTTGGTACCCCATAAAAACGTTCGTAAGAAAGTTGAAGCAGCGTATTGTATATGTAATTAATTACCTCGAAAATATTTACTCCAAGAGGAAAATTTACAATTTCCGACTTTTCATGATATTTATGAATAAACTGAAGTAATGATAATAAGAACTCCATTTATTAAAGATTTTCCTAAAAAAAAAAAAAGTATCCCCTGGGTTTGAAAGGAAAAGGGAAGAATACTTGAAGCTTCTCGGCAGTTCCTTCTCGCTCTTTCTATTTGGCAAGCAGGTCCAACATTTAATTCATGTATTTATATGATTCAATATAAGTATTATACCATAACCAGTGAAATCTAAGCTTAGAAAATGACCCTTTTATTTATTGTATTAAAATAAATGTTTCATATCAAAACATGCGCAGTAATGAACTTTGATCAGAGCCAATCTCATCATGTTATACAGTCCACATTACCATAAATACCATAATTACCATAAATACCAGCGGAACCACCAATGGTTCGTGGTCTATAATATTCTTAAAAGAATTATAGACCACACAAAATTTTGAAATATTTTTTGATTCATGAATTAAATCAAATGGCCCGGAGGACCAAAATTTTGTGTGGTCAATAATTCTTTCATTTCACTGGTTATGGTATAGTGCATATATTGAATCAAATAAATACATGAATTAAATGTTGGACCTGCTTGCCCCTGTGATATAAGTCCATTAAAGTGCCGCCTGCTTTTCCCCCTGCCATCTCGGTCCCCTTGCCTGTTCTTAGCTGGACATGTTCTTAATGCGTAGATTAAGAAGAAAAGGATGGCCTAAGACCTACTCTTCTTAGGGCTGTGCTGGCCCTATAGATATGGCTGCCCAGTAATGTCTCTTGTCTCCTAGGACTGATTGCCCACCTGGCCACTAGGGGGTATTGTGCATGTTACAGTAGTTTAAATCTGTCCGCGGTTTGGCGCGAACATACCGCCCACCTTAAATTTGTGTTCAAATTTAATAATAAAAATAAAGTAAACTGAGGTGGTGAGCGAGTTTGTGGATGATAGAAAGAACTGTTGAATGTTTTGAGTGAAGAGTGGACATAAAAATGAAAGGTTAATGAAAAAATGTAAGTAAAGTAAAATGTTAATATCAAGTAGACACAAAAAGAAAAGGATTCTCCTTTGAAAAGAAAAATTTAGAAATGCATGAAAATATGAGAAAATAAAAATTCTTCCTAATTAAATAAAAATATAGCAGTACTTCTCTCCTTTGAGAAGCATGCCAAAAGGAAAATGGAGGGCTTGCGCCTCCTTTTCCAATTGGGTTCACAACCCTTTTCGATACGCTTATCGAAATGCAGTGGTCGATGACGACGACACTGGTATAGATGGGGTAGAATTCTACCCGCCGCCCACCTAGAAAACACCCAGTTGTTAGAAAAGTGGGGATAATGCTTTGCCCCAAGATTGAAAAGTGGCATGTGTTGCCTAAGATTATGTTTGTTTCCATTAGGGTTGCGTGCACTATATAGTGCGATATTAAAAGATCTAGGTGTGGCAGAAAAACTCTGAGTTGTTGAAAGTATACATAAATAAAAATAATCAATGGAAGGAGGATTTGGACTCAAAGGTATTAGAATGGATTGGGTAATCGATGGAAATAAACAGTTAGTTTTAGGGAATGAGAAATAGCTCACTACCTTTTGTGAGTCCTTGTGGACTTCTAAATTGGGGATCAAAGCAGGTTGCTTGGATGTTGAACCATTATTTCCTGAAATGGCTTTGGTTTGCAGGAAATTGTTAGAAGTGACAACAGGAGGTGGATAGTTACTATCTGAAGAAGAATGTTGCGCAGCCAATGTCGTTGCAGACGGTTGGATAAAAGAATTAGCCTCTTCATTGTTGCTTCCATCTGATTTCTCAGCCACGTCCTTTTGAGATCCTTTGGAAACAGGTGGCTTAGGAGAAACCTTGTGCCTTGATGTTCGACTAAGGCTTGTCATTGCGGGTTGAAGTGCTTGTGCATCTTCATGTTGCGGCTATGAAGACCGAGCATGAGAAAATCTTTGTCCTGAGCTTTGAGCAGGATGAGCATCTGCTTGACTTGGAGCTCTCTCCGGTTTCCAGCCGGGTTTTCACCTTGCGGTGATTTTGCATATCCATGGAGATTGTGATGAGTCATCTGCGACGATAGATTGTTTGTGAGGACTGGTGATCCTGGAAGATTGTCCTGTTTTGAAGACTGAAGACTCTTCAATGGGTCCTCAGCTGCGGCAGCTGGATATATGCTACCTCCTGAAACAAGAGACTCCGAGATGATGGTAGAAGCAGTTATCTGAGGGCCGCTTTCATGATTGCTATAAGAAGGTGATTTTGACACATCTGTTGGTGTAAGCTGAGTTGTTTTCAGCGGATACGCTTTGCTAGCGTCTGAAGCAGCGCAGAGGCTATTGTTTTCATGAGTCAACTGGGGTTGACCAGTTTGCTGAGCTTCGACAGCTTCACATGTCTCATCTACTTTCTGAAGCTGTGCGAGATAACCTAGTGAGGTTGAGATCTCCTTCAGAAGCTCTTCGTAGATTGAGCTCCAATGGTCGTTTGGAAAGGTATCCCCTTGACCTTGCTTGAGTTGTACAAGCTTATCAAAATATCCCTTAAACTCTAGCCATTCAGTGATGACTGTTTTTAAGGTGGCCTCAAAGAAATATCTTATCAGCGATGGCATTTTTACCAACATCAGCAGTGCCGATTATGTCGCGGCGAAGAAGGCTCAGTTTTCGCTCCAGTGATTGAGCTTGAATATCAAAGTTTGCTGATGAGTTTTTCATCATAATGAATGCAGTCAAGGGTGAGGATGGCAGGAGAAGGCAGTAGAGGAGAGAGGGCGACACAAAATGAATTGCTCAGCTCAAGTGTGCCTTGGTGTAATGCTACACAGGGGATGCACAAGTGTTGGTGCAGATCCGGGTGTCGATGAGAGCTCATCGTGATGTTAGTATGTAATAAACATGAGTTCATGAGCAGCAAGTAGAAATGAGCTGTCTAAATTTTAATAATAACTAAAGGAATGGCAATAGAGATCATGTCACTCACTGGGAAAAATAAAACCAATCAAAAGGGGTACATGTAAACAATAAATATGTTTGATAACCAAAATGGTATTGATAATAGTGGAAATAGATGGCGAAAATCATCAATTATGAATAAGCATGGCCGATGCCCATCATTAAACAAATGGTCCTCCGTTGGCCGGATGATTGGCAACACATATAATATAAAATTGGTAAAATATAACATGCAAAATTAGTAACCTAATAAACAGCATGACAATTCTACTTTACAGTTCTGTTAAAGCAACTTAGTCATCATTAAATTGATATAACAATGTCTTTATCTAGAGATTCCATAGGAAATGTTTACTCAACACAACCCATATCAGTACTAATATTTTGTCTGCTTTTTAAAATAAAATATTGCAAATTTTACTATATTGATTACCATTTTAAATCTAATAATGGAGTGTAACATTGCTTACCACTTTATTGGGATTTTCCAAAAGTGATATTACAATCATAAGATGCTAGCGACTCTTCCAATCGAGATTATTACAGTGACTAATGTATAAGCTTCTGCTAACTTATGAACTCCAAGGATTTTATTGACTTGTATCGGTTATTAAATATTGATATTTATTAGGTAAATGTATTACTTTAAATAAAAAATTAAATATTGTTAGGTTTTTGCCGGTAAGGTCATTGGTTTTTGCCCATACCAGTACTAATATTTTATCTGCTTTCTAAAATAAAAGATTACAAATTTTACTGTATTGATTACCATTGTAAATCTAATAATGGATTGTAACATCGCTTACCACTTTATTGGGTTTAAATAAATAAACAAATATTGATATTTATTAGATAAATATATTACTTTAAATAAAAAAATTTAATTTAGAAAAATGCAAAAGAACTCTGATGAACTGATAAAACCCCGAAGCTTCTATTTCTGTCATCATAATACGAGTCAGAATAAGATATGAGAAAGGGAGAGTGGGAAATGAATTTGAATGGGCCCGATTCCTCTAAAATAAAATTCAAGGCGGGAGAAAAATATGGGATTCATTCGTTATTGGACGGAAAAGAAAATTGCTGAGGTGGATAATTCAATCAAATATACGGAGCTGGCTTGGAAAAATATTTTCTTTTTTTTTTCCACTTCACTTTTTTTCGACAGCCTTTACAATGTTGAAATTGAATGTGATTATTTCTTTTACAAAGAGTGTATGTGTTAATGAAATAATTTGATTGCGTTCGGCAACTTCATTAGTAAATTCTTAATTATTTATCAGAGACCGAAGACTATGGGGTGGAGTTCTTTTTTTAAATTTTCTTGTCTTACATTGCTATCGCTCTAAACCTGTGACATCTGATATGCTCATTAAAATTGATAGTTCGATTGTCCGAAGAATAATATTTGAGTGAAAGTTATTTTACTCAGTAAATATTAAATAAAAGCTATTCTAATAAGATGCTCGGTGCTCATTCGCACAGTTAAGGTCTGGCCACACATATCCGCACCAGATCCGCACCGTAGCAATAATACAGGTTATGTTCAGAATATTTTTAATTTAACTCACATATTACCTTTAGTTATGCCTAAAGTTTAAGCCACACATGTCAGACACAGGCCACTTTAGGCATAACTAAAGGTAATATGTAAGTTAAATTAAAAATATTCTGAACATAACCTGTATTATTGCTACGGTGCGGACATGTGTGGCCAGACCCTTATGCGGGTACTGTAGCCTACCTGCTCCGTGTGCTAACCTGTAAATTATTGTCGCCTGAACAAATTTTTCTGTCTTGTTCTTTTAAATAAATAACCAAATATATAATTCATAGTTTTTACTCAACGATTTAAAAAGTTATTTACACTAAATATAAAGAATTAATGGTATTATATTAATTATTTAAACATTGGTTAATGATTTATTTCCCTCAATTTATTAAAAATCATTATTCTAATTAATGCTCATACAAACCTTATTGCGGGGAGGTAGAGTAAAATGTCTTGTGTTCGTGCTGAGTTTCAATCCATCTGCAACAATAAAAAGAAACTACAGACACTAAGATATTAGGATAATAAAGCATATCTTGTTTTTATTAGTTTCTTAATGAATTTTATAATACATTGATATGTTTTCTTGAACAAGAAAAAATATTGTGTTTTCTCCTTTAATGAAGGAATCTCTTCCATGGTTTATCATGTATTTTATTATCACAATGTTTCGGGTTTTTGGCCCATCTTCCGTGGGTATCTGTTGTACATTTTTAACAGTCCATCAATCATTTACTGTAAATGAGTGACAATGAAATAGTCCACAACCATGAAAAATTTTTATTAAAAAGTTGAACGTGGATAATGAGGAAAAGACGTATATTTTTTTTATAGAGCAGTTGTATGGTATGTACAGACGAATAGTTGGTAGAATGTTAAAAATGTACAATAGATAACCCCTAGAAGACCGTGGTTTAGTGGTGTTTATTGCTCTCTTTACCTCTTATCTCATGAGCAATTTCTCAGTTGGATTCCCGACCAGTCAGATAATCGTGGCTTGCGGGTCAATAAAGAGACCTAAGGGAATTTCTTCACAACAATAGAGGCCTCTAAAAGCTAAAACAACTGCCTTTACTATTCCATTTCAATTGAAAAAAATGTTTTCTACTGGTTCATAAATGACAAAATTCTCGTGTCAAAAGGACTCCAGAGCCACCAACTCTCACTGCAAAAAACATTTCTTCTACTTTCATGAAGTATGAAATGAGAACTTACTTGTACTGATGTCTGATTATCAACTTTAGTGGCCAGCAAAGTTTTCCTACCTAAAATAAGATACTCATATATCAGCTGTTTGGACCCAGAGAGTACATTTCCAATGAAAATGCATACCTGTTGCGCTACCCCCTCCTTTCTATTAGGAAGAAAAATATATCCCAGTGAATTATTTAGGACACGTAGGTCTGAAATTACTGATAATAAATATGTATGTATACATTAAAAAGTCTGCAGATTTCTTTGAGGAAGGTTAAGGAATTAATAAAAAACACCATTCTGGAGATATCATGAAATTTACAAAGGCATACACTATATTTTACCAATGAACAATCAAACAATAAATTTATTACCTAAATGGGCGAATGATTTATTAATAGTTATAATCCCTACGGTTAAAATAGTTTGTTTAAAAGCATTTATTGGTATTTAAAACTGTATAAAATAATACATTTAGTAATTGTGAATACAAGATAAAAAAAAAAAAAAAATGACGTGAATAAACTTGAATAAAATTTTGAACAAACTACCTATCGGTAGCTCTGTAATAATAATTCTAAATTAGAAGATCCTGAGGCCATATTCTTTTCAGACGCCTCGGTGGGTTGTCAGGAATCAAGGAGGAAGCTAGGACGGAGACAATAGGGTTGGGGTAAATAGGGAATTTATTGTGAAAGGATTGGTATCTGGCTGGAGTTGGCCACGTCGGCGATATAAAAAAACAAGTTAAAATTGAAAATTATGACGTAATGTACTTATTCAAATAAATGTACGTGTATTTCTTGCAGTAAGATAACAATGAACCGAAGCTAAGGTAGACTACATTCAAATAACAATTTCTTAAAGTGCATAAAAAAAAAAAAAAAGGTTTATAAAACATGCATTCTCAAATTAAAATACTTTAATGAACGTGATGTGATTGAAGATTATACTCATTTGTTCGTTACTTTAATGTCAATTCGTTTGCGCGATCTCTTTTTAATGCCCATATTTCACATTTGGGCTAAATGCATTCACAAAAAAGGGGATAAAAAAAATACAGAAGCGGCGAGACACCTTACAGGTAATGTAAAGCTGTGAGCGGTACTACCTGCAGTTGGTATTGATGCTACACTCGCCGCATTGCAGCATCGGCTTCAAACCGTGTTCTCTTCAGTCATTACATGATCAGGAAAATAGGGGCCGATGGCATCCCGGGACCTATCTTTTTGCCCCCAAAACTCCATACAATGTCCTCCTTACGAATATGGAGTTTATAATTTTTCTGTTTGTTCATGAATCCTTTTAAGGAATCTCTACCAAAGTAGATTACGCCCTTCGGAACATTTGATCCCTAACAATCGTGGAAGTCGTTATGTTGCCTTAATTATAGTTTTTAATTGACATATAAAGTTTTGGAAAACTTGGTAGTTTAAAATAGATCTTTAAAGCCCAAAGATGAAAAATATGGTACTATTATTGTCCTAAAATTTGTTTAACTAACAGAAGAGGTTTTTCGGTAATGAAAGTTCTCCACCTCTAGTGAGATTGTCGTTTATCAAACGACTATTCCAACCTATAAAAAAATTTACCACATCATGATGATGATAAGACAAAATACATTAGTTTTATCGTTCCAAAATATAGCAGTCGAGAGTAGAATGACATCGTGCCCGCATATAAAATGAAACAGAAGACTAAAACTGCTTTAATCAACTCTTCTTAACTTAAAACGGATCAGTAACAGAATAAATAGCTTTTACTCCCTACATGGACATCCCATAAGATATGCGGTTTAGCAAAAGAAGGCCCGATTAAACCATTAAACGTAAATATATTACGTGAATGAAATATATATACGAAAAAAAACCACTTAATTCTGAACTCCACCTACCAACTGTTAACCAATATATTTATAACGACCGTTTAAATATTAATTTTTAAATTTAATTAAAACGGACATACCACAATTTTATAAGAATATATAGCTGACATGTCCCAGAATACAGGCTAAAAGAATTACATAAACAACCAAAGTAAAACTATAAACAAGGCAGGATAATGGTATCTCCTTCCCTATATTTGTATGTTATTTTTTTCCGACTATAACCAACTCATTTACTGTTTGCAAACTTCAAGCAGACAGAAGCAAATCAACAGGTATAGTAAAAAAACAAGTCCCAAAAATGATTAGTTGTGATTTTTCCATAAAGCAACATTTGTAACTGTTAGTGCGCGGAAAAGGTTCTGGGTATTTCGTTTGGAAAAGTCCTTCCGCTTCTGGAATAAGAACGATTCAACTGTTAGGAACACTCAGCAGTTGCTGGGTTGGGGGGGGGGGGGCAGTTCCGTTGAACTAAATCGAGGAGCAACAGTTCCCCGTCCAAACTTTGGAAAGAAAGTTTGAAACAACACTGTGGGCTCCTTTCACAATCCTTTTCTAATTTTTGATTATTTTTTAAAGTTTATCCATTCAAGATATTTAAACTTATCAGTATTTTTTTAAAACCCTTTGTTATAAATAATAATGAATGGTGATCACTTTATGAACCATAATATCCAATATAGATAGTTTAAGAAAAGTGTGGTATCGAAAGAAGTATCGGTACTCAAGTGAAATCGTACGTCCTTAGAGTAATTTTTATAGAAATACAGCATTTGTGATATCTGTCAGTACCTCTAGATACAAAAATATTCAAGATAGTCAGTTGCTACTAATTTCATTACCGTGGTGAAGGAATTTACTTAATTTTCCAATTAAGGTTTAATGATGCACGTTCTCATATGGAGTGTTAAGTTCAACCGAAAAAAAAACAGCCATCATTGCTAGGTTAAATTTTTTTGCAACTTTAAATGTATAGTTGATTTTTCTATGTCATAAAAATTGCTATGAGGGTGAAGGTGAAAAATAATTTCAAGTTTTAAGCACTTGCCCCACACTAATGGGAAAACTGCATTAACACAGATTTTTGTGCATAAACAGAAGAGTCTAGAAATCATTACAGAGCATTGATTATTCCTTGGGGAAATGAAAATTAAAGAACTTCAACCAAGCATTTTGCTCACTGAATGACAGAAAACGTGTTTATAGGGGCAATGAAGTTTGATCATATTTAACTCCTTCAACTCAGTACCAAAGCTAAATCAACAAGTCTGAATACGAAGCGTCCCAGTACATCTTGCAATAGAGTGCTATGGTAGTTTAAAGTCTGAAGTTACGAAGTTTGCACTTCATGCATTTGTTTTTTCGATATTTGACAATTACAAACTTTTCCATTTACATGTCTCAAACGCCATTGTTCAGTGTATAGATATTTAAATTCACTAAGGCATTGAATATTTGTGAAAGTACAAGGGCTTAATTTCTAGAAGTTTGCTAAGTTTAGGTAGGTAAATAATCACACTAGAAGTATTGAAAAACTGTAATTTTCTTAAAAAAAAAAATCATTAAACGAAAGAATAAGAGGCTAGAGGAAGTAAGGGAAGGGAAATTGGAAAGATTATAGTTGTAGGGCCCTATGGAGGGTGCGGAAGAGTTATATAGCTGGCAGCCCGCGTCCCCTCAGATAGCGCCTTCATGAACCAGATTTACATTTTTATGATCCTCCAGCCCTTCGGTCATAATCATAAAATCTTTAGGGCTAATTCAGCCCTGGGGAGATCTAATTTATTTAGAAAATATTCATTCTATTATTTACCGATACAATATGCCCTTGGAGTATTATTATCTTCATGACTTTTTCTTATTTTCATAAGAAGGATCATTATCGGAAAAAGATGAAATTCTTGTGGCAAAAGAAATATTTTATAGTAGACGAATTTAGAAAATATTATAGCTGAGCATAATATTAGTGTTATAGGACAGAGATGAGTATGACGAAGGGTTGTGTTGTAATTGGCTATTAAAATCTAAGATCTATCCGCGAATTATATAACAGATACTATAGTAGGACTTTAGATTTAACTTTTATTGGTAATATAAAATACTGGATGTTCATATCAAAGATACTTCTTACTAAGTCTGAAGGACTAAGCTAGAAGTTACTTGTTAGTTTTCCTCTAGAGTGGGAGAGAATTCTCTTTTCTAGGCTTCTAGGGTGGCCTAGACATGCATGTGTTATAGCAAAAAGAGGCCACGGCCTAGGGAGCAATAAACTTTATATATTTAGCAATAATATTGTGGAATTGACACAGCTATTCGGTGAGGACACAGTGGTGTCCTCCAGTATGGGGTCTTAGTTCGTCGGTCACATGGCGTCTTATGTGGCGAGAAGGGCGGAAATGGTGAACTGAGGCAACTCAATAGTTAATGTTATAGTCTATAACCAAAGGTAACAAAAATAATTATTAATACTAAGCATTGGCGGATCCAGGGAGGGGGGGCTGAGGGGGCTGCAGCCCCTCCCTTTGGAAATTTTGTGTCATTTAAAGAAAGAATTTGACTTTCCTTAAAGTAAGGAAGCAAGTTAAAGAACAAATAATATGCAGAAAAAGTGGAATTATAGTAGCGGGAAAGGGACATGAAGGTAAAAAAGCTCATTGGCATATCCAAATGAAGGGCTGTGGGGCTGCAGCCCCCCCCCTTTTCAATCGACTAGATCCGCCCATGATACTAAGTACTGTTTATCACGCGTTAAAGCATTCAAATCCTACTCAGCTCAATTCATTTTTATTTCTCACGTTTCTAGATAAACTACATATTATAGCACTGTCCTGCGCAACTCAAAAATTGTGAGATAATGGTATTGTCAGATTCGTTGTGAAATTATCCTTTCGATGATCCATGGGTAAGAAGTAACTAGTTATTTTAGTTTACGCTTTCCATTTAGACTTTTTAATGCTTTTCTATGTAGCATAGAATGAGAAATCTCACCATTTTTGAATTACTGCTTTTCTTCAATGCAGAACAGAAAAAAAATTATTATGATAAAAACATTTAATTTAATAATTGTTGAGATTTATTTATGATATAATTGAGATCTGACTGTAATATTGATAGAGAGGAGATTGCACACTAATATGTAAATTAATTATTCTATGACCGTACAACCAACTATCGCAACTCCTACAGTTAATATAGTAATTGGACTACAAAGTGTTTTAAATGACTGGTATGAAGGTGTTTTATAAACCACATAAACATTATACTTTATAAACTGTATGTTTATTTTTATTTTTCGTCCATTTCTTATCAATTTAATTTCTCTCTCTCTGTTATGTATGTATGTATATACACATAGAGAAATTGTAATATATTTAGAGAGACCCTAAGAGTACTTTTTAAAATAAAATTGTAAATAGTTCTTGTATAGCTTTGATTCTAAGAAAGTAATTAATTTTTGAATAATTTATAATGCTTATTAAATAAGTTCAAAGGGAGTGATTAATTTCTAATGTAGAAATAACAAATAAGCCAAAAAGAACGAAAAAAAAAACTATCATTTATTGATTGCTAATAGCACATGCTAATTAGATAACCCTACTAAAAAAAAACTCTTCAACCAATCGATTCTATCGATAACTTCTTTACATCCTCCCACCTAATTTTCACCTGCTTGAAAATTACATGAATTTACATCATTGAATCATATAAGGGGCTATCACCCCTCATCCACTTCTGGTCCTCTCTGTAACAACTCGATTCAGAAGACCACTCTTCTTGCTTATTCCTAAGCCAAAATGGGCCCTCCCACCTTCTGGATCCTACCAAAACTTCATACCACAGCCTCTTGAAGGCAAATCTGCTGGATTAATACCGGCACTGAGAAGCCTCCGGGGTCAAAAACCCGCTGAGAAATCGACAAAACGGTGTGTATCGTAAACTTGACAAATTTAATTTCTTCTTTCAACCAAAAAAAATTTAAATACTGTCTGTCTCCTGGGTGAAATCTGATCTGCAAGAAGACCTTCTCTATGTCTGCTTCAGAAGTATTAAAACCTTTTGCATTATTTTTACTATTTTTTATATTTTCTAAATTAGATATATTTACATCTTCAACCATTTTGGGATCTTCTTTATCTTTTCTAGAATTAACTTTTCCAGAAATAACTTTCATTGGCTGTTTAAGTGATCGTGAAGACGATCTTCTAGTAGAGGGTCTTCGTAATGGCGCTTCACCATTGGATTGTTTATTATTATCAACCTCACCATTTTGTTTTTTATTTTTTTGTTCTGGCTCTTTATGCCTAAAAACTATTTCTTCTTCTTTGTTCTCTGAATTTTCTTGATCTCCTTTTGATTCCACTGATGGCTGATTAGACATTCCTTCAGTTTCATTTAATCTTTCAGTATTACTTTTCTCAGATTCTTTAATTATATCATAATTTTCTTGATTTTTCTTTGCCTCTAATTTTTCAACTTCCTGTGAATTAGCTATGTTATCTTCCACTGAGGGAAAGCTTTCTCTCCTTTTCGCTTCGCTATTCTCTCTCGGATTAACTAAAGCTAACCTCTCCTCACTCTCAACCTCTTTCTTTAAAAACAACATAAGATTTCCCATTTGTGTTTTAAAGGAAGCTTCATGGTCTCTATTCGTTCTCTGCCACACCTTTAATATATCTGTAGGTACACACGATTCTATTAAAGGAAATAAAAATACGGAATAACTGTCACTTACTATGTTTAAAGTCTCAAGAGCTCGTAATTGAGTTTCTAATTTGTCATATAGAGAACCTAACCTCTCACCTTTACAATTGTTCACTAATTTGATTAATTCTCTAACGTAATATTCACTCAACAATTCCTTCCTTCCGAACCTCTCCTTCAATGTCTCAAGGGCCTTTCGATAATTTTCACCTGAAGGAGGAAAACTTTCAACTAGACTACGTGCTCTGGAACCAGGTTCTGTAGCCTGAATCAAATATTGAAATTTTATTTCGTTAGGAAGTTTATTATCTTGATCAATACAAGAAAACTCTGCCCAAAATGATATCCATTTCGATATTTCGCCATTATATTTAACAAATTCTAATTTAGGATATCTTATTACCTTATATTCCTCTGATTGAGGGTAACCTCCATTTTCATGAGTAACAATTTTACTTTTATTAAAACATTCAACCTTAGATTTTATAATGAAATACGTGGTCTCGTAGGCCTGTAAGGTGTTCAGTTCTATGGTATACTTCTCTTCCAGGTGCTCGTCTTCTTCATCTGCTTGAAACAACTGCTCGGCTATTTCTTCATCTAAAAGTATTAATTCGTTGTGTCTTTGTTCTAAAACTGCCCACTTTGCATTGATGGTCTCTATGTCACTTTCTTCTTCCGTCAATAGCTCCTTTAATTGCTCACAGCTTTTGGTAAAAATTGTTCTCACAACACCCCTTTTCTTAATCAGCTTATTCATCATTTTACGAAAAAAATTCACTCTTCGAGAAAAAAAGGTCCTGTCACGGTCGCCACAATATTAAATAAGTTCAAAGGGAGTGATTAATTTCTAATGTAGAAATAACAAATAAGCCAAAAAGAACGAAAAAAAAAACTATCATTTATTGATTGCTAATAGCACATGCTAATTAGATAACCCTACTAAAAAAAAACTCTTCAACCAATCGATTCTATCGATAACTTCTTTACAATGCTTATAAGTGAAATTGTTTAAATACCTGGTTAGGTTTGAATTTTATAATAACATTTTTATTGAAATAATTTTAGTATTTGTGTATTTTAAAATCTTATTACTTTTATTTATTTGTTTAAAAGTTTAATTAAGATAATTTAATAAGTCATTAAATATTAATGAAGGTAACTAATACTTGTTTTCATTTAAATTTTAGATATAATATTTTTATCGTTAAGATAGCCTACTTGTTTATTCACTGTAAATAGTTAAATAATCTTTTTATTTTGATTGATTGTACTTATAATACAGTACAGGAATGTAAAAGAATGACATTATGATTGAAAAACAGATGTGAAAGAAAATGTAATTTATTGTACCTAATTCAAATTGGAACCAATGCCTCCGTAATTGTGTAATGAACAAACGGCAACTACATTTCCAAAACATTACGGACTTATTTTATTTAAAATCTAATTTAAAGGAGAATTTGTTTGTATTTTGTCTTCTTTTTGAAAATAATGGCTTGCAATATCAATAAAATATAGCTTAAAGATACCAGGCCCTATCTATCCAACTATAACAGTGCAGGGCTTGGTGGTGATTGGTTAATTGTTTGTCCCTTGATGTATAAATAGGGCACTTCTGCCCAGCATTAATTAATCTTGGTCTAGTCTTTGACCTTGGCGGTCTTAGGCACTCTTTCTCTTCTTCCAGACCGGTAGCTTCTGTTGTCTCTAGGATGTTTAGAGAGAGTTGACTCGTTTTGTTTATTTATTTTCTCCTTCCTCACCCCAACTACCAACCCTATTTCCTTATTCCTTTCGTAGAAGGCTTGGCTTGTCGCCGGTTTCTACAAATCCCCTCTGCATTGCCTGGCCGGTGGGGAGTTACCTCTACCTATTACATACCTGGGGGTTGTTCTCCCAGGGCCTATATATACTGATTGTCTCTTTAATACAGGACTCTTTCCTCCTTGCATAGAATAGCGACTTAGAGCGGTCAAGGCTCACGTTTCTCCAGTAGAACTATCTTTGTCCACCTTTACCTCTGGAGGTAAGAGCAAGAATCGCTCTGGCAAGAATATTCCTTCCGGCTCTGGGGTCTGACGCCTCGGAATGCTTCCTTATATCTTACGCCTGTAACATTGGTTGTCCCTCTGTACAGGCTCCCTTTTGTTTTCTTCTTGCTTAGATAGCGCCCTTAAATCACCTAGGTCCATGCTTACTGCCAGGCTGGGAAAGTATGGTACCCAGTAGAAACTCTTCCATGATCGGCACAGATGAGACTCAACCAACACCTTGTTAGTCTCCTTTTTGGTATTTTTTGTTGTGCCAACGTTATTGTGCCAATGTAAATTGGTTTGGAAACGTTTGGGAAGAGTCCTTGTGAGAACATATTATTCAGAAATAAATAAACTGATATATAAATATTTGAAAACCTGCCATAACAAAGAGTAATCAAATTGTATGTAAATACAAAAATATTTACTTTAAAATTAAACCTTGCATTAAAAGTGAAACAGGACGAAGTAATATAAAAGTAAAGGTTGAAATAATTTAAAGAAGGGAGAAGGGCGGGCTGTTTGTTTAGGTTAATTTAATTTTTTCACTGACAGTTAATGAAGCTGGATCTGCAGATTTAAGATTTTCATCCTCTCCCTTCGACCCCCCACCACTCTGGAAATTAATGTGATTAAATGCTAATGGTGTTGATTCAGCGTTTGTCCCTTCTCATCGCTGCGGTTTTTAACTTCTCTTATCCTTAGAATATTTCCGTCTAAGCCCTATTATTCTTCTCACAGTAAGCTCTTTTTAAATAAAATTTAATTAGTGCTGTTGAAAAAAAATAGTAGTTTATAAAAAACATTCTTTTTATATCGCCCGTTTCCTCGATTATAAATCAAGCTTGTTGACAGAATAATTTGATGAATGGTATATTTCAATAAGAGATTGTTTGTGTGCTCCATAACCTATTACTGTTGTGTACGTGTTAGCCATGAATGTTTTGTTATCGCCAAGGCCTATGCAGACGATATGTCAACCATTGCGACGGAATAGGGTAGAGGCAAGGTGAAGATCCAAGTATAGGGGTCGTTAGGAAGATATTCGAGCTCATCATTTTAACTTGGGTATCAAGGAAGTATGATCAGGAAGAGTGAGAAGGTAGCCTTTCTTAGGATGAAATCAAGAAAAAATATTGAGGTCCTTCCTCACTTGAATTAAAGGGGATTATAAGGATTTACAAGATCCTTGTATTATAAGGATTTACAAGATGTAAGTAAGCTACATTCTCTTCGTGGAGCAGAAACCTCACGTAGCGGAAGAAGAGGCGTATGACTATCGTACAGCGATTATCTCTGTAAATGCTCACGAAGGCAAGTGACTTAGGGTTGTCCAATTTACAAAGCCTCAAGGGCAAAAAAAATCTGGTGCGGTGCGCGCATCACACAACTTTCACTTACCACTCTTCTTTTTTACTAAAATAAATAATTTTTTTTTTAAATACTATACTTAAGTGCTACCAGAGAGGGAATACTAAACTTTCTTTCGCAATGAAAATTGTTTTCTTTATTATTGGAAAGTGGGGTCAGTCATTCATAGAGTGGTGTGCCAAGAATGAATTTGGTCCCATTTTCTCTAGGAGTTTGTACTTTCCAGGGATTCGTTTGAATTCTTTTATATATATAAATATATTTTTAGGAGATTATATAAATAATAATCGAGTTTCAGACTGAACGATCAAGTTTTTCGAGGATATATCGCAAATAAGAATCGATAGAAAGGGTTAATCACAACGGCCGATATTAAATTGGAAAAAGTTTCAATTTTTAGTACCTTAGTATTTTTCAGAAAACGACGGCGATTTTATCCTTCTATGGCAGCAACACGTATTAATGCTTTATTAAAGTCAATAGGTTACTTATGCTCCAACAAGCTCTTAAACATGTTGGCTCTTTTCGCATGCTCAGTACGCCTTGTCTTGTTAGCAATGATCAGTTAGTAAAGGTGTACTGCGCAGGCGAAAGTTGCCATCGTGTTTCAAATGCTTGTTGGTACATATCTTTGATTAATTAAGAATCGCCATATGATTTTTTCCGATCGACAATATTTTGATAACAACACACTCTTCGCCTTCTCTCACAATGTTCACTCTCGTCTTCTTTCTAAACAGTTCTCTTTAGTTTTCCATTGTAAAACAAAACTAAAATGGTTGTTTGTTATTCTTTAAGTTTTGAGTTAGTTTTAAGACAGTTGCGATTAGTACCATGGAAACCATTAGTTTCTGTTAAATAATCTGAAAGTAGAAATCATTATTTTCTTGGTACTCTAATATTTAGCTTCAGCTGCCTTCCACCATATAATAAACTTAATATTATTAATTATTAGTTATTAATTTTTCTCCCTTCTTCTTGAGACTATCCAATTGATAAAAATGTGGATTAGGGCGACCAATTAAGTCTCAACACTATATTTTTTCGTTAGAACTTTATTTATGCATACGTTTGGCCAATTCGGCCATCATCAGTGCTAAATGTGATTGATGGTAAAAATTGTTTTCTAAAAATCCACCATCTGTGGTATGTCTTAAATAATTAAAATATATAGATATCTGCTACCCTGGTCCAACTACATGTTTTTTTGAAAGTCAGAATGAAAAACAGGTAGTTGGACCAGGGTAGCAGATATCTATATATTTTAATTATTTAAGACATACCATAGATGGTGGATTTTTAGAAAACAATTTTTACCATAGATCACATAGAATAGAATACCAAAACAGACAATAGAAAACCAACAGCTAAAGTGGCTTGGCCACGTTTACCAGATGAGGAAGAGAAAGAGCCAAGGAAAGTCATGGAAGCTAGACCCACTGGAAGGATGCGGATAAGCCGTCCCAGAATTTCCTATCAAAAATATATCCAGCGGATTGGAGGAAGATAGGCAAGGACCCTCTATAAATGAGGCAGCTTAGCAGGGACCGAGAGGCATGGGTCATTGGGTAGCGGCTCCCCGGCGCTAGGTATGACGTTTAGAGGAACACAAAGAAAAAGAAGATATTGTAACAGCACTTCAACCTCATGTCAACAAAGAGGAGGTTACACCAAGCAGTGTTGCCCGGCCATAGGAGGTTAACCAGTGTTGCCCAGATATGTTAATTGAACATTACATAATGATATGCAAGGCATTAATTAGGGTAACCTAACATTACCTGGTTATAGTCGTAGAAGCTGGTGGTGAATGTTGTTTTTTTGTACATTGATTCAATTCGGTTGTGTGGACAAGTTAAAAACCTTTTATTTCTCTTTAAAGTGTTTTTTTATTTATTTATTTATTGTTACAAGCAAGAAGAAAAGTTTATTTTTGTTTCAGTATTATTTTTTCTTTAGTTACTTTGAAGTTTCAATATAGTGTTTTCTTTTCAATTTGTTTTTATTCCTTTTATTTTTCCTACCAACACTAAAATATAAATTGAAATATTCATCAAAGTATATATTTAGTGTAAAAGATTGGTCGAATAGCTGCGCCCACCTGCGAACTCTAGTTCAATAGCAACCAACCTCATGAGATAAATTAAAGACACAACAGAAAGTTTATTTTACGTGCATAGGAACATTGATGACATTTTTAGTCCTAAATTTCGCAGGTTGGAGAATATCTCTTCAGGCGAGCGTGTTTTTTCCTGTTCATTAGAAACATGTTAGCTGTTAATGTTGTTAATAAAGATGTTTACACAACAAAGGTAGAACAGTTATTGACAAAAAAGTTAGAATCAACAATACATCACATACTTGATATTATCATGTGAATATAAACATTAACACCCCCTCTCAATATCAAGCGTAGTGATAGCTAAGTCCAATTCTTGAAGTTAGTTCCTGGAACTTCTTGTAAGGAACCGGCTTGGTGAGAATCAATCAGCTTCATTCTCTTCAGAAGGGCAATAGGTTATCAGTATTTCATTTATCATAACCATGTCCCTCATAAAGTACTTTCGTATATCTAAGTGGTTAATCCTTGCGCTAGCCTTTTCACTTTCTATAAATTTGATGCAACTTTGATTATCCTCAAAAATCCTAGTCGGATAATCTTGCACGTATCCCATGTCTCTAAGAAGCATTCGAATCCAAATAGCTTCCTGTGTTGCCATGGTAACTGCCATAAATTCCGCTTCTGTTGAAGATAAAGCTACAGATGTCTGTTTCTTGCAGAACCATGCTTTAAATAGATAGCCGCTGGATGATTTTCTGTCTCCTGTATCCCCTCCCCAATCAGCATCTGCGAAACAGGTTAGAATCATATCTTCTGAGGCTCCTAACCTTAGCTTCATATCTCGAGTTGATTTCAGGTAGCGAATAACTCTTTTGACCGCATTCCAATCGCTTTGAGTAGGCTTCTCAACACGCCTGGAAAGGATTCCTACTGCTGAAGATATATCGGGTCTTCCGATCTATATCTATCAGAAGGGCCCTACCACCCGGTCACGGCGAGAAGACCAGGAAGCGGAGACCAGGAGGGCTGGACCTGCCAGACGACGGAGGAGGGACCATCCGGACGGATGCTGACCGGACGGATGGAGAGGAATGGCCGGATGGAGGGCTGGACATCCACCCGGCGAAGGAGACAAGCTGCGGCCCCATCCTTAAGGTGCACACCCGTGCACTGGGCTGCACCATAGTATCTGTTGAACCCAATATTGTTCCCAAATTAAAGATCCCAAAGAATTGTACATTAAGAGCATTAAAAAAAATAAAGTGTATTTTATTGGTAACGGTGGGCGTACGTATACCCAACGTATCAACCCACCGCTACCGCACCCCGTATGCCGGTAACGGCCAAGAAGGGGGAAAAAAAAATATCGGGTCTTGAGGTAGTTGACAAATAAAATAGCGAACCAATAGCCTGACGATATCGTCGATTAACTGGAAGGATAGGGGAGTCTCCAAATTGATGTGCCTTGAAAAACCCTTCATCCATTGGTGTCCGTATAGGTTTTGAATCTTGCAATCCGTAAGTCAAAATCAAGTTATCTATCTTCCCATTTTGGTGTATAAAAAATTGAACATCACGTTTTTCAACTTCTACTCCTAAATAATTTGACACCTCTCCCAGATCTTTTAATTCAAAATGTTTTGAGATCATAAAATAAGTATCATTAACGCTTTCGTCCGAGCCAATACAAAGAACATCGTCAACAAGTATAATCACGTAGGTTGGTGCATCTCCAGTATTTTTGACGTAAAGGCAGGAATCAGCTTCACTTCTAAGAAAACCAGCTTCTAACAGGACATTATTGATTTTCTCATTCCATTTTCGAGCTGACTGTTTCAATCCATACAAGTTTTTTTGTAATTTGCAAACTAAATGCTGCTTTTCTTCTTGAATGAATCCTTCAGGTTGCTCCATATAAATATCTTCATCCAAATCTCCATTTAAAAACGCCGTTTTCACGTCAAAATGATGAACAACTAAACCTTTTGTAGCTGCGATTGTTAGTAAAATCTTTATCGTAACTGGATTAACTACCGGTGCAAAAATTTCGTCATAATCCTCACCATATTTTTGTGAAAATCCCTTCTCAACCAACCGTGCTTTGTACCTTTCAATTCTACCATCAGCTCCAAATTTGGTCTTGAAAACCCACTTACAGCCGATCATATTTCTTCCTTTAGGCAACTCTACTAAATTCCAAGTTTTATTTTTTTCAAGTGATTTCATCTCTTCTTTGGCGCAGTATCCCATTTTTGTCTTTCACTGCTTGAGTTCACTGGGACTGATTGCCAAAATTATATCTGATCTATCTTTTCCATCAGCCAACTCCCATTCCAGTGCTGCTGCTGGCTCACTAGGCTTTGCTATCATCCCCAGAGCATAACCCAGAGAATCGTTCTTGGTAAGCTTCCATCTGCATCTTCCAAGTGTCTTAATTTTCCCTAGTTAGGGCTTCTATCTTCATGTTTATTGCACTCATTCTAGTAAAAGCTTTAGAGATTGAGTCTCATAATCTGTTAATAAAGATGTTTACGCAACAAAGGTAGAACATTTATTGACAAAAAAGTTAGAATCAACAATACATCACATGCTTGATATTGTCATGGGAATATAAACCTTAACAATGTAGCTAATAAGCTGTCACGGGTCGCAATAAACGTTATTACGGGCTGCTGTAACTTGAACAACCTTGCACAGCTCTCATGAGACAGTGCAACTGCAACCGGAACGATGCCCTGGCCTTACTTTGATTTCAATTCTAACAACTTCTCTATTAGGATTTGAGATTTGATATAGTTGTTTTAATCATACTCATAAATAATAGTTTGATTTCGCTTAAAGAATCTATAAAAAAATAAATTATAAGTAGCAGAACAAGTTTGATATTTATTTTTCCAGACAAAGGCTCTTGGATCGGCAAGGATAGACCGATATCCGCAAGGACCCGGAATGGCACTAGAGCTGGATCGAGCCGCAACTAGAAGACTTTGCCTAATCCCCAGAAGGGAGGGCCGATAGCACCTCCCCCCCTCATCCCCTCCTGCATAATCAACTTTATTACCAACATAGTTTTAGCGCACCCCAACTCCCAAACTAAAATTCTTTACACAACTTTCCTAGTTCCGACTCGGTTCAGTTAGTCTTTAAGTAACCTAAATTTCTTTCTTTACAGTTCTTTCTCGAAACTTCCACCCGAATTAGGCTAAGTGTTAGGCTATAGCTTATAGAACCTATAAAATGAAGTTCCTTTCCCGACTAATAAAATTAGAAACCTTTCTTGCTTTGGCCAAATATATTTCAATTATTTTTAATCTTTCATTTACTCCGCAAATCATTAAAAAATATTCTAGAGCTTATGGTTTTCATACGGAATGAAATCAGAGCTCTTCTTACATGATGCTTTCACGGAATTTAAGGCTGTGATGAATCATCAACAAAGTAAATTGCTCTGTTAAAAAATACATCAATAACCTAGAAGATTGGGTAGAGATGATCATTCTCAAAAAAAGACGTTTCTATATATACTAAAAAAGAATCTCACTATCGGTATTATGAGCATAGCGGCACTTTTCCTAATGATTCAAATTAATATGTTGTAATATAAATTTAAATCTCATTAATTAACTCAACTCAAATTCTTGCTAAAAAGAGTCATAGATCATAGTTAAATAACCTATGAACTTATGATTAAAGTAGAGATATGTTTCGATATATCTGCTAGATTATTTCATACGAAAGTCGAAAGTTGGGAAGCTATTATTCGGATTGAATTTCATAAGTTATGCAACCTGCTTCACAAAATTACCTTGGATATATAACTCGTCAAACAGTATTACGTAAAACTTAGAATTATATTACGATAAAAGATCTCGCTGATTGCGAACATACATACACCCCAACAAATATAATCACACACAGGGGAGGGCCCCCTAAGGCGGCCCTGATTGATTGCAGGGTAGTGTTGGTGAGGGGGGGGGGGGGCGGGCTGCTCCAATAAGCTCTCACCCTTTCCAATTAAAAGACCCCGACGGGCCTTCCATATAATTATATTTGCTTTTCATTGACATCTTATTTACTCTTACTTCTTTTATCGATTTATTTTCTTCTTTTATTTTTTCTCCCCCTCCCCTCCAATCCCTGAGCTCTCTCTCTCCTCTTGATTGCTTGTCTTCCTCTTTCGCTGATTTTGTGATTCAAGCACATGTGTAAATATTTTTTCGTACTCAAGTACTCGTAAATACCATTGATTTCACCATGCTTGGAGCTAATTGAATGTTTTTATAATACATAAATTAATTTAATCGAGTATCGAATTTACAAATGTTCGAAAAAAATGTCATCCTATGTGAGTAATTTTTTGATTCAAAGAAGTGTTTACAACTAATTTATGCAAGTGGTGGGGTACGGAAGGGGGGAGTAATTAGGCGTCCAACTGCATGGTTTTTAACGCCTTTTTGCAGTATATTTATTATTTCTTTTGTTTAACTTTGTTGCTGTGTGTTGTTTCTATATATTTGATTGATATATCTTGGATACAATATTTCATACTTTTGTACTTTAAAGGCTAACCTAACTTAATAGTCTATGATTTATGATCAAGTTAAAGAAATGCCAGTGGTGAAAAGGTACAGAAGAGCTTGTTTCGATGAGTCTCTTTACTGCAATCTCGCACATAGTTCTATTGATAGTCATGAAAATTACGAACGTTTGTACTATTTGGTTAAGTAGATTAAAAAATACTTTTTTTTTTAGCTTAAATTTTTAGAGAATTAGATATTTATGTCAATATCCACGAATGTCACTATATTTATATAACGCCAAAAGTAAATTTTATTTTAGTTTTTTCCAGGTTCTGCATTTTCGTTAGTTAAAAATTCGTTCTAACGTCTTACAAAGGATAAATATTTTAAAAAGGAAGAATTTAGCAGAGCTGCTGTTTTGGGAAGGAGATAGAGCAGGAAGGGATAGATTCTATCGATCCCCACTAGAGCCCCCCTAGAAGGCCGCTGATTGGTCAGATATAAATCCAGCCGGTTGGCGCTGAATAGGAATGTCCAATCAATTTATTCTCCCCCCCACCTCCTTCCTCATTATTGCTTCTTTTGTCCCTCATACGTATTCTGCTTCCTGGCGACCGACCTTTATTCTCATTCATTCCTTCCAGTGGTTCCTATCATGAATTGTTGTTTCCAGGTTAATAAAAATAATTAAAAAAAAAAATAATAGGTTAAAAAAATAATCGTCAAACATTCTAACATAATGTATGATAATGATTTATACTTATTTTTTTATTTCGATTGTAAATTTTTACCATTTTATTTACATCAAATACCCAACATGTGATAGGACCAGGCATACTTTACACCAGCAAAGTATGACTGGCATGATTATGAAAACTCGGACGCTTCAGGCTATGAATACCTTTAGCCATTCATTTTCACAACCAATTATTGCTTGAGGGAGCGAAATACTCAACCACGCATTGTTAGGAATTATGGAATTATCCAAAATTCAGGAGCTTTGATGAAATAGGCGTAATTTTGTTTCTGACATAATACATGAAAACAAAACTTTTTTGAATGGTAACAAATCAAATACAAAGCAGCGAAATTAAAATCGTATAATAATAGTTTGGATACTTAAATAAAAATGTTTGGCTTTTCAAAAGAATGTCGTTGCAAAATAGGATTCGCAATGACAAGTCTCAATACTAAAAAAAAAAGAAAATTTTTTTTCTCGTTTATTTCTTTGTGTCCCGTTTCTTTATGTTAATTCTTTTTAAATGTTGTTTTCTTTTTGTTTCGAACAGCAAAACAAACATAGACAATTAGTAGCATTATTCTTCTACCATATTTTTATTGGAACACATAAATGTCCTCGGTTTTAAAAGACAGAGGGAGAATATTTGCTATTTCTTCTAGCTCGTTGTGATGTTAGTAAGTGCTCAGTAGGTACAATTTTTGAAAACTCTTTTAAATACCTTTTTATAAGAGTACCTGCGATGTGGAAAAGATTACCGGTATTCCACAACACCAGCTTTACCTCATTTGAAATCTTAAAATACGTAGACGTTTCTTGAATAACATGCAGACTCAGTGTTTTTTTTTTCTGTTTTTTTTTTGTTGTGAAAAATTACAATTATATAGAAAGTTCACAAAACATCTGATTTGTTTTTCACGATATGACCTGTAGTTTCTGTAAGGATGCAGAGGATTATGATTTTAATAATTCGTGTTAAGAATTGTAATGGTAGTGTTTTACTAAACTGCCTGACATGTCATTATTTCCTCTTTCAGCCATCTCATTCGCTGGTTGTCAGCATCTTGTTTTTGAAGTATGTATATGAATTAGCGATTCTATATTTTAAAAGAAGTTTCCAATAATTGTGATGCCAAATAGTGAAGCAGCAAATTGTTACATATGTTTTCCCTTAACTTGAACTGATGGTACGGTCGTTGACTCTTGCCTTTATATTCAACAGCTGGGCAGAGTAGAGAAGCATAGCCGGGAGCTTTCAAGTTTTAAAAGCCTTATAACGCCCGCTTTAATCAACCGCAACAAAGCAACTTCTTAACAAGACAACGCCCCAGCCCATCCTTAGCGTTTGCTCAAGAAAAATATTACTTTGTGGCGCTTGGAATTTATGAATTTTGATTTTTTTAATCTTTTGTACATTAGGTACACGTAAGGATTAAATTACGGTTGAATTTTTTGTAGAAACAATAAGCAAAAAAATCTTGCACATTTGATGTATAAACGACCATTTACAGGGTGTTCCAAAATATATATATGCAATTCTATATCTAATCCTTCCAATTTTAATTGAATAGTGGTCATCAAGCCTAATCCATGGCCTGGTCATCAGCCTACTTTCTAACCAGAAAATGACTTTTTTAGTTGATGAGGATTGAAAAATAAAAAAATTAAAAACTATTCTTACCTGTAACACTACTCATATTAATTGTCAAGTCTCAAATCCCGTCAATCATCAGATTCAGCATGGAAGTTCTTAATATCAATATAAAATATGGAACCAATAATGTACAATATTATTTCCAATTAATGAATGTTAAAAGTTGACAAGGTTTGAACTATTATTTTTCCTCAAGTATATACAAAAAATAAGTTGGCTTATCTGCACCAGAATTATTTTAATAATTTTTTTAAATACGTAAAATATTACTGTTAGATGGTAATTTTGGCCAAAACCTAGGCAGGTCATTAACGCCTGAATCGCAAATTTACTAATTTTATTACGTTTGTTTTTATATTATTGCTTATATCAAATCAAAATTAATTATCGTTAGAATAGCTAATTTACTAAAAATTAATATATAAAACTTATATTTAGGTACAAAATTTTTATTTAATCTTATAACGATTCAGTATAATGAGTAAAGTAATGTGCTCGTAAAATGTTTTCTCAACTTGGCAGAGTGAATAGTTTGCTGGCGATGTATAATAAAATACTATCCTTGAACCACAAATATATAAGCCTCATTCTGGACCAAATTAACGAGGGACTTACGCCAGAAGATCTTGCAATTGGATAACTTTCGGGGTTTTTTTTGCATGCATTAATGTAAAGTGAGATACAGACATTTTAGCACCAAAACTATGCTTTTATCTCAGAGTGCTTTGTACGAGATGCAATCGAATTCAACATGTTTCTGACCATCTTGATTGAAAACGGTCGTCCATAATGCAACCAAAATTGTATACTTTTCTGAATTCTGTACTGGTTAGTATAAAGATTCTAGAAATCTTCTAAATCTGTGCCATTAATAGAGAGTTCTCGAAATAAGTGGTGAGTGATTTTTTTTTTTTTTTTTTTGCCACCGCAAGAGTGCATGTGATGGCTTTATAGAAACTGTTCAAGAGGTAAGGCATCAAAGTTAGTTTACATCCCCCATTACTAAACAAATTTGAGAATTTATAAATACAAGCATTCCTGGAATGCAATTCTGAGCAATGCAGTAGAAGTGAGAGAAAACTGAAACAAGACTTGATGAAGCAAACACTGTAAAACGAATGCGTAAAATCCATGCAATGATTACTGTATCTGAAGCGCAAATGGACACTAAACTTGACTTTAAATTTTGAAGAAAAAAAAACAAAACAGAGCAGCCTGTAATATCAAAAACATAGTACTGGAAGTTAATAATGCAGCTTTTTTAGTGTACCTATGAAAATTATTTTTACATTGTTTGTTTTGCTTAACGTTCCTCTATGCTACTAAGGCGATGCTATAGTGGGACTCCTAAGGTGTAATTAGGATAGGGATCTTTAACGAATACCTGACATCGCACAGCCCTGGGATCTCCATTTTACGTATAATATAATTTAGTATATAGTCTTAAAGTATATAAAAAACACAAAAAAACAACAGTAAAATATGACACTTGTTACAGATTTAACTTTAATGAGTTTTGAGATATGGCAGAAAAACTATTTCAATACCACATCGTTTATAATTTTTTTTATTTCAAATTTTCAAGCCGAATTATAGTTTATAAATTATGTTTCTTTATATTAATTTAGTTAATCAATTATTAGTAAGTCAATTAACTAATGAAATAATTGACGAAATTTATTATGAGTATTTCTGTACATCATTCGTAAATAATTTCTGTAGACTTTACTTGTCGACCGTTCAAATCCAATAATGCTGACAAAGAAGGGAGCTATCTCCCCACCGCAGGCCCCTGGCACACAATGCACCTCGCATTCATCCGTGCGTTGATATAATATGAATATATTTCTATTATATTGTCTCAACTTTATGAAATTGATTGAATAACTATATTCTGAACAATAGTTAGGTCGGTGACAAATGATTTATAAATGGTAAACAAGAAACATGGCCTATATAGATTCAAACCTTTAACATCTCTTGCTGTTTAAAATAATTAAATAAAATTAATTAAATAAGAATACGAAAGTGTTGGTGAAAGACCTACAACATACATACAAATATTGTTAATCTCTTGAAAAAATTTAAAAGGCAAAAATCTATTGGATTCAAAAATGTCAGCATAGCCATGTTCCATTATGTTCTACAATGGGTTGGAGTAGTGGTTTGTTGCATACAAATAAGTACTTACGGCGAGATGAACGATTGAAACGAGCCATGCAGAATTTTTTTTTTTTTTTTTTTTTTTGTTTGTTTAAGGACAAGTCGACCATTAAGGTCATTATCGTCCAACTCCACGGTAGTTCTTTGACAATTTAGATTAATACTGTTTAACAATTTAGATTAGTAGTGGTTAACAATTTAGATTAGTACTGGTTAACAATTTAGATTAATACTAGTTTTTTGACAATTTAAATTAATACTGGGTAGATAGATACAATTTAGATTAATACTGGAAGGTGGATAGGACAATACTAGAACGATTTAGGTAGAGTTATTATTATGAGATTATTATTAACTTATAATAAATTATTTTATTTTTCAGACAATATTATCGTCACTACTTTAAGAAGATATTAATATTTTTGTAGTATTTTTAAATAAGATTAATCAGTTTTGTGGCCCTTAAAAATTGAATTAAATTTGATATGGTAAAAGGATCGTTTCCCAGAAGTTCACAAATTTGTTGCGGCAGCCCATGTTCCTCTCTTTGTTTTTCATAAATTAAGCATTCACCTAAAACATGATTTACAGTGTTTCTTACTCCACAAGCTCCACATATGGAGGGGGTCTTTCCTTTCATTAAATATTCGTGGCTGAATCTTGCATGTCCTATCCGCAGTCGGGTTAGGGCCACTTCTTCCTTTCTGTTTCCAGAAAATGAGGTGCTCCATGGCTGAACGCTTCTTTTTAGTACCCTTAACTTGTTATCGGTTTGAGCATCCCATAATGATTCCCACGATGTCCTAACAGCGTGCTTTAGTTTGAGGCTTAAATCCAATGCGGGGACTTTCGCATAGCGGATGCCTTCTGTGATCCCTTTCTTAGCTTCTCTGTCAGCTTCCTCATTACCTTCAATACCGGTATGACCCGGTATCCAGCAGAAAACTGTGCTGATGTTCATCCTCTTTAGGCTGTCTATCTTCTCGAAGATGTGTTGTACGAGTGGGTGTGTAGAATATAGGTTACTTAGAGCTATTAGAGCGGATAGGGAATCGGAAAATATCACGATTTTATTATTACCTGGTATAATTATTGATAGTGCCTTATAGATTGATAAAAGTTCTGCTGTGAATATACTGCAATCTGAATTTAGCGAGAAGGAATGCGTCTGATTGTCATAGGTAAAGGCAGCTCCTACTCCGTCTTCATTCTTCGAGCCGTCAGTGTAAACATGTGTGGAATCAGTGAGCTCATTTTTAATTTTTTGAAATTCTTTTTTAAATACTATGGGTGGAGTGTGTTTTTTTATATGTTTCACTAAAGATAAATCAATTTTTGGCTGTGGTATGGTCCAAGGCTCCTTGGTTGATATGGTTTTGGGTAATATTTCCGGGATTCTTATGTTCAATTCTGAGAGGGAGGAAAAGACTCTTCTGGGATAGGATTTTCTTAATGCGTTACTGTTTGGTTCGTTGGTGGGTGTCATGTATTTTAAAAGAAGGTCGTTTAGTGGATGCTGTGAGGATATTAAAGAAATGTAGTATGAGAGTGATATGATTGTTCTTCGGAATTCAAGTGGTGGTTCTCCGGCTTCGCAGCAAATGCTCAAAATAGGGCTGGAACGGAAGGCTCCTGTGCTCAACCTTAATCCACTGTGGTGTATGCTATCTAACATCTTGAGAGTTCTGGGGGATGCAGATCCATAAGCCATGCATCCGTAGTCGAGTTTAGATCTAATGTAGGCTCGGTACAGAGTTAACATGCTTTTCCTGTCACCGCCCCAAGACGTGTTGGTCAAGCATTTGAGAAGATTTAGTGATCTTAAACAATTTATTTTAAGTAGTTTAATATTTTCAGTCCAATTTAATCTGTAATCAAAGGTGAGGCCTAAATAACGTACGGAATCCTGATTAGCAATGACAGTATTTTCAATTTTAAGCGTGGGTAGTGGTAATGTTTTTTTCTTTGTAAAAAGTACGCTGACGGTTTTTTTGATGGATATACGGAATCCATGCGTTGTCAACCAGTTATTGACTCGGTTCAATATTTTTTGAATAGTTTTATATAGTTCCGGGATTGATTTTCCTGCACAGTAAATTACCAAGTCATCGGCATAAAGCATAGACTTGACCGGTGTTTGTATGATGCTGAGTAGTGGATTCAACGCGGTTGAGAAAAGAGCTGCTGATAACACACTTCCTTGTGGAACGCCATTCTCCTGCATGAAAGACTCCGACAAAGTTGAACCGTTTCTCACTTGGAAAGTTCTATTTTTTAAAAAATTGTCTATTAGTGCCAGCATGTATCCGTCAATACCTATGCTCAATAAAACGTCTAGTATTTGCTTCTTCCACACTCTATCAAATGCGTTTTCCAGGTCAATAAAAACAGCTAGGACCTTCTCCCTATTGTTAAAAGCTTCATTGATGTCCGTCTCTAGCCTAACTAGGTTGTCCCTCGTGCTTCGACCTTTACGAAAACCGCTTTGCCATTGGTCGAGTGATCCTCTTTTTTCAAATATCCAGTTTAATCTATTGATAGCCATCTTTTCTAGAAGTTTGCATTCGGTACATGTTAATGAGATTAAGCGGTAGCTCTTGGGATCGTCTGTTGGTTTGTCTCTTTTCAGTATCGGAATCGCAATTGATTGCCGCCATGAATCAGGGAATAAGCAGTTGGTGTAAATTTTATTTAGATATTTTAAGAAAAGTTTTTTGTTTTCAAAAGAGAGGTTCTTGATCATGCTAATTGTTAGGTTATTGGGCCCTGGGGAAGAATCATTCCTTGAGGCTAAAGCAGTTAAAAATTCCGAAAAAGAAAATGGGTTGTTTATTGGTGAAAGCGGATTAATATGTATAGCCAGTGGTGTTTCTTCTTTCGCTTTTTTGATTTGTATGAATTGTTTAAGTTGATTGGCATCGGAAGTAATGAATTTGTATTGGGATCCTATAGTATCGGCAATGAGTTTGGGTTCAGTTATTATATTATTTCTATCTTTTAGTAAGGTAATCTGTTTAGTATATCCACGTCCGGTGATTTTCTTTACTGCATCCCACATTACTTTTGAAGGAGTATTCATGTTTACTTGCGTCAAGAAGTGTTTCCAAGATTCTTTTTTCGCTTTTCGTATTATGTACCTGGCGTTTGTTTTAGCTATGTTATAATTTTCAAGATGATCTGTGCATGGGCAACGTTTAAACTTTCTCAATTCTCTTTTTCGAAGTTTTACAGCAGACTCACACTCCTTAGACCACCAAGGGACAATGATTTTATTGTAAAAAGGTTTCGTTTTGGGAATGGAATTTGATGCAGCGTTGAGGATCGTTTCTATAATTGTATTTGTTACTTCGTTAATATCAGATGATTCAAGAAAATCTTTAGGAAAGTTGGCTTTTGATCTATAGGAATCCCAGTCCGCCTCACGAAGTTTCCATCTGACAGGTTGCTGCGGGGGGATATGCCGGTCTATAAAGTCTGTAATAAGTGGATAGTGGTCACTATTATAAAGATCTTGAGCTGCCTTCCAGGTGCTACGTATTCGAAGACAGGGACTTGCAATAGTTAGATCGATATAGGAGAGGCTACCAGAAGTTGGGTTGATGTGGGTCGGATGATTATTATTTAAGATTATTAGGCCACTTTGATCCAAAAATGATTCTATGATTCTTCCCCTTGTGTCTAGACTAGATGAGAACCAGAGCGGGTTGTGGCTGTTGGCATCTGTTAATAATAATAGTGGGGTTGGTAGTTGGGAGTACAAGTCAGCTATTTGTTGAAGGGAAAGTAGTTGGCCAGGAGGTAAATATAAAGAGCATACTGTGAATGAATAAGGACTGTGGATTCGCACTGCCACTGCTTGAAGCTCTGTTGAAAGATGGATATTAGTGGATGGAAGATCTTTGTCAACAAGGATTGCAACGCCTCCGCATGCAATCAGGCCACCCGTATAGTCAGCACGGTAAGATGCAAAATTTTTGAAATAAAATATATCAGAAGGTTTTAGGTGTGTTTCCTGTAGGGCGATTATATTGAAGTTAGTATCTTTGAATAATACTGTTAAGTCGTTTTTATGAATATTAAGACCATTTACATTCCATTGCAAAACACGCATATGGTAGATTTTATGTACAGGAAGGAAACGAACATTGAAAATAGTTGTATAAAGATATTGATAAAGTTAAAGGGTAAAAGTAAAAAAAAAACTGTTTGAATTACAGGGATTAAAGATTCTGTTTTATAAATATTTGTAAGTGGTTGGCTCATTTCTTTTTAACTTTGGGTTTAGAGCGTTGGGGAGTGACAGCATCCTCCTTACTATTCAATTGAGGTGTTTTGCATTGAGAGGAAGTACTTTGTTCACTTACAATGTGGTTTTGGGTTACCGGTCTATTTCTTAAATTAGTAATCGATGCGGGTACATTTGGCACAACCATTGACGTAATTTTGTTCTTATTTGCATCTATAGAAACAGTATCAGTATTATTTGTAACTTCCTTGTTATTAATATGTAATGACGAAACAAGTTCTTCTTGATATTCAACGTTATTAATATTCAAAAATGATGACTCAATTTTACTTATTTTTTTAAATAGAATGTCAACTGTATAAGTTAATTTGTTTATTTGTTCGAATAAAGATTGATTAAGGGAATAGGTTTCAGCAGGAGTGGGAGCAATTGGAGGAGTGGGGGGAGATGCGGTGACTTCTGCCAGAGATCTGGCATGAGACGTCACGGGGGCTGCTTGTTGCCTGTTAACAATCAATTCTGCTTGGCGATAAGAGACCTTATTCTGGATTCTAACTTTTTCAATCGATTTTTCCATTTGATATACAGGGCATCTAGTATAATAAGCTGGATGAGCTCCTTGGCAGTTCAAACATTTAGGGGGATTTGAACAACAATCTGATTTGTGTGAACTTTCTCCACACTTCGCACAATTCATAACTTTACAATATTTGCTTGTGTGTCTATATTTGTAGCATGAAAAACAAAGCGTAGGTTTGGGCTCATACTCTCTTATTCTTATAGACAAGAAATCTAAAAATATTCTTTCAGGTAGTTCGCTTTTTTCAAAGGTCAGTACCAATAGAGGAGTTGGTTTATTTACATTATTAATTTTCTTGAAAATTCTTTTTACTTGTACTACCCCCTGATTTTCAAGTTCAGAAATTATTTCCTGATCTGTGCAGTTTATTAATTCAGGTATATAAACTACACCGCGTGAAAAATTTAAAGACTTATGTAGTTCAAAAGCTATAGGTATGCTCTGGAAAGATTTTATATTTTCTAAATTCATAAAGTCTTTTTCGTTGTTCACAGTTAACAGGACTGATCCATTTTTAATAAACTTTACCTGGACTTGTGGGCTATAGCTTTTAATGAATCTACATACGCTAAAAGGGCTGAAGTCTTTAAAAGTTTTGTTATCCGTATTATTTTCTAAGCGCATTACAACATATTTCTTAGACCACTGTCCCTTGATTTTAAATAAATTTTCTTGAATATCAGGCGGTTTAGCCTCAAGCGCGTCCGCCATTTGGTCGACAGATATAACGGACCAGAGAGACAAATATTAAAGTACTTAACAAACTAGGATTAAATTTGATATTTTGCATGCAGAATTGATGATACAATTGTTGGATTGTTGGAGGTGCAGTTAAAGATATGGCCGCAATTGCTACAGCGCAATAGAAGTTGCGCTCTTGCCTCGTGTAACCTAGAAGAGCTCTAACTAGCTTACCGCAACAAGATTTATTGGTTCCTGGCGAAGCAATTAAACGGCGACAAGCTGCTTTATTGCCGCAGACTTAATATCGCCTTGTTATTATGTTCCCCAGCGGTCACCGCATAGCTTTTTTTTTTTAGTAAGTTCATCTATTTAGGGATAAGTATCACGCACGGGGTTTTTCGTGTTTCCAAAACTAAAGAAGAAATGTTATCAACAAAGTATGTATTTCAGGCCTTACAGTTTAATTTACAGTTTAAATAACACAAATTTAATAATTCCTGGAAATAATAATTTTAGTAAACTGACTTTCTCATTTAATTAAATAAAATAATGTACCTATTTCATACACCATCCAATCCGTTCATTACAATATCGAGTATTATTTTATATAGACAAGTTTCGACGACTTATAAATTTTATCGACAACAGTGCGTCCATCTACCATACGAACCATGATAGGTACCGATGGGTGTATTACACTTAAGACTAGATGGCCAGTTGGAATAATGGTATAATTTGGCAATTATCAAATGCAAGTATTTGATTTTCTCATATTATATTATATTATATCGTATACATATGTCATTGTATGCCACAATAGCTAGAAAATAAAAACAATTAGTACTTATGACTTTTGTTATTTTTTTATAACAATGAACCATCGCAAACAGGAATTGCAGGTAATGAAGCAGCAGACAGGGCAACAAAAGAAGCAGCAATTATGACTGGCCCAGCACTGCAGATATATGAACCAGGGAGCTATTGGGAATCCATGTGGTCTCAAGTCCTCTCACTAATAAACTCAAATCCATTAAGCCTACAACGAAGGAATGAAATATCCCCCAAAGAGGGAACCGAAGAGAAGAGGAAGCACTAACTAGCCTTTGGAGAGGTCATACGAACCTCACGCATATTCACACCTCATTACCAAAGAATCCCAATCAGAATGCACTGAAATCTACAAAACCCGTCCTACGCTTAAGCACGTCATAGAAGATTGCAGCGGATATAAAAGAGAATTTACAAAACTGAAAAGATGAGGCATAGCACGATAAAACCCATAAAATAGATATTCATAATTAAAAAACTATAATAATACATACAACATTATAATATAACATATTAATTCATAGTAAATATTACAAAAGTATGAGAGCATATATTACAGTAATATCATAGAGTAATGGAAGGGCTTAGTGACCGCATAGTTGATCGCCCCTGGTTAACCTTGATACCCAATTACTTACAACCAGAGTTGGGCAAATTGTAATCAGAATAATGATTTGTGAATATGAAATCATAAAACAAATGAAAAATGAATAACCATTATCCATAATCAGTACGGAGTATTTTTAATGATTATTGAGTGTTTATGGTATTCAATTGAAATGAATAATGAATAACTAAATACCAATTATTCATTATTCATTTCAAATGAATACCATAAACACTCAATAATCATTAAAAATACTCCGTACAGATTATGAATAATGGTTATTCATTTTTCATTTATTTTATGATTACCAATTATTCATATTCATGAATCATTATTCAGATTACAATTTGCCCAACTCTGCTTACAACTAACCATTATTCATCAAAAAACGGATGCACAGAAAACGTGGCCTAGAATCCCTCGCACGAGAAATATCTCCAACTAGGCAGAATTTTATTTCTAAATATGATTGAAATACTTATAAATAATACAATATGTTTAAAAATATAAAATATTAATTGAAAAATAAAATCAGAATTAATAGTCACAATCATATATTCTTGAACCAAATGTCACCTTGAAGAATATTGTCAAAATTATAAGAATAAATAACCTTTTATTAACTTGAAAAAAATATCGGCTTAATCCTTCAATTTTAGAGGCATCTGTTAGAAAATGGTTTTGGAATCTAGGAAGTAGAGCGAATATGTGCAATTTATATACACAGGTAATATTTAATACCTACTAAAGAATAGTGGTCTTTTGCAAAATGCTAGAGGCATTCCACATGGGATATAGGTTATTTTTTATTGAGAAATTTTACAATGGTTTTACGACTTAATGTCTTCACCTGAGTTTTTATCATTTTCTGCATCCCTAAACACCATTACTATTTCAGGCAATTTCATTTCTCCCGAGCATCGTCTCCATTCTTGAATTAAAACATTGGACCAGATCCCGGTTTATTTATGCTAACCAAGTACTAAAAACCAAGTACAATTTCAGAGAGCTTTCACAATATTGGACTATCTTATTTTATTTTTTTTTTTTTTTATATCTGATATCAACAATTCCTCTATATGTTCTATCTTATCTTGTTGTAAGTTTGTTTCGTGCATAACAACTAATTTCATTTAAATTATCTTAATTATATTTGAAAATATAATCAAGATGAGTAAAACGTTCCTAAAATTCTACTTTAGGAATTCCATGAATGATAAAAGAAGAATTATACTTTTCTCCCCACAGTATATTACTAGCTTTATTATACTTTAAATTAATTTTTATGTTTAACATTATGATTCGAATTTAATTTATTACATACTAAATACTAACAATACTGAAATAAACGCTAAATTCAAACCTCAAGATGATAAATGCTTTCAATAGAATTAATGTAAACATTATTGATAACCTAAGTTTCTCAAATCCAAATAAATGAAATGTATTCTGAAATCTATTGGTTAAATTAGAATTTCCATGTTTCTTTTCTTTTTCAAAAATATGAATATTATCAAATTATTGCCACAATCTTACTCTTGTCTCTGATTTATTGTAATGCTTGGTAGGATGTTGGTTCTACAATCGAATAAAATTTATTTGATTTCCCTTCCATAGGATATATGTGTGTTTTAAATAGTTGAAATTTTCAAATTTATAACTAATATGTATTCAAGAAGTAAATGTGAGCAGTAGGCTAACAAAATGTCGTAAACTGACCTGTTCGAAACTATCCACTAATAATATATTCCATATTTAGGGTCATTTTATTTCCAAGGCCTGGGTAGATTATCAGAAGATAATAAGGGAGTAACTTTGAAACAAGTAGATTTGAATGATTCATCAGTTATATGAATCGGGCCAAGCCGGTGAGATACGGAACGTTGAGATCTTTGTGGATTTTATTTTTGAAAAAATGAGGTGCCTTAAGTGTTTTGCGAAGGATTTGGGATTGGGTAGATATATGATGGTTTAGAGTCCCCAAACCAAAACTCCATAAGTCCAAATAGGAGGTATTTGGGTAAAATAAATCATTATCATGTTTTTGATAGTAAACTCCTTCCGTTTGTACCTTAAGTTGCTGTGCGTTTTCTAGTTTCTGTCTTTTTGGAATTTATAATTATTTTCAAGTTGTAGACCATTCCTCTGTGTTTGTGCTATGCGTGACTGAAGAGTTTGGGGTGTTGTTAGTTGGTACTCCCCGTGAGGTCAACTTTTACAAACCGGAATATCTTTACTTTAAGGATTCTTATAAATGAAAAAAAAAAATCTGCATTTTTTATTTTATGTAGCTAACGATGAAATTTATTAAAAAAACACAAAAAGTTGCTTATAATGAAACATCTATACATCATCGTAAAAGTAAGTATAAAAAAAGCTTTTATTCATAACTTTATTTCAACTTCATTGAAAACATAGAAGAAAAAAAAAAAAAAAGGAGGGGAAAAAGTCCATTTATTGGAAGGAATGGCGGGAAACAGGAAATTAAAGGAGCGTGGATGTAATTGAAATACAAGACCTCTCGGTCGGGGATTGAGCAAGAATTAGAAGCTCTGGTTTTTCAGGAGATTGTCTGTCACTTCTTCCATTACAGTTTAGTTTTGTTTGTTTTTACAAGAGATTCGGTAAAAGGCAGGTCCAAATATATAACTCACTCAACTATCACACCTAGCGGTCTAACTCATCAGCTTAAACCGAAGGCATAGTAATGCTAAAATATATTAATTATGTACATATTGTAGATGTAAAATAGACCACAAGAAACAACATTAAAAACTAAAAACAGGAATAACTAATGTTGATTATGAGCTCTTTGTCCCGAAAAAAACAAACAATCATTGTAGGGTGTTTAATTTAATCCTAGAATACTAATTAAACTGAATCATTTTTCATTTGGGCCTTTTTTACTTTACCCACACCATTTACTTGTTTCTAAAAGAGTGATTTTTCTTAATATTTAATTAATACTAGTGAAGAACAGATGATTAAAGTAATGTATTTAACAAGCTTCAAATGTAAACAAAAATGATAGTTTAATATAAAATACAATAACTTTTAATATACAATACAATAATTTAATATACTATTGTATTGTATATTATATTATACCCTAAATTACAATTCGTTGAATTATTCTTTTAGGGATCCAATATGCTTTTAAGGGTTCAATATCTTTTATTTATTGTTTAGGGCCATTTGGCCCGCACATACAATAGATACTTGCAATTTAAGGATAATGTCAACAGTCGGTCAAGTTTCCAGATTGTTTTTATGGACCACGGAACATGGCTCAACAATTATACGAAAGCTGGCGGAGGAACGATTCGTTAAGTACACACCCGCCGGTTGGAGCGAGCGGAGAGGAGAGGGAGGGGGCACAAGAAGCGACTCCAATTAAAAGCGGTGGTAGAGAAGCTGATCGATAGGGTACACCCGGACCCGCACTCCTTCGTCCATCTTTTATTTGATTGCCACCGCCTCCTTCCAATTAAATTATTCCATTGCAGTTCCTATCCAATCCTACAACGATGTAAATTGCTTCAGAATCCAATCCTTTATGTCTTTTCGAAATGATTTATTCGTAATGAATAATGTATTTAGAACATTTTGCACTTTCTTTACCTTTTTTTTTCTTCACATTTTGAATTCCAATACTTTAGGATCATTGCTTAAATAGAGAATAGCGTAAAAAAGTGAGTAGGAACGGAACTGGTTCCATGTATTCCATAACATGATGTCAACATCAGTTTTAAATTTTATTTTTGAAGAGGAATGATTTTTAGTTCTGATTCGGCAGGGAATCGAGACCAGGTCCCCTGCGTTACATGCGCGGTACAATATCTACTGCTTCACGGATATCGCTCTCAAGCAGAGGCAATCTCCGCTCTTCACTGATCCCCTTTCCATGATATCGCATATTTTTTGCAAATTTACACGTGGTTGACAATTAGTCCAAGTAGCAGGCCCACTGATATTTCGACTATTTTTAATATCTAAATATTTATATAATATATATATATATATATATATATATATATATATATATATATATATATATGTTTATTTTTGAAGAGAAAAGATCAGCCTCGGGACTGAGTCAAACCCGGCGTAGTCTCTCGCGTATGAAGCGCGTTATTCTTCTACTGCGCTACGAGGTCGCATCCTAATCAATCCCCTCTGGATGACTGATCCCCTTCTACCGATCTCGCTTACTTTTTGGGAATATGTACGGAGGTGGACTATAAATATATGTATTTTTGTATACATTTATATACTAAATTAATAATACTAAGAACAGCAGCAAAACTTGAACTTTGTTTTTCCATTTTATCATTATTATGGATTTTATGTTATATTGTATAGATTTTAGGTTTTTATTTTAATTTTAATATTAATGACATTTGTAGCGTCGCTTCTACATTGGTTACTTCAACAATTGGTGGAAAAGCAAAATAACAAGCAAGTAAATAATTTCATGTCATCAGTAACGTTATATCTTATAAAATTATATGTTATGTCAAAAAAATATGTCAGGAAAATAGGTCGATCAACAGCATCATTTCTGAAAATATTTCATAATAATCATAATATTTTATGTAATAATAAGTTGTAATTAATTAACTCTTAGAGGATTCATACAAAAACATATAGACATAAAAGAATTGATTAGCTATCATTCAACAAAAAAATATGAAGATAAAAACTGTGATAATTTATAAGTTAGATTAAGATATAATTTATTTATAAAATGTTGGCCGCAACTGTAATAACTGCGGCGTTGGAGCCGGTATCCTGCAGGCGCTGCTGGGAAAGACGACGCTAGGAAATGGTACTCCCCAGGTCGGGAGTAGTGTTTTCTCTAGCCAACACCTGTTAATATTTTATAGGAGCGAATACAAACGCCTGCGCCACCCCTTAAATTATTCATTTTTTTACGGGAGCTATGGGGAACCATCTCCCGGTGCAATATCTTTCTACAACCTGGGAGGAAAATATTACTGATCTCAACAGACCCTGATACATCACCCTTCTATCAAATATTCATTCTAGTACTTATACAGATTAAAGATTCTATGATCCGTATCTATACGTTTATTCTTGAAAATAACTGAAAAAAATATCAAATATTCATTAGCCTCCTCCACGAAAATTTAAGCTTAGTGATACTTTAAAACTACATTTGAAAATGTATTGTATGTATTACTAAAATAAAAAAACATTCGATTTATAATTGATCCCCTTAGTCTTAGTCCCTTTTTGTATTATGTACGTAAACTATAAATATAAAAAACAATGACTTCTTCAGACACATTCAATGACGCAAAAATCCAAAATAAAAAAAAAGAATTTTTTTTTTATAATAGTGGAGGATGAGGAACTGAAATTAGGGTTGAAACGTCGCACAGTGCGGCAGCCAATGGACAAATACCGAGAATTGCGACTATATTTGCCAGTTTTTTTTCCGTTTAATACTTACATAGTAGATACCTCAGTTTTGTGGAATAGCAGTTTTAAATCAAATATTATAAAATCGAATGATATAAATCATTAAAACATGATATATACATTTATAGATGCAAATGGCAGATCGCAAATCATTCTCAACGAAATAATTTCAATCGAGTTGGCCCTTTTTTTATTTTTCGAACCCATCAACTTCAAACGAGTTGTCATTATCGAAGAAGGTAATTAATATTACTACTTTCCGAAAGTACCTTTGAATAGGTTTTCGTTAGTTTATTTAAATAATGTTTTTTTAATATTAAAAAAATTGACTTTAAGTTAAAAAAAATTTTATCCGATCCAAAAAAGTAAGTTTCCTGGATATTTTAATTTTAAAAAATTTATAAATATACCAATATTTTCTGCTTTTGAATTTCTTTAATTGGTTCTATGCATACACAGCGTAACCTAGGTTTAGTTCGTAGTCGAAATAGCAAGATAATCTTTGACAATTCAAACACTGAAATCATTGGCTTAAAGGGAGAACTAATAGCTATATTTCAAATGATTTTTAACTTATCCCCATTTACATCATCTGAATAGAGTATGCCTACAAGCAGCGTCCTAATTTTTTAAAGGAATGTTAATATATGCTCTTTTGGTGATTGAATTAAAAATCAAAAATTGAAAAACATGTTAATAACGACTTTTGTCTACTTCGACCGTACATGCGCCACTTTGCTTCGGCTCAATGAAATATGTAGCATCTACTTATACTTAAGTGTTTTTTTTTTTTGTTTTTTTACCAAACTCCCCAACCATTTTAACTTCCTTAAAATATTCCTAAACGATTTTCAAGAACACTTATTCAATAATTTGTGTTAATGTATAAAACATAAAATAATTTTCCTTAAGAATGCACTGATCATCATTAACATTAAGTAGTAAATAAAACATAGTTTCATAGATGTGTTATTTTTACATAAAAGTATTTAAAATACATAGTCTTTTAAGGAGATAAAATAACTGAACACAAAAGTAAAATAAATTATCCCAACCAAAATAACATCGACACGACATTCTGATGCTAATACAATCCGAAAAAAGATTAAACATTGTTATAAGAAATATGAAAACTTGCAATTGTAGACTAGGCTGATTTTGACTTGACCAGTGTAGGTTTTTTTGTCGTTTTTCTGCTCCTGAAAAGTACCGGTTTTCACATTCGATAATTTGACGTGGTAGCGACATTATTACTAACCAATCCTTATCAACTAATTAGAAGTACAGGAATATAAAAACATCAAATTTGTAAAGATATGAGAATACTTATTATGTCAAACATTTACTTTCCTAAGTTTGCAACCTGGAATGAATGATATAATGAGAATCTTTTTTGTTTAGGTTAAATGGATGATCCAGGATTCGTTAGCCTATTTATAGCATTGCAGAGAGCAGGTACTAAAGGTCGACCGCAGTTGGCCGCAGGTCAAAAGGTCATCCCAGTGCCTGGTATCGCTCTCAGGTGGTTGTCGGGTGGTGTGGACCGTACCTAAGTCCTCAATAAAATTCGATATAGAGTCCGACACAAATTAATTATTAAGAAAAAATGTTTGTTTTATAATTGTATGCTTTTCTTAAGAAATAAAAAATAATAATAACAATAATTATCTATAAATACTTACTCCGGTTGACATAAAAAGTCTATTAAAAAAAAAATTAGATTGACCGATTAAATAATTTGTAGTAATCGAAATAAATATTTCATTTCAAGCCATTATGCCTGTTATGATTATTAAATATAGACGATTTTTCAAAAAGTCTTGAAGTTATAAAAGAAAAATAACCGCCCTGTTTGGGAACAATATCTAATTGTACACGCAAAGAATAGACGATAAATTAACTATAATAAAATTCATGGATAGAGAATATTAAGGGTTTATAGCTGCCAGGTATTAAGAGAAAAGGAAATTACTTCGAAGATGGGAGTGGGAAAAGAAAGTTGTAAAAGTATTCTTTATAGTTGGCAATCTGCCTAAACGCTTCCTCCGTCTGCTTCCCTTTTCTGCCTTATCTCTTCTTCCTGTCTCCCTTCGCCCTTTGTAAGCTAGGGTTGTTATGATAAGGGGAAGAATGAGTATTGGTTCCGTTAGCAAAAAATTAATATCTGTCTATTTAATCAATATATAAATCAATTTATTAATTATATATTTTACCTGATTGCTCCAAATAAATACAAGAAAATACTCTTATCAAAGGCTGTGAAAAAACAAACAACTTAAAATGCAGTAAGGTGGTAAACCAGATTTTCTGCTTATTTTGAAGTGTTTAAAAAGAGGCAAAGATCTGAGGTCACCTGTGGTGTAGTGGTTAGCATTGCAACCTACAATACTGAAGGTCTCTGGTTTACACCCTCGGTGGCCCTAGGATTTTGTAAGGGGAGTAAATATTCCTTGGCTATGCCGTCCTTCGCATAGAACGTAAAAAGGAGGTGTCGAGCCTGTACGATTTCAGGTACTCTTTAAAGATCCCTATCCTGATTATACTCGGATATGCTAAATTTAGGACTCCCATTGTATCGTCCGATTAGCCTTAGTATCATAAAAGGCAAACAGGCGAAAACCAACGTTAAGGGGAAACAAATCTTTTAAGTTACTTAAAATATATTCAATCATCCACGAAAAACAATACAAAATTATTTTTCCAGATAATTTTGGCAAATTTGATTGTTATTTTATTTTTTTTTTTTTCTCTTTTAAAAAAATATCTCTCGTTTAATAAAAGCTATCTCTCGTTTTAAAAACCATTACCCATGTTCTTCGTTGACATAAGTAAATCTACATATAATGAAAAAATATTTGACATCGAATTTATTCACCATACTCACGTAATAATCGAAGAACCCAGGAAAAAGAAAATCATTCTCCAGTGCATACGATGCCATCAATACGAACACACAAGAAGTTATTGCATTCACGCACCAAAATGCGTAAAATGTGGTCGAGGCCATCAGAGCACTGAATGCACAAAGCCCAGAGAAACCGCAGCAAAGTGTGCCAATTGTGGAGGGCCACATCTTGCTAGCTACAGAGGATGCCAAGCTCTGAAACAATTGAAAGCATCCAGGAATCCAAGAAAACATCCACAAATCAATGTCCCTCCGCCGATAGATAAGTTTCCGCCTCTCCCACTCCCTGATAAGCAGCACCCTGCAAGACCAATTAGTAAAAGGATACCACCCCGACACCAATAGGAATCTTCAGAAAAGAGGAAGAGAAACAATCAGCCGGCACAGCTCACTGAAAATAACTCATTACCAGATCAACTTAGTGGCTTGAATAACCTTATACAGTTAGTGGCTTGAATAACCGTGTACAGCCTCTTTTTAGCCTTCTACAGCAATTATCAAAGGTCGCCCAAACATTATGTACTGGCCTACCCGATAACACCTATTGAAAACTAAAAGGGAGCCGGTGATTTCCCTGCCTAAGTGCAAATCAAGACGAGGAAGAGGTGCCACTGGGCAAAATTCTTCCCCAAGCCTATCATGCCAATATTGTCTCATAATTTCAGCAAATTCACTGATTGTCTTTTAGTTACAGGCGTGAATATAGAAATAAAGTTAAAAAAAAAATATCATAAGTTATTTAAACAAAAATAATTTGATATAACAACAATGCTACAAAAATAACATCATAAGTTATTTAAACAAAAATTCTGGGACTAACCTCGATGGTTTGAGATCTCAGTATCCCGGACTATACCCTTGATAGAAGGATGACCTGAGTCGTCCCATAAAAATGAAAAGGAAAACTTTTAATAAACGACTTAACCTATTTCACCGACTTTTTTCTAAAAACTAAAACTTAGACAAAAACTAAATACGTATACATACTTGCTTAAAGCTACAAGGAAATACTGTCCACATACTTTCAATATGTTATTGACACGCACGGATATACAAATAGATTAAAAAAAAAGAATAGATTTTTTTTCAGAAATCATACGTTTTGGTTTTCCTCAATTTCTCTACGGTGGATCAAACCGAATATTTGGATAAAATATGTGGATAAAAACGTATTATTGAATTCTAGTTTAGGATCATCACTCTTTCGTGGTCCACTTAAGATTAGGTATTGAAACTGAATTAAAGAAGCCAATCTCAACATATTGTTAAGTGAAATAAAAAATTCATTAACTGTCACAAATTCATGCCTTACTTGTTAGGAATAATGATTTTTTTTATCTTTTAAAATATTATTAGAGATATAAAAAGTCCTGCTTAAATAAGAAAAACACCTCAATAATTTTAGCATGGTAAACATAAGAAATATACTGAAAAGACCATTAGAAATACTGATATTGTAATATGCATGTCAAGAATTGGTTAGCGCCGTACGAGAGGAGGCCTACAGTACCCGCAACACAAGTAAGAATATCAGACTGTATCGATCGCCTTGAAGGGGTACTGTTGTTTCTTCGGGGCTCACAGCGTACAAGATTATTTACATCAATATACCACAAACTGTCATAAGATATTCTGACTATTGTTTTTAGGAATACTTTCTTTATTATATTTTTAAAAACTTTTAAACATGTAACACCGTGTTATCTATTTTAATATTGTAATAAGTACAATATACTTAAAATTTTATTGAACTATTTAATTATTAACAAGGAGTCTTCTAGTTTGTTTGTTGTACATTCTTTTTAGAAATAAATAGCGATTATTTAACATTATACCAAAGTTTTATGATATGCATCACATCTGGACATTTAATCTACGTAATCTAGGTAAATTGCTTAGAAGATCGAATTAGTTAATCAACAGGTGTGAAGATATCGACATTTTTTTGTTGTCATGTAAGTGTATGTTGAACGAATGACTGTGGTACATGTTTTTTTATGGCACGTGATCGCTAGCGATTGGAATTTTCTATTTATTCATTTGTTTGAGAATAATTTGAAAATAGAACGTTTTGTCACAGCTATCATGGCTTCTTAAAAATTTTCTTATTAATAATTACCAAAAATAAAAGATTTTGAGGGATCAACAAATCAGTAAAAATTTTGGAAGCCCCTTAAAAAATAAATTTTAGTTTATAAGTTAAAAGGTGAAAAATACCAAAAGAAAAAGATTTTGTTACTGTTGTGAGTGGATTCAAAAATCAGTAAACGTTTTAGAATCCTTTTAAAAAATAAATGTTTGTTTGCTACTCAACAGAAAAAAAATTAAACCTCTTCACCGAACTACTAATTCGAAATACCTTAATCAGGAAATACTAACAATGATATAGACTTTTTTAAAATGCTAATCTACAAAAGATGAAAAATCCCATGACCATTAAATATGGAACAAGTTAAATTATTATTTAACTATTTGTATTTTTGTAAATGCTGTTTACTTCTTTTTACTAAACTATCTTTTTATTTAAGTTCTCATTTGTTGTCCAATGCATCTCTAGTGACAATTAAAGTGCACACTATTCGGCGGACCTTTCAATCTGTTATTTCTCGGTAAAATGAAACGGGAAAACCAAACAAACTTAGAATTAAAAGAGTAGAGGGATGCTTATTAGTTCAAGTTGCTTCTCAGAACAAACCTTGAAATGTAGTTAACTACCTTTATGCGTACTATATAATATCGTCTATGTCCTAGTATAATAAAATGTATATATATATATATATATATATATATACATTTTATTATACTTCATATTCCATTATTTTAAAAAAAATATTTTTAAGAAAAAGAAATTAAGCTCTAGAAATTTAGAAGAGAAGAAATTAAGCTTTTAAGAATATTAATTTTATTCTTCATACTTAAATATAAATATAATATATAATGAAATACGAAAAAGTAAATAAAAAATAGTGAATTTACTGCGTAATTATAAATGTAAACAAGCACTCTAGTTTCGATAAAATTTGAAATACTCCAAAAAATAATGGGTTTCGTGAAATATTAAAATTCGTGTTCCGAAGCACTAAGTATTAAATCAATCTTCCATAGTAAAAAACTTGTAACTTATTTCTTTAATTTTTCTTATAGATATTCGCTCGAAATATCGAGGCGCATTCCCTAATTAATCCTCCGGGGCTAACCCCTATCGAGTCGGCCCATATATAATTCATGGGAAACTGGCCCCGTCCTGCGAGGGGGGTTCAAATATTTACGGTACTTGTAAATGAAGGCTACCTCTCTCCGTGTGGCCCGATAGCTCCAATAAATTTTGGCTTCTACACTCCTCCAAGGCAGAACGTTAAATTTTAACGATTAGCACTTCTTTCAATTCTGTACCTTTATTCACTCCTCACCACCCTTTCCAATCGAATTAAATATATATTATTAAACCTACTTAGAGAGACAAATGCATGAACTGGAAGTATTTTTTACGAGGAATTCAGCATCTAAGTTGAAAGTTTCAACGAGCTTTTCGGATTAAATCCGTTTATGTGCGCTTTTGCGGCGGTAAGATTCCATTAACTGGATCATAGAATTCTCGCTCCAGCTAATTCTTTTCTCCTTCAATCCATCCCGTCAATCCTAATATGTTGTTTTGGTTATTTTATTTTTATTCATTCTAATTACACCTCCACACAATCTGTACGGTCCATCCGATCCTCCTCAATTAAAGCTTTAAGTTGAAGTTTGTCCTTATTTAATAAACACTGAAGCAATTAGTATTGGAAAGATTGCAGATCACAACTTGAATATAGTCCACATAAATGGAAAAGTAATACAACCTATGGATAGTCCTAAATATTTACCTGCACAACTAAAAAAACAAAATTGGACTTTAAAATAGATATCAACTACCTTCTATGGTATTAAGTGTGATCTTATATCTAATAATTCAGAAACAATCCATTGCATCGAAAATGCAATTGCATGTTGAATGGAATACTTGAATATAAAATAAGTTTAGTCTTTTCACTAAATTCGATTCTCAATCTTAATCGAAATGTCGTTGATTTTACTATTTTGGCGGTAGCATGAATTGCGGTCATGTTTCAATGCCTCAAATTCGAAACTCCGAAAGAAAAATTTAGCAGGTTCAAGTCGAAAGATACCTAATTCCGCAAAAGAAAAATATTAGGAAAAAAAGCCTATATAATTAGCGTTTTTTAGGCTACAGTAACCTCGTTGAAAAACTTTAATCTTTTATGGATCTTTTGTAAGTTGACACGTTTTTCATGTACATTTCTGAATACAATGCAATATAACAAAAGCCGGATGATAAGATATTGACCAATGAAACGTATTGGTGGATGTTTACCGAACGCAATACCTAACATAACGACTCATTCAATTCAGGTTCTAATCATTGTTGAAATATTCAAGTAGTTCCCCAACAATTCATGGTTGAATAATGTGATTGCTCATGGTACCTGGAAATGGTTAATCATTGAATTCTAACTATAACCAATAATTACTTGATTGACTTGGTATGTACAGTTCGGAGTATAACTGTTAATAGATATCATTTATTAAGCAAACACGGTCATTCTATAATTTACTGAATTCAACTTTAATGGATTAACAAACTGGAAATGTTTGGGAGTGCGGTCAAAAATAAATACTTTGTGATGTTACATATATACTTGTACAGAAGTAATGGCCCGAATTTTAAGTGTTCATCAGGGTTTGTTCAGAAATTCTTATTCGTTCTCATACGTCAAGTCGAGGTAAATATATCAAACATCGTGTGTGATGAATTCTTTATGCAATTTCTAATTAGGAGAATTCTTGATTTCATTTATTTTACATACTAAAATATAGGTTTATTTTAATAATTTATCGATTGTTGAATACATAAAAAAATAAGTTTTATCAATGTTATCAACTGAATAATAACTGGGGAAAGGTACCTTGCTTATTGGAAAGATTGATTGAAAATAATAACATAATAAGTGTATCAAGAAGAAGTTTAAGGCTCCAAAGACCTTTTAACCTGCTTTGATCAAAAACTGCTTATTACAAAGTATTACTAAAAATAAAATAAGGAATAGAACCATAAGGATATCAACTTAAATAAGATTATACAATCCCTCAATTAATACTCGTATAGTAGACATATGTTGGATTCAAAATGACTACTACTTAATACTACAACCAATAATAATTGGATATCCCAAAGCAACAGTTTCTGATAAAAGAAGTATCAATATCAATAGAAATGGAGGATTCGGCACATCCTCATCCATTTTAGTAATTCTTACTTCCAAGGAAATGTTTACTAGGAATAGATGAATATATATTTACGCGCGCAGATTAGGAGTAAGTCTTCGGAAGCTTAGGACTTCGGAATTAAGTAAAAAAATCTGGTGCGATGCGTTCAACACACAACTTTCACTTACCAACTTACTTAGATTAGAAATTGACATGTTTTTTTAATTGCCATTTCTATAAATAATATAAAAAAGATGACTTGATTTTGATTAAAAATGATTAATTTAATCAAAATCATTAAAGCCGTTTTTGAGATATTCGAAAAACATTTAAAATTGGAAAAAAAGTTATGCGATAAAGAGCGCCCTGCGTTTGACCTATTTTGATGAAATTTTGGCTGTCACATCGTGAGCATATACATACATCAAATATCCAGTTTGATCAAAATCATTAAAGCCGTTTTTGAGTAAATAAAAAAAAACACGTGAAAATGATACAAAATTTATTAAGTAAAGTCCCCCCCCCCCCGTTTGATCAATTTTGACAAAATGTTGGCTATCACATTTTTGGCATATACATACATCGAATACCCAGTTTAATCAAAATCTTCAATGCCGTTTTTGAGTAAATAAAACAAAACACGTGAAAATGATATAAAATTTATTAAGTAAAGTCCCCCCTCCGGTTAATCAATTTTGATGAAATTTTTACAGTCATAAGTCGGGCATATTAATACATCAAATACTCAGTTTGATCAAAATCGTTAAAGCCATTTTTGAGTGCCCCCTCTGTTTGACCAATTTTGATGTCGCATATACATACACTAAATACCCAATATCAGGTTCGTACGGTTTATAGTTTTTGAGCTAGTCTGTTCACATACACACGGGCACACACACAGACCATTTCGCGGGACTTGGTCATTTGGACTCAGGGGACCCCAAAACGTATATTTCCGTTGAAAACCGGAAGTCGAAATTTTTCAAGATCGCAATACTTTCCCTTACTATATATTTCATATATAGGTAAGTGAAAGTAAAAATCTGGTGCGATGCGCGCGCAACACACAACTTTCATTTGCCAACCACTTAGATTAGAAATCGACGTGATTTAATAATTATTTAAACGCCATTCAGCAACATCAAACATTTCTCTATGCTTATTTTTGTTTGCCTCCATAAGTTATAGAGTATTATAAATTGTATTGCAAAACTTGAAAGTTTTCAATACTTTTCGATTCTTTATTGTTTACTTCTTTTATCAACAGTCCTTTTATTTTACTGATTGCTTCAAATATGTAAGTAGGATATCAAATGGCGAGAATTAATGTTCTTGTTCTGAAAGAATTTATTTGAATAAGAAGAAGAATAAACAAAAGAACAAAATAAACAGCTATAAAAGATAAACTTACCTGAAAGAATAATTAATTTAGAACGTTATTTGCCTATTTGTAATAACAATGAACACAGTTTTTTAAGTCTACTTAGATAACCTAAAATAGAAGGCATCATAACATATGGTGGGAGTATAATTTACATACATTTTTTCTCTTTTTTAGGTTTTGAAAATACTGAGATCCCTAGAAAATGGCGGAGCTGGAAGAAATAAAATACATCTCCACCATCAAACTTAACGATCAAAGAGGCTCTTCGAGATTTATTGTTGAATTTATAGTTTCCGTAAAAAGCTTTCTTCTTATTTACTGATTGGTCTATAAACCACAAATATATTTGATATGTAATAAACGTATAATATAAATTATTCTTATAAGAAAGTATATTATAAACTATTTTTATTGTTAAAAGAAGGGAAAATGTTTTTTAGATTCTATTTTATTGCTCTACTTATTGCCCAAAAATTATTGCAAAAAATATTAATAGATATGTGATAGAATGATATGAAAAAGTCTTTATTATACAAAAAATAAATAAATAAAACACATCGTTATAAACAGGTAAATATAAGCTGTTTAATTATTTTCTATATAACATTACAAAATTGAAATAAGTTTCTAATAATTTCAATGCTTTACATACAAGCCTTTCCCCTAAGTGGAGTACTGTATTCCTAGTCCTGAGGAGACCGCAGGGAAGCGGGGTACGAAATTTCCTTCCATGTTTCCCCCCTCAGGTTCTTATCTGTTGCTTTTCTCCATTTTTCGCTGTCTGCTTCTATTTTGTAGGAGTCGCTCCATCTCTCGACTTGCCTACCTCTCTCTACATCTATTGCAACCACATAATGATATGGACCCAGGCACGAAAAATGACCTACCACCTGTTATAAGTGAATTTCAAGAGATATCCTGCCCATTTCCTTTTTAATTATTTTTAAATTTCTTTTTTAATATCATTAGAAAAAAAACAATATAATATTAAGTATTGGCGTATAAAAAAATACATAAATTTTACTTAAGTAAACTTTTGTTTAATGAACGTGAAAGCTATTATTTTTTAAATGTTTGTTTTAATTTTTTTTTTTTTTTTAATTGCAGGTTTTCAGAATACATCCATCCAGGCTAAACTTACTATGGGCGTCCCACTACAGTGAATTTTTTTTTAGCGATGGTAACCACCAAAGTAAAAGGAAGGTTCACAAATCAAGCTGTAAGGGTCTCGAAAATATTTTCTTTTATTGACTTTTATACAGTCATAGTCACATTTTATACAGTCATTTCGCTCCTGTGTGAGCATTTTCAAAGCACTTTCATCAACAATTCATACAAACTCACAAATTTAAAAAATTGTGTCATTTAGTACAATAAAGGGAGGAAAAAATATATATAAGGAAGAAACATAGTGGTCAAAAAATATCTTTTTGTGATTTGATGCATACTAAAAAGTTAATTCGTAGAATTAAAATATTTTCTATTCTTAACATATTTTATTCTACTTCTAAGCTTTTAATTCACTCTCCTGATAAATCATGTTCTTTTAGATATCACGTTTTTGAAATGAATGAGCCACATATCTGTCATCCCAGTGAATAAGCGGTTAAGTAAAATTTTCGTAATTTTAAGAGCACGGATTTTAAGGTTTGAACAACGTGGCTATAAAATCAGGTTTTCATTATGAAGCGTAGAAATTTTGTTTAAAACACAAAAAAAAAAAAAAGGCAGGTTATTCTACTACGGAATACATCTTATCAGTAACATTAATAATCTAATCAATCTAATCTCATCAGTCATATTAGAGTTGACTTGTTCACAGATCGAGATAGATTTAACCCAAATTATAATAACAGCATTTTAAGTGAACACTTAACTTTCATATCTATCCACTAAAAAGTGCTTTTTTTTTTTTTTTTTTTAACGTCCGCTTTATGCTACGAAGGCTAATCGGGACGGGTTATCTACGGGTAACCAACCTCTTCTAATCCATGGCAAGCCGCTGAGTCTGTTTAGTGAGACCGTCACCGAACAGAATCGAGCGGGCTTGGGCGGGATTCGAACCCGCACCGCCAGCGTGGGAGTCGGAGACGCTATCCCCTCGACCACGCCGCGGCCCTAAAGTGCTTCTCTGTAGCCTTCTAACCTATTTTAGGCTTGATATGAATTAACCACTGTTGTTATGGCATTCGTACTTCAAGGTTCTCGTAAATCGGGGTTTCATTAAAAAAATATAAAAATATTTAACAATCAACACGGAGGGACCAGAGATGGAAATTAAAGCAAATTTTTTAAACCATAATTATGTATTTGAACAGCTTTGTCCAAAACGTCTAGATTTTATATACTAATGGCATGAGCTGATGCACTTAAAAAGTTTCACAACAAGCTTCGAAACCAGGACGATCCAAACGGCGAGGTGGCGTGAGAGACCGACATATTTCGCGGGGCCCCGAATCCATATGTTAATGAGGGGTAGGGGAGGGGGAGATGAGGCGGCGGATCGGATAGGACATGCTACAAGCTTCTAGCTGCAAGCTGCAAGAAGATGACGTGCCCCTGACCTAGGGCCTAACGTCATGACCTAACCGCACCTATAGTCGCCGATCGATATTACCTCGCTCTCAGTTTGCTTTTCTTTTCAGGCCATGGACCAGGATTTAGCTTCGCTGCAAGTGTTGGAATTATAATGCATGAAATAAGGTTCTTTTTTTTTTATATACACAGAGTTGTTTTTAAAAAATGGAGAATTAAATGGTAATTAGTCCTAAATATACATGTTAACAACTTTTTATGTAGAAACAATCTCTGGTTAAACTTTTTTCTTTTGGTTTTTTCAATTATTTTAATGGAAAACGAGATTTTCTAAAGTATAGAAAATGTTTAGATCTTCCACTTTCTGGAATAAATTAAATCTTCAATAAATAATTTATATATTCAAGCTTTTATGTATTATATACAATGAACTCGTCATAATTACAAGATTCAATAATAAACTTAACTGGTGATAAAAACCTGGAAAATTACCATAACATGATGCATCATCCCTAAACAATAGTCGTTAATTTCAAAACACGCATTAAATCTGTTAATGGATTAATAATAATGAAATCTAATAAAGATTTATATTGGGGAATGCTAATTGCGCGTGTCAAAATATTTGTATTAAAAAGGAACTAAACAAAATCTTGGTGTATTGGCAAACGTATCAAGCATCATGAAATTAAATTATATAGCAGCTTCCATGATATACCACTCAGAAGGGGAGGAAAACGTTAGGCTTTCACAGATCTTATGGAAATTTTTTGGTGTATCCTGATAAAAAAAAAAATCTGATAAGTATAATGGCGTTCGCGCCAATAGGCCCTAGAAGCCGAAAAACAAAGTAGTCCGGGACCCTCCGACTTGGTTAAAAAATATTTTTCTACCTTGAGTCACCAAACGAAATTGGTCGAAATCGGTGGAAGAAACCACTCAGCTGTAGGTATCTTTTTCTTTGAAATCAGATCATTCTGCACATTTAATAATTTTTTTTTTAAATAGGTAAAATGGAATTTGTGTCACAATATAATTAGGCACTAAGTATATTATAGTAATTGGGATAGAGTATAGTGTCATTATCTTAATCGTGTTCATCATTTATATAATTAATTGGACATAATATTGAGAAAGGAACCGCCATTCCACAGTTCCACACCAACAACTTTGTCGGTTTCCGCTTTCCCAATTGATTTTTGTTGGAGCTAATTTCCTGAGCGACGATGATACGGAGGTGCATTCATGGCGAACCTTCCAATCCTCAGGACCGCACCATTCAGCGCCGAGCCATTCGCCTAACAAATTAAATCATCTGCATAAGCGAGGTGCTGTGTCAATCGATCGCCAACGTGTTCATTTGGTTTGCCCTCAATGGCCCTCATTTCATTATCGGCTCCTGCATTAAGCAATGAAAGTGTTAATGGCAATCGAGTATCCCCGAAACATCAACACCAATATGTGCAAGCTCGTGTTTTCTAATTTATGGGAAATTCTGTTATCCTGAAATAAAGACAGGCAATACTGGTACTTCATGTCAAGTTGCTCACATTAATATATGTAATATAAAAAAATTTTGACTGGGTAAAGACCAAATACCATTGATAAGGTTCTTTTTTAATTTTTCGAAAGTTTGATTTGGTGCAGTAATGCCCTTTCAACGAAACACGATTTTTTTAGAAAAAATAATTATCGATTTCAAATCCTGCTAACTTCTGTGATTAATTTAGGAAGGAGATCTCTCATCCTTATCGGCATCTTTTCGTAGTCATATGCATGTCAACTGTAGCCTTACCTCAACTAATAATATCTTTCGATAGTGTTGTTGAGGAAAACTCTTAATTGTTTGCAGTCGAACATTCTAGATATGCCTCAAATAATTGAGAACGTTTCATAACATAGAGCAATTTAACTTTCCTTAAAAATTTACAAAAAGAAACATATGTTTTAGTTTCATTATTGGCGTAAAATTATTACAGAAAATGGCAAACAAACGATGATAACTTAAATGATATCACTTGAAGCGGAACAGTTAAATGTAACTTAATAGTGATACAAAAGTAACCAACCGTATTTCTTTCCCTCAGTCCTCTCTCACTTGTGTAGTACGGTGGTCTTCAAACACCCTCGAACATTCTCGAATTGGTCTCGTACGTTCTGGACTTGTCAAAACATCTATTTCGGCTACTTCCGTCAGTATATTACTCCTTTATATCGTAAATTAGCCATAAAAAAAATAGAAATGTTTTATTTTAGTGTTCAACAACTTTGGTCATTTAATGAAGTTATCATGTTAAGCTGATTTCTTCTTTTTTTTTTTTTTTTTTTTTTTTTTGTAATACTGTAAAAGAAAATGGGAAGTGTATGAGTTTCAGACTCCTCTCATCATATTTGCGGATCTTAACGGCTTATAACCTATGCATTCTGTAAGTGCGTGTCGTAATGTCATATTATTATTAAACCGTGGATTGATATTTTTGTAATTATATCCCAATTTTAGAAATTGAAATTGTTGGCTTTGAAGTAAACTGTTAATTATTATATATTACTATAAACATAATCAGGTATATATATTTAAGACAGAGCTATACAGTGGCTGGCTGGAGGCTCCATACTAATTAGAGTGGATGAAGCTAATAGCGACGGACTACTCTTCTGGAAGAGAGCCTCATTAACCTCTTCTTTTCCCCTAACCTCGCCTTGGCTACATTGTGAGGCCTAGGCCGTCCCGGGGGGTCTCTTAACAAGCCTCAGGCCTGTGGGGAAGGGAAATAACTGAAGGAGAAGAGAAGGAATTTAACGAAATTATTACGTAAGTATAATTCTTTCGATGGGAGAAACTGATTTTATTTGTTCGCTAATTAAACTCATTCGAATCGAACGCTTGAAAACAATAATGTCAACCTGTACAATGTAAATAGGAGGTACAAATGAACAAATAATTTCAGAAATGAAAAAATATTTCTGTTTCTTTTTTTTTAATCTACCCAAATCAAGATGTTTACTTTCTTTTACCTACATATAAATATATATATATATATATATATATATATATATATATATATACATATAAAGTATTGCGATTTTAATTAAACTAACTATGCTAAATAAGAATGCTAAATAAGAATCAAGTATTCTCTAGGTAGGATTTGTGGTCATAGAAATGTCCTGAAAGGGCTTAATTGCCGAAAGAAATATTTTTTCCTATTAAGTACCTTAGATTTTGTTTGTATGAGGTAATTAATTTTGTTTATGATTTTGTTTTATGAAATAATAAAACACGCCCAGAAACAAAGAATGGCTAAATAAAATATTAAAGACTTTGATAAACGAGAAAAAAAGAAAAATGTTTCTCCAAAATAAAAATTTCTATTTTCGTTAACTAGTGCAGTCGCATAGATGTATAATACGAGTATATCCTTGAAAATCTGAGGATTTTAGAAAGAAAATTATAAAGTTAAAAAGTCGTAAAAAACTCTACCCTAAAAAAAACCTCTAAGTTACCCTTCAAATAAAAACATTTTCGATTGTCTTTTCACCTGCTGAAATCCTACCCTTCAAACCTCAAGCAGCAATTATCTAAATAAATTTTCTTGTTGCTATTGTTTGCGATTTTCTGCAAATCGAGCAATAAATAAATTAATAAAAATATAAGTAAAAAAATTAAGAAATAAATAAACTCTTTTAATCATCGTGTTTTATGGAAAATCCGTTTCAAATAAGTTGCAAAGTGACTATATAAGACAAGTTCAAAGAATAAATAAACGAAATGGTTATTAATAGATGACATGTTGGGCATATAGATCCAGATGTGTTCTATTAAACTGAAGTAGGAGGAACCCAAATGGTGTAGACCCCAATCTTTTGCCTTATTTATGGTTAGTTCAGTTTAAATCGGTTTTATTGATGTCTTGGTTTGTTATCGAATAGCCTATTTATGAGCGTCATGGGTTTATAAAAGGATCTCAGTCAAACCAAAGATCAAAACAATTTATCAGTCAGAAAGTCATTCTGTAGTTTTTGTTTTTCTTCTTTTTTTTTCTGAATTCCTTATAAAACTAAACGTGTGAAAAAACTTAGTGTAATAAAATCTCAAAACTCTCAACATTTTTAATTACTCCTGATCTGTTTTGGTACTGAAAAAGTACCATTACCATACCCAGAAAAATGAATTCAATGGGTCAAACTCGTATTGTATTTTCGCCAAATCGAATTATTAATAATTGTATCGGCTAGTTGTATCAGTTGTTTAAAATTTATATTTCGATATTTAGAGATGGTCTGTATCAAACAATAGTGGACTAACCGCCAAACCAATTATCAATTTTTAATGTTTCTTTTTTTATTAAATTACCCATTGATATTTGATTTAATCATTCTTCTTTATATTTGAATATTATTAAAGACAAAATGAAATATGCAGTACTTCTAAAGCGATAGAAATAAACAAAGCCCAATTTCACTAAATTTATAACTATCAAAACAAAATTTGGAGTTTAGCGCTTAGTTCACTTTGGCGTTACAGAGATCAGATGTCAGTGTGTAGTATTTTTTGTTATTGATAAACTTATCTTGGTTTAATATTTTAACTCATTGTCTACGTCAGATTTTAGTCACTACCTTCAAGTAACTTACTGGCTTTTATAATCTTCGGGTATTTTCAAGGTAGTGCCAGGAAAACATAGAATTTAAATCGTTAACAATAATATATTACACTGTGAATGATAATAATAGTAATAATAACAAAAGTTCATAAATGTTTGACATTTCTATACACACCAATAATCAAACAGAACGTCATTCATTTCATAGATCATTCATAAATTATTCATTTCTCAGCTCGTTTGCTAAAATTGGATTCGTGTTCCATTTGATAAATGTAGAATCAGCATTTTCCCTTTCAACCACTGTAACAACTACCCTTGGTCACGAAACTGTCACATTACAATTTTTTTCACTGTCATATTTGGCAAAGTGATTATATCGAAAATTATCAGAAGAAAAAATCTAGCATTAGCCTTGTTAGGACATGGGCCACAACCAAGGCTTCCAAGTATACCAGCGTACCTTGTCGTATTCGCTCATCTAAAATACAGGAATAACATCATAGTAACTTTTTCTATATTTTATGCTATAATTTTTTAAAAAATGTTTTTGCCTTATTTATATTTTATGTTTTTGCCTTATTTATGATAAAAAGGGTGTAAAAGAAAAAATAACGGCAAGATTTGAATCAGGCACTAGGTTTTTGAATGCACTCCAAATATTGCTCCTTTTCCGAAATCTCTCACCAGCCAGGATAAATATATATTGCACAATCGTCAGTTACTTATGGCAGCGCGACGTAGGTCCTGAAAGAATTATAATGGTCTGGGAAATAACGGCTCTCCGAAGTATATCTGGACCGGTATGTGAGTCAGGGCAATGGTGAGCAAGCATAATAAACATAGAAATATACAAAAGTGCGCCCCCACCCTCAGAAAATATCTGGTTCCGCTACTAGGCGAACCTGATATCATTTGGTTCATTAAGAAGGCAAGAACAAGACATCTAGGCCCCGCATAAGGAATTAAGGAAAAACATTTGCCAAAAAAGCTTTTATATGAAAGACCTGGAGAAAAACGATTAAGAGGAAGATTCGGCCTGAGGTGGCTGGAGGACGTGGAGGCAGACTTGCGGCAGATCGGAGTGAGGAGATGGAGAGCAGAGGCGGCTGATAGATAGGATTGGATGAGGATCGTAACGCAGGCCACATTCATTCAAGGACTGTAGAGCTAGTGGATAATAACTAATATTTTGAAATATTCCTTTATAATAAACGATCCCAACTATATATTTTATATAATTTAATATGTGCCTAAATGATGTGGATTGATCGAATATGTATTAAAATAATATCATTCTATTTGTGAAGCTAACATATCCTTCAAGCTTTGCCATGTTTCGATTGTTTGGACAATTTGTTAAGAGCAAAATACCTAGAGTTTGAAAGGAGGTAGAAAGTCATCAAAAGTGCATTAATCTTGGAACTTCCAGTTTGGAACAAAGGTCTCCTTTCTTATTAATCTTCTGAGCCAAATGATTCAAAGTTCCGAAATAATCTGTAAGTCCTACATATCTGCAAGGTGGCCGGCGAATATGCAGTCTAGGGTTCTTAACCTTATGAGAAAACTATGATTACCTGTCCATAGATTTTTTAAGTGAATCCTTAAATTTTATGATCACATTTAATAAATTTATTACATTCGGAAGAGAAATGCAGTCTCCAATCTGTTATTGATTGGTTGCTATAAACAGTAATACTACTTAAAAATGTTGTCCATTCATAGAGAAGATATAACGGGAAGGTGTGAATGGCTTACTCAATCGTTACTGGTAACGTTGCAAGGAGTCGAATATCAGATTTCTAAGTAATTTATTATTTCTATCTATAAACAAATATCTGATAATTTTACAAGGGAAAGATAAGATAGTGTGTGGAATTCGAAAGATTTAAGCGAAATGCCAAACATCTATTTTAATATCAAACATGTATCGTTTCTGTTACTATTGTTTATTATTGCCCAAGTTGATTAGATACATGGCAGGTACTCGCTTATCGAGAATCAATAAACTAATTTACTTTATAGCTCGAGGTTTAAAAATTATACCGACATGATTTTGTACCAAACTTTTTTTTGTAAGTGTACATTGAAGGAAGAATACAGACGCTTCATTGATTCTGGTTTTGGACAATGGAAAAGCAATTACTTATTAGATCTAAAAAAATAAAAATAATAAAATAAATAAATAAAAGAGAACTATCCTTCAGATTATACCTAAGGAAGTATATTATTTACTTACTTACTTAATTGGCGTCACGGTCCATTCAGAACCAAAGCCTCCTCCATTATTCTGCTCCATTCCATATTATTAAAAAAAAAAAAAAAAGAACCAGATTTGATTTTAGCACCCGTAAAAACATTTTTTAACAAATACATTTTGGCTTCAATTGAATAAACGTTTTTCAGTGCTTTTAAGGTTTTTGGTTGTTGTTTGAAAGGTTCAATTTTGTTATAAACATCGCTATTTTAGAATTAAAAACTGATCCAGACACACACACATATATATTTCTATATTATACTACCAAGATATATGTATGTGTGTGTGTGTGAGTGTGTCTGTATTTCTGTAAATATTTTTTTGTACCTACATTTTTCACATGAGCTGCGAATAAGCATTCAATCTTTTAACCTTCTATATTTAAGAAGAAAACCAAACTACTTGGATTCACGGAAAGTGTTGTTTTCAAACTTGATAACAGTTTGAGTCACAAGCAATCTGCGGTTCATTTTTCGATATTCAGAAATATACATCCAATTCCAGGGTTTCTTGTAATCCGATAGGCACCTTTTCAATCCGAAAAGACACGATTGCAAAATGAGTGGACTGCTTAAAGTTGACATCGTTGCTACATCTTTGTAGGATTTTTTTTTTTTATACACAATGTATTTGACTAAGATCCCATCAGCTGTGTACCACGTATTTATGATGTGAAATATTTCGATGCCTTTAATACGTTTTAATTATAGATAACATACTTTTTACCTAATTAGATATACAAAAAACAAAACAAAAAAAAAGACTGCCAATTTTCATGATGTGGCTGAGTTTATTATCCTGATTGTGAGTTGTATCTAAGGGCGATAGGACAACAGCAAATCTCAACTAATTGTGAGTTATCGTGGCTGGATAGTAGCCATTGTGTACACAACTCGCCCGCCCCCCCCCCATCGCACTTGATGAACCTCGGCTACTGTGTATTTACCTTAGTGCCCGTGTGGCCCCATCCAGCTCTACTCTGCCATCATTGCTTATTTAGGAGTCTTTCCTTACTCAAACCCCAAACAATGATGATTTTTGTTAGTTATTTATTTACTTAGTTAATTAGCTACATGCAATCTACAACTACAGTGATGTTTGCCGAAGTATAATGTTAATTTGTAATGTATTACAAATAACAGTTCAACCTACACGAATTGAATTAATTGATATTTACAGCCCCAAGCTTGTCGCTGTTAAGTCTACGGTCAATAGACTAGATTCAGGGAGAAGACTAGTTTGAATTACAAAATCACCATGGATCACTGCTTGATAGGTGCTTACTTAGTTTAAATTCATATTAATTAATGTCCTAAAATCTATAATAGTAGATTATGAAACGAGGCCGTGGTTAGTCCCAAGAAATCATTATTCATTTATTTTGTGGCAATTTATATAAAAATTATAAAAGAAAACTAAATATCAGAATAATGTAACATAATAATGTACATAAATTATATTAATGATTTAAAATAAATTATATCAAAATCCCTCCAGTAATAATTCATATTTTTCTGTAATATTAAATATAACGATTGAGGATATTAATATGTTTCCCTTCATTCATTGAATCAATGAATCTTTCAGATTCTTATTGAGATTATAAGAATTAATAATCACGTTTAGTGCCCCATTTCTGAGAAGGCTTCATAAACTATTAGGTAAGGGGCACATTGAGACACAGGCGACGCAAAGCAGAACAGAGCAGTTTTTGCAATAGGTGTGGTAGGGAGGAAACTGCGCTGACTTGCTCTGCGTTGCCTATCTAATTCACGATTCACAAAAACTGCTCTGCTCGGCGTCGCCTGCGTCTCAATGTGCGCTCAGCTCATGTCTGATTTAAATTTAACATTCCAATTATATGATTATCTTCGTAAGTCTATATAATTTTCATAAATTGTTGAGACACAAATCTAAAACGAACTTTATCCAAGGGTAGGGCGATATTTATCCACGATAGTTAATTAAAAATAAGTTGGCTTGTTGGCAAACTTCATCAATCTGAAAAATCTGCATTGATTAGTTAGAATAATGAGAAAGTATTAGCGTGCCCTTTATTAAAGTATCGTTTGTGGAGCGTGATACAAGGCTGTGGGCAAAGTTTGTGCTGCATTGAAGGGACTGCAGGCATAGAACAAAAGGCCAAAAATAATAAGTTAGCAAATGGGTTCCTCTCGGATTTCCCAGCTGACCTTTAGAATAATAAAAGACGGAGAGCAATTTCCACCGTAGGCTATTTTTTACAAGTCTCTCTTCTGACCCAGAAAAGTTAAGGATTTGGTAATTTTCAGCCAGGCCCTGAATTTGTCAGGTTCTGAGTTTCTTCAATTTATTCCGCACAAAACAAATGGTTCTTATGTTAATATTCCACATAAAAAATAACATTGGCATCAAAAATGTATGCATACTTCTTTATTATTTCATTGTTTTAAATCTATTTATAGAAATGAAATGAGGTGTGCCTTAAGATGTTATGTGCTGATGTTACAGAATGAATTGTTTCCTTTCAAATGTGGTTTCGAACTCTAGGTCAAGAGCTACCTACCAAGTCACCCTACTCCCATTAAATATATTCAAAAAAATAAACGGTAACATAAACCCGAGAACCGATTGAGAACCTTAGCAATAAGTATACTCGCTAAAAACCGTTTGATTTATTTAATAGGACTTTGATTATAATTGACATTGCCAGAGATTACCTTCATTGCCCAGATACTTAGAAGCTACGTGGATCAAACGCATGTACAGTCGAATCAAAGAAGCCTTTAGAATTGGTTAGGGCATTGTGGACGTTAGCTAAACACATCCCCATCGATAGAGGGCTGTCGGTAAATAGTTTTTGGGGTATTGTATAACGGCGGAGAATAGAGCATTGTTCGGGCGCCATAAATTGGCTGCTCTATAGGTGCCTTAATGATTTGTTTATTTCCGCCAGATGGGTTCCCGCCGGCGGTAAAATTATCCAGGAGGGATATCCCGATCTTTAGTTCTCCACCACCATCCCTCTTAACTCTTAATAACTGGCTCCCGCCCTCATTTATATATATTCCTCTTAACCCATGCCCACTCTGCCTGATTCATGTACAGAATGTGTCTTTATTCTTTTACTAACAAGAGATAAGAAAGATTATTGTCATATTTAAAAGTTAACTAGTTAAAGCCACTTAATTCATTAAGATATTGACTTACTTAACTATAAAAAATCAACGGAGAAAACCAAGAAAATAAGCTTAGATACAGATATTGTATAGTAATAATAATGACGATAAATGAATTTTTAAATATTTTTGCAATAAAGTATGTTTTAATTAAATAAAAAAGAAAGAAAAATCCACAAAATAGTATCTTCTCTTTTGGAGTTTAGAGAAGCCTAGACGCGGAATCGAACACCGTGAATTTTCCCATGCTACCTGCCCCCTGGACTGAAAGCTCCCCCTCGACCCACCCATGTCAGCTGTGGTGACTCCAGGGCAGTCAACTGTGTTCAAATTGGACGTCCTTGGCTTTCCTTCATCCAGCCGAACTAATATGTTCAAGACACTGAAAACAATCGTCAAAGGCGATTAAATAAATGCAACACTCTGAAGGGCAGAGTTAAAAAGTAACTTTTTTTTTTTTTGTTCCTCCCCTCTCACGCCTTCAGGCTATACGGGGTATCAAGGGCCAAGGGAGAGGGTGGGGGATTTATGACGAGTATTATTAAATTTCCCCTGGCATCGGGTTTTGAACTTGCTACTTTCAGGTTCCCAATCATCAATATTTTCTAACGCGTTTGCCCACTCGGCCATCCCGCCACCCAGTTAAAATGTAACAAGGTTCAACTGCTTGGAAAAGAAATATCTTTACACTAAACGTTAATTGTGCTAATGGGTAGCGAATGAAACAAATTTTATATATGATATGATATAAAAGAAAAAAAATACCTCTCAGAGTTATTCTGACTTATCGCTATTGTCGCTTCGAAGAAGATCTAATAATGTTTATGACACTGGATATGTTGCTTTATACTTATAGATGCGTTATATTCCTGTCTTCGTTTTCGTCACTGTATAGCTACTAAAGTATCAGGATGAATAGTACCTGTACTAAAGGTATTAGTAGTATTAGTAGTACTAACCACCGGAATTACTACACGAGAGCTTGTAGCTGACCATCCTGCAGGTCTTAGATATTGAAAAAAGGTTTTAAAAAACTTCCATCACAGCCTGGCTTACAATTTATTTTATTTTTTCCTAGCCCCTTATGATTTCGTAATTTCTTGATTGAATTTATTGCTTCCTTGAATAGTAAACCTTTTACTGCAGTTATATGCATTTTAAGGAGTATTGAGAAAATGTAATTTTTGCGGACTAAATGTTTTTCTAGGTTACCGGTGATGGGGCTCACCTCTTTCTTGATTAAACCTTAAATTCTAATACTTAAGCCTAACATTAATATAGGTTTTGCCATCGTCTTGGGAGATTCGCTGGGCTGAGGCTATTAAATAGTGGATTTGACAGGGTTGGTAATATATCGAAAAAAGAATCCTGCCTCTTGGTTATGTATTTTTGGTAATTTAATTACTTCTTGAATCTGTGATGTCCTCATTCGCTGTATGTAAGTTCCTTTGACTATTTTTCTTACTATTCCATTTTAAAATGATTGCAGCTTGTTTCTAGTTGATCTGCTTACATGCTTGAATAGAGGTGCACCGTATAACAGCGCCGGCCGAATCATGGAGGTGTATACTAAAATTTTTAAACGTATTGATAAACTGGTAGTGATTAGTAGTTTATTAAGCCTATATGTTTTGAGTCTTGTATGAGTCTATATGTTTTAATTTTTCTATCAAAATGTCTCGAAAAATTTAGGTGTCTGTCTAAGTGTACGCCGAGATACGTCAGGTTGGTCGATAGCTTTATACATTTATTGTTTATGTAAAATTCTTTAGGAATTTTCTTTTTCCCTTTTTGGTAAGAAAAAACATCCCCACGGTGTTGTCTGGATTAACTTCAATTTTTAGATTTTTGAGTTGATCTGTTATTTTTTGGCAAACCGTTTCTGCCTGCTGCAATGCTTTCTTGGCATTTAGGATGTGGCTTGTAACTGCTATGTCGTCGGCAAAAGCAGTTATAGAAGCATTTTTATGTTTAGTCCCAACTATTTCTGCAGTGTAAATCAGAAAAAGGACTGAGGAGCGGACCGCTCCTTGAGGTACACCACATGTTAGCTCGACGGGGTTCGATCCTATATTCCCTACTTTTACTGCCAAAGACCGCTGGCTCAAAAATGATTTTATAACAGAATATAGTTGTTCTGGGCATTCTTGATTGATGAGCTGTTGGCAAAGCTTTCTATGGCAAACTGAATCGAATGCTTTCGAGCTGTCCATAGAAAATAATGCAGTAGCACTGTTCCGGTTCATGTTTTTGGTGACCTCTGTCTGCAGCTTTACAAAGGAATGCTCAGTACATAATTGAGATTGAAAACCTGTCTGTTCTGGTGGTATTAAATCATTTTGTAGACTAAAACTCCTAAGGCAGTTCAAGACAATTTTTTCAAAAATTTTTTTCATGTGGGGTAACAAACTTATCGGACGATAATGAGCAGGGTCACTTCCAATCTTCGCTGGCTTTAAGAGTGGAAATAATATAGCGTGTTTCCAAGGATCAGGGAAATATCGAAGCCTTAAACATGAGTTGTAGAGATTCACCAGAAACATAATACCAATCCTAGGCAATTGTTTCAGTAAGGCAGTCTGTATTCCGTCACAACCAGGTGCACGGTTCCCTTTGGTCCTTCTAAGAATGGCTTTTAATTGCTTATAGGAAACAAACATGTAGTTGTTTTCCATTTCTAAGGTAGGGAGCGAAGTCAAAATCCCAGTTCTTTGTTTTATTTCCCCCGCCGCACAGAGGGCAAAATCACCAATTTAGGTGGACAAAAGTCAAGTCAAAAGTTTGGAATTTCTGAGTGCTTGACAGTTTTATTATTAGTTGGTAAGACGCTTAATACTAATATTTCCCGCCATACATGCTTACATATAAATAGTAAATGAGTGAATCATTCCTTTTTACACAAGTGCCTAAAATGTGGCTCTGGCATTATCTTTATTCCATCGTCATTTATTATGTTCAAGGTGTATGTAGTGCAAAGTCTTTTTGCTTTTATTTAACAATGGACATTGCTGACACAGGTAAGACATTATATTTCCACATTCGTTATTGAATATACATTCCAATCCACCTGTAGAGTTAATTTTGCAAGTTTTAAATGTATGCCATTATTCAATAACGAAAAACTATATAACCCCCAAGTTACCCCAAGGAGTTGTTTGTAGGATTTGTTTCATCAATCCTTTTAGTCTTTAAATGTTGCAAAGAATTTTTGCGATTTTTTGCGTTTTGGGTGATACATAATTTTTTTTTAGATAAAACACTCCGAATCGCGAGGAGGAAATTTTTTGAAGAGAGGTTTGAGTTTCCAAAAAAAAACCCGCCAAGACCACTTGCTGAAATTTATTCTTACTTCCGCTCATATTAATAATCAAGAAAATGTGGAAATTGGACCTCTGAAAATTATAATTTTCCTTCTTTCCGACAAGATTCCGGAAAGGTGGGACAAATGTCACAGAAAACTGGAAGATTTTTTCAATAAATACTCCAGTTGGCTTGATTCATCAGATGACTTGGATTTTAGTATTTCAGTTATTCAACCTACTTGTCAACGCTCAGGACGCCCTGAAAATTCGAATGTTTTAGTGAGAAAAAAATTCAGTGAGTTATTGAAAGTAGACTGTGAAAAATTTAATTTCGCTGCAGAGCACGGGCTGTTTCTGGTAAGCGTAGTGCTTCCAAAGTTATGAAAGAGGCATCTACCTCTCAACAGCCATCTTCTACAAGAAATTCGACCTCTACCAACATTCGAGTTTTTCCCATAAAGAAGCTTTGGCTCTCTTTTGGGACTGCAATTTAACAAAGGCTTCATATTGTTTGCTAAGCGAAAGAAGTATGTCACGATTTATATCCTTCCTACAACAGATCACAAAATGCCAAAAAATCTTGTCTTTCGGAAGGAAATATTACAATTACGGAATGTAGGGATGAAATGCCATTGCAGGAATTACTAAATATAACAACTCGAAGGCTATGTGACTGAAGAGGCTCAGGAAGCCAGAAAAAAAGGTTTTCGATGTTTCAGGGAACGGTATACGAGAAAAATTTCACAAACAGCGACAAAAAGTGATTTGTTGACAATGCTATATGTTTCATCGGAACCTATTGTTGCTTCACTACGAAACCTGTCGAAAAAAATTAAATACCGTTAGATTCAGATGTGCTATATTTACTAAAGTGCACTATTCCGAACGAACAATTATCCTCATCAAACTTAAATCTTGAAAAATCAAATGATGACATGTCAGAGCTAGAGTTATCAGATCAATCTGGATCATCATATGATGATCACACAAGTGAAGAAGATAATTAGGTGTTTAATATTCATAATTTTTTTAATATTTATCGACATGTGCCTAATTACGTTTATTAATTGTTATAAATTACGCCTAACTTTATTACTGTAATTGATTTAAATTTTATTTAATGTACATTGATTATTAAAAAAATTATAATAATAAAAAATATTTTACGATCTATGATTTAATGATATAATCTACGATCTATGGAGATTTTCCTAAATGATTTAAAATGTGTCTATTAGCAGGTTTACGCCATTGCGAGCCGATAATTAGATTTATTGCATTATTTTCCCCGTATTCTGGGACTTCAAACGTTAAATGTAGGAAAGTTTTAGATTTTAGGAAATTTGATTTTTGATCACTGTGTGCTCGCCAATCGTGTCAAAAAATTACTTAGATTTTTATTATTATTATTTTCCGTAAACTTGGACCCCAAAGGTTAAATATGGAAAGTTTCGGAATTTTTTCCACCTAAATCGGTCATATTTTCCACTGTGCGCCTTAATAGTCAGCTAATACTTCAAAATTTCCTATGATCGCCATGGGTAGCTTCAATCTTTTCTTGCCATACGCATGTTTTCTAAATCTTTATTAAATTACGTATTTGGTTAGTCAGGGATTTCATGATCTGCTTAGCCTCCTGATCCCTCGTGCGATACCATCTGTTCTCCCATGTATTTCGTTGTGATATAAGTTGCAGAATATGGTCTGGTGGCACTCGGAGAGACGGTGGAAGAGGAACGAAATTCGGAATCGAAACATTAGCTCCATCCAAGAAGGTATTACCCAATGAAGCAATGTGACTTTCAATCTCATGCGTTGTTCGAAGTTTAGGAACTGACTGCAGATTTAGTTGTATCTGTCTGCGGCACAAGTCCCAATCAGCCTTTTTGTAATCGTACCTCATATAAACATCTTTCTTTAACTCGCCCATTATGATATATAACACTGGCCTGTGATCCGACGATATAAAATCCAGCGCTGTGCACTCTGTGATCTTATGCTCTTGCCTGTTAAGTAGAAGGTCAATGGTGGAGGTCTTTGATGTGCCACCTCTATGCCTGAATGGGTGTGTATTCGGGTGGACGACTGTGAAGGGTGTTCCAGCGACGAGTTTGCCCGCTTTATTACTACTCACATTGTGCCAAAGAGTATGTCTCACATTCAGGTCTCCGATAACCCAGTGATTTCTTTGTTCAGAGCATTCAAGAACCAGTTTTTTGAATTCCTGCAGTGAACTATTCGGGCGTCGGTATGAAGCAGTGATTCGGGTAGGTTGTTGTAACTGAACTTGTACAGTAATTGAATGAATTCTCTTGCATCTAATGTTCACCGGAGGAGGCATTCTTTTCCATGAAATACCCTCCTTGATAGCTATTAGTACCCCTCCATATGAGTCCGTCGAGTTGTCCTGAAGTATTGAATAACCGGTCAATACTAGGTTGTGATGGTTCAATCTCGTGTCTGTGATAATTACAAGAGCGGGTTGGGTAAGTGCCAGAAGACTTTCGATTTCTCCAATTTCGTTGTAAAGACCATCTAAATTGAAATTGATGATTTTTAATTGGTTAATCATTTTTGTTAACTAGATTTATAACTATTTGCATTAATTGTGTAATTTGGTTCATAAAGGTTATAGATTTATAACTATTTGCATTAATTGTGTAATTTGGTTCATCAACTCATATTAGTAAATTTTTCCATCCACGGGGGTGAAGATGAATGAGAAGAGGGGTTTGTTTCTTGATTATCGCCCGTCAACATGTTCGCATAGCTGCTAGGATGGTGACGAATATTCTTTGGAACGTGGTGAGTCTCCTGGGAAGCTGGAGACGTACTTGGTTATGCCATTCTTTTTTCTCTAAACTTCTTTTCTAACTCTAACCTTTTCTTACATAATCTGTAAGATGCTACATGGGGTCCGTTACAGTTGCTGCATTTAGGACTTTCTTGTCTTGGGCTTTGTTCTATATCGTGAGGACCTGGGCAACGAACACAAACGAATCTTTTACCACAATGATTTTTCGTATGTCCGAATTCTTGGCATCTGTAGCACTGAGAGATACCTTTGTTTTCTTTGTACTCCACTACAATAAACATAACTCTACTGCACGGTCTGCTCTGAGTTCTTCAATTCTAGTTTCAATGGTTGTGGTGAAAAGAACTGGCGATATCTCACTTTTTGTTCCATCAGGCAAAGATTTCTTAAGACGTCGCATATCCAAAATTCCTTTCAGATATTTAAATGCGTGTTGAATATTCCGCATGCCCTCTAATAAATCAATATTCAGTAACAAATATTTTTTGTTATGCGAAAAATTTTTTTCGAGCAAAGGTATGAAAGGTAAATTGACTGTTTTTAAACAAAGAGACAATTTTCGTGTGGTCTGCTTTGGTTTCAGTGTAAATTCTGATGCCGTCATAGCTGCGTTTCAGATATATGTTGTCTATCGAATGTTTCTTGAATTCCTTCAGGAGTTCGAGAGGCGAGTACTCATTGTTGATCACTATTGGCGGAGGTTTTGGAATAGGCATTGGAGAACTGTTTGTAGTTTTGTTGGTGTTGCTGCTGTTGCTATTGCTGCTGGTACTTTGAACGATCTCTTCTTCACGGACATTTTTTAATGAGCCAAATCTATTTGAAACAACAACTTCTAGTCTCTTTTCTAATCGTGGTTCTGTCCGCTTCGCAACCTTTTTTGGACTAAAGAATCCATCGCTGTTCCTCCGTTTTCCGTTATCTTCATCCTCCATTGGAGGATACTGATTGTATCTGGTCGTCTTCCACTGTACCTGCTATAGTGCTAAAGCAGGGTCAGTGTCCGAAAAACCACTCGTAGTTTATCACCACACCAAAAATCTCGTTTTATCGAGATAAGTCACACAGATTCAACGAGTAAACACTGTATCAATAAACACTATCACACTATCACAGATTATGGTTGGCTTACAAACGTAAACATAAATACTATAAATGAAATCACGAAATCAATAAATACGAGAAAAGAAATCACTCACGAATCCATAAATTCCATCACGACCAATTTCGAAGAGGTAGCGAGGTTGCTTATTAATGTAACCAATAGGTGTAGGACATATGCGCTTATTGCAATTAATTCATATGGCAATTTAGTACTCAGCCAAAGCAAACAAGTAAAATGTCATGTAAAACTTCATACCCTGGTATCAGGTTTAACTTACTTCATCTTCGATTCCTGAAAATCCACCTAGGGGTGTGTAACAAATAAGACCTCGAGACCTTCTAAATAATATTAAAAGAAGAAATTGTCTCTAATATACAAATGTTATTGGATCGATAGATATTAGTATTTCTTTACTAATAATAAGGACATTATTTCTAAACAACCAATGAGTTCTTCGTCATTAAACTGATTCTTAGCCCTCAGCAATGAATTATGTTGAAGTAGGGCTGGGACCATAAATTTATGTTCTTCAATGAGGAACTACGAGTGCTTCCGGAGCCCAGGCATTCATAAAGAAGTAAAGGAATAAACCAAATGACTTAATCTATTTAATACAAATCTCTCGTATTTCATCATCGTTGTTAATTACTTTTTAAATAATTCATATATGTAAGTTTAAACATAGACGAATTACACATGTATATTTATGTTTGATATACTAGAAAATGTAGACTACAATCTTTTTATTATAAATTATTATGTGATTGTAATGGTTTGGTACCATCGCGGTGGTAGATAAAGACCTAAGAAGTTTTATGGAAATGGGAAGCAGGAATAGATACGAAGAGAGGAATAATCTTTATAACTAATTGAGAGATATGATATAAGGGAGGCTGTGATTGGAGGACAGGAGCGGTGAGAGGAAGCACTACATTGGCTAAATCAGTCAACATGAGCTCATTAGGCTTTCTACGGCCTGCCCTACAATACTCGTGAGACATCTACTCCAGGCCCGATCTCGTGTCGGTCTCTGTTTGTTGGTTCTGTAAGGCTATGTTAGCAATAAGGTAGTAAAACCATCAATTTAAAAAAAAATTCGAACGGAGGCATAAACGGTGTATATAGTATACATACATGGGCAGTATAAAAATATAAATTAATACTATAATCTATATAGAGTTGAGAAATAGTCAACTGTTATTCTTTATGGTTGGTCGATTCATAATCAGGATATTCAGTTAAGATAGTTTATTTTTTTTAAGGCCAACGTTTCGATCCAACGTTGGCTTTAAAAATAAAATTTTTTAACTGAATATCCTGATTATGAATCAACGTATAGTATATATAACTTATAACTTAAATAAAATATTCAGAATTTATATTTACATGAAAATTTAATTTAAAAAGCCATTCTTTCTTTCCATTCAACACTAGAAACAAAAACCTAAAGAATGGTTATCCCTCAATTATGATATACTAGCAGACCCGGCCACGCGTTGCTGTGGCTCAGTAGTTATATCCTAATATTTTTAACAAATACAGTCATACCAATATTCATTGATAAAGATGAAAACCTATCAGCTAATCAAATTCCAACGTGATTAAGAATAGAGCATTACACCATTTAAAAGTATTTGGTAAGGAATATAGGAAAGTTAAAGTTTTTATTTTTTACGTCTCATATTTCAATGTAGTTTGATTAAAAAGGAGCTGATTGTGTTTACGACTAACTGCCAACACTATCGCCCTTTTTTATGCATCGGTATAAACTAACTCGAAATTGCTATATGTTTCCACTAATTTTAAAAAGGATGACTGAACTTCTACCGGGTAAGTTAGATCGGCCATTGATCTATTCATTATTGGCCTAACGCTACTTCAACTTGGTGTTGTTAGTTTAGTAACGGGTTTGATATTGCTCAGGGTCATGCCAATCTTGGTTAACGCGTCATATACATATGTCTTTTTGATAGGCGTTTTTGTCAAGTTCTTGGAGACCTCGCTTTCCTGACCCTTCGGCAAATAAGTGTTCGGTAGGAGGGTGCTGTGTTGAAGCTTTTAATTTAGCAATATATGTTTGAGTGATAAGGAATCTCTTCTTAACCCTTTAACCGGGGAGTTCCCTTTTAAATTACCCAGCTTATAACGGGCGCGAGCTTTTTGACTAGGACGTGTATATACGTCACGCCCGGTGCAATGTAACTTCATATTATTATTTTTTTCATTTATGCTTAAAATAAATTGAATGGCTATGGAATATATTCGTTTCCGTTTATTTATATATAAACCATAAAGGAAAACACAAAATGACAAACAAATAGAAAAGAATACCAACAAAAATATAAAAGTATCGAATTAAGAAATTATAAATTTTACAGCCTTAACCAATTATAAAGAGCACAAAAAATATATATATAAATATAAATTAAATATATTATTATTATAAATATTATAAATTATATATATATATATATATATATATATATATATATATATATATATATATACATGTGTATATAATATATATATGTATAAATTGACGTCGTTACATGTATCGATGACTAATACCTCTGTTGTACGAAAATATAAGTCCCACCCATTCCAGGGCACAACATATATTTCTAGGACGTATTTATACGTCCTGCCCGTTCACGGTATTGTTTAGGTTGGACGCCTATATACGTCCCGCCCGGTTAAAGAGGTTAGAGAGGGGTTAAAGGGTTTTTACATAATACAATGAAGAATTTTAATTTGTTCAAAATGTTTTGGGTTAATCAGTTTTTTTTTTTTTTTTTTTTTACACAAACCAAAGATTTGATGGTTTCCACACACGTGACCAGGCGATGCCCATTGCCCACTTGAGTTATGCCATTGCCCTGTAGGAAAAACACGGATTTTCAAAGTCCAAGTGGACATTGTTTGCCCTTGGGATTTGTTTATGGTCATGGCAAAAGCCAAACGAATAGGATATTGAAGCCCTTTAAATTTTATTGAAAATTCTGACGGTTCCAGGGGAATACGTGGCATCAGGACGGTATCTCCTGTAAACCTTCCAGGCAACATTTTTGCTTCAATAACATTTCCTGTGATCCTTTTAATGACCAAACGTGTACCGTTGCACAATTTAGGTGGATTTAAGTTACGAAGAAGAATGATCGGTGAGCCAATCTTCAACTGGAGATTGTTTGGGTGTATATCCAGGTATATCCAGGGAATTCTAAAATTCAGATGGGAAATTTACGGCTTCGTTTACATCTAGAACATTGTCAATTGATATTGGAAGTTTATTTCATCGAAATCAACATTTTTGCTGCAAAATAGCACGACTACCCAGCCAATTGTAGTTCAAATAATTGTTCAAAATATCAGGAAAGGCGCTTTATATTAGTTCATTTTTCGTCTCTACAACAGTGGAGAAATTTTCTTGTAATTTGATAAATTTTGAATTTCGATGCAGCTCTATATCACCGTTTCCAATATAGAGCAATTGTTTAGATTAGATTAGATTGATATTTTATTTGGACGGTAAACTAATCGGTTATTACGTCCTGGGTATATGGGTATACATTACTTATACCCATTTCTGAAGAATGGCTTTGGCACATATAATAATTTGGCAAAAAAAATCTTTGTATAATTTTTTTGGCACTTAGATCCTAATGCATTTCCACGCTTCAATTGATCTAGCAAATTTTATGCAACCAAAATAAAAACTATATATTTTTAGTTATAAATGCTTTATTCTAGTCTTTTATGTGTTATATTAAATTATTCTGTGACTCATCTGCTCAGCACCTATTTCAGGTGACTTTTTAAAACAAATATTTTATTAATGGTAACCTACATCACTCATTTCGATTGTCGTCATTAGTAGCAGACTGATAATCCAACAGTAATAGCTTATTTATCATTATTATATTATATAATATTATATATTATTCTAATATTTAAAAAAAGTAATGTATAAAACTTCCCAATCGTATTTTTGACTGAAAAATACTTTTAAAATTTCTGAGTTTTGATTAAAAAGTATTTTCTATTATATATCTTTGTTTATTTCGCCCAGACACCTAAGGGTCGGTCATTTGCGCGTTTTGTAAGAATTTTTAAATACTGTTATAACAGTGACTTCTTTTGAGGTAGTCCTAGTTGGAGTTGAGAAAGTTGGGGCAGCAGAACCAAATATTGTTTCTACTTATTAAAAAGTAGAAATGATTATTTATGTAGGGTCACCTGTGGTGTAGTGGTTAGCATGGCAACCTACAACACAGAAGGTCGCGGGTTCGCGTGGTGGCCCTAGGATTTTTTAAAGGCAGTAAAAAATCCTTGGCTATGACGTCCCTCGGATAAGACGCAAAATGAAAGTCCCGACCCTGTAAGATGTCAGTTACTCGTTAAAGATCCCTATCCTAAGTATACTCTACTGGATAGGCAAAATTTAGGACTCCCACTGTAGCATCGTCCGATTAGCCTTAGTAGCATAAAGGGACGTTAAACAACAAACAAAAATGATTATTTACTCTAACTATTTAACATGTTAACATGTTATTTAAAATAATCTTTTAATCAATTTCTGTTTTTTTAAATGATTGTAAAATACACAATTAATAAAGAAGAATTGTATACAATATCTCTCCAATATGTTTTTGAAAAAAATCAGTAATATTTTATTTCAAATTTTCTAAAAGTTTGAAAAAAGGCTTGACTTAAATTTATTTTTTATTTAAACGAATGTGTGAAATGGTACTTGTCCACCGTTAGGTAGACCAATATCTGTCTACTATATAAAAAAGTAAATGACACCATGTCAAATTTTTGTATTTGTTCAAGAGAGGCAATTTTCCATGATTATCAGCTAATGAAATTTGCTTCTTCATTCTGAAATTCGTTTCTTTACTTATGAAAACAGATTAAGTGAAAGTTTTTTTTTTTGTTTATCATTTTCAATAATATTGATAAGTAATTAGAAGTATTTATCATACTATTTAACATCATAGTGTTGAGTCTAATCGAATAGGAAAATACGTTCTTTACGCCCGGGGCACGTATATAATAAAAAAATATCTACATTCAGATAAGAAAAACAATAAATACTCACATGAATAAATTCATTTTTAGGATGAAGGTAGTTTTTAGGCTCTTGCCGAGTTCCCAATTAGAACTACAATAAAAAACAAACTGCACCCTGGGTTATAGGGAAAAACCGACAACACGAGGCATGAGGAGCACTGGGTTATAGGGTAAAGGGGGGGGGGAGGCAAAAAGAAAAAGAAGATGGCGGGGCTGCAGAAGAAGCTCTGATAGATACGGAACTCCTCTTCCGTGATACAAATGGCCGAAAACACACAGCAAGAAGGTCGTCATGAATAAAAGAAGCATTTTTCTCTTTCCAGCGAGGACAAATGTTCGCCCATCCTCATCCTCAAAATGGATAACTCTTTTTCTGTCTTCTTTTTTGATTTTCTACCTTTGAATATATATACGATATCTCACATGCTTACACTTACTAAAACTCTTGATTTTAAATAAGTGTAAATTTAGATTGATTTTTCAATGAGACAAAAATTAATTGCTTAATGATTGTACCTAAGTTTAGTAATACAGCGAACCGAAGAATTGATGAAGAACGATGTTTTTATTTTTATTTGTTCCAGAAATATGCGCCTTATTTGAAAACTATGTATTTCTAGTAATGTTTTTATTAGACCTATGTAAAAAAGTAATTATTAACATAAATTTATAACATTAATTTATTAGTGGTTACAATTGAATTAGAAAAGATTGCATTTGATGTGAAGAAAGTTACGATAGACTTGGAAATGCTAACGCTTACTGGAGCACAGGCAGCCCGTCAGCGTGTAGCCCAAACCTAACGTTTCTGATCAGATCATATCATTCGCCGGTGGTTTAAAAATATTTTTGGTGGTGACACAGTTATTGGGTAGGATTACCATTCCAAGGCCGCCACCAGCAATTCTCCTTTTTACCCAGTTGTGAAATCATCCTGAATCTTGGAATCATCTTGAATACTCGAAAAAAAAACCTTCATTTTTAATTGGACGGGACCTATACTCTTACACGACAACGAAACTTACGAAGTCTCTTCACAGTTTTTTTTTAAATATGATTCTCAGGTTAAAAAATGTTTTTCTAACTTCATTTTTACATGAAATTCTTTCAGTTCTATGATCGTTAAGTGAATATAAGATTGGGGGAAAATTGATCAAAATGAAAATTAAATATTTTGAATATAAAAAATTTTATTTCTTAAAGTTATTGAACTAAATAAGGTTTCCTGTACCAATATTAAACTACGCAATATCAGAGTCCAGAATTATAGCATGTTACAAGTAACAAATTTCGCCAATTAATTGGTAAAATATAAGCATATCTTTTTTTTCGTAACCGTTCAAGACTTATGAGATTCAAATTGCCTTCAGGTAAATGAAATATTTCTATCACATCGAAGGAGCAGAGATTAATCTCTGGTTAAAAAACTAGTACCAAGCTACTTATTTTGTTATGATTGAATAATGGAAGGAAGCACAAATGGCCGCATAACAACCAGAGGACGCCGACAAGGGTTCCTCGACGATAACCTAGTTGTCGGGATGACTTGCTGGCTGGGCTCATCAGTGCAGCACGTGAGCCACCGGATCTGGTAGACATCACATTTAACTGCCACAGTTTTCTCTATAATTAATTATTCACACCATAGTACCCGGTTGTGCCTACCCTAGAGGTTCCCAATGATTGATCCACCCCTAGTAATAAATCTCCTGCAGTTGGGCTTGAACCGCGGACGAGAAGAATTTCAGAACAGCTCCATCTCAAATTAACTGTGTAAAGAATCGTATAAAAAAAAAAAAAAAAAACAGAAGAAAAAACCTACAAAATGTACCTACCCTTTTTTATAGTGAAAAATAATAATTTAAAATGTGAGCGAACCCAAATTATGTGTTTCAAACCTGCTCGACTCGCTTTTTTTTTTCTTTCATTAAATTTTGTAAGATAGGGGACGGTAAGGTTTACTGTGCGTTCATAGTCATTACTATTTTTCGTATTTTAATAGTTTTTTTTACCAGGTAAATTTCTTTATGGGTCATTCTCCCATTTCATTCAAATTTCATTTTCTAATTTCAATGCGAAAAAATTACATTTTCCAATGATTTTTTTCCACGAATTGTTAGAAGGTAGGCTGCTAATATATATATATATATTACATATATTACATATATATATTATTTCTCAAGGCCTTTTTTTTGTCGGTACGCCATAACTTCCTTAATAACTTATCAAATTTTATGAATAAGGCATCATTTTAAAGCTTTCCTGAACCGCTACACCGGAAAAATATACAAATCACTCATTTCGCCTTCGATTGCGAGTTATAAGCGCAAAACCGCGTTTTTTGCGAACAAATGGTCGTAGAGGTTTCTATATGGTGTCAATCTTTTGAGGTTTTCAAGGAGAACATTTTCGGTCATCTGCATTTTTTCGATTAATCCCTTCGTTTGCGAGTTGTAAGCGACAAGCGTTCCTCGGATAGTACGAAAAATATAAGACCCGTGCCTGTGCGATGACCGGCACTCGGTTTGGTTAAAGATCCCTATCCTAATTATACCTGGATATGCAAAATTTAGGACTCCCGCTGTAGCATCGTCCGGCTAGCCTAAGTTGCATAAAGGGACGTTAAACAAATAAACAAAACAAATACGTGTCAACTAAATAAGTCTTTGAAATCTCTAAATATTATTTAAAAGTGCTCAAAACAAACCTGAAAATCAATTTCCCTTAAATATTTAAATAAGTTTAGAGTTCAGGTTTTACTAATCTCAACTCAAAGTCTATCTGCCTCATTCCGCACCACTGAGGGAGATCGATTTTTGAGGTTATATTAAAGTAGACCATTCCATGTCAGTCTCTTATGAACAACATTTATGGGTTATTGAAATCCTTTGTAAACCTAAAAATTAACCGTTATATAACGTGAATCAAACTCACCTTTTAGAAAATACCAGTGGGTGAGGGAGATAGTTAATGAAACGACACTCACTGTTTTAACCGATAAAAACACCCTCACGAGGAAACGAGAGCAGAACTTCTGTGAAAAAGTTTATCCTTGTTGAGACGGGTATCTGTTACAATGTATCCAGCAATGAATTATAATGAAATAAGTTCTAAAGTTTTGAGACCCGATTTCAAAACAATGTGAGGGAGATATTTTGCATCTATGGGACAGGTAGATTATGGATCATAACTTTTTGTCTATAATACGAAAATAGAAATATACCGTAAAACCAAATAATTAAGACCTTCTAACAAGAATGGAAAAAAAAAAACTAGGTCATAAATAAAAGAATATATATCTTTTTTCCGCCATCAAAGTCAGCAACTTGAGCTTTGGGGCAGGTGAGGGAGATAGATATTGACATTTTAAGTTTAAATTTAGGCCTATAAACAAATTGTTACTGAGATAAAAATTCTTGAACAACAAGCTGAGGTCTTCTATTAACCAGTGGGTGCAATTGAATTATTAGCAATTTCACACAAATAATATAATCTCATTGGCACATAAATTTGGATGTATTGGGAGAATGACTCTTATATTCCGCTATTCGGTTTAATTATCTTCATTTATTTTTGTTCTTAAAAAGGACCAAATCAGATTGATGTTATATTCAGGCATTCGACAAGCACTACAATCTTCATTTTGGTTCTGAAGGAAGGCGCTATCTTCGAGTAACAACTCAGTTACCGTTATAAATCTGATTTGACCCAGTTCTGAACCTGACCCAATAAGGGAACACCCTGAGGGTATCCGGATGATCTAAAGCCACCAAAACTAGCTCGTATCAGTAAAAAAAAAGTACAGGATTTCTCTGAATGCAAATCGAACATGTTTATCGGATGTTTTTAAAAAAGTAGCTGTTGTAAAACTATCATTTTCAGTCAGAACTGATTGCTGAAAAATGAATTTGTTTTACTTTATTTATTTTAATGGTTACAGGCAATCCACAATTAGGGTGATGTTTGCCGACTTACAATGTTCATTTTTAATTACAGATAATAGTCGAACTTCTGAGGTTTAAAATGATCGAAGAATGGAGCATATAAACCAGTAGAATGAAATCAGAGCAAAAAAAAAAGACTTTTCTGTTAAACGTATAACAACAATCGAGATTGACCATAAGCGTCATTTTGATTTTAAAAGCGGGCATTTCTCAATTTATTTAAACAGATAAAATATAACTTATGAATCTGATTTGTCCCAGAAACTCTAAGCTCACATTTCCTGTCATTTTTTATCAGTCCTGTAGGGTTCATTGGTGAGAGTACCTCAAGGTCCTAAACTGGTTCCTCTACTCTACATTATATGCATTTACGGCATGCCTTTAAGCCATAGACCACTGAATGCAACTCAGGCTGTCTAATACAGCAATAGCTAAACATCTGGGGGGTCACCTGTGGTGTAGTAGTTAGCCTGGCAACCTACAATACTAAAGGTCGCGGGTTCGCGTCCCCTGGTGGCCCTAGAATTTTTTTAAGGGAGTGAAAAATCCATGGTGCCGTCCCTCGGATAGGACGTATAATGAAGATCCCTGATCGAGCCTGTGTAATGTCAAGTACTCGTTAAAGATCTCTATCCTAATTATACCCGGATATGCAAAATTTAGAACTATAGCATCATCCGATTAGTAGTATAAATGGACTAGTAGCATAAATGGACGGTAAAAAAACATAAGATAAACATCAGGGCCCAACACAGGCTTCTTTAATTTCTGTGGTTTCAACAACGGTTGTCTTTAAATAAAAAATTCATAATTATTCTCTGGATGAGAGATCCCCTTATTAAATGCCCACGGTTATTCAAACAAACCAAGAAAAGATGCTACTTTCCTCTCATATATGAAAGTAGAAAGACATTGAAAGATAATAAATATATATATATATATATATATATATATATATATATATATATATATATATATATATATACAATCGTATGATACTTGTGCCTTTCTTAATACCTTAACATTTCGATTCTTTCACCAACACAAATATTGAAAGCCTTTCTTCCGATGTCACAACACAAATATTGAAAACCTTTCTTCCGATGTCACAACACAACGCCGGACGTTGTCGGCTTCGAATGGGACGAGCTGAAAGGATTTGTTGCGGCTGACTGGACAGAGCTGGAGGTCCCGGAGAGCAATATTTCAGCCGGGTGGAGAAGAGTGCTTAGCATTAATGTCAGCCGTAGTCTTTTCTCACTTTCTAAGTCTTATTTACGACAGGAGCGCAGATGCTCCCGCTAAACTTCTTCTCTTTTACGGCTTTCAAAACTCCTCTCGGCGGTAACACTACTAACCCAGCTTTGACACATAGGACTTCTTCTGTCCTCGATGGCGATACAACCCATTTTTACAGTAAATAAGGGCCAGAAAGAAAATAATTTAACCATTTAACAACATCATTGTGGTACAAAAAAAAGTCAAATTAATAGCCCTTTTTTACTGATGATAAAGAATATTGCTTTAGCGGCGACAATTTACTTTTACGTTGTTTTTTATTTCTCTAAGATTTTTCATTACAAGTTCCGCATAAGTATATCTATCTCCACGGCACTCTTCCAGTTACATTCTTGGGTCCCAATATTTTGGGTAACCTTGGTATCATCTACTTATTTGTTCTTTTACGACACTTCCAACTAAGCTATATAGTCCAGCAGAATAGAACGGAATAGGAAACGGAATAGAACTTTATACAAGTGTGCAAGAATTTCTACAAAATCCTTTAGTTTATTCCATTACATTTGTATTCAATATACCTTTCTAAGTTTTCCCCCTTGGGGAATAAATATAAAACCTCTGTCTGTTATTGAGGTTGCAATTTTATAGCTTGTTAAGAATTCACAAGAGGCAGCAAATGGCATGTTAAAAAACTTAAGATTTAATTTTGCTTTTGCTTTTTGGTAATACAAGCTTATCTAACCCGTGTAACAACAAAGAAATCCATGAAAAATTTACAGAGGATTGAATCCTGCGTTTGATATTACCTAAGGTGAATTTTTTGAACCTGTTTCCCAAAATACCCGATGTAAAATGAAACTTTTTCATAGATATGTAAAATTTGCCTTACTTTGATGAGCTCTAAAATGGGGACGGGTAATCCAAAAAACATGTGCCTGCCATTCAATGCAGAATGTAATGCCATACAACTGTTAATCAGAATGTGTTCAGTATATCGTGTTTACATTACGATATAAAACACACGGTTATATTTACTCCCTCCTTTACCATTACCTTATACCTTAGAACAACTCACAGGAACACCTAAAATAGACATATTACAATTATTTTTCTAAATCTATTGGGCTAATAACCACTAATAGCACAGATTTCTTTGACTTATTTGATAATATACTTAAGATACGTCTTATTTCAGCAGATTTCTGGGGCATTTTTTTTAGCCGGCATCGAGTTATTAAAAGGAAGGAGGAGAAATGAGGGGGATAGTGAATTTTTTGTGTCAAATTGAGTGCGGATTATTGCAATGTATATGGATGTTTGATATTACTGAAGGATTTCTGTTCTAGAACTGTTCAAGAACATGGGGCAATTAGTTTTATCCTATTGCCTTTTGAATGTTGTAAACGTATTGCAAGTAGGTCTTTTGCCCAAGTACAGTCCAAGGATACGAGTAACACAGTTTTTATTTATTCAGCAGGCACACTAATAATATTAGATTATGATCAATCACCTTTTGGATTAGGGTAGCTATAATAAGATATCCATTTAAGTAGTTGCTCCCTTTGCTCACAACTCAGTTATTTGTAAGCTATCATAAATGTTTTTATACTTTTTTGTGTGTGTCTTTCTTAAAAGATAACAGCTCTTAAGTTGAACACTTCGGGACAGGGTAGGACATCTATCGATGAAGTAGTTTGTAGTAGTTTGAATTGGTACAAATATTAAGGCAAACAAATGGCGGAATGGCGTGCCCATTAAGGGCTAGAAGAGAGCTGAATAATGATGCCCACATTTTATCACTTAATTGTTGTCAGCCATTGTATATTCATGAGCTGAGGGCTCTTTGATGTCCTGATAAAGGGTCCTTCCACGGACTAATAGATAAAGGTTTTCGTCTTTGATTACATTAAGCTTAAATTGTATTGCTTTGGATCAATTAGTGACACAATTTAATTTGAATTTCTGATTACACATAAGAATATGAAGGATTGCATATGGGACTATATTTCAGTAGGGTATATCCTAGTTGTGAAAGGTTATGTTTTATCTGTATTAGAATATACAATAGTGCTATGTTGATAACAAATAATTATCGATTTTAAAGTACAAAAGGGGGAGCTCAATCACATAACTATTTATTTATTTAGACTATACATTCCTACGAAATCCTAAGAATTCTACTATTATTTTATTTGCGCTAGCAATAGATAATCAAAGTTAAGCAACGTCCAGCGTGGTTAGTACTTTAATGGATGATTGCCCACCGATGAAGCCGTGTAGTCCAAGTCTGGACTTCCCTGGTTACGTTAGCCCGTCAGTCAACTGAAGCAACTCACACCGACCAGGCGTAGGATTGATAACCCGTTTATCGTATTGAGAATCGCAACCGTGTGGCTTTAAAGGATGTCAGTAACCGCCCGGAGGTTTGGGCTATGGACAGTTTGCTTCGGGAAAAGAAATAAAGGTCCCGGGGCCTTGCTTATGGAGTTATGGGATCGACTACCCTGCATCTTGGAAGACATGGTTTGCAGCAACGTGAGGTTTCAGCTACCCTCTCCAAGCTGTCTGGACTCCCGCAAGCAACATTAATATCCGTAAGAAGCCAAGATCACGCGGCCTAAGGTCTTATTAGGCCTACTGATCCAACGAAAAAAAATGTATATACTGCTTATAATATTAATATTTTTATTTATAAGAACTAAATTAGGAGAAATATAATATGTATTGAACAATTAGTGAAATTTCATAAATCAATTTTCGGTTCTTATGGAAGAAAGAAAAGGAAAATGAAGAATGAAGAATACATATTAATAAAATGCTACAATATCATTGTTGATATATTTTTTTACTTAAAAAAATTATTATTCACAAGAAAAATTTATTCATAAAAAATGAATATATAATTAACATATTATTGAATAGAAAACAACAGTATTTTCTATAATGGTTAATAGATTAATAGTAAAATAATTGAAAATACAGCATTTCACAGTCATAGATCGCTGGTAGGAGGTAATTTCAGGCGGTCATAATCGTTATGGAATGAATTTTATGGTTCAGGTTTATCAAAAAGAATGATTTATGAAATGGTATTCGTCCAAAACGTCAAAACATCCTTGAAATACTTGGGGAGGTTGCGTGGAACCCCAGCATTCCGGAGGGCATATTTTAAAGACCACTGCTGAAATCAGGTACAAGCTTTCAGCCCATTGGAATCTATATAATATAAAGCCCATTGGAATAATATAAAGACGGTCAAAATTATTTAATACACCTGGAATATCGGGAGCAATAATAATAAAACTAAAATATGAAGCAATGGCATACCAGGTGACAACTCGTATTTTTTTTTTTTTTATTGTTATTTTATATCATGAAAATCACATTATTATTTTAATGAGGAAAAAATATATTATATTATATAAAGGTATAAAACTGACAACTAGTTGATTTTTTTTAGAACCTTGGTTATTGTTTATATTAAGCCCGTGATCCAAATAGTCTAGGTAAGCCACTAGATGAAATATGGAGGGAAATTTGGGAGCAATAATAACTTATTCAGTCAAATAAAAGTCTAAAATTACTTAAAGTTATGTACGCGATCCATAATTGTGCGAAAATCATTTCAGAAACAACTTATTTTTTATTTTTCAGATTATAAAAATCTTCAAAATGGATCTTCTCTTCCCATCTATTGATTTCAATGTCTACCGTTTTCTAATGAAATCATAACCAGTAACATGTGATTTGGAAGATTTTCTATTTTGTACCGCCTCCGAAAAGATTGTGTTGTATTGAACACATGATGATATTTAATATTTTAATTTAATAATTTTTATTAATATTCATGGTAGGTGGGGGCAAAGACCCGCATTTTACAGTTTTTCATTTTTCTAGGAAAGGGGAAAGGTTAGTTTGCTCAGTTTAAGCATAGCTTAGTTAGATCTCGGAATCAGCTAAATGCCCATGATAATAAAAACCAGATTGCACCAATACGTCGCCAGAAATTCAACTTTTTGTTGAAAAAAAAAGTGCGGGTCTTTGCCCCGAAAAATGGGGCAAAGACCCGCAGTGTGTGGCTTTGCCCTGATAAATAGGTTTTGGGGGAAAATACAAACAAAAGCATCTGTGAACTTTTGAATTAAAAATATATTTTATGAAATATCAGTACAAAAATATTTTTACTAAATACAGAGTAATTCTATATAAATATTTGTGGATAATGAACTGGGACAGGTGTTCTGAGAAAGATTTTTGTGAAACCTGGCGCTGTGTCATTCTGTCGGTTTAGTAGATAATTTCATTACATCTTTATTATCAAAAAAAGCTTCTTCTTTCGTTTCAGAAAATTTTAAATTATCCCTAAGTCGTTTATAAAACATAACTTCATACCGACGTAACAATGGAACGAATTTTTCGTTTTAACGTCGACTTTAACAAGAACGTAGTTCTTTACTGCAAGTAGTGAAGTTGCTGTCGCCCCATCATATGTGGATTCCTTATCTAAATCTGAAAGAAATGAGTCAAAATCCGAACTACTGTTAGCTGGAAAAATTGCACCTTCTGATTCAGAAGAGCTAGATTTAACCCTCTTATGATCTTTTTATTTTTTTTTTAAGGTTGCCAACCCTTTCTTGCGTAATTTTCTCTTTGACAGACCAGTCAACGTTTAACCTTCTCCGCAGCTTCTTTCTGTATTTCATTTACTTCTTGCTGCACCTTCGGTTTGTTTGGTGTGGAACAAGTCGCTTCAAAACCATTTATTGAATTCTCAATTCTCAATTCTCAAAGTACCCGCCTTTTCGAAGGCCACCTTGAACGTTTCTGCTACATTTTATACATTAAATAGTAGTAGTAAGTAGTCATATTTCACCTGGGTGTGAAACATTCCAAACAGCATCAACTGCATCGTCGTAATATGCTTTTGATGGCCCAAAAAAAGTCCAGTCAAGTGGCTGGGCCCTGTGGAAGGAGGGGGCAATATGAGTTTCACAGGGCATATTGTACTTCTTGAAATGTTCGAGCCATGTAGTGAAATAACATTTCTTGGTTAGAACCTAAATGTAAACCAAACCCTCGTGACCAAAACCCCCATAAGCTGGTAGGTAGCTACTTTAAACAATGGAAGACTAACTAAGTGTAATGGTATACAATTTTTTTAGACCTTTAAACTGATTATTGCCTCTCAATGAACAAGGAATTCACCATTGAACACTAGGGGCAAGTCCCCGCACTTTTAGGACTGCGTGGACTTGCCCCTTTTAGAGTGCGGGGCTTAGCCCCATTTTCACACTTCCAAAATCACGACTCCTCCAACAATGTAAACAACTGTTAAGAAGTTATTTGAAACACGAACATGAAGCTTAACTGAGAGGCTAATAGATGTAAGTTTGTCTTTAGGAATACCTTAAAAAAAGAAATAATTGACTTGAAAAAAGAAGAAATATTACATGAGAGAGAAAAATAAACTTACCGCATTTTCTCTGTCAACATTGAAGCTATTGCCGCCAATATCGGTGTGCTATTGGGGGATACCAAGAAAAACCAGGTGCCTAGCGGACAAAATGACAACTGCGAAATTTCCCTCCAAAACCCTACTGCGTGTCTTTGCCCCGTGCGGGTATTTGCCCCCACTTACCCTAGTGTGTATTCTTACATATCAAATAAAATTATTTGTTTTATTGGATTTTTCCATGTTTATACCATTTTGAATTTTGCTGTGTATTCATAAAAATCAGAAGGTTATTATTTTATACTTTTCAGTGCATTTATTTTTACTGGTTCCTAGTTTTCGAAGTCGGTTTATTAATAAAATGTTTACAATAGAGTTTTATTTATTATCGGCAAATTTTTCTTAAATATTCGATGTGAAAAAAAAATCTGAATTTCCTACTTTACTTTGTGGAAGCGAACGGTGATTATTACGAAAATTCTTGTACTAAATGATAAGTGGAATCACCTTATTACACACAGCCTGTTGATCCTCATAATATACACCATTCAAACTTTTTTTTTTTTTTATCCTCAATTTTGATTGTTAAATCCAATTAAGGGAAGCGACAAGAGACCATCATCTCTTAATATTCAAAAGCTAAAACTCAGCATCAATTTCTTTTTAATTGTTACCCATTGTTGGACTCAATTCTCAATTGATTGTACAGTACCCAACATCTTTTATATTTAAATTGTTTGTATTCATCGTTTAATTCGTTAATTCTTAAGTTCTTTATTAATTTATTTTTAATTATTATTTTTCTTTCCTCAATATATTTCTATTTTTCAATGCCAACATTTTTGTTGTTGTTATCTTTACATATTTTGGTATAACACCTATGAACTTCTCTTTAAATATTTTTATCTTTCAATTAATATTAACATTATTTTTTTTACATAAATATTTTCAGGAAAGCCAATATTTATGAATCGATTCCTTAGAAACCATACTTTCCCTTTAACCGTTAATTTTTGATCTATTTTTGTTTAGCTCATATTAGCATAATAGCTAAATATAACAACAAAACGTTGGCTTAGGTTGGTCGGTTTTTATTTTATTTTTACCTGAATGATGTTTGATTGACTATTTGATATCATAATCTCAGATGATAAGCTAAGGCAAGGCGTACACTGAGACGGAGGCGACGCAGAGCAGAGCAGTTTTTGTCATACGTGTATTAGGTAGGGACAGTCCGCATTGGGAGACAGCAGCTCATTACCTAATCTATGTACAATTACCAAAACTGCGTCTCAATGTACGCCTTACCTAACAATTCTATTGTATATATGTATTTAGTCGACTATAAAGTTTTATATTAAAAAAAAAAATTCCGATGAAGTTAACGAAATGGTCATGGCATATATATAAAAAAAAAATAATACGCTTAGAAAACCATAAACCAAATTGAACTCTATATTCTGCTATCTTTATTGCATTGATTTGACGTTCCCTAGCAATTTTCCTCATCCCAGGGGAAATATATTATCCAATCGGAAGAATTCATAAATTTGCTGAAACCCTGCCGACTATAATCAGAACGAGCGATTCCAGAGGGGTTGGGGGTGACAGTGGTTGGGGAGGGGGGGGGGGGAGTAAAGCACACACCCGGGGCACAGAGGAATATCCGGCGCCAGGAAACGGATTGCCTCCTGAATATTTAGTAGAGCAGTCTATAGCTTCTATCACAATCGATACTCAGCTCGATAGCTCACTGATTTGTATCTGCACCTCAGCTGAAGAGAGGGGAGCGGGTTGAGGGAATAAGCTTATCGTGGAAACAAATAAAGTGCAATAAACGATGGGGATACTTAAACAAGGAAAAACGTGCCAAAATATGTACTCCGTACTCTTTCGATTGCTATCATATTGCTAATAAATAATTTAATTAAAGTGCGCTTCCAAAAACTGATCAATTTAATGATATTATGTTAATATTGATAGTGCTATTAATTTTGATATAACAATGTAACCTGCTAAATTTATTAATATTTAAATACGAGTATAAAAGTAAAAAACTGTTTTTTTTTTTTTTTTGTTTTTTTGGCTTCATATTTTAATTTTCGCCTGACAACAAACGTCGACATTCAACAAAGTGCTAATTAAATGTTAGGCATGGGGAAGGATTGCATGTTAGGCATGGGGAAGGATGGGACCCAGCAGTACCTTTTCCCTGACTTGTTTCAGATACCCTGGATTTTTAAGGAAGGAGATCTCTCACCCAGCGCCTTTTAATCTCCTATTTACGGGCATATCATCTTTTGCCATGCTTCTAATAGACTTGGAAATTCTATATATATTTTTTCCAGCTCCTGGGGCTCCTGGAATGAATGGTCATAGGTCGAATATTTTTCGACCTAGTTGGTATCGCCAAAAAAAGTTTCATTGAAATCAGCGTTCCGTAGCCTCTCATTGTTAGACTCAGTTGCTCGTATTTTAGAGAGGATTTCATAGGATATTTTAATAGGATCAAACTATTACTTTATTTTATTAATTATAAAGATAATAACAACGTCAACATCTAGTTAAAATAGTTGGTCGATGGAAGTAAAAATAAATGATGGGAGAGTACTCTGTGAAAGCAATTTATCCTGAAGTTGTGGGAGCCGTTGAGGTATGGGAAGTAACTTCAGGATAGAGGTGAGCGGAATGGGAATTTGATGAGTTGAAGGCTGTTAGCGAGTTATAAACACAAGTTGGATAATCACATTGGCCCGGGGGATCCGAGCTGAGTGGGGATAACTTGCCTTTGTCTCCTCTATTTATCACAACTTACCTCGGATTAAAATCAATAGCACCATTTCGGGACACCCGAGCCTCGATTTATAAGAATTTATTTTTATTCACGGTTGAGCGTGGTCACGTTCATATTGCCTCTTTAAACGGTACCGAAGCCAAGACCCTCCATGACTGGTAATTTTATATGATTGTTTTTATTTCTTCTGAATTTAATAGCTCCTTCCATGGTAGCAACTCCCAATCCCTCTATCGAATGAAAGTTGGATCCTTCGATAGAGGGATGTTCAAGTGTCTTATCATTAACGATATCATTCTTTTTTTAACGTAATTAATTATTATTATCATTTTGATTGTATTATATTGATTATCGATGTTCTTACAAAAAAAGAAATAATAATAATAATGCACTGTATCAAACGATGCAACATCAAACAAAATACTTTTCAACAGTCTCGTTAATTAGCAGACTTCAGGTTTGGTTTACTTCAATTTTAACTTTAGCCTCAAAAAAAATTACTTTGATATTTTTTCCTTATGACCCTTCCTAAGCAATCCAGTCGGGGGACTTTAAAAGTGGGTACATTCCACACTCACGACCACGAGGTCAAAAATTATATTCATTTATCCTTATGAGGGAATCTCCTGATTTCAGTCATTTCCTTTCAAATCCAACTCTGTCTTACTCATCCCTCTGTGAACAATAATTTCTTTAATACTTGATGAAAACTATTTTTGAAAATACAGGTAATAAACACATGCAGGTTCATTTTACGTCCTATTTCCAAAATTTGGCTACTTTATCCTTCTCCCTACATGGGTCCATTATGTCGTTTTTGCTTCGAAGTAGTAACTCGAAAGTTGTTTATGAATCTAAGTTCCGTATCTGAGAATTAATAATTCTGTGCAACTATGTTAAATTTAGAATGTTTACAGCGTAAAGAGTAGCCATACAAAGAAGTTTCATTAGTCCCAATCTACTAATGCATCACAGTCTCTTAAATTACTTGAATTCTAACAGTAATTTCTTGAAGATCTATTAAGCTATCGCTTTACACTGTCTCCCCTAACACGATATGCTAAATGCAGATCATTGAAACTAAAGTTAGTAGGAATCAATTACATGAAAGTTGACGTACTACCAATACCTTAAACTAAAGATGTCTCCTGATGCTGAGGCATAATGATGTAGTAGTTTTCTTTCTTCCGACAACATTATTTTATTTAAGTACAAAATAACCAGAGAGTCGCTAAAACTGATTTCCACCCAATGCTTTCTACTTGACTGCCTCATGTACAGGAACATTCAAATCATCATCCAATGTCGAGGATTCAAGTTCCGGAACCATCCCCCAAAACCATCCCGCTGTTAGATATATCTATCCATGCCAAACCTCATTGTTAATTTTTAAAGTCTGCTCTCGAAATCCTTCAAGAGAATATACTCCTTACCTTCTTAATAAAACCGTAGCTAGTAGGTATTATGACATAGGAGTAATTATATTGAGATAGGAGTAATCATATTGAGATAGGAGTAATTATATACTATACCTACTATAGTAGATAATTACCCCTATTTAATAATTGATAATTTAATTTATGAAAGTCTGCTCTCGAAAACCTTCAAGAGAATATACTCCTTACCTTCTTAATAAAACTGTAGCTAGTACTATAGTAGATAATTACTCCTATTTAATAATTGATAATTTAATTTATGAAAAACATATTTTCACGACATCTTATCATGATGCTCTTTCCCATTGATTCCACGTATCTTGTTAACCCCATTTCGTATTATTCCATATTCCACTCCAATTGGCCTTGGTTTATATTTTCAATAGTTCTACCATTAACGATAAGGTAATTTTTGTCGAAGTCCATCCTGAAATAATCATATTTCAGAAAGCTATTCCTTGAATAGTTTCTAAGATTCCGTGATTCAATGCCCTTAAAACCCTTCGGCTTCTAGTTTCCTCCATCATTTTCTCCCACTTAGATTATGGATGCCTTCTAGAAGTTGGATTGTCTGATAGGTACAATTTGAGACAGATAAACTGTTCCTTTAGTTCATCCTCAATGTCCATAGGCGCTTGCTCATTTCCAATTAGTTAAGCGATTGAAAATTACTTTTTCGTTTTTTTTCTTTTTTGTTTTTTTTAGGGATGTTACAGTCATTTTAATGTTTTCTCCTATATTTATCAAAATTTCCTAGATTTTTTTTACTATGTAAAATTTAATTTTACTTTATATTCCTTCTGATAGAAATAAGTCCTCCAAAAAAATACTTTATCATGCGTATTACTTGACATCTTAAACTTATTTTACAAACCAATAACTTCTCCATCCATCCAACTATTAATCTTGCGAATATATCTATGATCACAGAGAATAACTAGGTATGATTAATAAAAGTCCACACCAGATATGTATAACATATGTATAATTTTTAAAAATGTTTGTGCCAACAAGTTTTTGTTTTTTAAAATGGTTATTAGTACAAATATGCTATCGAACCTATATTTATACAACTTTATTTCATTCATTTACATATGATGTCCTTTAAAAAATAAGCAAGGATTGTATAAAATACAATAAAATAACTGCAAATTAAGCAGTTATTTTGTTGTATTTTAATTCACGGCTGTCAACAAACCATAGACAAGCCAGCCAGTGGGTCGACTCTTTCCATGTGTAGATCAGTATGTAGTGTTTTGTTAGTTGCGTACCATGGGGCCATGAATCATAAGATTTTATTGTAAGGTGTGAAGTCTCTGTATGTGGATCTTTTTGGCCGTGCCGTGCCGTTTATCTGTAAAGAATATGTTCATATTGGCTTTAGTAAGTACGAAAATATCTTTACTTTTTGTCAGATTCCTAATTTCAAAGCTTTAGAAAAAGTGAGTAAAGTAGGTTACTTGTTTGTTGTTGTTTAAGGGCTTAAAACTGCTGTGATCACCAACGCCCAAAAGTAAGTAGAGTCGTTAGTTGATTTTCTTCCGTTTTATTTTAACATACGGGCCTCAATTCATCTTTCGGTAAAAGGTAAGTCCGAGATAGTTTTCAAGTGTCAGTTTGACAGTTTGAGAAATTTGAACATTTTCGATGTAAATTGGAGGTTAAATTTTTTTCCAAGAGTAAACGTCTTTAATTGACATGATTGAGTAGAATTTTCTATAGCTTACACCAGTTTATCCATGTAGGTGATTTAAATTTAGTGATGCATTTTTAGGATACTTATGTTCAGTGAGACTTTTTATATTCAATTTTATATATTTTATATTCAATTAATTTACTTTTAACTATTTATTTATTTTTTCCAAACAAATTTAACTGAAATAGTACCTATATCCTTCTCATTATCAGGAGACTTGAGAGTAGCACTAAAAAAAATTACTATTCTTTCTCTTTAATGTCAATTATCAGAATTTTTTTTTAAAATAAACAAACAGAAAAAAAAATTTTTAAAGCGTAAACTACAACTGGCACCGAGAGGACTACAGCAGGGCAGTGTATACAAACGATGAGGGCTACTTGTCCTACCACTTGGCTTTAGTGGACCCGTCATCCACTCAGGGCGAGTCGATACTAATCCCTCAGTCCGCTCCAGTATAAACATATTATTCCATTATAATTGTTACAATAATAATTATTATATAATTATAATGATAATCATTTTTAAATCTTTCGAAAATTCAGACATTAGTATTGTAATACTCTCAATCTCTCCAAATTGCTACAATAATAGCAATCTTTGTGTCCATTACAACAGTAAAAGAGAATCATTGTTTAAATTCGACTTTCTTAAATAAAACATAAAAAAAATTGGTATGGTAACACCAATGTGAGTTTAAATATATTTATAGATGTAAATACACAATTTGAAACAAACAATGAAATCTCTAATTAGAAACGACGTTAACACACAGTAACTAGAAGAGACAGGACAGTAACTCAAAAGGAACTTTATGCTTTGATGTTAAAAGCAAGACTAAAACACTAGCTTCTTATGTTCGGTCCGCTTTATACTTATTTGCTCTTAATGTACATTGCGTGTAAACCGACAAGAAAAGTTAAAAAAAAAATTAATTTCCTATAAAAGAATTGTTTTCCAAGATAATCGGAATAAACTGGTTCCTTCTTGATCCCCGCTGGATATAATAATTTTCCTAAAAAGGTACATTTTTCACTGAAGCGTAAACCCTGATTTTTAGATATTATATACGAGTATATGTAATAATTTATTTTTATTTAGCAATAATTGAACTAACAACTAACCAAAAAATTGTATTCACATTATTTCCTTACCATCTCCATAATTTAGTATAATTGTTAGTTTTCATAGACATTGAGTTCCATATCACTTTTTGCTTGTAAAAACTATACGAGACCCCTCCTCACAGCAAAAACCTGACTATGGCCCCTCAAATGAAATGCTTGGTTTTAAACCAACTACCATAATAGGGTGAATTTAATATTTATTCTGATATATTGAAAGTTCAGTGTAATTAAATAAAAATTAATAAGGAATAAAAATGTCCGAAAACACATGGTTTGAAAATATATATTAAAGATTTGAAATACTTAGATACTAGAGTCATTTTCATTTAATGGAAGAATAAATGATATCGAAAAAAAATTGATATTGATTAAAATTAAGAAAAACAAACAAGCTTTGAAATCCAGTTAACATGCTGAAAATAACTGCAGTAAATAACAATACAAGTTATCTGGTGAAATTCTGATAATTAATGCGTTATTATTTTTTTATTTTATTCTATTATAAATTATTATCTTTTTTATATTGATAAATTCCAATAAAATATATAAGCTTGGAAATTAGAAAAACCTTGCTTACTTAGATGGACTTTGGAAATACGAATGATACAGCCATACAAACGATTGTACTTTGCCTGTTACTTGCCCTGAACGACACTGAATTTTAATAATCGCATTATGCAAACGTTCTGGGCATTCGTGACACTTCCAATAACTTTTAAAAAAATAACGAATTAATTTATTAATTACTAAGAGCTATGGCGAAGCTGCAACTATATTTCATTCCATTTTTAAACATTATCCACATATACGATATGCTAAGGCAATTATAAACACCTCATAATGTCCTAATTCAATGCAAATAATAAACAAAATCCTATGTTGGAATACCCTTAACGAGATTTTTTTTTTTTTTTTTTCGTTATTTCATCCTAATCAGTTGGTGTCCCGAATAAAATTTCTTTACTAGTAATACATGCAAATATTTTGTAAGGAATATGCGAGATTAAGAGAAAAAAACAAACGCTATTTTTAACTTAACTATTAGTGCTGCATGAATTCGCCTTCGGGCTACCATCTACTTGTGGTTGAGCTATAGATAGCTAAAAACACTTCAACTATTTTTTCCATTCAACCTCCTTTTAAGAAGCTCCATATTCTGTTTTCCAAGAAGTCGAAGCTTTTTTTGTTCTCCAACTTAATGTACACACCTTATCCTACTCAGCTCAATGAACTCGGAAAATTTGTATATATCTAAACCTATGCGATTTTACTTAAATTTAATGTACATACCGATGGGAGAAAACATAAACGAATTCCACATATGGTCTAGTTGACTGAAAAAAATTCAAAACTGCTCAAATGAAAAAAAGGAAGCTTCATTTCCTGAATATCGTGAAAAAATCTAAAGTATAGCAGAATATCCAACTCATGTAATCAAAGGAAAATTGACCAACCAACACTGATCAATCAAAAAAAAAAATTTCTCTTCTCATAGTAGAACTTTTGGAAAACGGATGATTCGAAAATAATAGCACATAACTGTCAGCAAGCATAATAAAAAAATAATTTTACGAACCAACAGAAATCTATAAAGTTTCATCATTTAATAATAATATTTCTTCTTTAAATTCTGATGATGTTTCCGTTAAATGTTCAAATCTTCAAGGTAACTAGAACCTACCAGGTAACTAGAAACGAGGTAACTATAAACTACCTGCAATTTTACCTATTGCTATTGATAAGGAAGATATTAAAATCATATTATTAAAAAATGTTGAATATTTAATATATTAATATATATATAAATGTGTGTGTATATATATATATATATATATATATAATAACAATCAAAAGTTTAGACTCATCCTTAGTTCTGTCAAATAAATAAATAACAACATTTTATTTATTTAACAACATAAAAACTATAATTTTATTTTCAGTTTATTTATAATATATTTGTTTGTTTGTCTAAGGCTAATCGGACTATGCTACAGTGGGAGTCCTAAATTTTGCCTATATAGGTATAATTAGGATAGCGATCTTTAACGAATACATGACATCGCACAGGCTCGGGACCTCCATTTTACGTCCTATCCGAGGGACGGCATAGCCAAGTATTTTTTACTTCCATTAAAAAATTCTAGGGCCACCTCGGGACGCGAAACCACGACCTTTAGAATATTAGGTCGTCATGCTAACCACTACACCACAGGTGACCTCTATTTATAATTTTATTCTAAACTTAATCTATAAAGTTTGAAATGTTACCTCTTGAGTTAATGATGGTAGAAGATATCCACCATATTCAATCTCTTGAGTTAGAATTATTTTATTAAACTTGAAGATTGCTAATTAAATACAAGTGAGTCTAAACTTTTGACTGGTACTGTATATATATTCTTCTTCTTTTATATTCTATCACCTAAAGTTACTTTTTTTATATTTTGTTCGGTTTGGATGAAATATTATCATAAATTTATTAAATAAAAAATAAGGATAGCAAAACATCTACACCGTTTATAATCAGAACAATCAGAACTATTTCTAGTCGTAAAATGTTTCCAGAACCTTCCTGGCATGTATGTAAGATGTGAAGAGAGAGAATAATAAATGATTATACTTTATTAAATTAAATACCATTACATAAACAACAACCGTTTGAAGTTTTGCCAACGAATTCCATTCCAAATACAATACATTATTCATTATATTAGTAACTAGCTATTTAAAATAATTAGGTTTTAGAGATTATATTGTAAATATGACTTTTGAACAATTTATTACCTACTAAAATATAACTAAGAATATATATATATATATATATATATATATATATATATATATATATATATATATTTATTGATATGTGAATTAGTCAAAATAAAACTATATTAGATTGGGGAATTAAAATCAGGAATAGATGAAATTTCAAAGTTTAATTAATCATTTAATTAACTTAACTTAATCAATGCTATTGTTTTGAATAGAAGATTAATAGATATTAAATTATTATAATTATCCATAGATATACACATCAAAAAGGTAAATAAAATATAAGTCAAAATCTGTGAAAGATTAATTGAAGATCTGTAAAAGAATAAATTCTCTTGTATTTATAGTGAACATTTAAAATAATTAGGTTTTAGAGATTATATTGTAAATATGACTTTTGAACAATTTATTACCTACTAAAATATAACTAAGAATATATATATATATATATATATATATATATATATATATATATATATATTGATATGTGAATTAGTCAAAATAAAACTATATTAGATTGGAGAATAAAAATCAGGAATAGATGAAATTTCAAAGTTTAATTAATCATTCTTCCTTAACTTAATCAATGCTATTATTTTGAATAAAAGATTAATAGATATTAAATTATTATAATTATCCAATGATATAAGCATCAAAAAGGTAAATAAAATATAAGTCAAAATCTGTGAAAGAGTTATTGAAGATCTGTAAAAGAATAAATTCTCTTGTATTTTTGGTGAACATATACAATAAGATGTTTATACAAACACTTAGCGTCGAGGAGAATCTTGGTAAATGTATAAATCTTTCCCATTTCAAATGTAACAATGACCATCAAAGTGTTAAGTGATTAAATAAATTAATATAGTGAGCATGTTTTGATTATATTTTATGAATATTTTTGTTTATTCTCGATGCAACTTTGATCAATGTTAAAGTTCAATGTAAAATGTATTATGGAATTTTTTACTCAAACCAGTTGAGATTTAACAGACTTAAAGATTATATTTTAATAATTGTAGCATTAGTATTAAGTTAGTGTTTCTGTATGGTCCAGTAGAAAGATTTTATAAATAACAAACAATTCATTAACAAACTGAGGTCATGCTAAGACAGAGACATAGCCGATGATACAATAGACTGATAAGGAGCAATAAGCACAGGCGATTTTAGGGATTTGATCGTGTAAATTATTACTAAGTATTATATACTACATAATATATATATGTATTGTTAATTGTAAGTAGCGATTATAGAGTGTGAGCTGTGGAATACTTACCGACCGTTGGCGGCGAGTCCTGGCCCAGACTGGGGAGGTCTGGCTACTGGCGAGTAGCGCATGCCCGTCGGCCCTACCCCCTGTACTACCTCCTCCTCTCATTACCTTCCTCCTTAGGGGTCACAAGGCAGTCTAGGTCAATAGGAAACGGCTCTTCTAAGGGATCCTAGGGGAGGATCCAAGTGGTGGCAGGGAACCATGGGAGGAGGAACGAAGAAGATGTTGAGGGATGGAGGAGAGGTATGCTGTGTTAGGGCCTCATATTAGCTACCTCCAAAAAAGAAATGTCAAATTATTTCATAGAACCAAACGATGGCCTTCGACATTCCCAATCTGGCTAGGTTTGGATTTAGTTATCCTATAGATTAAGTATATTTGGCATCCTGTAGTTATCCATCTTATACCTTAACTTTAAACCTTTGGCCGCCAAAACCAGCCTTATCCGGCCATTTCTAGCTTCATCTACAGCTTTTGGGTTAGTTGCATGCATTTCAAGAGCAACTTTGTTGATTTTACCTATCCGTCTGCAAGTACCAGGTTTGTATATATATGTGTATATGAAACCAGATTTCGCCAATGATAGGAGGTAGTAGTCAATATAATCTTCTAAAAAATCGGTCAGTGGTTATCTGCTATTGTTTACATGTGATAAAGAGTTCCAATTGATACCAATATGAGTTTCATTCTACAACCGTATGTTTAGTGGCGTTGAACATGTCGAGTTTTATGCCAACAAATTACGATTTGCGGACAGTATTGATTTTCTATTTCCATCCGAAAAAAACTGTCGCAGAATCGCATAGGATGCTTGTCGAAGAACGTCGGAAAATGAGTACCTCACCAACTGAATGACAGGCAGAAGGAAGCTCAAAAAACCTCATGCTAAATGCTGCTCGCCAGGTACAGAAAAATTCATTTCTTCATCAAATTGTTACTAGTGATAATAAGTGGACTTACTTCGATAATCCTAAGTATGAAAAATCCTAGGTAACTCCAGGTGAACTATCGGCATCGACTGCAAGGCCAAATCGCTTCGGAAGGAAAACAATGCTCTGTGGTTGGTGGGATCAGATGGGTGTTATCTACTTTACGTACAACAGATGATCAATTTAAATCAAGCTTTGCGCCAAAAACGTCGCAAACATCAAGAAAGGATACGCAAAGTCGACTTGGTTCATGAAATAGCCTTTCACATTCGGCTAAACGGACCAGGGAAACGGCATGTGGCGTATTCAGTAGATTTGACCCCATCCGATTACTATCTATTTGCATCGATGGGACACGCACTAGCTGAACAGCGCTTCAATTTATCACTTATGAAGATGTACGAAATTGCCTAAGTGATTCGTTTGACTCAAGAGAGGAAGAATTCTTTCGGCGGGGAATCTACAAATTGCCAGAGAGATTGGAAAAATGCCTAGCGAAGGTCATTTTTATACAATAAACTCTTATTTTCTATTTGAAAAATTCCGGTTTCATATTTACACACCGGGTATTTTTTGCCTCCTCCCCCACCCCACGCGGTCTCTTTCAAACTTTTGATGAACAAATTGTTGTACAGAGGTTGGCAAACCTGATGTTTGCTTCCACACCAGCTAGATGTCCCACCCATCTCTACCTGTTTATATCCATATCATGAGATGAGGATTGCAGTTCTTAATTGTTATTGTTCCTTCTCTTCTATGCCTTAGTACTCTGATTACAGATGGTTCCGGTTATTTTTATTATATTTTCAATTTATTTTGTACTTCTTTCTAGGGTGGTGAATAGTACCCATATCTCATAATTTTGTTTAGAACTGACCTTTTGAACTACAAATCAGTAAGGAAGGAGAGTTGATACTTTTAAATGCAATTATATCAAACGTATCTAGAGAATTGCTAGTTATAGAACGATGTGATTTCGCACATTAGAAGATAGAAGAAATCTCTCGGAATCCAAATTAGTAGAAAGAGCGGATCCTTGTCCCCAAGCTTTTGTGTATTTTCATGAATGCAACATGTCAGAATTTTTTTATGAATAAAAGTATGATTAGTACAGGGATTTTTAACAACAAAAATGATGCATTATACAGATTTGAGAAAGACAATTTCTAAATATCAAATTTCTCATTTCCTCACTACGTCCGGACCCATATTTTGAAAATACCAATAAATAATTAAAATACCAAGGGTCGATGATTTTGTTTGTTTAAATATTTTCATAATGGATAAACAAGTTTAGAATCCATAATTATTCCATCTGAAGTTCTAAAGACCTCGCAAAGCAGTGTCCAGAGTTTTTTATTATTCCTTCCACACGGTAGTTCCTGTTCTAGAGAGGACTTGAAATAGCAACGGAGGGCTAAAAGATGACCATTGATATCGCTGCATTCAAGCCAAGGACGGGCAGCTTACAAGCATGTCGGAACGAGTTCAGTTGCAGTATTGCTGGCTGTTCATTTATTTAAGGCGACTGGGTAGTTTCATTGTGGATAATTCCCTCTCTGCAATTAGGGAAAAAAGGTATTTTTTCTTCTATATTGCGGTTTAATACATTCATTTAAAGACATCTATAGATCTGTACCTTATAATTTTTGAATCATGTAAAATTTATTAAGTTATGTTTAAAAAATTGCATTAAAAATTTTTCTCATTTCTTTTCTCATGGAAGATTATAATCCCTGATATCCCCGCTCGGTCATTTTAAGCATACTCTTAGATAGTGGAATTTTTGGAGTGAGGGAAGATGTACATACCCATTCAATTATAAAGGAATGAGTAGTAATTTTAAGTGTACTTATGTGTTGGTCGATGATTGGTTGATCGAAGTTGTTATACAGAACTTTGTTGTTTAAGTAGAATCAAGTAAATGGTTTTGATTGCTCTTAGTAGTTGAAAAGATGGTAGTTCTATAAGAGCGTTCTTTTATCTCTCTGAACAAAACATCTATTAAAACATAATAACGATACCTAATGTTACAACAAAGCAAACAGGTGTATATAGTTAAAATGATATAGGTATTCTATGTAGTAAATCGATAAATCCTTTTAATGTATTATTTGGCCGGTGAGTAGGACCATTACAAGTCCAGTATACGGTCCCCGTAACATGAGATAGCTACGTGTTAATTTAGTGTAGCCGATACGGCATTCAACTATTAACGGGGACATTAGCACCTCTTCCTATCTGCATTGAACCTGCTCCCAAAATTCTATTCTGAACTATAAATGTATGTTTTAAATCCCTCATCGAATTGGGTAACTTAGAAATAATTAAATTAAGGGATAACATTAGGGCATATATATAAATATATGTCTTTTTTTTCTGGTGGTAACCCCAAACAGTAATTTTACATGCTCCTATTTTATTAGGCACATTACATGTATTCATATTATATTATATATTGAACAATTAGGGCACATTTTATACCAGAGTTATGTTATATAAAAAACAAAAACAAATTATAAGAAAAATAACAAAAAAGTAGCGATATAAATAACGTTACATTAATTAAGTTAAAAATTACGTTAAAGAAATTAAATTCAAGAAAAGTTACAAATAATAAATAATAAATAAATAAAAAATTGAAAAATAAATAAATAACTAAAATAAAAAAAAAAGTAAACTGAAATAAATTAAGATAAACAGCACACATTATGTACAAGCGAATAACACAGATAATTTAAACTGCCTTCCAACATAAGTCGGCCAAAGTCTATTTTCCAAATAAATTCCAAGAAGTCTTTTTTAAATTTTGTCATCAGTCTCTGTTCTTTTTCAGGCCACGTCCCTCGTTTTAAAAGAACCTCTTGTATAAGTTTTGCCCGAATTTTGTCTGTATATATATATATATATATATATATATATATATATGTATATATACCTATATAAAAGGCTCGGCGGCATGTTACGCGGGAGACCCAGGTTCCAGTCGCAGCCGAGGCCAATCTTTTATCTTCAAAAATAAAATATTTAAAATTAATATAAGGTTATAATTATAAAGATATTTAATTATTGAAGAAATGTCAATAGATCCTGTCAATTGCACAAAATAGTCCACCCTTGTATAATTCTCAAAATAAATACAAGATCGGAGGATAGTGATCAATGAAGAGGAGAGATTGACTCGGCTTGGAAGTGAGCTCGTTGGCGCAGTGGATGTTACGCGGGAGACCCCAGTTCGACTCTCGACCGAGGCCAATCTTCTCTTTGGATAAAATCTTGTCTTTTATCCTTTCAAAAGATTACTGATTTATCCTTTCACATTTTTTGATTAATTTACCCACATACAGTCATTTATTAGCCTTTAAAGTTTGGTCGAATAATTAAAATAAGAGCAAATTAGTTTGTTTAAAAACATTTGGTATTAAAAGTGAAGCACTGGGATCTATTGTAGTACTGTAGCAATACTAAGCCCCTAGACCATTGCTTCTTATATTTAATCCTAAATAGATCATTCTAGAATGGTGCAAAAGATTCTAGACGATCCAGAACATGTACTAAAACAGTAAGGTAACTGGTCCAACAAAAATTCTAGATGTATTTTTAGTCTAACAGACAAAATCATACGATTTTGTTCCACGCTACAGTAATTCTATTAAATTAAGAAATATATCTTATATACAAAAATGCAATAAGCTAATCATTTTTACATCGAACTTCGAAAAGTACCGGAGGGATACATTTGTAACTTTTAAGGTGTTTCTGTTTAGTCAAATAGTGTCAGTACTTGCGGTTTATGTATATATAATATGTTTTATTAAAATGTAAGGATAAATAATATGTTTCGGATTCATACCATTATTTTTGCGAAGAACGTTAATATGATTGAGTGATGGACTTGAAAGTTTTACAAAACTATAGTTTTCTTCATTCGCTACAATATGATTAATTGACTTGAAATTTTTACAGTTACTTGCATTTCGCAGAGCATATACCTTTCTTATTGCAGAAAAATTTAAAATAGACTTTTTAATAAATTATGTTTTCCGGGTATATCTCTCATTTATTTACTTCCCTAAAATTTAATATAAGATTAAGCCACATCAATGATTAGTACAATATAATATAAAGCCGGGAAAATGCAATATTGCCATTTATCGTTAAATAAATATTTACTTCGCATGTTACATCGTGCATTTCGATTTATTCTTTGGTGATGTTATAGTTAATTTCAATGTTTTATTACTCTCCTTCTACCGAACTGTCTCCTTTAGAAAGCCTTTATCCTTACCAGTGCCACCTTATTTCCTTACCTGTCTCCATCTGCATAACTCCTTCCCTCACTTTGAAAACTTTTATTTCTCCACCGTATTAATCATCTATCTTCCGAAAAAAGAAAAAAGTATTATAGAATTTTTAAAATCTTGACTGGAAAACATTTGAGGAGGATTTTGAACAATGTAGGCCACGCATGATTTATTTTGGTCAGGAATATGTAAATGTCGAATAATCAGCGCGATTAGTCTCGATTTATATTCCAGGGTCTTTGGGCTTATCTGAAAATAAGCCATTGGACGCGGATTGAGGTCGAACTACCCGGAGATGTGGATCATTGAGGGATCTGCGCCCCCCCCTTTCTTAAAGTATTTTTCTGACGCCATTGCGTGGGAGTTAGTATTGACGTCATTTAGGGGGTTTATTGTTGTTTTGACGTAATTTCACTCTCCTCCCCCCCCCCCCATTGTGTTCTCGAATCACAAGCTATGATTATTAAACAGTCCCTAAACGAAAACGGGTCACCGAGTTTTCTTCTTGAAATTCATGAATGTGACTTTTCATTTTCTTGACGAAACTTTGATTAATAAACAAAACATTTTTATCATTATTTTAACTCTAACGTTTGTATAGTTAAATTGTTTACAATTTAAATAGTTTACATCCAGTAACTATACAGTTGTTGTATAGTTAAATTATTTACATCCAGCTTCAATTTTAACTGTTATATCATAATTTTTAAATCTCTTTTTAGTCATCAGGCGTCAATAAATAGAAATTAAAAAATAAAAAATAAAACCTCTAAACCAGATCCACCTTATAAAGGCATTTTAAGATGTTTTTAAACCATCTGAATTTGCTAGGTTGTCATTTTTCATTGATGTATTTTTTTTTGTTCCTTCCCTTAATCGCCTTTTTAAGCTATACGGGGATTTCCCGGGCCAGGGGAAAGGGTGGGGGATTGATGCCGAGTTTTTAATTGGTATTTATCGTGGATTCTACTAGGCAAGTAAATTGAATTAATAATTTAAAATGATATTTAAAGTACTGTATATGCTCAAACCCGGTGGTCAGTTTTACCTGAAGGCGGCAAGGTCCTGGGAATACCGCCTTGGAAGCTATTGGGGCCATAAACGTATTGTTAGAAATTTGAAATATGGTAAAGCCGAAGGCTGACAATGCTGCCGACAAACACCGAGAGAAATACGCAGAAAGATTGTTATTTGCGTTGGAGAAATTTGGGGTCATAAACACCGGTTTTGTTCCTACAAAGGTTGCTGGAGAACATGAGAAAGAGAAAGATAAGATAGCATGGAAGGAGAACTTTAGAATAGGCCAACCAATCAGAGTAAGTCTGAAGAGAGTGGGGGAAAAGAAGATTTATATGGAGGAAGGAAAGAGAAGAGGGAGACGTTGGAGGAAGTGCCAGGAGTGTGGAGAATGAGAGGTGAGTTCGGGCGGAGGTGCAGTAAGCGTCAGTAGTCCAGGGGTCCAGGAGAGTGCTGAGAGAATATGCGGTGCTTAGTCTCGTAAAGTAGCAGAAAATGAATACTTACCACAATGATCCACAGTGTGCTCACCAGATAATGTTTAGTTTAATATACAGTGCTGATTGTAATAATGCGTGGTATGCATTCAATAAAGTTAATATGCAAGTCAGCATCCAATAACTATGTTGTGTTAGTAAAACATCTTTATAGGATTTATTGGAAGGGGGTATTAATAATTTCATTCTTATTAAATAAAATTAAGTATGGCCAGAATTCAATTCAATTTTTCTTTATTTCCATTCACACCATGCCACAGGTTTCTTAAAATAAATAAAAATGGTAAAAACGTCACCTCTGGAATAGAATACAATATTGATTTATATCTATTCAATATATAATAATATAGTTGGGTTACCTTCCGTAACCGATATAAGGAATCTTTTCCATACAGTAATTTGATTTATGCCGTTTTTTATAACCCCGTAAGTAAGTAACCCGCCTTAGAAAAGCGGGCTAGCCAGATACGTAGCAGAACTTGCTATCTTCGGGTTCCCAATCATATGTCGCCATGACCAACGCGTTTGCCCATCTCGCCACCCCAAAAATTTTGGGCGTTTTGCCGGGCTACGAAACCGTTACCTTGTGTTTTGAAGTTGAATATAATAACTATCAAACCACAGTTGACCCCTTCATTGCTGTATTTATATTTTTTTTTTTTTTGCAAATCAATAAATAATGAACACTACTTCTGGCTCTTGATTTAGTCCCTTGTACATCAGAAAAAGTCACTTATTCAGCTCCTTTTTTAAACTTGGTCAAATAGTTTTAAATAAATTTGTTTATTTAAAGCTGAAGGTGAGGCTCCGATCATAGAAACACAATTAAATATCTATCTTATTTCACTTGCCTTTGCTTGTCCTTCTGTCTATCATCAATGTATATTTCCTCATGATAATACAACGAAACATATTTCTCGTCGACTAACAAGTTCAGTATTTTCCCTTCTAATTACATATTACGGATCCAAACGTACACATCGAACAAAATCATAATAAAAAAAAGTGTAGTGATCGAGGTTTCCATGATACGACTACATTAAACCTCTTCGACAACAATAGCCAGAAATCATGTTCACTAACAGATCTCTTCACCATAGCATTTCCACGTCTATTGTAACCTTTTCCATATCAAATGTAACCTTTTCCAAGTAAATTGTAACCATTTCCAAGTCAAATGTAACCATTTTCATGCTTGAATGCATCTCTAAATATTATGGTTAATTTATGTTTTTATTTAAAAATAATTATTTTAAATAAAAAAGTTAAAATTATTATTTCTATTTTTTTTTTTTTTTTTTTTTTTTTTTTTTTCTGTTGGCGCATTAGGCCTAATGAGACCTTTGGCCGCGCAGTGTGGTCTTCTTACAGACATTTGTTTTGCTTGCGGGAGTACAGACAGCCTGGAGGGGGTAGCCCAAACCTCACGTTGCTGAAAGCCATGGTCACCATGGTACAGCGGCAGACTGCCCATAGCTCCATAACCAATCCCATTGGGGCCAATTTGGCAGTGTCCTTCCCACCGATGGCGTCAGCTCTCTCGGGTTCAAGGACAGTGACAAACTGGTCTAGGTCCAAGGATTATGGTAGCTCAGAGTCAGCAGGCCCCGAGGACCTATATTTCTTTCCCTGAAGCATACCGTCCGTGAACCAAACCTCCGGGCGGTTACTGACATCCTGGAAAACCACACCACGATTCTCGATGAGATACACGGGGAAGGTTCATCACTCCTACGCCCGGTCGGTGTGAGGCGCCTCCAGTAGGCTGACGGGCCTCACATACCCGGGGGGTGGGGGTAGACTTGGACTGCGTGGCGTTCATTGGTGGGCGGTCACCCGAATGGAGCGGTCACCCATCCAAGTACTAACCACGATGGACGTTGCTTAACTTTGATTATCTATTGCAAGCGCCCTTGTCCACTCGGCCATCCCGGCCCCCCTTATTATTTCTATATAAAAACATAAATAAACCATAATATGTAAGGATTCAATAATAATTTATTTTAATCAATATAATATTACATATATTAATAGTGATATTTCCAGAAATTACTTTAAAAAGCACTTTAAAGTATACATCCCGCACACGAGAGAATAGTAAGAATGGGCGATAATTATCAAATCCTGGACGATTAATTTAATTATTTTGTTTCAAAACTTTAAAATACTATTAACCAAGCCGTTAATAATATTCTTTTCCTCTGAATTAATGAAAGATCATCTAAAGGTTGTCTCCTTCAATCGCAATAAATACGTAGCATTTGAACAAAAAATGCTAAATAATACTTTTTGTATCGAAAATTTGTACTCTTCTGAATCAATTTACCGCTGAAATCATGGAAAATTAATGAAAATGAAATGAAAAACCTTGGACCTGGTTTGACACAGTGGTTTGTGGCCTTCATAATGAATCCCCATCCCCATCGGTTTGAGGCCAGGCTTCAAAAACAATACTTGGTAATTAAATCACAATTTTAATAATTGGATCTTTTTTATATCTATACAGCACTCGGAAAAAGTTTGTATACACAATAGAAGTCGTTATACGCAACAAACAATTTACTTCCATTCAAATTATTCAATCAATAAGTTAGTTTATTATTAAGTATCAAATAAACAATTGCTACAATCATCTTGCATATTGGTTATTTATTCAAATAGTCGATTTCGAGTTGTATTACATGTTAATATATTATTAAATCGTCGCTGAATGATTTATTCCTACCCATACATTGTGATTGAAATAGAATTTTACCCCCTGTTTTCAAAAATTTTCGATTTCGAACGAAACTTGATTCAATATTGCATTTTTCAATTAAAGGTAGGTTTAAAAAAAAAATTATATGTCCTTCATTGATTCGGATAAACATAAACCTCTTGACTCGTTTTTTCTTTAAAAAAACAAAACACATTTCTACCAGTAATAAAAGTATCAGTCGATATATATTTTGTTATTTACAGAGCAAAATATTTAAATAACAATAACAAATCAAGCAGTGTCCCATAATTGTGATTTCAGTGCTTGCTACAAGCAAATCTTGATATAATTTCATTGTCGGATAGGTTCATTGCAAATTCAATACCTCAGATACCTATTCATTGCAGGTATAATCATCGTTCATATATAAATCTTAACTGAGTATATAGAAATATATAAATAAATTTGGTAAGCGAATGAAATCAATCGCTTCTTGTTATAAGATAAAATTGATATATTTAACGAATGAATAAAGATATCTGGACCTTTTATCAAAACTCAGTTAATAAATTCTAGATGTTTGGATGGGATGTAGAATATACTGGTAAGATGTGTGAATTATTTTCTTAACTTGGTATTTTTTTAAATAAAAAAGGCAGTATATTTTTTAATTTCAGATAATAAATAATTTTTTATTAGATATGGCTAAAGTGGAGGGGATTGTTACACAGAGAGAGGAGTGGAGATGACGGTGAGGTCGAAGAAATCGGTTGATATTCGCTCGAAGAACTCCTGTATTTCAGCCAGAGGCAACCCAAGTTCTTCCAGATCTTTCTTCGTTTCCAGGAACGGTGCCGATTCCAGGAGGGGTTCCAGGTAGAGCCTTGCTTCTCCAGACAGTATCCGCTCCATTAAGCTCTGCAATAACAATTGATTTCACATGGAGAAAAGAAAAAGGTATGCCTAATATAAAAAATACATATATACATTCCAAACCACATACAGCCAAAGTGACTCCGACAACGATATCAGCGTTGAAGAAAAATATTTTCCGAAGAATAGTCCGATTTAAATACATCAGCTCCACAATAACATCAGTAAATGACCTACGTTTGAAAATACGCCAGCAGATAAACAACGCAAACACAGCTAACTCTTTAGAAAACTTAAATTGAGGGTGTAGAGTAAAATTATAAAACCAGTTCTGTTGTACTACTGTGAGACCTGGCCACTAACTAGCGCCCTAGAAGAAAAAGTATTGAAAGATTCGAGAGAATAGCCCTCTGAACGATTACCGGAATGGATCAGAGAACGAATGAATGGAGGAGATGGACGAACAAGGGAATGCTAATGGAAACTAGTCAGTCCATATCTGATGAAATGCAGGCAAAGAGATTACTATGGGTTGGCCACGTGTCTAGAGGCAATCCATAGACAAGAGTCCTCCTGGTAGGCTAAAAAGCAGATGGAGAGATAGAATCAACAAAAACGCTGCAGAGCTACAGGCAACTAATTTGAAAGAAGAGGCCCAAAATAAGCAGAGGTGAAGAAATTGGTCTGGCCAGTTAAGGCGGCTAAAGATCTCAACATCAAGGTCTGTTAAGATTTAAAGATAGAAAAAAAAAAGGCAAAGAAAACATGTTCCTGCGATGGAACGATGATTTATATTATTTCGTATAATTCATTATGCAAAATAATTAGATCAGTCATTTAAAAAACCTTCAATATCAGCGTATTCATAATTGTTGTAAACCGAAAAAAAAGTTTCTAGTTTAGACTTCTCAATTCAATTATTTTCTCCAACAGATATTTTCTACAATGGCTCCTTATTATTGCCCCTAAGAACTAAATTTCAAATTTCGTTTATCTTTTGAACGAAATGGGTATTTTCTTATTGCTTTGATATAACTGAATTCTTATATGCAATTTCAATTAAAAAGTCAGCTCTCGTTACCTAGGGATCTATATAATATGTAAGTCTATGGCATTGAACGCAACTTTTTCAAAAGGAGGATATTTCATAACTGATAATGTTTCTAATATAATTAACCAATGGCTAGTCATAAAATCTTTTTTTGTTCATTCTTACGCCACTAATTGAGAGATGGTGTGCGTAGTTGCATAAGTAAATTTCAAGACATACCACGTCATATCATGAGAAATGTTTACTTTCACTTATCTACATATGAAATATGTAGTACGGGAAAATATTGCGATCTTGAAAAATTTTGACTTCCGGTTTTCAACAGATATACATGTTTTGATGATCCGTGAGTCCAAATAACCAAGTTCCGCAAAATTTAGAAAAAATTGTAATTTAATTTTATTTTCACTACAATTTTTTCTAAAAAAACCAACTGTGTATATATATATATATATATATATATATATATATATATATATATATATATATATATATATATATATATATATATATATATATATTAATTGAATATAAGCTACAACATATTAATAAATTTCATGAGAAATTTCTCCGAACCACACATAGGTGTATATATATTACCATGTTGAAATTAGACTAACCCTCAGGAATGCTAAATAATTGGTTTGAAGTCACCCACCTGTCTCAACTGACTCCCCATGGACGGTATACCGCAGTACAGACCTGTTATGCGGGCTTTGCATTCACGCGACTTCGGGCTGCTTACCTAAGTTTTGAGCTTAACCCATTTCGTCCCAAGGAATAGAAACAATATGCATTTTAGAGTTTTCTTACTATTTCTATTTTAACATATGTTAAAAATATATGGCTGCTAAATTTAAGAATTATTGTCCAACGGTAACCCTATTTTTAGAAACGCTCCTCTGGGAAGTTAAGGGGTCAAAGGTGAAAAAGGGTTGCTCCTTTAATTTTTTACTTTCACTTACCTATATATGAAATATCTAGAAAGGGAAAATATTGCGACCTTGAAAAATTTCGACTTCCGGTTTTCAACAGATATACAGGTTTTGAGGTTCCCTGAGTCCAAATAACCAAGTCCGTAATGTTATTTTTTGTATAAATACCAACTATATACATACTTTTTTTTTTTAATGGGATATAAGCTGCAACATATTAATAAATTAAAAGATAGTAAAAATGCTATTGCAATACCTTTAAACATTTCATTGAATGTTATTTAATATAAAACCGTAAACTTTATTTATTCCTACTGTTCTTTTACTAGTAAATAAATCTTAAAAATAAGTTATATTTTATTAAATTTTTAATTAAATCTTATATTTTTATAAATAATAGGAGCTTTCGGTGCTCATAGCACCATATTCATCTACATAAAATCAATAAAAAATACATTAATACGTATATTATTTTATTTAAAATTTGTCTTCCATATGCCCTATCTCTTACCCTTTTCTCGTTCCCTTACGGGAGAGTCTATGTATAACTGTATGTTACATCAGTTGAGTCATCATCCGTTTGAGTCCGTACATGAATATGGTGCTATGAGCACCGAAAGCTCCTATTATTTATAAAAAAAAAATATATACATAATATAAGGGGCCGGGATGGCCGAGTGGACAAGGACGCTTGCAATAGGTAATCAAAGTTAAGCAACGTCCATCGTGGTTAGTACTTGGATGGGTGACCGCTCCATTCGGGTGACCACCCACCAATGAACGCCACGCAGTCCAAGTCTACCCAGACTCATATCCAGGGTATATGAGGCCCGTCAGTCTACTGGAGGCGAATCACACTGACCGGGCGTAGGAGTGATGAACCTTCCCCGTGTATCTCATCGAGAATCGTGGTGTGGTTTTCCAGGATGTCAGTAACCGCTCTGGGTCAGTAGGCCTGCTGACTCTAAGCTACCATAATCCTTGGACCTAGACCAGTTTGTCACTGTCCTTGAACCCGAGAGAGCTGACGCCATCGGTGGGAAGGGCACTGCCAAATTGGTCCTAATGGGATTGGTTATGGAGCTATGGGCAGTCTGCCGCTGCACCATGGTGACCATGGTTTGCAGCAACGTGAGGTTTGGGCTACCCCCTCCAGGCTGTCTGTTCTCCCGCAAGCAATAGAAATGTCTGAAAGAAGACCACACTGCGCGGCCTAATGAGACCTTTGGCCGCGCAGTGTGGTCTTCTTACAGACATTTATATTATATATATATATATATATATATATATATATATATATATATATATACACACATAGTATTGGTGCTCATCCTACTATTTTCTTAATTTATTTTATTTTTGCTGTGGACTTGAGTGACAGAAGTGGAAGCAGGTGTATGAGTGATCGGTTATTTGTATTTATGAAATAAAACGTATGGTCAAAGTGAATCATAAAACATTTAATTTAAAATATTGTGAGCAGTTGAGAATAAACTTTTAATGAGGTTTCTTTTTTTTTTTTTTTTTTTACAGGTAAGTGTTTAGGAAAATGTTTTAGGAATAATAAGTTTTATGAACTAAGAAACTTTCTTTGTGAGTATTAAAAATAAAAACTTTTTTTTTACATAGCAGCTATTAAGAGATATATATGTGTGTGTATTTGGAACATCCATATATACACACACATATATATATTAAAAAAAGTTTTTTTTAAACTCCATTTTTAGATTCACACCTGTCTTAAAATAAAAAGGCAATAAGTAAGTATATGTTAAATCAAAAATATATTCATTACAATAAAACATAATAGAAGGATTTCAAGGTCAAAAGGATTATGCTCCTAGATTCCGTCCGATCCCATTCTTCCTATCTTCGAAAAAAAATTCGAATGCTCAGTTAAAGAAATAAGAACAAATAATTTTAAGAAAAAGAAACATGTGTGATTGTAAAAAATAACCAAAGATAAAAACATTCCCCATTGTTAGGTATCATTATTATTATTGTCTAACTGAGCACAGATGGGAGGCTCCTTCAGGGTTTACCAATTTGTGGAGGTAATCTTTTCATCGGACTAATGATATCCTTAAAATGTCAGCCGGTCAATAACAAGTATCCATTTTCAGATAGATTTTTAAACCTATTCTATTCAATTACAGAATATATATTTATTTATAAATTAAACGGGATAGAAAATAACTTTATGAAGGTGAAGTGGGGTAAGTGCAACACATGAAGAGCAAATTCATCTTTAACCGAGCATAAAAAACTGCTATCAGTGCTAGGTTATTATTTTTTGAGTGAATTTTAAACCCCGAAGTCTATTCTCTTCAGCAGTCCTTTTTCTTTATCCAAAAAATTGCTGAAGAAAGGGATGAAGAAAAAATGTTTTCAAGATCGATTTATACAGTTACCCCCCCCCTAAGTCCGGAAGTGAATAAACCTCTTCCTAAAACCATTTCAGAGAATTAATTATTCATTACAGTAATTGCAAAAGAAAAGAACTGTACCAACAATTTAGCTCGTTGGATGACCGAAAACGTGTTAACAAAGGTGACGAACTATGATAATATTTAACTCCTTCAACTTTATACCAAATCTGAATCAACAAGTTTGACTACGAAGCGTCACAGTGAGTTTGTATCTTGAAATAGATTGCTGCAGTAGATTAAAGTAGAAGGTGTGAAGTTCGTAATTCATACCGCAGTTGAGATAATACACATTATTACAGTTGATGTAATAAAAGCAGTTAATAAAAAATAACCGATTAATGCCTCTTCTTCACTTTGAATAGACAATAGAATATTTTAGAAAAATTTAAGACTTACGATTGCTTCAACTAACATCTAAATAAACTAACGAAAACATCAATTCCCATTATTTTCAATTTCTATTTATTAAGCAAAATTAGACCATTATTTTTTCTCGATTAAGGATTCCTGTTCGTGAAAAAGGAGAATAATATATACATATTGGACTTTTAAATATAAACGTAAAAGAACAATAAAAGCTTCGAACATTTCAAATGGTATGGTATGGAAGTCAAAAGACTCTAGCAACCTAACAGGAGAAAGGCCGAATAAGGCAGCTTAAAACATCAGTAAGGAAATTAGGAGCAATAATTGAATAAACAGCCTATCCCAATTAAGAGAAATGAGGGCCAGTTAGAGAACAATCGCTGAAGAGAATAAATAAGGAAATTTTGTGCCACCTTCTAGCCCTTCCTTGATTGAGACCTCTTTAGCTTGAAACCATCATCGCCATCAGCAACGGAAGGTTCTGCCGAATTCGTCTTCCAATCAACAGCTCATCCTACTCCTCACATGTATATTCTTATATCGATACAACATTTATCAAAACAATGCACATAAAGATTTCCTATTCAGTACAATCCATCAATATTCATCATTTTTCTCCCATTTTTTTGTTCCCCCCATCGAGTTTTGACACTCTGCTGTAGCACATAAAATATTTCATGAATCCAAGCCATCCGAACAATTCTGACCAAAAAGCATATCATATATCATATCATTATCATCTCAATATCATTGTTCTTAAGTCAGATAACATCCACTACATGAGAGGTAGAACGCTTTGGAAATTTGCAGTAGTGACTTTATTTCTTAATTTTCTTGCCCAAAAGAAGAATATTAAGGATTCGATGATAAATAGGGGACATAGCTCTGTTATCTACTGATTTAGTTGATTATAAAAGTTTGACAGAATTTTTCTTGTTCCTGAATCAGGTTGTATATCTTGAACCAAAAGTTGTGAATAAGATATAATTCAAATGTTCATACAAATAAATAAATAAAGACATGTCAAGGAACTGAAAATATTTAAAATAATGAAAATGTAAAGTAGATCAGAAAATAAGAGGGGAGGTTTATTTACTTAATCTGCAAAATAAACAATGTTTCAGTACTAGAACGATCCTTAATTAATAGCTTCGCGTATCCAAACAGTGGCAATCGATCGCAAACCTTGATTACCTTCACAGCCCATTGTGATTAATATTAAAATATAATAATGAACAATCCGGCTAAATGATTCCTTACGTGCGATTGCTAACACGCGATTCCAGTCAGCAGTGCCCACTGACCCAAATCCACCTCTCGACCAAAGCAAGCGATACACAGTTCTCCGTGTGCGATATGGTTAAAACGATATACATACAATCATTTAATGGCCATCGTGGTAGTTAACATTATCAGCTTTTCTCTTAGAACAAAAAGCTTTCATTATAAATCATTCTATCTACCTAACAAAGTCTTAGTAGTTTTAGAATTCATACTAATCAACAACTGACTACATGCACGCATGTTCATTCATTCCATCTTAACTCCAATCAAATTTATAAAACTTTAAGTGCGGCAATTTTTTTAAGTTTTGCATTCAATGCATTTAAGAAGCAAATATAGAAATGTATCATTTTCACGAAGTTGTATATATTTAATTTAACATCAATTAAACATCTAAATACACTTGCTTTTATAATTACATTCGTAAAATTCACTATATTTTTACTTTCACTAACTGGGGCTTATGAAATATATAGTAAGGGAAAGTATAGCGATCGCGAAAAATTTCGACTTTTGGTTTTCAACGGAAATACATGCTTTGGGGTCCCCTAAGTCAAAATAACCGAGTTCCGCGAAATGGTCTGTGTGTCTGTGTGTGAACAGACTAGCTCAAAGAATATAAACTGTACGCACCTGAAATTGGGTATTTGGTGCATGTATATGCCCGCGATGTGACATCAAAAATTTCATAAAAATTGGTCAAGCGGAGGGGGCACTTTAATGATTTATATATATCAATATCGTCGTGTTTAATAAGAATCAAGTATTCTATATCAGGTAAGTTTTATCATCATTAAAAATTTCTAAGGGGGCTTAAATGGGAAGGGGACTTTTTTGTTTTCCTATAAAGTACCTTTGTTTTTGTTTATATGGAGGAATTAACCTGAAATGGCTATGTATGACAGTATACATATCAGCATTTTTTTAAAGAAGGGTATTAATCTTTTGAAAAAAAAAGTTGGTGCACGCATTGTTTTCATTGTACATTCACATTAACTTTATCACTCCCTTCATAATTAAATAAGTCTTTTAAGTTTTTTTTACTCTTGTCCTCAGCAATTAAAAAGAAAAATTAATATTCTTTTTATTTTTACTCAAAAGATCTTAAAACATATTTTAAGTACTTCCGGTTTCTGATGTGTTAAAAATCGAATAACATAAAAGAACGTTATGATTACGTACTTTACTTTACCAAGCGATAATATTTTATAAATGCATATAAAATATACTATTCACTTTTTGCATACTTATTTTGAATTTGAAAAATAAATTGTTAAATAATAACTAAGTCTACCTTGTTACCATGAAATGTGCGAAAAATTAGTACTCATAATAAATATAAAATTACATTTTATACCAAGGCAAAGTTATAAAATTTATACTCCAGAAGCATTTAATTAATATTAATCAATATATTTTATATAAAGTTGTGTGGTTTCTTATATATTGTTAAAAGTGTTTAAAATGTTAAAATTGTTAAAACATGCCTTTGATAAGCTTCATACTGGGTAGTGTTGCATACCATTAATATTTTTCCTTCTGAAGAATCTTAAATTAAATAAAATAAATCCAAATGAATATTTTCCAAATAATAAACAATTTCCCAAAAGATAATCTTCCAAGGAAGGTACAGAGCGGGGTTGAGAGTGGAGTACCGCATTGCGGCTCGGTGAGGCTCAGGTAATCAGCCTACTGTCCTCTGCCTCTTCGATAATAATAATTTCAATTTAATCTAACTGGTTGTTATATACTGAAATGTGGAAATTAGGTATTTTATATTAAACTATCATTACAAAATAGATATCGTTTTGAATATTTAATCAATATGTTTAGATATCGACAGAATAAACAATACGTTCATTTTTAACTTTTGTTTTTCGGTGAATAATAACGAATTATAATGAACTCAAACCTCATTATGTCAAATTATCTAATATATATTCGGTTTCGTGCATATCAACAATGAAGACAACCATTGGGGAAAAATTCTTATAGAAAAGAATGTTGTAATTAGTTATTTTGGCGTCGAAAAAATATCATAGAAAAAATAAACAGGGGTGTAAAAAACAAAAGTATATAATTAAAAAAAAATTGATGTCCAAAACTTGATTTTCATTTAAATTATAAGTATTCATTTATTGTAATTATAATTCATTTTTCAATATTATCAAGCGATTTATTAATTTATTTATGTGTGTGCTGATTTTATAAATTATCCTTATATATATAAAAATCTCGTGTCCCGATGTTTGTCTCTCTATTTCTCAGAAACTACTCAACCGATTTTAATGAAATTTGGCTCAATGTAAATAGTTTTGGCCGACTTAATGGACCGGATAGTTTTTAACTTGATTAGTGATCAAAATAATTCTTATATAGCGAATTAACATGGCGTCATACAGTGGCTCACAAAGTGATGCAAACGAATATTTTTATTTCAAATGCTATTTACTCCTTCCTTGTTAAAATTTAAAAACCAATGCACATGAGGACATAATGATTCATCGTCTTACATTAAATTTATATAATCAAATCAACTCAACAGCAATTATAGAAATAGAAAAAAAATTCTTCTTTAAAACTCCTAGGAATTGAAGGTCACAGTGAAAAAGATGCAATGTTTACTTCCGTTTAGAAAAAATTGAAAGTAACAAGTATTCTTCAATTATCGGCTAAATGAGTTGATTAACCTTTTAATTCCTTTTCAAACAAAAATAAACAATAAGAATACAAGTAATCAGTCTAGTTCGGGCATTTGCTTAAAATGGGTGAGCACACAACTATTCGTGAACGAGAAATAAGGATTAACCATTTTAAAATGGGCAAAACACGACGAAAAATCGCGTCTACTATCAATAGGAGTTATGTCACCGTTGAAAGTTTTAAAAACGAAAATAGAATAATAAAAAAAGTTAGTGTGAGTGCAAAACATTTATTTACTGATAATGATGAACTTTGGATTTTGCGCCAAATAACAAATAATCCAAAATTAGGTGCTCAAAATTGACCATATTAGTTAAAAAACATTTAAATAAAATGGTATGTGCTGAAACCATTCGAAGGGTCTTAAGAAAAAACCTATACAACGGTAGAGTTGCATGGCAAAAACCTTATATCAGTGACAAAAATAAAAAGCTTCGAATGAATTTTGCTGAGGATTGTTTAAGAAAAGACATGGACTTCAGGAAAACGTGTTCTGTATTCTGATGGGTCAAAATTTAATTTGTTTTGCTCTGATGGAACAGGTTCAGTCTGGAGAAAGTCAAATGAAGAGCGCCATTCGCCCGTTCATCAAACTTGGAGGTGGTCTTGTCATGGTTTGGGGGTATATTGCTGCCTCAGGGGTAGGAAATCTTCATTTTATTGAAGGAACAATGGATATAAATTTATATTGCCACATCCTGAAAGAAAATTATTAAAGCAAGTGCAACCGAGCTTGGAATAATAAATCATTTTGCTGTTTATAGTGATAACGATCCCAAGCATTCTTCTTATCTTGCAAGAGAACGGTGTTTATATAATTGTCCCAAAACTATAAAAACACCTCCCCAATCACGAGACTTAAACGTCATAGAGAATTCATGAAGTAAATTAGAAACAGCATCGAGGAAACATGAGATATCAAATAGAGAAGATCTCAAAAAGGTGGTTCAAGAAGAATGGGACAAGATAAGCCCAACTTAAACAGAAAAGCTTCTCCAATCCAAGCCCAATTGTTTGAAAGAGGTAATAACAAATAAAGACTTATCTAAAAAGTACTCAAATTAAAACTATTTTTGATTTTTTGAATGTTTTTAATTTTGCATCATTTTCACTGTGACCTTAGAAATGTATATTTTTCATGAAGTTTTAGTTTAATTTTAGGATTTGATCTCAAATAAACTTCTAAGTATTGTAAATTCTAGCCTAATGTTTGTACTTTATATTTGTAAAAAAAAAATTGTTGAAAATAAATTTTGGCTTGGTATAAAATAGTTTTTTTTCAAAGTACATTCCTTGCATCATTTTGACTGTGAGCCACTGTATGTCGATTTCATAATGTTTTTGTTTATAAGCATGCTATTGTAATACAGGTTATCATTATTATAATTTTGTATTGCGTTATGTGAGTGCAGTTATTTGTTCCTATATTATTATCTTCCACAGACAAATAGTAATACAAATTTGTATTTATTGTTAATTTTCATTAAAGAATAAATAAATCAAGAAAAGGTTACAATAAATTCTCAAATGTGTAGGTACTTTTTCTTCCTTTTCCTTTTTTATTTGTATTTAAATTAAATTACTAGCTAAGCGCTGAAACGCTTTGCTGTGGCCCACCCTGATATCAACTTTTAGTAAAGTAAATACATTTTAATAATTTAAATTAGGCTATTATTTGAAATAATACTCTATAAATGTTGTAACAGCACCTATTGCGATAGGTGTAACCTAATAGAAACCTGACTTGGGGAGTCAGTGTTGCCAAAAATTAGTGAAAATTAGTAAGCTGGCTACACTGCGGATAACCAGTCGTAAAAACTCCCTCACAAAAAGAGTGTGTTTTGATTAGGTGTTGTGGGATACTTTGTGATTTGCTAAAGAACTGCATAATTAAGACTTTAATATTATATTTTCAGTTGATTTATTTAAAAGAAGTTTCTTTATTTTCATTATTCGTTTTGTTATTATTATTTAAATACGGTGTTTTTTTATTTTACCAAACCTTTTTATCCCGAGATCTAAAATGTAAAATTTAAAAAATGTCAGTGAAGATTTGTAATTCCTCCTTTATCAACAATAATTTAAAGTTGAGAAAATTTAATCCCAATCGAATAGAGGCTGTTACTTCCTGTTCAGCAGAGTTGTAATTATCTTTAAATGTAAAATTTAAGAAATGTTAGCGAAGATTTTAATCCTTTCTTTAATTTAAAGTAGGCTATTATTGGGAATGATATTTCGTTGTTAATTTCACCAGAATACAATTTTTTACTTATCTTTAAATGATTGTTGATTAAGAAAGGATTACAAATCGCGGAATTTTTTAAATTTTACATTTAATGATTATTACACCTCTACTGAACAGGAATAATTGTTATTTGGGTAACCTCAAGTTTCAGATTTAACCGCCATAAATATGAGAGTACTACAGCAAAATAATCCATCGGCAGATATATTTTTTAAACAATTGCTCTATATTGGAAACGGTGAAATAGAGCTGCATCGAAATTCAAAATTTATCAAATTACCAGAAAATTTCTGAACTGTTGTAGAGACGAAAAATGAACTGTCTACGAAATATAATGTGTCTTTCCTGATATTTTGAACAATTATTAGGACTATAATTGGCTGGGTAGTCGTGCTATTTTGGCAGCAAAAAATGTTGATTTCGATTAAATAAACTTCCAAAATCAATTGACAATGTTCTAGATGTAAACGAAGCCGTAAATTTCCCATCTGAATTCTTTAATTCCCTGGATATACACCCAAACAATCTCCAGTTGAAGATTGGCTCACCGATCATTCTTCTTCGTAACTTAAATCCACCTCAATTGTGCAACGGTACACGTTTGGTCATTAAAAGGATCACAGGAAATGTTATTGAAGGAAAAATGTTGCCTGGAAGGTTTACAGGAGATATCGCCCTGTTGCCACCTATTCCCCTGGAACCGACAGAATTTTCAATAAAATTTAAAAGGCTTCAATATCCTATTCGTTTGGCTTTTGCCATGACCATAAACAAATCCCAAGGGCAAACAATGTCCACTTGGACTTTGAAAATCCGTGTTTTTCCCTTGGGCAATGGCATAACTCACGTGGGAAATGGGTATCGCCTGCTTACGTGTATGGAAACCATCAAATCTTTGGTTTGTGTTAAAAAAAAAAAAAAAAAAAACAGGTTAACCCAAAACATTTTGAACAAATTAGTACTTGAATAAATAAAAATTCTTAATTGTATTATGTAAAAACCTCTTTAAGAAGAGATTTATTATCACTCAAATATATTCCTAAATTAAAAGCTTCAACACACCACCCTCCTACCGAAAACTTATTAGCCGAAGGGTTGGGAAATCGAGGTCTCAAAGAAATTGAGAAAAACGCCTATCAAAAGGACATATATGACGCGTTAACCAAGATTGGCATGACCCTGAGCAAAATTAAACCCGTTGTTAAACTAACAATACCAAGTTGAAGTAGTGTTAGGCCAATAATCAATAGATCAATGGCTGAGGTTATCAAAACTTACTTCAGTCATCCTTTTTAAAATTAGTGGAAAAATATAGCCATTTCGAGTTGGTTTATACCGATCCATAAAAAAAGGGCGATAGTGTTGGCAGCTCTGTGAGTCGTAAACACAATCAGCTCCTTTTTAATCAAACTACATTGAAATATGAGATGTAAAAACTTAAATAAAACTTTAACTTTCCTATATTCTTTACCAAATACTTTTAAATGGTGTAATACTCTATTGTCAATCACGTTGGATTTTGATTAGCTGAAAGGTTTTCATCTTTATCAATGAATATTGGTATTACTGTATTTGTTTAAAAATATTAGGATATAACTACTGAGCCACAGCAACGCGTGGCCGGGTCTGCTAGTTTTATTATATATTATAAATATCTCTACACATTTACTTTTTTTTTCTAAGTCTATAAGTAATTCCACCAGATTTCTTTCTTATGTTCGAGTTTCTTTTGAATTTTTAAGTAGAAGTTTTGTTTACTTTATTTATTGTTATCTATTATCTATATAATTTAATTCATACAAGTTCTATCAAATTAATTAACTGCAACTTGTACTTTGTGCCCTTTTGAAAAAATGGTAATTTATTAAATAGTTGTTAATGTTAATTTTTTTTTTTTTATATTACCCAGACTCTCTCCATTTTATGATTGTGATATTTCCATTTTGTTAAAAATGGATTAATCAATTTTATAATAGATAAACCTCGATAGTTTTGGGGGGGTAGGATGACATTGTAGAGGCCAAATTGCAATTTTTTTTTAAGTAGATGTTTTGCCTTTTAAAAAGAAAAAATATATGGGAAGATTAGTTCCAGGGACAGCGGGAAACGCGGCATATCCTCATGTTTTAGCACATCCGATGTGTATAGGTTTATCGTGATAGTGACAAAATTAAAAGAATATAAAGAAAAATAAATTTATATTTGGGTATAGCTAGGATCTTTCGGACCATTATTTTCTGTCGAGAACACATTAATCCATCAAAGGACAACCATAATTCATCGGTTGTTTTAAATTGCAATATTTATTTTTACTTTATGCCGAGAAAGAAATGAATTAAGAAGAAAGAGAAAAATCGATTTTTTTTCTCAGCATTAGACAAATAAAAATGGAAGATTGGAGCCGATGAATCATGACCGACCTTTTGCAAATTAATATGTTCTCAACTAAAAAGAATGTTCCGAAAGACCTATACCCTAATATTTATTTATTTCAGTAAACACTGCTAGTAAATCCTAAGCAATAATTTCGAATTATTTAAATATTCTTTACAATTCTTACATCCTCTATTATTTTTTACCGTAAAATATAAGTATTAATAATTTACGCATAAGGCACATCCCTCCTTAAAGATGAATGATATTAAAATTTTTATCACAAATCTTATTAATAAGACTTATATTTTATTCAATTTTTACCATGATGACCAAATATATACTTTCATTATTAAAATAGGATACCTTGAACTTATTTATCTTCCTTCGATTATTTATTCTGCATAATCTCAATAAGTTCAAGTTATCTTATAAGATACTCGTACCTAATAAGATAGACTATATTCTCTAAGATACCTTGAACTGAGGATTGCTGTCTATCTTGTACTTGTATGCCTCCTTTATCTCGGCCAAAGGTACGTTTTCCATGGCGTCCTTTACCAGGGCCACCACTCCATCCCCCGGGGACCGCGGCCACCTGGAACTTGACCATTCGTCATTATTAACATTCGCACCACCTCAGCCCACAACTGAACCTAATTTACATATATCGTCTTCAGCTATCATGGCTTACCTCTTTTCCTCGGCAGGCTGGACCAATGGGATATCCAAAACATGGTTCACCTTGTTGGCCAAAGAGTAAGCGTCGATGTTGTACATCTCAGCCATGTATGCCAACTGAGGTGAGGCACGGGCATTAAATTAAGAATTCAAAGTAATTATTTTGCTATATACATAATTATTCTAAATATCTATGGTGGTAGGAAATATATAAAATCTATACACAAATAAAACTTCTGGTATTCTCTATGTAGTTTACATGAAGATACGGCGAAATGACACGCATATGGACTGATTTGAAACGAATATTATAAGAATTTATTTATAAATTAACAAGAACATTATTATTAAGACATAAATGGTATTATTATCATCAAATCAGGTGAAATACGATGATCGGACAATCACCTTCAGGTACTGTTAGTTGGTTTATTTATTTAATGTCACTTGGTACTGAGGTTAATCGGACAATCCTAAATTTAACCTAATCAGGCAATCCAACCACCAACTAATAAGGGTATTATTTTTACGCCTCTCATCAGACAAAGCCCACTTTGTCTGAATGCATAAGATTTTCTTTGAGTCGAAAAACGAAAGAAAGCGTGCAAAGAATCCTAAGTAATCAAATCGGTATGACCCCAGCATACATTTTTTTTTTTAATTCTGTCTATTCTAATTTGTTTACAAAATAATTAACATAAATATAAATAATTAGATATACTGCCTCACATCAGAGAACTGCGGACTAGCTTCGATGGCGGCTACGTTCTCCTTGAACTTGGAGCCAGAGAGGTAGCCGAGGAGGGATTTGACCTGCTGGTCCTGGATGGCGTATTCGATAGCGATCGCCATCACCTTCTCGAAGGGGACCATCTCCACGAGCTCGATCACGTCCTGCTCCACCAAGTTCTTGTTGTCTGTTTGCAAACAAGCCATTTATATACAAAAAGATCAATTGGGAAGTCGTAGATTAATGTTTCGTTTACTTCAAGAGGTCGGTAATGAAGACCCGATACTCGACTTAAATAAGACAATGCTTGTAGAAAGTAATTAACTGTAACTAACCCAACCATTAATTAAAACAAACCACCTTCTACAACCCTATTCTTTTCAAATGTAGAACACTACCTCTATTCGATTATCATCTCCCACGTGTCATACATTAGGAAACAAACCATACTTACAATTAGAAACAAAATAGTACTCTTATTTAAAAGATTTTTCCGATTGTAATTGCCTAGTCCGGACTTCCTTCACACGCCGGCTCATTCCACAGAGCTAAAGATTGAATATTGAGATTCATCAGAGAGTCGTTAGGCGAAGTAGCTCTTTGTTTCTCACTTTTACCATGCTCTACATTCTTGCGGCTCATTCAAGGCACGCGGACAAAGGAGAGTCATTGCTCTTACTGATCCAGCGTTGTCATACATCACCGCTTTCTCCGCTATCAATAACAACCATTTTGGAAGTTTCGATTATATACTCCTCATCTATTAAGGTTCACTTAGAATGCAAAGAAGTTTCAAAGGAACTATTGTGCAAATCTAGCTAGCTCTCCTGAATTTAGTTCCCTGTGTAAGGTAATGATAATTAAATCCATGAAAAGTACATGAAATGACACATTACTGAGAAGTGACACATTACTATGAATCTCTAAACAATAGGTTTACTATCAGCAGAGGGCATTGGTAGTCCTGAAATAACCAAGTGGACTGAGTGTCTATTAAATAATAATTAGGTTAAAACAAAATGAACAATTGTCTCCAAGACTATTATTAACCCATTAAGTCAGCCATTCTCATGTCTTGTATTTTGCAGGAATATGGAGTCATATAATAAATAATGATTGAAATATTTGTGCTAAAGAAAATAATTCAATAAGATCTATTGTTAATAATTTATTATTTATATTTTCCTTGAAGTAAAAAAATAAATAAAAATGGTATAATGTCTTTAATTAAATTTTACCTCTAGGAATTGGAACACCATTGACCAAAATTGCACCAAAAATATAGATGAAATACTTGCACATCTGTGAAAGAATTCAATTATTCAATAAATTGGGAGTTGATAATAGTTAAAATAATCAATAAATAAACTATGAACATATCTAGAACATGTTCTAGCTATGTACCTCAGAGCCAAACTAACATAAGTCACATTAGGCTAATATTTCAGGAGAGCAAAAAAACTTATAAATTATCTTGTATGTGTTTTGCTCCATAAGTGTCACTTCAATTAGCTAGTAAAAATATATTGACACTATTAAAATTTTATATTCTGATTCCATAAATAGGTATTCTTTTAGATTAAATTTAGTAACTGGACTTCATATTTTGTTTGCTGTTTTAAACTTAAAAATTACAAAAAGCAATTTTTCAAAAGACAGTTATTAAAATGCTAAGGCTTAATGTTGAATCAAATTCCACATAAAATGAAGTAATAAACTGAAAATCTTAATATTTGGACTTACATTCCTCTGGTTCTGAGGAACACATGCTAAATCTTATTATTAAATTGTATTAATAATTAATAGGACAAGCCTTAATTAGATTTTGTGATTAATACATTAACAATGTTTATTAACTTTTTTTTCCAAAAGAAAGAGAGAGAGAGAGTGAGAGAGAGAGAGAGAGGAGGGGGAGAGATAGAGAGAGAGAGAGAGAGAGAGAGAGAGAGAGAGAGAGAGAGAGAGAGAGAGAGAGAGAGAGCATGCAATATTCAATTAACAACATTTTCAACTATATAAATTGAAATTTAATTGGATTTATATGGTTCTGGTTGAACAAAGTAATCTGACACTTGGAAAAAATTTTCATCAAATTTCTTCCTGTTTTAATCTTTTTTTAAATGGTAATAGATTACAAGAGAGCCTCATTTCTACCGTTCAAATACTCTATAATTTTTTTTCAAGGAACATAAAAGAAATATAATTTTTTATGGTTGAGGTTTAGTGCTTTCATGTTCTAGCTATAACTAAATGATAAGAGGAAGGTTTTAAAAAAAAAAAAAAAAAAAGAAATCTCTTCCATATTTTCTTCAATTTCTTTATTTACCCAACATTTCGGGCTTCTGGACTATATTTTAGGAGTATCAAAGTAAATTTTTAAGATTGCATAACCGTCAAAAAAAATTTTATGTAAGATACACATGTCCTTGCTTAAATAATAATTAACATGTAACAATATTTTCTGTGATAGTGGATCTATTTCCATTGTCATGCTTAATGAATCAAGGAATGATAGAACTTTTTTTAATTACTTACTAAAACTTGTAAATTACCAGGAAATACTCTATTTTAGCTAAATAAAAACATAATAACATTTTAGTAGAAAAGGAAAGAACCACACTTTCCATTGTTTAGTTAATTTTTTGTCAACTTAAATTAGTTATTTTAAAACATATAAAAATATACAAATGGTTTAGTTGTTACACTTACTTTGGTTGATTAAGTGCAATAGTTAATTTAATCACACCTCACACCATTGAGCAGTAGGCAATATTATGATTCCCAATTTCAAATGGAACTCGGCTCTAATTTTGTGCTACTGGAAATTAAATTAAATTTCATGGGTTTTTGATTTAAATTTCTAATTTAAATTTTTGGGGGATATTTTTGGGTTTTGATTTAAATTTTTAAATTTCAAGGGGTTGTTGATGAATTTTGATGTTGAATTTTTCAAAATTAATTTTTTTCAAATTGATAAGACAATCAGTGCATAAAATGCAGAAGTATACTTTAACAGTTGCCACAACTGATCTACAAATCTAGGAATGTACATAATTCAAACAAAGACCATCTTAAATGTCTATTTCATTTTTTAGCTCATAAAAAAACAAGAATAATTTTTATTGGGCATCATAGACTCAATATGAAAGTTCAAACTCCGCAGTCTATGAGCAAAAATGAAAATAATTTAAATTATTGCTGGGCCCTATTACAGATTATAACTATGAAATACAAATACTATTACTTTTTATTTCTAGATAGAAACCAATATGAACGATAGATTATACTTTTCTTTATGCAACAATATTATGAAATATTTGCTTAGCACTAATATTATGCATAGCAATAATATTATGAAGCAAAATAGTACCATGTAAAAACCATAAGGCTATTAGTTTTGGTTTGTACTTTATTATGAAACATGGTCCCGATCTTATTAGAAACATAAAGATATCTATCAGTAATTTTGAAAACATAATATGTAAACTTTATTTTTAATTCCAACTATAATAAAAGAAAAAAAAAACATGATCTAAGCTGCAACATATAAATTCGATTAAAAATAATCTATTACATTATTTTGAATCATTCAGTGAATGTATCCAAAATATAAAACTTAAGGTTTATTAATTCCAAGAATGTTTATATAAATAAGCTCACCACTGTCATTAAATCAACTTCGATTTCTTTACCATTCAAATTGATGGCATTTTTCCTACCACATTTCATATCTTACTCGATGGATTATAGTGCCCACAAATGTATTTCATTCCTTATGAAAACCATAAGCTCTAGAATATCGCTAAATGATTTGCAGTGTATATATATATATATATATATATATATATAATATATATATTTTTTTTAATAAATGTAGCCATTCTTTATATATATATATATTTTTTTTAGAGTTTTATTTATTGGATTCACAAAATAAATTAAATTTATATCAAATTACAAAATAATACTGGAAAATCAATAAATGATTAAAAATATTAATAAATGAATGATTGGTGTTTTTATTTAAAAACATATTAATTATACTAAAACATAATTAATAAAAAAAAAAATATTTGTCTTTTTCAATTTTTTTTTGTTAATGTGAATTTTATAAGTTTTATTTTGATAAACATTCTTATTATTCACAGACCACCCACTTAAAATATTTTACATTGAATATTAGAAATGATAATATTTTTTAAACTTTCTGCAAGTTTGATCAGTAATAATTCCATTTTTATTTTGAAAAAGGAAGATAATTTAGGATCAACTTGAAGTAATAGCTTTAAATTAATTAGTACCATTTCTTTACATGAATAACACAATTGCTTTATAATGTTTGAATTCAAAATTTGAAGTAAAAAATAAAACTTTATGGTATGCCCTCAAACTCTTACATTCAGTCCCATTTTGTAATTTTTAACTCATTAGGCTAACATTTTTATTATAAATTGACTTCAAGCGATATTTCAAAATATTGTTCAAGGAATTAATTATGAATGTCTGAATCCAATTAAGAGAATGGAAACAATTCTACCTATCCTGAGCAAACTATTATTCTTAAGATAATCTTTGAGGAAGCAGAAACCAGGGATTACTTACATTCTGCTGATTTGATGGCTGAGGACTGAGCCAGTAGCACAGAGGATAGGCTGTGGCAGTTAATCAGGCTAGATTCAGCCTGTCAATTCAGCCTAATTCAACCTTCCTATCTAAACACTTACAACCTTCAGGTTCAATTTCATTAAGCCAATAGTTCTTTTTTTTAAACAGAGTATTATGTCATTAAACAATTAAAATGATTATCTTTGCTATCATAATGTCATTAGGAGAATTTCAATAAATAAGGATATAATTTCTACAAATCATAAACAAGTTCTTCTATTTTCATTTTCAAATATTGAAAAATTTATATACTTTTATAGAATTTTTTTTTATAAACACTTTACTTGTATATATTATGTATTTATCTTATTTATTAATTAAAGTGAGCCTCTTGTTAAGAATATATTAATGTTCAAGGATTAAACATAGGTTTACAAATCCTAAATATTTGAATTCACGTTTTCATCAATCAATCCTTTGCATTGCATGCTTATTATATCTTTCTAGCAATGAATACTTTATATATACACTTGCTTACAGCAATACTTAATAAAACCACAAATGAACTGAGAGTGGTTATTAAAAAAAAAAAAAAAAAGCTTGCTTAGCAGTAAACTCATCAGAATTTGGTTGCTTCAACATTTTTAATTCTTTAAATATTTTTACTATAGAAAGTACAATACTAATGTAATAACCTTCATCAAACACTCATTACTTCATGTTTATCTTTCATATATAAAAGTATATGTAAATATATATATTCAATACACAATCCAGCCTTTTATTAACTATTTCACTCAGCTTCTGTATCTCATAACATTTCTTAATGATAATATCAGTCAATAAGACTGATTAAAGTTCCTATTTATTCATCCAAATAATGAACAATCAACATAATCAATCGAAAAAATGTCAACAGCAGTAGAAGTTGCAACAGCTGTTGCTCCTTTTGAAGGTGATACCCAGAGAAAAATATCTATAGCTACAATACCAACTACCTCACACACAACAATGAACAGACTGCTGTGGTTTTGATTCAGTCAAATACTTACAGGAGGTGATCATTAAAATTATATAATTCAACAAAAGCGACAGTTAATGGATCTGGACTTGATACCTTTACAAAGATTAGATGTATTAAATTTGTGAATCAACTTTCATTGTTAACCCTTTAGTGTCTGAGCAGTGCGAGTGTATTGCAGGCCCTGGGGCCTGAGATCTTAGACCGGCTGCCGTTTTTCTTGCCATTAAGTTTTCCATTATCCTTTTTCATTGGACCGGCATTGGTAGATTTAAAAACTTTAGTTTCTTTTTCTAAGTATTACTACTAATTATTTTGCACTGTATGACTAAGGAATAAGGTGCAGGTAAAATTAATTTGGAAAACCCGAAAAAAACCCCATGTCAATTAGTTTACAACCCTCGGAAATTTTTGAGGAAACCTTGTCACTGGGAAATACCGGAGAGCCTGGAAACAAGGAGAAACGCGAATGCCAATTATGTAAAAATAATTTTGATATGATCTGCACTCGTCCTAAATATGAATAAGAAAATGATGACTATTTTGTCTGCTTGCCAAGCTCCTCTAATATTCATTAAATTAAAAAAATACGTGTATGAACGTACCTAAGTAGACATACATATAATTTTTAGAACTGTTATATTAAATGTTTCATATATCTGTTTATTTAAAACATTTTTAAATTATATACTATAGTTTTTTACGAGTTGTTACCTACGATTTATGAATGTTGCATTCCTAAATAATGATGCGATAAATCCGAAAGCGAAGAATAAAAATTCAATTTTTGTTTTAAAAGAAGCCAAAAAAACATCTCTTTAGGTGCAGGCTACTGGGGGTTTTATCATAGTGCAATAGTAAAATGGGAAGGGTTAAGAAATCAATTAAAGTAAGGTCTGCAGTTTCAGTCTTCTAGCGCTGAAGGGGGTGGAACTGATATATCAGTCTACAGGTGTTAAAGGGTTAAATGAAGGTAAAAGAGAATGGGAAATAGTGAAGTACAACAGTACATTACATAATATGTCTAAGGTTTAGGTTAAGAACCTGATAGATGCAGGGTACACTTTTGGTGGTGGCTGTGGCAAAGCGGGCTAATGCGTTGCCCCTGACAACTATATGGATAACCTGACATTAAGTGTTCGATTTCCATTGCTTTTTACAACTTGCCATTAATTTTTGTCCCCCCCCCCCCCCAAAAAAAATATAACCTAACATACGAGAAAAAAATGTAGTAATAGAATGGATTATACCAGTTTATATCTTTGTATTTTATTTTTTCAGGGCATACATTTGTGATATGATAATTAATGACTAAGGTGGAAGTCCATATTACTTTTTTTTATAAAGCAGATGTTTGGTAAAAAGTAACTGAACTACATAAGAAAATTATTTAGACAATAATTATGTACTGATTATTTTTGTAAAACATTCACTTTATAGACCAAAAGCAAAATTGGTCATTTTAACCATCATCATTCTGAACTCCCCAATTAATGTTCAAGGTAGGTTAACCAACTTTTTTAAAGAAAAGTGTAAGTTATTTATATATTTGTATTTTATTTAAGTAGTTATGAATATAAAAAAAAATGTTTAAAATATAAAAATAAGCTTATATATATATAGACTTAATAATTATTACTATTAAATTATTAAGTATGCTAACAATCAATCTGAGGAATAAAGGATGGGGTAAGTAAATGACACAATAATTACTAAAGACAATCTAAGCAGTGTCCTCTTATTTAATAACTAATATAATAGCATACAAATATTTATTTATATTGGAATACATTTACAAATGAACGACACACGCTTTCTTTAAACAGTAATCAAATAGTTATTACTTTTTTTTTAACTAAAAATTTATTTAATCAATTCGTCTCATATTTATATATAATATTTATATATGTATATATACTCTAAAGCTAAAAAGATCTAACTTAAAAATTATTTCACAGAATTTTAATTCGAAGGGAATTACAAAATATCGGGTGTGGCAGACGTTGACGATTATATCTGACACCTAAAACATAAAATCATTATGAAATAATTGATAATATAAATATAACACACATAGTGAACGATCAATATTGTATGGCATTTCACTTTTTTTGTACAGAACAAACCACAAAATTTCAAAAATAATAAATTGATGATTTATGACCTAGATTGATGATTATATATCGACTTTGAATAACACATGACATTTCACAAATGTTAACTCCAACTTAAACCAAAAATAAATTAAACAGATAATCAGAACTTAATGACAATTAACAAGAATTGAAACTATTCTGAGGAGTAAACTGACAACTAGGAAATGTTTCTTATGTAGGCAGCAGATGCAAATGGTCCATGAAGATATTTGAGAGTTCACTTACAAGATGATTACAAGTTGAATTAGTGGAAATTAATCATATTTTCAGATTATCTCTTAATTTGTTTGAAAGTTTCAATTAATAAACTATACTAGATGATAAATTTGGTCACAGGTCATAAATAAGAAATACTAAATTTAAAAAAGCTGAGTTGTAATCCATATAGTGTCATGTAACAAAATGAAGTTTTGAATTATATGAATTGCCAGAAACAATAATGATATCCAAGAAAACATCCATTCTACTATTTATAAAAATTAAATAAGATGGAATACATAATTTTTATGTTTTGGCTATAATTCAGCCTTTTTCAAGCAAATTCAAGAACATTAATAATTATTTCAATTAATCCAATCTTCAATTGTGGCTAACCACCAATTTTAAATTATTTTTAAATAATTTATTTTTTGAAGAGAAAAGATTTGGCTCCGCCGGGAGTCGAACCCGGGTCTCCTGCGTTACATGCGAGGATGCTAACCGCTACACCACAGAGCTCGGCTCAATGCAGAGCCAATCCTTCCTCTTCACTGATACCTACTCCCTCTATCTCACAAGTTTTGCGAGTAGTAGCGGGAGTTGAACAATTTTTGTCCAATTTATGATATTTTATTGACTTAAGTCAATTTTTTTTAAATTATTTCAATTAATCCAATCTTCAATTGTGGCTAACCACCAATTTTAAATTATTTTTAAATAATTTATTTTTTGAAGAGAAAAGATTTGGCTCCGCCGGGAGTCGAACCCGGGTCTCCTGCGTTACATGCGAGGATGCTAACCGCTACACCACAGAGCTCGGCTCAATGCAGAGCAAATCCTTCCTCTTCACTGATACCTACTCCCTCTATCTCACAAGTTTTGCGAGTAGTAGCGGGAGTTGAACATTTTTTTGAAAAAATTGTTCAACTCCCGCTACTACTCGCAAAACTTGTGAGATAGAGGGAGTAGGTATCAGTGAAGAGGAAGGATTTGCTCTGCATTGAGCCGAGCTCTGTGGTGTAGCGGTTAGCATCCTCGCATGTAACGCAGGAGACCCGGGTTCGACTCCCGGCGGAGCCAAATCTTTTCTCTTCAAAAAATAAATTATTTTAAAATTAATAATTATTATTTACAGCTTAAACACAAATTAACAAAATTTAAACCAAATAAGATTTACAGATACAAACCAATTTTAGGCTCTAAAATAAAATAAAATTATTGGTATACTGATTTATTGTGTAAAGACATTTAAGCTTCAAATAATCAATGTAACAAATAATTCTTAGGAGGCTCATCAAAAAATGCACCTTCCGATTATCCCACATAGTTAAGATAAAGAACAAAAGAACAAAAAAAAAAAAAAAAAAAAAAAAAAAAAAAAAAAAAAAAAAAAAATGATAAATTTTAGAAACTTTGGATAACAACATAGTGATGTAACACTAATGATAACGCTATCGACATTATCAGTAGTTTCAAATACTCGAAAACCACAAATTATTTTTGAAATAAGGGAAATTCCCCGTCCAAGGGTATTGTCAACCTTCAGCTGAACAAGAAGGGGGTTCAAGGATTCCTTCATCCATTCCTCACCTCTGAAAAAAAGGCCCCCCCCCCACTAAGGTATTGGATAAGGGGGATTTCTAGGCACTACCCAATAATATCAAAACTATCAATAGATTTACATTACTGTGATGTTATAGGTAGCAGAAACTTTTAAATAATTTTATTCTATTATTTTAAGAAAACATAAAATTTATATTTTTAAATTTTTAGAACCTTCAGGCTAAATATCTATAAATTCCAAATTGTTTAAATTTTATAATTTGTAAATTATATTATGAATATAATGGAATTTGCAGGAAAAACATTGAGGCCATTGACTATACTCATAATAATAAAATAATCATAATAATATGAAAATAACGATAAGATATGAAATTCGTTTTTATTAATCTTAAATATTTTTGAAATTTTAATCTTTTCCCATGCAAAAAAAAAATAAAATAAAAATCTTACTAAGTTAAATTAACAATTAAAGAAAATGTCGGTCATAAATTTTTTTAAATGTTATAAAAAATATATATATAAAAACGTTAACTCATTCTAATGCATTTTCATACAAATACTATTAATGCTAATGTATGAATAAAAAAAAAAAAATTATTGCACTCCAATGCTTTATAGATTTCCTCAAATTATTTAGCATAGATTCCGAACATTAAGTAAAAAAATAAAATAAAACCTTTCTTCTTCACCACTGTCACTCACCAGTAAGTTTAAGGTTTATTATTGTACTTTAAGCTCATCCAAAGACAATTTAAAAACGAAAAGAACAATTAAAATCCTTGAATCAGATCAAATCAAATTTTTTCATTTTAACCTTCAGTCAAGCATATCTACTAATATGTAAAATGAAGTAGCTAATTTTAGGATTTAATGACCACAGGCAACAGCTATCTGAGCTGATTCCTCACTCTTCAATAAGTTAGGTAGGGTTCCAATTTCCCCAGAACAGTTTAAACATCAGAATGTGACATATGAATCTGTTGGATAAGACACTCAACATACAGTAAATAAGTTTCACCTTTTATTTTAATTTTACTTTTTTTAAATTATCTACAATACATGTTTCTGCCACATACTCAACGGTATTAATTTGTTATCCATATATCATCTCTCGATCATGCCTACTGAGCTACAACTCAGACTTTGTCTAATTCAACTACTCCACAACAACTGGATCAGGAGGTGCCTTCATGCCACGAAGGAGAGAAAAAGAGATATTATATTCAAATGGGAATGAATTACTTTTTTAATTTATTTTTTGTATCTAGTTAACTTTTAATTAAAAATTTTATTTTAAAACAAATAATATAAAAATTTATAAGTATAAACTTATTACTTAGTGTGTTAATTTTACCCAACAGTACAGACAGAAATTTAAGTTGTAATCCCCCAATCTGGTCCAATTATTGCACCTGACGAAGAGTTAAATTTATGTAAAAAATAATTTGAAAGTAGAACTTATAAATAGTCCACAACTGCATCAATGTAAAGACATTTAAATAACTGAAGATATTCTCGATGAAAGAAGAAATTAAATACTTTCATCTATATTGCAATTACCATAAAATTCAATAATAAAAAAACCACCAACAATCCTAGAAAAGAATGAAGCAATTTGAAATTATTTGATGAAGAAATATCTATTTTATGCATATGCATTCTTTCTTTTGTGTGCATTAAACATGAAAGATGAGAAAATGTCTACTATATGCATAACAGATATTTGATGCATAATTCAAAGTATACGAAATTCATTTACATAATCAAAAACAATCAATAAATAAAATTTTAGATATAGTAATTAAATCACATGCATTACATTGAATAAATCATTGTCTGAAATCAACTGCTAATGAATAAATAAGCAAAATAATAAATAGTGTATGGTTCCATTATTCACCATTTAGACCAACAAAACCAGCATAATTGTTCAACATTAGCCTCATTGTAACATATCCTATTCTTTATTAAATATTATATGGTTGAACTACCATACAAATAATTAAACAGGCTAAAAATTAATTAAACATTTTATAATTAGTTTCAATTATTTCAATAAAAAGATCAAAGATTGAAGTGCTTCTTTGTTAAAGGTTATTTATTTTGAAAATATAGATTTGTTTCTAAATTTAGAAAAAAGAAAAGAAAAAGAAATAAATCTTTGTAACAAATGTATTTACTAAACTCTAATAAAACAAAACTATTAATAGAAATCAAACATTTATTAAATAAGACTAATAACATAACATATAAATTACTGGGTCACAGAAGTAAAATATCTTTATTGGAGAAAACAAAGACTTGAGAGAATTTTTATGATCAAGCAGACATCACTATTCGGGTGAAATTAATGAATTTATATATATACTTTTTTAAATTGTTTATCATTAAAAAAAAAACACTACATAATCAAAAAGAAACCTGACCTTGTGCCATTGTGAGCGAAGATGACACAAATAAATAAAGATAATTTATACAAATCCGAAGTTCTTTGTCTTGATTGCAAGCAGAAGTTTGTGCCTAAGGACCTGCCGAGAGGAATATAAGGGTATATAAAGCCTTGAGATACAGGTATTGGCGGTTGGAAGGTGGGTATCATCGGCTGGCCTGATGGTCACTGATGGCATTGGTTGGAACCCATCCTCAGAAGCAGGTAGGGCTGGAGAACCAGTCCAGAAGTATACCTGCACAATATAATGCAAATTTATATAAAGTGTTAATGTCAATTTAAAGTTATTAAAAAAAAAAAAAAAAATGTGAAGTAATGGTATATAATATAGCACTAATTTTTTCTATAAAATTGAAGCATTAACTTACGTAAGATTGAAACTAAAGAATTGTTATAATTTTTCTGTCAACCTATTTTTTAATTGTAATTTTTGTTTTCTTTTGTATCTTTTAAACAGTGTGCTTTTATAATTTTTATTTTTTCCATTTTATATTTTTAGTGTTATGGGATGTATAAGTAGTAAATTAAACAAAAAGGTGTTAAATACATAAATAACTGCTTCTTTCAATGTTAACTATGACAGAATTATAATAATAATTACAATTTTTTACAATTATTAAAATCTTGTGGAAAATAAAAAATCTGCTTATAATTTTGTCATACAAATGCTAATGCTATCAGTAATTTGTTTACTAAAATTAGTAATATCAGATATTTCATTATAACTTATTCTAAAATCACGAGAATTATTAGGCGTTAAGACACTACAGATATACAATATAGAACGAACTAAAAGGTTAACAATATTTTTTTCGGTTCGCACAGTTAGCCTAATGAGACTTATGGCCACGCGGTTTGGTCTTCTTACAGACATTTATGTTGCTTATGGGAGCAGAGACAGCATGGAGGTGGTAGCCCAAACCTCATGTTGCTGCAAACCACGGTTCAGCAGCAGACTACCAATATCTCCATAAGCAATCAATCATCTTGGGGGCCAATTTAGCAGTGCCATTTCCACAGATGACATTAGCTCTTTTGGATTCAAGGACAGTGAAAAACTCATCTAGGTCAATGGACTATGGACCTGAGGACCCATATTTCTCTTCCTGAAACCGAAGCAGACCGTCCATGGACAGAACCTGCAAACGGCTACTGACATGCTATAAAGTAAACCACACCATTATTTTCAATGGGGTACAAAGGGCAGGGTTCTCACATGTACGCCCAGTTGTATCGTCTCCAGTAGGCTGACAGGCCTCACATACCCTTTGGAGGGGGGGGGGTAATGTGGACTGGAAATGTGGTTTACATTTCCAAGTACTAACCACGCTAAATATGGCTTAACTTGGATTTTCTATATCCAGTAAACAGAATTTTCTACTTTATGCACTTGGCCATGCTGGCCCCTAAAGTTAACAATATACAACTTTAAAATTAATCAGAATTATAAAAAATGGTAGAATCAATAAATAAAATATTTTTAATACTAACTAAATCCATTCTTTCAATGTGGGTCATTTTTTCAACAATTGCCCAAAGCCATCTCTTGAATTTCAGCAGCCGTTCTGAAGTCTCTCCAGATTCATCATTGAAAGAAGTATAAGATATAAGAACAGAGACGTTTATGTCACCAACACCATTCAAAAGGAGGCGAAGATCTTCAGCAGTCAAACCATCAAGGGAACAACTAGGAAGAACATCGAAAACCCCTTGCCTTATGGCCTGTAAGCAAATAACCAGTAATCATATTTTAGAAATTTTAGGACTTTTACAGTAAACATGTTGCAAGATAAATTCATAAGATTAATAAATAAAAATTTTAATTGAATTTTTGAATTAAAAATTAGCTTAATTTGAATTTTTAACCTTACCTCAAGTGCTTTCTGTTGTGATTTATACATGCGATATTCTGCATATTTCCTAACATAGTCGTAGACATTGGCTGATGTTACTTCAAGATCTCTACCTCCTGGCACTAATTCTACACTTCCCCCTCCCTCTTCAGGGCTTAGTTCGATACTGAAAAATGAATGGCATTGTAATAAATCAAAATAAAGCACACATTTAAAGTAGAAGACACTGTAATAGAAATAAAGAAATACCTAAATGTGAGGTCAAGTGCTGAAAACAAAGAGTTCCCTTGTTTAGATTCAGCATCAATAACCAGTTGCCTAAGAGATTCGTACATCACTGGATCAAAGAAAGCAAGGTCATGGAACCTTATTTGGCGACCTAAGATGAACTTGAGGACGTGCCTATTTAACAGGAGAGGAAGCAGCTCATTTTGCAAAAGGCAAAGACCAATCAATCTGTAATAAAAAATAATAAATTAGAGATATACAGCTCAAAACATTTATTAGTTTTAACCATTTTTGTTGAAAAATTAAGACAGGAGATATAATCTTTAAAGTATCTTTGTTTTTCAATATAATTTCTGAATATGAGAGAGGTCAAGATTGATTAAAAAAACTCAGGACCTTAACTTCAAAGGAAATAGTTTTTACAAGCTTTTGCAGAATGACAGTCAACATGATGTTAAGAAGGTTATTTTCTTATTCATGGACTTTGAACAAACATTTGAAAAATATGAACAAAATAATTGGGGTCAGTTTATAAATTAAAGCAACATTTTGTAAGGACCAGATACCTATAATAGTAATAATATAGTTTGCTGATTCTGAATTTAGTAGACTTCACCCATTTGAAAATATTAGCCTAATTAACTCCTTATTTCTATTTTGGCTTCTTCTATATTATAACCAATCACATAACCCATGATACCATGTAGCCCAGATTAAGGGAAGTTACCCAAAATAAAATAAACAAGTCACATACCTTCCGGTGTTTCTGAACGCATTTATACGTTCGAATGTTGCTCGCCCTTGTCGAGGAGAGCAGAATCCTCGTTTTCCAGGGGTGTAAAAAAGAGGGGCATTGTCTTCAACAACAACCTCTTCAGTGGTCTCACTGACAGAAACATCGGAATTCACTGGGGTATTACTCGAGGTCGATTTCGATGAATTAGTTGCAGACAATAAGTCCATTTCTAAAATTAAGAAAATATTAGGTAAAAAAGGTCATGGTCACATTCAAGAAGTCTGGTTACAGTGCAAATGAATACATTTTTGTTTTTATGTTTTATTTGCACAAAGATTAATAACTTAAAGACAAAATCATCGATACTGATAATTATTTCAAGAAGATATATACCTAATAAGGTATGATTGCCGATCTGATGGCCATTAGCTAAAATGATTTGCATGGCTTCTTCTACTTTTTGTCGTAATGCATCTTCAGAAGCTAAAAGCATCAGGAGTTGCGCAGGAGATAACTCAAGAAGCATGCCAGTTATTTTTGCAGCGAATGAGGGTCTCAGAGCATGAACCTATAAAATAGAACATGATAATTTGAATTTCATAATTATCCTTCAATTCAAATTCTGAATAAAATATGAGAGCAAAGAGTTGATATTTATTAATAAAAAACCAAACAAAAATAAATTAGATTTATTTAAAAAAACTAATTATATTAGCAGAATACCTTTGGATAAAGCCTTTCGCCAAGAGTTATTTGGTGGTAAGACAGGTGATCATTATTGGCCTGAGAAGCCTCACTTGGTGTTGATGTCGCAGAGCTCGTTGCCGAGACAGCCTGGGATGAAGGTGCAAATGATCTTGCATCAATTGACAACGACCTTCTGGGTGACCTGCACCTCGAAGAAGCAGAAGAACGAGTCTAGAAAAAGTAAAAAAAATGAATATATAAATACTGTCATCTCTTTCATAACCTAGTATCATTGGTATAATAAGGTTTCATTATTGTGGATCTCAAATTTAGGCATGGTAATATTTGATTAATTCACTGACATTTCTAGGACGCTCTAACGGTTTTTAGTTACCTAATGTATGCCTTTATTTATACTAAAAATTAATATAACTAAACTGCAAATATCCATCCTTAGCAAAGCAGTGATTGTTAGTATGCTTATTGGCGTTTACTATCTCTCATGAGAAAGTTAGTTAATGTGATTTGTATGAAGAAAAACAATTGGAAGAATCAAATTAAGAAAGCTACATTTTGGTAGCTTGCAACTGTGTCATGAGAGTAAAACTCGTTATGATCTTATCTTTAACCAAAAATAGGTAAATTGTATAAGTCAGAAATAAAAGATTTAAAAAAAATATACATATATTAAAATTAGGCTCAATTCACGACCAAGAGGACAAAAAAAACAAAACAAGATAATTCATTCCATATTTTTATTTTAATTTGTGAATTAGTGGCCAATGAATGTTTGGAGAAGTTAAATGTTGGACTCTTCAAGTTGAGTTGTTTTTAAAAAACTTATTGACAATACCATAAAATGGTGAAACCCCTGTTTTAAATTTTTACTTTCACTTACCTATATATGAAATATATAGTAAGTGGAAGTATTGCGATCGTGAAAAAATTCGACTTCCGGTTTTCAACGGAAATACACGTTTTGGGTCCCCCTGAGTCCAAATAACCAAGTCCCGCGAAATGGTCTGTGTGTGTGTGTGTGTGTGTGTGTGTGTGTGTGTGTGTGTGTGTGTGTGTGTGTGTGTGTGTGTGTGTGTGTGTGTGTGTGTGTGTGTGTGTGTGTGTGTGTGTGTGTGTGTGTGCGTATGTGAACAGACTAGCTAAAAAACTATAAACCGTGGGAACCTGAAATTGGGTATTTTGTGTAGGTATATGCCCGCGATGTGACAGCAAAAATTTCATCAAAATTGCTCAAAGGGAGGGGGTACTTTATTTAATAACTTTTACGTTTTTTTCGATTTTCTCAAAAACGGCTCTAACGATTTTGATTAAACTGAGTATTTGATCGATTTATATGCCCGAAATATGACTGTAAAAATTCCATCAAAATTGATTAACCGGAGGGGGGACTTTACTTAATAAATTTTGTATCATTTTCACGTGTTTTTTTTATTTACTCAAAAACGGTTTAAACAATTTTGATCAAACTTGGTATTTGATGTATTTATATGCCCGAGATGTGACTGTAAAAATTTCATCAAAATTGATCTACGGGAGGGGGGACTTTACTTAATAAATTTTGTACCATTTTCACATGTTTTTTTTATTTACTCAAAAACGGCTTTAACGATTAACAAAAATAAGATATGAATGTAGAAAAATGTGTGACTTTGGGAAATGATTATTAGCAAAACACGTCAATTTCTAATCTAAGTAAGTTGGTAAGTGAAAGTTGTGTGTTGCGCGCACGCACCAGATTTTTTTATGAAGCAATAGTACATAACATTGCTGAATATATAAAAATGACAAATAGGCAGATTGAGACTAGAAGATGGCCGTGTAGCCGAAATGCCATTTAAAAAAATGATATTATGAAAAAATAAAATGTCCTGATGATTGATCCTACCTAGTAGTTTAGATCTACTAAAACAAATAGTTTTACAAAAAACAATTTAATCCCAGAAATAAGAGGACCAGTTATAAAAGTGGAAATATTTTAATTTGTTTTGAGATTATCCTATCAAGAATTAAAATTATAAAAATCATAATGCCTGATATTACGTATCAAGTTTCCCCCTCCGCTGTTACATAAAACAAATTTTGAAGAGTAGAAAAAAAGGGTGTCTTTAATTTGATTAGATGTGTTAAATCATTTCATACAGAGTGAAAACTGTTGAAGGGTGGGGGTGGGAAAGCAGTCAAAAGGAATAACACATGTACATTGATGTTACATTTACAACTGTCAAATTACAACAAATTTCAGGTCCTCTTCAGAGCTAAAGGGTGTTTTACTTCCAATTGTCAGCACAATTAAAAAGCAAAATCTAATTATATATGTTCAACACATCATTAATATCTACAGTCATTAATATCTAGGGTCCAAAATTATTTTAAATCATTTCCTACCTTTTTTACATAAGAAAAGGAAACTTAATGAGCCATTAAATTTTTCGTATATTCATGTTATAGTGAAAGTTAAAGTAAAAAATAACTCCAAAATAACAATTACTAAATAGATATATGTTTGAATAGTTATCTTTTAAGTAAGAGCAATGATGAGACTTTTGAATTTGATTTTTTTTTTTTTTTTTTATTAATATAGCCAAGGAAATACTTTTAAAAAAATTCAAGAATCTTTTATTAAATATTTGAATCTTGTAGGAAGATTCCTAATTCATTATTTCTGCATTCATTGCCGATTTCTTTATGCTCTCTCTAAAAACAAAATTAATATACTAAATTTTATAAAAACTGTTTTTGTGCTTTAGCCAGCAGTGAAAAATCAAATTTGCATAAAAGTAAGAGACTCAGAGTTATGTGTCATCTGAATGTTACCACTACCTTTAATCTGTACCTAGTTTCCGACCTTCCAGGACTGGATTAAGCAAAAAAATTTTTTTTTAGTTAAGGGTTATGTCTTTTTACTGTAAAGCTATCAATGCACCCATGTTGTTAAAACTTTTATGAAAAATAAATTACTATTAATTGACAAGACAGCAATTAAAACTTATTATTCAATAAAATTCATGAACTTGATTATTAATTATCAACTCAAGTTTAATTAGTAATATGAATGGGGATGAGGTTTAAATATTAATAAATAATCTTCTAAAGTTATAGATTATTCAATGCCTTTAATTTGACTTTTAAGGCAAATAAGTTAATTTAAAATATTTCAAATGACTGAACAGCTTGACAAGGATGCTGAAGGAGTCATAGTAATTTAAAAATGACCTTAATCCAATTAATAATTCATTATTTTCTTCCATTAAAATATTTTTTTAAATCTAATAATTAATATTATTATTTTAAACAACCTACCATAACAGACATGATATTGATATAGGGTAGTGAAATTTAAATAAAAACATATTTAATTGAAGTTAATTTGTATATCGAGGCTATGAGGGCCATCCTGTTAATGTCTCACCTCAACATTCCTAAGACAGGAGAAATGACTTTGGGTAGAACCAAAGAATAAATTCAAACCTTACTCTGGCAGAAAAAGGTCGGTTACTCAAGTAAATTTACTTTCCTGCCCCACTTGGTGTACATAAAAGAAGTTCAAATAAATAAATAACCATTAATCTTGTATTATTTTCTTGATAATTTTCTTTACAAATTTTTCTCAGAATTACATTCTAAATATTATTTATAAGTTTTGAGCGGAACTGTTAGTTAATATAAAGAGAAACCATTTTTTTTTTCAAATATACTATTATCAATAATTATTTGAAATACTGAAGTTTCTGAAAATGTTTTGTAACTTATCGATATATTAAAAAACTTAATGCTCTTACAAGTCCCTAAAAGTAATATGGATAGTACTTATAGGACTGCAGATAGACTCCTAACCTTTTTTCTTCGTAACCCCAAACTGCTTAAAACAATTAACAACCCATCTTCCGGTACACTTCTCATCTGTAACACATTTTCGGCTAGGTAATGATTTATTGAAAAATTATTGTCGATTATTTATTGCATTTAAACGAAGTTTCAGTTCAGGGATCTGTATCGATTTTAAGAGAAACGAGCAAGCAGTAAATCAGATTCATCAAAAATGAACTCCTCTTAACAGAACAAGAGCATATTTTGAATAACTTAAAGCTGGCCATTGAGGATCACTCTAAATAGAACAAGGAATGATGAAGTGGAGTGATTGGAGTCAAGTGTCCCATAATGATCAATCCACTTAATTGTGATAACTAATGTTTTGTCTTAATATGCTCTTATATGCCATTTTCAAAATTATAATGAACGCATCAACAGGGGCATTAACAATATCATGAAAATTATATAAGCAGCCAAAGAGACTGCATTATTAAAGCCTAACTGATAAAGGTCTGGCCACACATGTCCGCACCGGATACGCACCGTAGCAATTGTATAGGTTATGTTCAGAATATTTTTAATTTAACTTACATATTACCTTTAGTTATGCCTAAAGTGGCCTGTGTCTGACATGTGTGGCTTGAACTTTAGGCATAACTAAAGGTAATATGTAAGTTAAATTAAAAATATTCTGAACATAACCTATACAATTGCTACGGTGTGGATCCGGTGCGGACATGTGTGGCCAGACCCTAATTCTGCCACATTTTTTTATATTTTTATTAAAGGGAATAAAATGATTAACATGACACTTAATTTAATCTTTTTATAACAATTTGAAATGAAAGAAAGTATGAATATTTAAACCACTATCATATTGTAAATTGTTAATTTAGAAAAAAATTATATTCCCATTCAATTAATAACTATGTTTTTAAAACAAATAGCTAAAATTTTATCCACGAATTTCATTTTTATTATTACAGCCTGTGATTTTTCATTTTTATTTTGAAACTGTGAAGTCAATAGTTTTACCTAAACAGTTTTCCACACTATATTGATTGGATTGATTCTATTTTACCATGTGAAATATATTTGATTCGATCTAATTCCAGCCTGATTCACATAAAAAAAGTATTTCACACAATTATGGTCCGTCTACATTCCATTTGGCTTATAGCAGTTGGAGTGGAGTGATCGTCAGTGGCCAATCTGGATGAGAGTGGATCTTAAAAAAAAAACTTTATTTTGTAAGCTCCTGTTGCCTACCAAATAAATATAGCTCATTATTATTTTCAGATTCATCTCCAAATTATTTATTTTATTGTCTTAAAAATCCAATCTCAAAAAAACAAAGTAAGGTCATAAGATTGAAATTCAAACAATAATTTTTTCGCTCTTAGTTTTTTATATTTAAAGAACTAAGATTTAACATGAATTTGTTTTGTTTAGTATGTCCCCAAAATATGACTCTATGCTTACCAAGTTATATCAGCATATTTATTTTTCCTATAATTTGACTCTTGGTTTAATATTAAAAACTGTTTCTCTTATATTTTTTATTTTCGGCCAACTATGTGTCTTGTGCACCACAACAGTTTGCAACATTCTTTTGTATATGTCCAGCTCTTCATAGACATTTTGTTTTTTAAAATTTTTTTTGTGATTTCTGAACCGAACTCCTTTACATCCGAACTGAAAATACATTTCAGGAGAGCATATTAGAGTAAATACAAGCTGACTGATAATTCAAAGCTCCCATAACTATGCAATACATCTAGCTAGTATTATTTAATCAAGTTGCAGTTCTTTTTTTAACATATTTCCTTCCTTCTTCTACTCTTCATATTTCATAAAAAGATAACAGGTTAGGTTAATTTTTTTTTAATAAACTGATGATATTAACATCAGTTTCATCATGTGCTCTAGTCCGTCATCGAAAAGCATGTTTAGGTATCAAGCAGTAATATTTCAAACTCATTTGTAGTGGTATAAGACTAATGGCCAACTGAAGATCTAGAATTTGTTTTATTTGTGATAGATTTTTATACTCAAGAGGTAATCTTTTCTAATATTCAAGTAGAATAATAATTTTAATCATTCTGTAATTGATGAGAGCTAGTCAAAGAATAACATACTATTGAACTGAATTAGACATTCAACATTAAAAAATGAAAAAAAAAAAAAAAACAAACACTAATTTTCTAACTTTCATTTCATTAAAATAATTATGATTAATTTGATCTTCCAGCAAAAATTAAAAAAAATCTTTTTACGTGCGACTGATGAATAGATTACTTTCAGTAAGTTTCAATTAAAAATGAGCAGAATTCTTAAATCATCCCTTAAGATATTCATTAATTAGTAAACTCGAACAAACATTAGGTGTTCACAGCTCAGAGAAATATCCTACTTTATTAATATAACCAAGCAGGATATAAGAAAATAAAATTAAGCATAGTATTTCAGCTTATTTGCAATATTATACAATCTTATGAGGACAATATAAGTCTCCATAAAGTTTTTAGGTACATGACAAAACTTGTATCTATTCACTCTGTAAGAAATGCAATTAATTTAAAAAACTGACTCCGTTGCAACCTTGTAAAGTATTTTCAAATAATGTTTAAATGGCATTAAATTTTTTAGTAAAAATCATATTTTTTTTAAATGGTTAATAAATAAGACCAAATATTTAAAGGTCAGTAATAAATAAATATTAGAACAGAAAACAATTTTTGGAAAACCTTACATTATAAAGCTCATAAATGTATATAAATTCAGACATTGAGTTGGTAAAAAATTTAAGAATGGTATTAATAAATTAGAACAATTTTTTTAAGCAGGGAATAAAAGCTAAAGAAACCTGTTAGTAATTAAGCATTTTTTAGACTGAAACTATTTTATATAACAATATTAAAGAACTTTATAGTAGGTAGTAGGTTTATAGTAGAAGGTTATAAAATATGTCAATAAATATAAACTTACTACATGAACTAACATAATTACTACTAGATTAGATTATTAGATGTCGAAATATTAATAGAATGAGTTACCTTCGATGAATCTGATTATGAGATAGATAAAAAATTATGCGCTAGTAAATGAGAGAAATTTCACAACATTCTTTAGAAAGAAAACAAAATTAAAGATAAAGTATACCAATGAAAAAAAACTTCTTAACTGCATTGATTTTTACTACATGGTAAAAAAGAAAAAATATTGCAGTAGTAGCCTCACCTGAATTCTCCTCACAGTATCACGATCCCTGGTCCTTATCCTTTGCAGAACGTTATATTGTTGACGAGAACCAACTTGTGCACCTTCAAGGTTCGGCAATTTCTCATTGGCCAGGAGTGCCTTAGATAATAATATGAAACTTTTAATATTCAACTAAATTAATGCAATTGGCTAATACCTATATATTAGGTAAAAATTCTAATAATCAAAAATAATAATTAGATGACCATAAATAAAATCTACTTATAGCAAGTAATTGTACTTCATTTTCTAGAATATACTTAAATATTGCTTGGACTAAAATGGTGTAAGAGAAATGAAAATTCAAGATGAGATATTATTTTAATATTAAGATTTTTATTATGATAGAAGTAGGATAACCAATCAAATCAGAATGAATTTACAGATCATCTGAACAGATACAAGGTTATGACATTCCATTTTAACCCAGGAAAAAAGTAAAGTTTGAATTTTCACTTATACCTTGTTTTTTTATATTAAGTGTTTAGTAGTGTTATTCATTTGATTTATACTTATACAATGACTTTCATCACTTTCTGATTTAAAAATAAAACATATACATTTTAAATCGGTACCTCAGCAATAGCGGTGTAAAAACTTCGGGCCACACCAGAGCCCTCTCCAGGCTCCTCCTTGAATGTTACCTTGACCCTGTTTACAGCCAATGGGGGCTGTGAACCAGCTCGCCTCTGATGTGAATTGTACACAGTATTCAGTTCTTTCAAGGTTTGGAAAAGGAGGGATGTTCTATCACGCTCCACCTTTGTTAAATTAAATAAAATTATTTAATGTTCTGGTAGTGAAATATTCCTTTTTTCAATATAATACTAAATAATTCAGTTCAGTTCAAAGTAATCAAACCTTGTTAAACACAGAGATGGAAAATGGTCAACTGTTTTCTTAAAAATCCTTCTGTGGTAATAAATAGTCAGGGATTTCCTTTAAAATTATTTATTTATTTAACTGTTTAAGTCTAAGATTAGATCCAAGATGTTCACCATCAGGGCTTGGTGGGTGGTGAATGGTTTTACATTTACAGCAAAAGATGGTTCTACAATTCACCAAACCCACATAGTTAGGACTAACCGTAGGCTAGTTAAATAATGAAAGCTTTTAACTGAAAATTCTGACTATTTATCACCACAGACTTTGTTTAAGATACTGCATAATTATTCACACTGGGAAAGTAAAAAGTAAAACAAAAGCATGAAACTGATGATCATAAATTATTAAAAACCAAAATAAAAATAAAAAATACATACTTTGGCAAGAGTCAGATCTCTGTTCTGCTGGTTTCTCAGTCTTTCCATATCTCTCCTAAATTTTGCCTCTTTTACAGGAAAACCTCCTAGTTCAGAGACGACTGAGCCTGGTTCAAGCCCTACATCCTCCATGAACACTCGACCAAACAGGTCAAGGGCTAACCGCCAGCGTCCAAGCAAAAGGTCTGCTGTAATCCAACTGCATATCCTACAATACAATATAGAAAAAATATTTTTAACATATTCATAGTATTTATGTTATATTTACATGGTTTGTGAACAAAACTAATGTAATAGCTCTCCAAAATATTAAATATGGAACAAGTGATATATTTAACAAACCTAGGAAGAGGAGGGAAAGGTTCTTCATCATCCACTCTCACTCCCATATCATCATCATTGATAGATGCTTCTATATTACACTTTTCTTCTCCACTTTTACCAGCACGCACGATGACAAGGGGTCTAGTTTCTCTTCCTTCTTCATTGCTAGTAGAAACTATAATAGGAACTCTGGCTACATCTGAAAAAGTTAATAACACTCAATATTACACTATTTAAGAGAGATTTTGAAAAATATCATATTTAAAACATTGGAATATATAAAAAAAAAAGAAAAGAAAAAAAAGGTGAATAGATATTGAGAAGAGGGCAGGGTATCATGCATTATTACTGCTCAGATACGATGCCCAGAGCAGCTTAAAAGCTCTTGTAAGAAACTACCTCCAGGATAGGTGTGTGAAAATTAGATTTACTTTCCAAAAAGAGGAATTGTCCTTAGGGATCAATCTTTGGCTCTATTATTAGTTAGATAAGAGGCAGATCCTTGTCAAAGCCTCTATAGAAGACCGGGTTGATCTGGTGGTCTCTCAAAGCTGACCCAGAATCAAGAGAGAAGCTGAAAGATGTGCCAAACCTAGTTGCGAGATAGATTGAAGGGAAGAAGATGAGAATAGTGTTACCAAGACAAAAGCCATTCTTCTTCTATTTCAAATTTCAATGGACGTAGAAGACCAGAAGATACTGCCAAGTGGTAACCTACCTAGGAGTTAGGTTAGGTATAGGCTTGAAGGTGATGTCCCGTCATTAGGAATACTTGGAAGGCAGGGTGGTCCAAACAATGAATGGACCAAGTGAGAGGTGCATTCAGGGGCCTTATGCACTCAGCCACTATTACTAATTATGAAGGAGTTGTTGAGGGTATACTAACATCTGCGTCTCCCTTCTGGTTCCAGAACCTCACCTTGAGAGGGATAGACAGGTTATACTCAGAGTGGAGGTAGATGGTTGACCAAAGAAGTTTATGTTATGGAAATGGTTGTGGTGCGGTCAAATAAAACAACACTATATGTGCAATTACATATACTTCGACCCGAGATTCAGATCTTCATCAGGGCTGTCAAGTCCACTGGTACAGAATGACTCCTCGAGCAGTTAACGGTCGAATCGTCTAATAAACTAAGCTCACTTACTACTTCATAAGGTAGGGAATTATGGCCAAAGCAGACTGTGGGGTTTCCGAAATCCGGGCAGATTATCTAAACGCTCATTTACAACAGTGGACCGGAATAAAAATGTTCTAAGTGGACAACTGGCTTGGGATTTTTCAAGCCTGGTCCGCTGGTCTAAACAGGCCTTGATGTAAATAAGACAAAGGAAAGAATCATTTGATTGTGACTTAATTAAAAATGGTTTATAATAACTTAAATTGAATTTATTAAACTAACCATTACTTTCTTGTTTCACATCTTCATGATCAATTTCCATATCAGAGGAATCTTCTTTACACAAGTACTTCTCGTTAGAAGCTGAAAGAAATAAAAAAATTTCATTTTTAAGTTAGTTACAGCATTCAAAAGAAACAGCCTCGAAGTCAATTATGACTCATACAATATTAAAATAACAATGATACCTAATTTCATGTATTTCTATGTTATTTTAAATTTTCAAGAATATAATGCATAGCAAATAGAAATCTCCAATTAATTATATCAATAAAAACTACCTATCTTACATTATTAAACAGAAAGAATCTCTACTTTAGCTTTGAGTAGACACTTAGTTTCATTGTTATCAATCACTAGGGATATAACTCATTCAAAAAAGGCTGACCAGAAGGGTAGGTCTCTATTAATAGGATTCAAATAGTATATCAATGTCAACGAAACTCAAAGGTGTAACCAATGCAGACAGAAAAGAATTAAGGCTAACTAGTTTTTTACAAAGACGTGATTACTATCAATGCATATTTATATTTTTGGCATTATTATATATTTAAAATGCTTTTAGTCATATTACAAGAAACATTCTAATCAATTGCATTATTTCAATGTTAATGATTTTAAATTTTCTCCAAAATCAAAAAGTTTAATGAAAATTTTTCTACAGACAACCTGAACTCCTCACACTCCTTTAAAAAGCATTCAATATGTTAAACATTAAATATTGGGTATGTGAACAAGTTCTTTTTTCTGAAAGAAAATTGGGTATAACTTCTGAACAGTTGCTCAGGTGTCGTTCAGTAAGGTGCCCTTCACAGTAATACTTGATCTCAACTGAAAAGGACCCTTTTGGGGTTTATTTATCTCTGAAGACCCAGTGGGGGTATAAAGCTAGGATCTAATAAAGCTAATCAAGGCCCTTTATAACTGAAAAAAGAATGAGAGTTTGATAATATCAATATCACCATAACATCTCAAAATAGATCCAGCATAGCCTTCAAGCAAAATCTACCGAGATACAAGCAGAGACATAAGGCAATTTTACTGAACGTATGACCTCAATTTGCAACCCACATAAAACTTGTTTGGAAAAGCTGAAATAAAAGTTCTATCCCACCAAACCTCTTCGCCAGACATTGCTCCATGTTCTGATCGCAGACACATGGTCTGGGATGAGCCACACTTCCATTCTTCTTTGAACAAAAAATCTTAATGCAATCTAAAATTTGGGAAAAAAGTAGTGGCTAGTAAAGAAATTTTTATGAATTAAATTTTAATTAAAAAAAAAAAGTTGTTACTTATTTACACACCATATAACTATGGCAATAAAATATATTTATTACTTAAAGGAGCAATAATAATGGCATATTTTGGCTAAGAAAAATGATAAGTTAATATGAATTTTAGATGAGTTATTACTTTACATTGACCTACATAACGAAAGAGTTAAAACTGGTTTATAATTCCTCATACCGAACATAAATAAACGACAAATTGACAAAAAATATATGTGAACTAAGACTATACATTAACTTAAGTCGTACCATTACTTTAGAAACTAATAAATTGAATAAGAACTATATTTACTTTTACTAGACTTTTCGTTCAGAGCCTCCTCTGTCCTTAAAGAAAGCCCTAGCCTAGTTGGTAATGGTCCTAGTTGATTTGAGGAACCACTACCTGCAACAGCAATTGTATTACTTTATATTATAATGTCTTTTCCAGTAGCACATATGTGTCAAAAGCAGTAAATAACTTTTCTTTTTTTTTTTAATTATCCAAAAAACATGATACATACAACAATGAAGATAATTTATAAATCATGTATCTTTATGTAAAGATGACCAATGGCAATAAGTGTGAAAATCCTTATGGTTGCTATCATGCCTAGACCGATTTTGTGGATTTAAAGTAAATAATAAATAAGAAAGGAGCTTTTTATTTCTGTTTTAGATTCATAATCTATATTAAATTCAATATTAAATTTTAAATACATTCTGAAAACAACTATAATCAAATAATTATTTTTGAAACTGTAATAGTAAAAGTAATGAAACAAATAAAGATGCATACTTGATTGCTGCTCTGGTGCTGGTATCTTGGGGATACCGAACAACTCATCACGAGTGGCATTAGGCTGAAGGAGATGAGGCTGATCGGCAAGGGGTAGAGAACGAGCCATAGGAGTGTCGAAAGGATCTGGAGCAGTGCAACCGAGACAGAGTGTGGAATCAGACCTCTGGAAGAAGGGATGCCTGCGGCCACGACCAGCAAGGCCAAGGGGTTCAGTCTCATCTGTATCTTCACCAGCTGGAGGTGTAGCGGCTGGTGGAGTTCCACTAGGAGTTGTGCTGGTTCCTCCAGCAGCTGCACTGCTTCCTTCCTCTTCACCTTCCTCGTTCTCGTTTTCATCCTGTCAAATAATTTAAAATTAAATCATCCAGACAAATTTTTAAATATGCATTATCAGTTAGTTACTACACATTTCATTAGGTTAATTATGAAAATTGTCTTACTAGCTTTTATATTTCTTTAAGTTATTAGAAATAAATAATTAATAAGAATTACAAATAATAACAATTATATTTTCCAATCAGAGTATTACTATGCATTAGAAAAAGCAGGATAAATGGTCTAACCTGTACCTGTCCAGGAATAATAACTAATTAATAAAACATACTTAAGCTGATAAAACAGATAAATAGAAAAACTTACTGGTTGAGCCCATGTCTGAGGCAAAAGTGTTTCGTCGATAACAGGATTCTGGTCAGTTCCTGCCCGAAGCAGATAAATAAGGGCATCAAAGACATAAGCAATATGCCTCAAAGATGACACATCCAGTACTGGGAGAGAATCGGCATGTTCGGAATTGTGGCAACGCATCAAAGATAGACAATACATAAGAAGTTCCCGCCGAGCCGAATGGGCATCAACTTGACCTAAAAGTAGATAAATATTTTTTATCTGTTTCATGAATTAGAGAGGTAATGAGAAAAAAATTTCAAGAGATAAAAAAAATAAGGTTTACTTATAGGAAGTTCAAATTTAATTTAAGTTATTTATGCAATGGCAACTCTAAATTTACTAACTGAAAACTGTATCAAAGAAAAAACAATTTTTTTTTGCTTTTAGAAAGTATCGACCACCAAACCTTTTCCAGCTCACCTACATACAAGAACTCCTATAAGATCAGTTTTTTTTATCTCTACAAGTTAGCATGCATGTAATGAATGGATTGTAACTTCACTGTTCTTTATGATTGGAACTGACCATTAAAATGGTAGAAAATGGTTAAATAATTATAAGAAGCGTAGGAAAATATACTTATTAATTTATCTCTAAAAACCTATGAACACAAAGGGATATGAAGTAAGTTGTCCTTTTACTTAAGATAGAACAAAAAATACAAATCATAACATCAGTCAGTATTAGAAGAATATTTTTTATACACAACACAACACAGAAACTTTAATACAAAAACTTCACTTGATAATCAAAATTTTTAAAAATGAACATTGTTTATACACTTCTTATCATTTAATATTCTCACACATAGCTCACACAATCAACCACAACCAGAAAAAACATGATGGAGAAAAAACGACCAATTCGGCACTAAAACATGTACTCCATTACAACACAGATTTTTCAAGCACCAGAATTGTCCTCGGATAATCTATTTACCTTAAATATTGCATCCAAGATATAAGTAAAATTTATATTAAAAAAAAAACACTAATATACCAAATATGGTGATAAAATGTGCGATTGGAAACAATAACTATTTGTACAATTATTATTATTCCAAACCATGTGTGAAATGCTCCACCATCAACATCTAGGAATAAACATTGCTTATTATCTTATTACACAAGATGTTTTCATCATGATTTTGCATTGAGGTTCGTAACAAGGTTTGCCACAAGGCCAAATTTGACACACTGCCAGCATGAGGTTATTAATGTAAAAATCAAAAAGGTATAATAAAAAATAAAAATTTGAATGAATCTGTCCACCGAATTACTGTTGTGGAAAAAATCATTTATATTCAGCTGGCTAAAAAATTTTACTCTCAACTCAAGGAAAGTGAGAATATTCCATATATTTCAATTATCTTAATGGAAAATGCATCGACTTCACACAAAACCTGCAGCCTTCTTAGATTCCCGTACAGGAAATTTCCTGCTTAAGGCAGTTGATTGTAAGTGTGTTTTGTGTACATAATCTGAAAACAGGAAATACTGCATTTTATGCCTACAACAAGGATGTGGGAACCAAAGTCCCGATGAAGTGGGCTCGTTCCTGAATCATTACCTTAAAAACTACATTTCAACATCAGTGGAACATACAGTGAACACGTTTTCAGATGGGTGCTCTCCACAAAATAAAAACCACATTGTGTTAAAACTAAACTTGGCAATCACCAACAGACTGCAACTCATTCCAAAAAAATCAATAATTGCTATCCATTAGAGGACATTCTTAAAACCTACGTGATCAGGATTTTTCACTCATAAAAAGAAAATTAAAAACTTAATTTGATTTACCCAGTAAAAGAGTACGGAACTGTTCAAGTCAATCACTCCGGACATGATCGATGATTATAAAAATAGGTGGAAACCTTTTTATAATAGGAACCTCATTCGCCAAGAAACTAAAGGAAGACATCTCAGAAAGATGAGAAAATAAATTTTCAAATATCTGAATTCATGGAGCTCCATTACTTTTCTCAAAAGAAGGGTGCCACTGAAACATTGCCCTTTATGGATGGACAACTTTTAATATTAACACTAGGCGGTCTTAGGATATTAATTTTCAACTTGACATCTGTCACCAAACTGGTCTAGCAATCAACATTAAAAAATGCATTATTCGAAGAAGATTGTTAAATATCTTCCTGTAACTAATGCAGTAAGTACGTTTTGGCATAAAATTTTTGCTTGGCCTGTCACTGTCAAATAAACTCTAGAAGATATGAACTAAAAATCACAAATTACAATATTGCCCATTTCAACCTTGGATATTTATATTTTTTTCATTTATTAGACAATAAATGTAAGCTTGTGTTATGTATATTGATTTCCAAAATACATAGTTTGTAACAATCATTAGTCTTCTATAATTGGGAGAAACCCTACATATCCAAAAAAACATATTTTTTAGATCCATGTACATAGATTTATCAAATCATGGAAAATGTATCTTAAGTAGGAATATGTGACAGAGGTATTAATTCAAGTGAAGGAAAATCTTAATACAACAGTCTTATATAATTTCTTTCACTTTTCCAATCATTTGAATTTGTGGATACGCCAGGTTTTTCAAACAACCTATTCAAATAGCTTTAGCATTATTCGAGTATTATGATGTAATCCCTGGAAAAATTAGAAACAATCAAACATAAACCTATCGATAATATACATAATTTCTCCAGAAAAATTCAGCAAATTAGGTAACTATTATCTTTAAACAACTACTTTATGTGTCATTCATTCTGCCACCAACTCCAATCAATATTCTATAACATGCAAACTGGATAGTAACAAATATTTGAAATTCCTACTTAAATATAATAGATAAGTGAAATGTAATTAACTGAGTATTACAATTGATAGGATTTAAAACGAAATTCAATTATCATCTGGCAGGTAGGTAGTTCAATTTAAATCCAGCTAAGCTGTATTTAATGGATGGTAAATAAATGGTCATCCCATTTAACAAGAAATCAAAACCAGAGATTTAAAAAAAACGCGTTGAAATCACATACATGCATGAAATGAGAATTTATAAGATGATTTGGTACTTCTAATAAACGAAAAAGCAGTTAGTAGTACAGTTACAGGATGGTATAGGAGAAAAGGATAGCATCTAGTAGTATTGATTTTTTTTATTAATGCCATATGTTTTGTTATATGAATAATACAGAAAAGCTCTAACTTAGGATACGCTGATTTCACAATAGTACATCAAAAATTCATAAAGCTATCAAAAGAGCATCTTTAAGATCAATGATAATATATAAGAATTTTACAATTAAACATATGCAAATTTATTTTGAATAAAAAAAAAATTGAACTTCAACCTTTTTCACTATCATTTTTTTTAATTTATGAAAAAGAAAATATCAAGCATAAACTACACTGATTACAACTGAACACTTAAGAAAACATGGAAACAAATCAACTTGTTACCCAAAAATTATAGGCAGTTATATTAATTCAGCCAACCTTTCCTTTATGCCCAAAAGTTATATTAAGAAATAAATAACAACCATAGTCTTGGTTATACAATAAAAGGGGGGAAAGAAATAAGAAATAATATAACCAGAAATGTAAGCAGATATGCAATTTCCAATAAACTGATTACAAAGATAAAATTAAAAAACTGTAGCACTGTAACCCATCGAGGATCTTTGGTTCAATACTTTTTAAGCAACCACTATTTCATGGTAATTAATTGTGCAAGGTGGTGATTCTGAGGTGACCAAAGTCACACTCAAACACCAGGTCCTACCATTTCAATTAACAAATCAAGGGTAACCACTTTTTACAGACTAGGTGAGCACTAAGATGGCCTTTATCAATCCACGGCTGCTTTCAGACAATAGGAGAAAACCTGCCACAGTGGTTTCCAGAGAGCTTACTCACCACTTGGCTCCTTGAATTATTTAAAATGCTTCTTGAAAAAGTTATTTTGAATCAATTAAGAATGTATTGACTGTTGCAGTCAGTATATCTATTAATTTTAATGCTAAATATTTATTAACACACTAAATTACTCATGATAAGAACCACTAAAAATATAATTTTTTTTCTTCTAAAGACAATACAGAAGTAGGTATGAAAAAGCTAGACAATTAAAAAATATGCCTGACTAATAAAAGTAATTAAACTGATTTTAATTTTGCTACTTTCAAATTTGTATGTAACTTATTAAATAGAAATAGACAAATATACATTAAGAAGCAGTTATAATTTTAAATTTATAAAAAGAGTAAAATATTTTAATATAGGATTTAGAGGAAAGTTCAGGTAAGAGGAAACCAACGAGAAACTCTAGGAAAAATTTTAACATAGACAAGAGAGGAAGATGAGAAAAGAAATCGTACCGTCACGGTCACGGGGGGGCCTTGAGGAGTCAGAGTTGCTTGTAAATCTTTCCACGATCCTTGCTGCTGGTGCAGATGAGGAAGAGCTGGCACCTGTCTGCCTAGGAGTTGATGTCGGAGGCATGTCTCTGCCTCCTGCTCCACCTCCGTTTCTACTGCTAGCGGTCGTACCACTGCTCTGCAAAACTGATGGGGCGCTCCAGCCACCTGAACACATCCACCACATACCATACCGACCTATCCTCAGCATCTGCCTTTTTCCTCTCTCACTTTTCACTCCTTTCAATCAATCCATGAGAAATAGTCGCATATCAATAGCAACTGGATAGCACAACAACCAGAGGAATAGTGAGTGATGAAAATGGCATATTTCAAGGAAGATATCAAAATCCATTTTTAAAAAAATAATAAACAATATATTCTCAGTCATATGATATCTGAAATAATTCAATTTTAGAAAAAAAAATAAACATTTTATAAGCTTTTAAAAATAGCCATTAGATGAACATTACGCACCACTGTCTACAATATACCTCAGCCCTTCTTTAACAATTCAAAATGGATAAAACAATACTAAAAGAATTAAACTATTAAAAAAATATCCAAAAAACAAGCCTGACCAAAATGCTAATCTTAAGTGGATACACCAAAAATTAATAAATAAACAAGAAAACCTATTACAAGCTGAAATCAGACCCTGAAGCATTAGAAGTCAACAATAATTTATGGAATAGAAGACCAAGCAAATAACAGTCGAAATAATCCCAAACAATCGCTTTTTACAAACTTGAAGATAGTATGTATCAGATCTACCAAAACTAAAATTTCTCCTGCTTTCGAAACCTACTAATAATGATTATAAATAAAATTACAATGGGCATCACCAGAATAAGGTATTAACAATAGGCTGTTACAGATTTCCATCATCAAGATCAATACAAAAATCTAATTGTCAGGAGCAACTAATAATTATAACATCTTTCATCACCTATGAAAGCCAATATTAGGAAAAGAATAAAGTGCATATGGCGATAATAAAAAGCAGGATCTGTTGACTGTTTGAGAACAGCATAATTTAATCAATAAGTTATCAAAATCAATATCCATTTTTGGTGGGCACATAAGAAAAAGCAACTTAAGAAATTTATTAATGATCCACCACCTTATCACTTATAACTAGAGTTATCAGTTTTATATATCGGTTGATATAAATACATAATTTTTTTATAAAAAGTTAATTGGGAAATACCTTAAAATTTAAATTAGTGTTAAAAAATCAGTTAAAAATGTAGAAACTATGTAAAGAAAAAAAAATTCATACTCAAGGAAATTTAATGATTGGAGCTGGTAGGCTGTAACATTTTATCGACATCCTATATCAATTTATCCCACTCACACAACCCATAAAACTTCAGGTAATAATGAACAATATTATTACCTGAAATGGCCAAACTTAAAATACGTTCAATACAACTTACTAATAAGAAAGAAACTAAAGATGTAATGAAACAACAAAGCAATAAACTAAATTGCAGAATGTTCACACAGTCATTGTTAGCAAACAGAGACAGTATTTCAAAAGCCTCATAATAAATCTAAATAAAAACAAAATAGGCTCAAAAGCAATCAATTTTTTCCTTTTAACTTTCCACATGGAATGAGACCTTAAGATCATTGAAATACATACATATACGCTATAAGATTATTTCTCAAAAACTGAAGGTACTGATTCACCAGTAAATCATAATCAATTCAATTTATTAAGTGAATTAATGAATTTTATGCCATGCAGTATTTGTATATGAGAAGATACCACAATGAACAATGACAATAGAGGAGGCACAGATCAAAATGTATTTTGTCTTAGTTTCTGAAAAAAAAAATCATTTTGCACCAGAATTGTAAATTAAATATGGCAAATAAGTTAAGTTAGGAATGTTTTGGATCATACTGCTTCTTATCACCTAGCTGTAGAGGAGTCTTTAAAGTTATTTGTTCACTAGAAAATAGATTTTTTGCTGGCTCATTATGAATTTGTTTAATGAAAATGGAATTGGACTAAACTTGATCTGGAGCTCCTCATAAATATAGAAGATAATTGTGACTCAATATTTATATTAATTCAACTGATATTTGGATATCTTACACTGCACATTGATTAAATAACACTTACTTGAAGAATGGTGGAGTGGGTGATTCGGGTGGTTAGGGTCAGAAGCGGTGGTGAGTGAAGCACCGAATCTGAGCTGAGCTTCTGTTGAATCCATTACTGTCATCAACCAATCCCAAGTCGGCTTCAGCTGTCTTTCAACATATTTCTGAAAAAAAATAAGCATATATATAATTTTTTTTTGTTGGTTGGCGCATTAGGCCTAATCAGATCTTTAGCCGAGCAGTTTGGTCTTCTTACAGACATTTGTGTTGCTTGCGGGACAGACAGCCTGGAGGGGGTAGCCCAAACCTCATGTTGCTGCAAGCCATGGTCACCATGGTGCAGCGGCAGACTGCCCATACCTCCATAAACAATCCCATTAGGACCAATTTGGCTGTGTCCTTCCCACCGATGGCATCAGCTCTCTTGGTTTCAAGGATAGTGACAAACTGGTCAAGGTCCAAGGATTGTGGTCAGATTTGGATAGCTCAGAGTCAGCAGGCCCCGAGGACCTATATTTCTTTGTATGTCCATCCTTGTACTATACCTCCGGGCGGTTACTGATATCCTGGAAAACCACACTATGATTCTAGATAAGATACACAGGGAAGATTGATCACCCCTACGCCCAGTCGGTGTGAGTCGCCTCCAGTAGGCTGACAGGCCTCACATACCCAGGGGTGGAGGAAGGCTTGGACTCCGTGGTGTTCATTGGCGGGCAGTCACCAATCCAAAGACTAACCACGCTCTACGTTGCTAAACTTTGATTACCTACTGCCAGCGCCTTTGCAACTCGGCCATCCCGGCCCCCAAACATGCACGCACGCACCCACGCACGCACGCACGCACGCACGCACGCACGCACGCACACACACACACACACACACACACACACACACACACACACACACACACATATTTTTATTCTTTTCCTTACAGGGTACCCCCAACATAAGGACCATTTATTTGTCATTCAATCCTGTTCCATGCCTTAAAGGCATACTACATGATATTACAATAGTTTTAATTGTTATTTATAAAATTTACAAAATTTCAGAAATGAAGTTAAACAAATAATGAGAAAAGAATAACAAAAACAAAAAACAATAATGAAAAATGAAAAAAAAAAAAATACAAATGAAATAAAAATAAAATAAGTAAACAAAAGCCAACAAGAAATTAACTACGTGCCCGTCTCTGGTAAGTGAGTCGAAGTCGATAGTTCTAATAAATTTAAGCAAATCAGTCTTGAATTGAGAAAGTAATGTTTGTTCTGTCTCTGGCCAGTTTCCGATTTTAAGCATAATACTTTTTATCAAATTAAACCGTTGTCTGTCAAACAATTTGCAGTCATACAGTATATGTTTAAAATTTTGAACCTGACCGTCTTCGTCACATAAATCTGTTTGTATAATGTTGAACCGTTTGAGATACTGTTTTGTGTTTCCGTGTTCCGTCAATACTTGCGTCAGTCTGTAATCACTGCTGTGTATACGTTTGTAATTGTCTAGTGTAATTTTTGGTAAAAATCTGTGCACACTTGGAGATTTAGGGGAGATGGCCCACGTTTCGTCCCGTCTTCTTACCAAATCAATTGTTAAGTCTCGCTTTATAAACGATAATGGGGCTTTATGATACGAGGGCAGCAGTTCTCCTTTAGCTGCCTCTTTAGCTAGGTAATCGGCCTGTTCATTCCCCTCAATCCCCGAATGCACCTTTACCCATTTCAATGTAACTAACTGTCTTTCCTATGTTTTTAAGAGTAAGTAAGTTCAACCTAATTTGGTCCGTCAAATGGTCATGAACGGGTTGTCTCTTATGTACCCTGTCACCTTCAACACAGCATATTTTTCAGTCAGGTTATTCGAGCAACAGGATTCTAGTTTGTACTGCTATTCTATAATCCTATTATCTTTAGCTCTAAATAACCACGTTCTCATTGTCTTTACTCCCGTCTGTAAACACATCAGTACGTTCATTGTTGATTTTTTGTTTTGTATACAAAGTTGTTCCTGGATGTAGCCAAAGTTTACAGTCAGTAAGTCTTTCGATTTGGTCTAATGTCAGCTGTTTGTAACCTGTCTTTCCTTTTCTAATTTTAAATAAAACAGTCCGTTAGATGCAAATTTGTAAGGCCATTGCCACGCCTTTGAAGTAGTAGTATAGGCCGCCTTCCATGAGTTTAATTTAGATGTTTTAATCAATTTTTGGTATGTCCGTTTACTGTCTAAATAGTCCTGTTTTCTTGATTCACGTTGTTCACTGTCTGTTTTTGTCCTCTGGTAAATTCTTCTAAGCCGATTTGTCTGTTTACGTAAGTTAGTTAGTTCAGGATTCCACCAAGGAACTGATCTGTGTCCGGTTCGATTTTTAAAATTGCCTGATCTTTTAAATGAAATGTTGCAAGATTTAATAATAGATTTTGTCATTTTATCGACTATGCTATCGCTAGAAATATGAGGCAGTTCTGTAAGAATTAGGTCTTCAATCTCAGCATCCGTCAGTTCTGTATTGTCAGTATAGTGTTGAGAAAGGAAACGCTTTACCAATTGAAGCCTTAAGTTAGTCATGAATTTATTCCAGTCACAGTTTTCAGTCAAATATACGAAAAACTCATCATCTTTTCTGCTGTCTTGTCATGTTCGTTTAATAGTAGGTAGTAAGTTAATATGTTGTAGTCCAAGAAATTAGTTTCCCTAGAAATCGTCAAATTTCTTATAAGGTTATGTCGGGTCGCAATCGTATTTATTAATGTCAGATCAATATTACAACTGCCTCTCGCACTTTGGAAAGTCGTCAGTTCTGAATTAGTGTTTAGTAACATATATATATATATATATATATATATATATATATATATATATATAATGTATATATATATACATATATAGATATACATATATCCTTATATGTATATAAAAATCTCGTGTCCCTACGTTTGTCGGAAGTAAACTCAGAAACTACTCAACCGATTTTAATGAAATGTGGCTCAATGTGTATAGTTTTGTCCATAATATATGTCACAATATTTCTTTTATAGCGAATTATTCCAAACACAGTAGGTCGTGTTTCAATTTATTAACATGACTTCATACGTCAATTTCATAACCTTTTTGTTTATAAGCACGCTATTGTAATACAGGTTATCAATATTATAATTTTGTTTTGTGTTATGCGAGTGCAGTTATTTGTTCATATATTATTATTTTCCACAGACAAACAGTAATACAAATCTTTGTATTTATTGTTAATTTTCATTAAAGAATAAATAAATGAAGAAAAGGTTACAATAAATTCTCAAAAGTGTAGGTTTTATTCCTTATTACTAGCTAAACGCTGAAAAACTATTATTTGGAATAGTATTCCATATATGTAAAATTTAAAAAATGTCGGTGAAGATTTGTAGTCCCTCCTTAATCAACAATAATTTAAAGTTGAAAAGTTCAAAGTAATAAAAAAAATAATTTGCATCCTAATTGAATAAAGACTGTTCCTTACTGTTCAGCAGAGGTGTAATTATCTTTATATGTAAAATTTAAAAAATGTCAGCGAAGATTTGTAATTCTATCTTTAATTTAAATTAGGCTATTATTTAGAATGATATTTTGGTGTAAATTTCAGCAGAATACATTTATTTACTTATCTAAAAGTTGATATTTTTACATGTTATGGTAATTACACTTCTACAACACAGGGAGGAACTATGTGTATTCCATTTTATTTGTATTTGTAGTATTCCATTTTATTTGTGTTTTATTCCAATTTATTAATTATTAGCTAAACCCTGAAACACTTTGCTGTGGCTCACATTAACTTTTAGATAAGTAAATAAATGAATTCCGGTGAAATTTGCCCCCAAAATATGGTTCAAAATCATAGTCTATTTTAAATTACTGTCGGATAAGAAAGGATTATTGTCTGCTGAATTAGGAATCGGCTAGCAAACTTTTCGTGATATTTTGAAGAGAAAAAAGACATTTCCGACTTTGTATCGTCGTCGGCCCAACCATCCTGTCCTCAAAAAACAAACAAGAATACATTAAAAGACGTAGATGAAGGTGTCTATCAGTGGTTCATGAAAAAACGCGTTGAAGGAGTTCGTTTGTTGTTTGTTAAAACATTCGTTTGTTAATAAAAGTGATTATCTGCAGTTTTTTTTTTAATTAACCTTTTCTATTTCTATTCCTATCACATTAAGTCAATAAAAGGTTGTGGTTCGATTATCCGGGGTTTTCGATAATCCGTGGACCACCATACCCATCATTACCTCGGATAAAGGGGGTTCTACTGTATGTATAAATTTAAGCATGTACGATAATGAATAGTAGGGATCGACCTATATAGGTATTTTTGCAGTTACAAATAAAAGGCCAATACCAAAACACCAAATAACAATATAGGCTGATACCAATATTGTATGCAGATATTTTGGTTTATCTATCTTTAAAATCTTTCTCTCATGATTAGACCTTAAGAAATAATAGGGTAATAGAAATTTGTTATAAATAGAGATGTATTTTTCCTTAAAGTGTGATTCTATATTATTACTACTGACAACTTAAAATACAGAAAATACAATTCTTACCTGAAGTTCAATGCATTCTTCATAAGTGATGACAAGGGAATTTTCAGAAGGTACTGACATGCTGTGTGTCCCACCCAGAAGATCAGCAATCTGGCGCAGAACAATGGCAAAACTGCGGGCAAGGCAGGCTGCAGTTGTTGTCATCGTAACTCCATCTTGGGTTGTGTTGCCACCCGAAGAGTTGTTGTTAGCTGAACGACGGAGGGAAGTCGGATCAATAAAGACAAGAGAGTTCCCAGAAGCTACACGGAAGCCTAAGAAATTGTGTTTAGCATATATGGCACAAAATTCAACTATACATACAGTGATACAATGAACTTGGTTCACAAACAGTCATAAATTCAACTTGGCTCTTCATCCTTATGGATTCCAGATATGTTGATCTAAACTAAGTAATATTTCAACTAAAGCTAAATAATTAAACATACCTGAAGACCTTGAGTTGGTATCCCGGCTTCTGATAGCCCACTGCATTGATTGAGGAGCGAGATTACTCCTTTGACCTTGACCACTCGAGCTCCTGTTGCAAATGACTGCGATTATTTACATATTTTTTGTGCAAGTTTTAAGTTTAAATGCTTCAGGTTTAAAGAATTTAATCAGAAACATAATAGCTGTTATAAAACTCTAAAAAAAAAAACTTACGTTCTCCTTTCAAGCTGTTCATCAGCAAGTACCATTTCTTCTTGGTCTAAACCTTCGCTTTCTGCATCTGTTTCCTCTTGCTGACTGGAATCTCCACTTTCATCTTCTCCTAATAAATAGCCAACAAAGTTAAATTATAAAAAGTCATTTCATTAGAAATAAAATCATTTCATCATTTTATCATAGATAAAAAATCTGGTGCGATGCGCACAACTATATTTACCAATTTACTTAGATTAGAAATTGACATATTTTATAAACATGTAAACACCATTCCTCAAATTCACACATTTTTCCACATTAACTCACTTTTTTTTTTTAATTTCCTCTCTAAAGTACACTAGCATTATTTATTGTTGAATAAAAGTTTTACTTGTAATAATTAGGCAATGCAAGCATAATACTCTATCGCATCTGTTTTTATAATTCTCCTTTAAGTTGTTCAAAACTTCATTTAGTTATCATGGAAACAAATAATTTCCATTAAATATGTATGTTTCAAAACACATTGACAACTCTTTCTCATGAACAGAACATCTTTAATTATAAAAAAATGGATTCTTTTTGGACTCATAATTTTCAGATTACAAGAATGAAAAATTATTTTTGGGGAAAACAAAAACAAAATTCAAGCAGCATATTATAATTCGTTAATTGAGTCTAAATTTCCTAATTAATAACGGAACTTAACTTGCCACAAACAGGACCCCAATTATTACTTAATTTAATGTTAAAGATAGCAGCAACATCTAAAGCATTTTAAGGTGATTCAGCAGGATATATTGATAAGCACTAACCGGTTGCAGGAGGTGTATTAGATGGTACGTGCTGAACAGTCTCTTGATTGCTCTGGTCTGAGTCACTTTCAGTTTCCACAAGGAGATCTTCGCTCTCACTCTCAGCACCTTCCCTCTCTCCTTCCCTTTCGCCTGTCTCCCGCTCCGTTTCCCTCTCAGCTTCTCCCTCGCTACCTTCACCATCATTTGCCAACGCCACTAAACCTAAAGCCATAGAGCCACTTCACATTCAATGACAATATAACACATAATTACTAATATAAAAGCCTGATAAAATTTATAAAAGAAACAGGCTTAGGTTTATACTAATAATAAAAGGAAAAATAACCTTTCTGAAAACATTAAATTTTAAGGAACTAAACACTGTAGGCTCACTTTAATGCAATGCTTATTAAACATTATGATCCCATGGGTTCCATATATAGACACAAAGAGAGAAAAGCAAAAACTATTTATTTATTCTTTATTTTTACAAACATATTAATACCACTGAAGAAATGATACTAGCCATGGAAAAGTGCTGTATTTATCAATGAAAGAAATCACAGATTTTATTTACAACAAAGTTTTACCAAAATATTTTCAGTACTGTAGGCTAAGTTTGAATCAAACAAAAACAATATTTGATAATCAATCAATACAATAAAATGAGCTTTGTTTGGTAATTGTTTCATTACTCATAATTTAAAAAAAATAATTGTTTATTGTTATGATTTTCATCAAATTTAATGTCAAGTTAATCTACATCACTAACACTGGATCAGAGAGTCTAATGTCAGTGAATAATTAATACTTAATGGAATTTATGAACAAAATTCATCAGGTCAATATATATTGGGAAGAAGTGTTAATGAATTAAAAAGAAAATGAAACTCTGAATACGTACTCTCAACCATTTCCTCTTCAATATCCATCAAAGAAACAAGAGGTCGCTGCCTAATAGTAGAAGTACTACTACCTTGCGCTTCTTCACTTCCTCTAGCAGCTTTCTGGCCTCTACGGCTACCTGCAGAACTTGGTGGAGCTAAAGGTTCTACTGAAAACAATTCCTCTGATCCCTGAAGAAAAAAATTATTAAGTTAAACCATGTAACTGATATGTTATATGCCGATAGTTTTATCTGAAAATGTCTCACTTCAATAGATGATGTAGAAAGAGTAAAAGGGGGAGTTGGGCGGGCTACTCCAAGCCTGACAGGAGCGATTAGGCTATCAGCTGTCTCACACAGTTCTTCAACTGCTATCTTCGTCAAAGATTGAAATACCTTTTTACATTTCATAATAGGCCCAGTTGCTCCAGTTACCCTGATCAGATAAGCTCTATTAATAATTTAAAGTCAATTATTAAATATTCAATTGTTTTACAACAATAAAATTATCAACTTTATTTCAAACTAACCATAATCCTACATAACCTATTCATTTAAGTATCAATATCAAGTTAATAAATTGCAAAGAGAGTAAGGAAGATACTAACAGGAACCCCACTAATTTGAGAAAACTTTTGAACCAGTTAGTAGATTGTGCAAATAAATATTTAAATCCTATTAAATATTTTCAGAAATAATTAATAACAGACCGATACTGTTACACTAATTTGGATAAGATATTTTATTTAATAAACTCAAGATTCTTTAGGTAAATGGTAACCCAATGAACACATTGTATATGTAACTGTAAAAGGTCAGTAGACCAACCTAAACAGAGCATATGACCAGAAAGTAAAGACAGCAATTGAATCTGTTATTACAAAATGGGGTCATCTCCATTTTATATGAAGGGAAATAACTATTTAACATCAAAACATTTGTGATTTGATTAATGTGATATTTATTTATTTTTTATAGTTTTGTTTACATAAAGGGAGCTCCATTAATAACAATCTGCTATTGAGTTGACCTGTTTTTGAAATGACTGCGGAATCTGCCTAAATTAGCAGGGGGAACAACCTTTTAAGGGCGATTGAACAGGAGGTATACAATTACATTTTGCAGCATGTAGGCCTAGTAATGCATCTTTTTTTAAAGTTTCTATCAGTCTGAATCCAATCAGACTTACCATACCCATGACGGTACAGCCAATAGTTCAAAAGTTATCACTGCTTATAGATGGAAAATATTTTGCTGATACAATGTTACTTCAACAGCTTATGGAAGGAACTATATATGGAATTGATTTCCTAGTCTATAATATAAGTCCATACACGAAAGAACAAGTACTCTTAACATTTATATTCTGAATCCACATTTATTCTCTTATATTATTTAAATTAAATCCAGCTTACTTTCGCTTGCTTGCTTGAGGTGCCATTTCTACACTGAAAACAACAAATATCCTGGCCACTGATCTGACAAACCTTCTAGTAACAAGAGCAGCTTCTTCAGCTCTTCCTGGAATGGAAGTATTCTGTAATTCCCGAGTCAATGTAGCAACAACACTTTCAACCATCTGAAAAAAAAAAATAGCAATAAGTTTTGATTATACTTACTTATTAGTAGGCCTTTACCCAATAGGGCTATTGGCAATAGTTTCATTATTTGTTTCAACACAGTTGTAGAAACTGATGAGTTGGGAATTGTCTAGGAAAAATAAAAAGGCTAAACTGTAAATAATAATGAGAAAGCAGCAATTGGTGCTTTCAGAAACAAGATAACAACAAATAGCTAATACCACTATCTCAAGAACTTTAAGAAGAGGAGAAATCATACTATGTCGCACAAGGATCAAACAGCAAACTTACACATGGTTTTATTCTCAGGATTTTAGAAGAACCTAATTGCAACAATACAGCACAAATAGTAAAACACCAGTTACATATATGTCTCATAAAAAAGAATCATGAAATAAGATGAAAATAGCAAAAACAAAAGATGAAATATTAAAAGACTTAAAACCAGGAATCACAATTTTGCTTTCATTCCCAAAAGAAATGCCCTTTAAAATCGTATATACAAAACACCAATAATCTTCTGGGGTAGAAGCGAAAACGAAAAAAAAACAAAAATTCTAAGGTAAAATTTCCAGGATTTATAATACCACAATAAGTTCAATTAAACTAATAATTTTTTTTTCAGTGGTGTCATCCATTAATAGCAATACTGAAAAATAGGATAATGTAGGATTGATAACCCTGCCCCATGTAACCTATCAAGAATGGTTTTCCAGGGGGCAACCATAACCCATAGACCTAGACCAGTTTGTCCCTGTCCTTGAACCCTTGGCTCAATTCAAATTGGCTCCAAGGGGATGGGTATGGAGCTATGAGCAGCCTGCTGCTGCACCAAGATCACGGTTTGCAGCAACGAGAGATTTAGGGTACTCCCTCCAGACTGTATGAGTTACCTACCGTGTTACTGTGTTACTATACACAAGTCTTTAAGAAGACCACACCACATTGCTAAAGGTTTCATAAGGCCCTACTATGCCAACCGAAAAGAGAATTTGACAATAAAAACTTTATTTATATAAATTATAAATCAATTAATATGATGCCAAAACAAAATTAAGTTAAGATATTACTGAAGTTAAATATGCCACATTAATAAATATAATTAATACAGTTATTTTATTATTATTTTTTTTTTTATGAAATCAGTTTGAATTATACAATACTTACTTCAGAACCACATTTTACAAGCAAACAGTGAGTAAACTTGTCCAAAAGGGCACTTCCACTTTGAGCATGCAGATAAGCATGTTCTTCATAATAAGGGTTCTGCCGCCAGTTTTTTTCTTCTTTAACACCTAAAATTTAGCAGAAAAACTGTGAAGAAATGGTTCAGATAATGAAATGTACTAATTTTTGACCAATGGAAATATAATTTATTCTGGCATCCAATTAAAAAAGTGGAATTTATCTTCCTTATATTTATTTTGGCAACTTCCTTGAAAAATATATAATAAACATGTCTTCACGTGATCCCTAATATACTTGTCAAATAACTTTAAAAGGTCATATAAATAACATAAAATTTTGCTTTTGCCAACATTTTTGTATAAGTAAGTGCACATAGAACTACGGTTGTTTAATTGTTAATTAGGAAAGCACTTTATATATAGCTCTCTTTGGAAAATATATACCTTTTTATTTTATAAGAATATTTTAGTAAACTGTAACATTTGAATATTTCTGTCATACTATTACAAAATAAAATGGTAAACAATTTTCCAAAGAAGAATATTATTAAAAGTGTTTGACTAAAAAATGTTGAAATTGTGGTCAGTCATTCGGTCAAGTGAAAAGCTCATTTATACTTCATGTAAACGTAATGCTTGACAAAAAATAAATAAATAAAAGGTGTTTAATGATCTTTTTGTCTCAAGGTTTAGCACTAAAGAAGCTGGTAATTCAAAAAGAATTCAGATGCATGTATTTTAGCACTCACCATATCATATGCTTTGCAGGTGGTAAATTTAAATTGTATTAAATTAACTAAATATTTTTTATTAATCACAGAACCATTTTATTATTTGCTATACCTTACAAATAAACCAAACCATACATTTCATCAACTTTTGATATAATTTTTATTGGGTTGCCTTCAATGGTTTTTAATGCCTATAACTAAATTCACTGAAATGCAATTTACCTGTCATGATCATCCCCTTTACAGCAGGCCAATCACTGAGCAGTCGTTCAAATGCTCTACGGCTGAATCTTGGTGGCTCGAGATCATGTTCAGGCATATCAGGCTCTAAACAATATTTTAAACATTTTCAATTAATTAAGGTAAAAACTGTATGACTAATAGATATTTAGGTTTTATTTATTTATATTTTTTTTTTTGAACCAAATGGAAAAAATATATCGAACTACTAAAAAGGAACAAACAATCAAAGATACATCATGGGATGAATTAGCATAAAAATATATTTCTGAATAACTTTAAAACTTAATATTTTTGAAATATTTAATTAATCATAACGTGGAAAATATTTTCTAATTTCATACTTATGTAATTATACAATTCAAATTTCACTGAAGCAGCAAAATGGTAGCCGTAGTTTATACATTTGTACAGCTAGAGGCCCAACAAAATGTTATTAATTTCCATCTAAATAAATTTTATAAAATAAACTCACCAACATCAGAGGAAGGAGTTTTCCGTGTAGTGGCAGAGGCTGATCGCGACCTGGGTGCTCGATACTGCCTCTGTTCAACCATTTGGCGCCCAACTGTTTGCACCAAAAATAATAGAATACTCTCCCCTCTGTGAAAAAATTAGAGATTTTTATCAAAATTCACATTAAACAGTACAAATATTTTTTTCATTAAATCCTGGTCATAAATGATAATTAATATGATTGGATTATTATAACTTCAAAAATAGTTATAGAAAGAAAAAAACTCAATACAGTGGATATAATTTATAACGACATCGGTTATAATGACGTACCACTTATAGCGACGAAAATCTTAAGTCCCAGGTCCCTAGGTCATATTTTAATGAATTTTTACCCGGCTATTACGACCACAGCTATTGCGACTGATCGGCTTTAGCGACCCATTTTGAGTCCCCCGGTGAACAAAAAGATCGGTTATAACGTCCGGCTTCCGGAAAAAAGTCTTCTATCCGGCTTGCGGGATATTCTTCCGGGGACAGAAAGACATACTTATCACATTTTCTAGGAAACTCCTTCCCCTAATTGTTTTTATTCCTTCAAACAAATTTGAATCAGTTGCGGCCTAGTTCTCGAATAAGACATTAGTGCTGTTTGTTTACTTGTTTGTTAGTTGCGGTTTTGTTCTCCATACACTTGTGCGTGGTGATACAATGTCAAAAAGAAGGGCATTTTCGTTAGAAGAAAAATTGCACATTTGCTGTCGGCTGGAAAATGGGAAGTCGAACAGAAGTCTTGCGGAGGAACTTAATGTAAGTTATTCAACCATTCCAACAGTATGGACAAATAGGGACAGCATTCGGGGACTAGTTGAACGCGGTGAATCGTTCAAGACCAAAACAAAATAAGGAGAGCTATGTGCGACAAAATCGACGGTGCTCTAATAACATGGTTTCGACACCAACGCATACGAAACGTTCCAATATCAGGGACAATTTTACTCTACAAGCCAATAATTTTCTAAAATCCACTTCGGGACCGTCTAGCGAATCTACAAGTAGTATTTCTTGAGGATGGATTCAAAGATTTTGTGCTCGCCATAATATTATTTTTAAAAACTTAGCGGTGAGGTCGCTAGCATCCCCCAAGGGATAACTTTCGTCACTATGGCCATCAATTCGTGAAAATTACGATGATTCAGATATTTTTAACACAGATGAAACTGGAATTTTTTACAAGGTACTGCCTGATCGGACACTACATTTTAAGGGGGAGAAATGTTCTAAGGGAAAAATGTCAAAGGATAGAAAAACGGTTTTGGTGGCAACCAATATGACTGGAACAGAAAAACGTAAACTTTTGGTAATAGAATATTTGTATTTGTAAGAAGTCTATCATTACAATCAGTTGTTAAAAAAAGCCTAGACCTGATATAACGACCTGCGTCGTTATAAGCGATATGTTGGATGTAACGACGATCGCCTATAACGACGAAGTTTTTACGGTCCCTTCAATGTCGTTATAAACGATATCCACTATATATATATTTTTTTTAAATCACTAAGACAAGAGTAAATTTTATAGGTTGGTACTAAAGAAATCTTCCCAAAACAAATTCAAAATTTCAATTTCAGTTTTCTGAGTAAGGGCATTTTAATTTTTATTTTTTTTAAATAGGCAATATGACTCTTGAAAATGTTAATACCTCTCGAAAAATGTTTAAATGCTGATTATGTAGGTGACACCAAAGATATTGTAAATCCATTAGGGATATGCAACTTGAGCTCTTTCAGCCTATTTCATCTGCCTGATTTCATTAAGCCATTAGAAAGATAATCCATAAAAAAATATCAAAAAACTTTCCTGGCGAAAGATGCAGTATAGTCTATATAATAAATATGAAATGATATTCGTTATTTATCGCATCCATTGAGAACGGCTGGACGGATTTGTCTGATTTTCTTTTAAATGTTCATAATGGTCCGAGTATGGTTCATACGGAAACGAAAATTTTCAAAATTACTCGGAAGTTGTTTAAAATTCATTATTCGGACAACTCAAAAACAATCAATTTCAAGCAACTCGAAAACTATCAATTTTATGCAGGTAAATGTAAAGTTTAAATATTTTACGATTCCCTACAAAAGGAAAAAAAAATCATGAATACTGACTATTAATAACCGAGTTATCGCCTTTTATTTTTTCATTCACAGATTCCCTCTACCAATAGAATAAAAATGAAATGATATTGCTACGTACCAGCAAATCAATTGAATTATTTCATTTATTTTTTTTTTTAAATTAATAATGACTCAAATTCGTGCTTCTCAAAATGGGTTCATGCCTAAGGGAGTGAGGTTTTGCAGGGTGCAAATTTAAAATAAATAAATAATCCTCTCTGCAAACAATATATTTATCCTTATTTTAACATGTAACATAAGATTTTATCAACCTTAAAAGTAATTGGGCTGTAAATAATAAAAATGAACATCTGTGCATATTAGAGTAGGGTATAGATTACATTAAAATCATCAGTACTTCGGTGGGCTCGAAGTAAATATAAAATGTTTGAGAACCTTTGAGGTAAATGATTCGCTCCTCAACACACTTTGAAAATATGGTGCTATTTTTATAAATATATATTTATGATTACTTAGGTTTACATTTTTATAAGTGTCACAAACTTCAATCTAATTTCTGTAAACCATCATAAAGTTATGTAATATGGATAGAACAACGTCTATCGGGTCAGCGAGTTACAAGATAAAGGTAAAGGCACTATTTATAATGCTTCAGCTTCCAAAAACCACCCCAAGTTCTTACCTCACAACTGAAACAGGCTGAAGACCTTTGAATTTAAAGGTATTTAAACGAACGCTTAACTGGTGGCACAAAGTACTCCCAATGTCAGAAAGTAGACTGCCACTCCATTGTTATAATAGACTGAGAGAGTTGGAAAAAATGAAGGCTATACCATATAACTGGGCTACTGAAGTCAAAAATACCCTATTCTCAATAGGAGCCAAGGAGTTCTTCAGAAAGAGATGAAAAATTTGGTACTAAGGATGGATAACCACCTTTTAAGCAAAGATATTGATAAAGTAATACAATCCTCATTTAGCGATATATATAGAAACATATGAACGCTTGCCTTAGGTGAAGATTATGTAAAGTATCGATGCCACCTAAATAAAATAAGACTAATCTCACAAGTACGATTAGCTGGTTCCAAATTTCAGAGACGCATAATGAACTCAATCCTATATAATTTTGATCCGAAATCCTCATGCCCTCTTTGCAACAAGAATGAACCAGACAATTTTCAACACTTTTTCATATCATGTCCCATCTTAAATCCGTTCAGAAACCAATTTCTTATAAAATACAGCTACATTAAGAAAACAAATAAAGAAATGTTCCAGGACATCCTAACAATCACGGACTATAATAAACTTAAAAGATATTTTTATTTTCATTGTGGAAAGTTTAAAAATAAGAAGTTTTTTAATGTTTGATTGAAGAAGATAGTCATGTAACATGTCATAAAATTTTTATATAATTTTTTTTAAATCTATTTTTACCGTCATTTTTATAGGTTTCATTTTTGTTTTGGTGAAAGTCAGATAAATTATCATAAGGAAATCGTAGATTATTGATAATATAATTAAGATATAATTTTGTACCTATGTATAATATTGCTATTTATGGATTTTATTATGTATAAAAAAAAATGTTTTTGTATATTTGTTTGAAAAACTAACTCCTTGCTACAAGGTGCTGTAAAACCTTTAAAGCAATAAAGATTATTATTATTATTATTATAATACGAAGAAATATGAATTAGTATACAAAATAAATAAGTAAAAAAGGAAAATTAAGGACAACATACCTAATGTTACTTTGAAATATATACAAAATTAAATAAATACATACCTTGAATTATGCTTTGAAACTAAATCAGTGTGGGTAATAAGACTGGACATCAGCTGGAACCTTGCAGACTGGCTTCCTTGGACAAGAGCTCTACACTTGCATTTCTCCCAACAGTCACAGTAGGCGGTGGGAGATGTGCGCTTCAGTTTACAATCGTGCCCACGATGGCAGACACGAGCACACTCAGTGCAGCAGCAAAGGGAGCCGGTCAAACCACAAGTCCGACATTCAAATATGTCCTAAAAAAATTTCATTGGAATCAATTTAATCAAAAATTGTTAAAAATAAGCATTTTACACAGCTTTTATAAAAACTGTTTATATAGACAAAATCAGAATAAGCTAATACCAAACAATTAAAATAATAGATATAATACATTTTTTTTTAAACCCAACAAGATACTAAAATTAAGAATAAACAAACATATTCATAAATAATAATTTTTAGAAAACAGTAATAGAGACCATATGAGGTACTATACTTAAGAATAAACAGACCTGGTTAATGTGCTCAGCTCCAGTCCACGTAAAGCTACATGTATCATTACAACATATAATATGCAGTGGTGACAAATCAGGATTAGAGCCCCGTGGAAACACCATCGCTTCTAAACCTTCCTTATCAATTATTTCAGTATCTTCCGAATTAACCACTAACATCAAATAAAAAAATCAATAGCTTTGAAACTCCTGATACAAGAAAATAAATACATATGATGACAGCTATATATTTCTATTAAACTTACACTTCAACTCTGTATTGTTGGGTTTGGAGAACCATGCTGACAGCACACTTTTCAGTCTCTCTTCGGTTGATGCCGTCGTGTTTGGTGGTGGAGGTGGCGGGGGAGGAGTTGGTGGGGCTTGAGGTTTTGATACCAAAGATAAAATTGTTTCGAACAGAACCAAGCCTGCCTGATAAGCACGGCATGCTACCGAGAGCATGAAGGGCGTTTGTCCTTGTGCGTCCCTATAGAAAGATGAGAAAAAAATAAATATAAAAATTAAAGAAACTGGTGAATCATAAAATAATAATACTATTTTAAATAGAAAATTCCTATTTCTACTATTCTACACTTTTTTCTTATATGAATTCTGTTCACTAAAATTTGGAATAAGTTAAAAAATATATATATAAATAATGAATGTGTTGTAATTTTCAGAGTTCCCTTTTACTCAGGACTCAGAAAAACATCAAAAACTTTCCATTTTTTTGTCTTCTTTTTACCTCTAAATTTTATATTTTTGGTTTTATGATTCAGCAGTGAAACTTTGATTCCAATGGTGGTCTTTATGAAACTTTAGGTTAAAATGAAAACTGTTCATAGGATAAAATGAGTTTCAATTTTTGAAATCATGTTCATAATGGAATCAACAATCCCAAAACTATTTATAATTAAAGAAAACAATTAAATTATTCCTTTTTAGTAGTCTAGTCTAGGTTGTTATAGCATAGGTCTTAATAGTCTAGGTTAGGCAGTATCAGCCATGGTCAATAAAATTTATGACACATTTCACCATAACAAAAACATTGAATTCTTTTGCAAATCAAAAAACTTCAACTGACAAACAAGTGATATTAATTAAAATCAATTATAATTGGCTAACACAAACAGGAAAAAACATAATTGGAAAATATTTTTTAGAATTTATGTTTTTAAAAATTTACTGTTTTAAAGGCAAGTAAATAAGGGTAATAAAAATAAATAATAATGCACTGACTTAGCCTGTAGTAGAGCAGGAAGGTGAGGATGAAGAGCTGGAGATTCGCACAACATCTTGAGAGCTATAAGGGCATTGGTCCTCCGCTCAGCTGGATCAGGAAGAACAGGGGGAGGTGGAGGGGCTTTCAACCCTTCCCTCAAACCGATCATCAAGCTGTCCTCATCGCCTGATGCTGTTTCCAGGAACGGATCTGGAGGCCAGCCCAGCACGGATTCATCTTGACCACCAGTCTCGTTGCCCTCACCAGCATTGTTGCTTCCAGAACCTATGACATCAGCATTTTAATTAATGACAATTCTAGATTTATCACTTTCATAATAGTAATAATTTAGTTTAACTTCACTCCCAATAGTATGTTGACAATGTTGCGGCAAATGATTATATTGACATAATTTTTGGTCACCTGTGATGTAGAGGTTGCTAGTTCCCATCCCGCCAGGTGACCTTAGGGTTTTTTAAAAAGAGTAAAAAATCTTTGGTTATACAGTCCTTCGGATGGGATGTAAAATGAAGGTCCTGAGCCTGTGCGGTGTCAGATACTCGTTACAGATACCTATCCTAATTATATCTGGATAAGCAAAATTAAGGAAGTTATTTGTAGCACCGTCTTATCAGCCTTAGTACTATAAAAGGTCTGTTCCTAAATAAACAATAATTGAAGGGGTTGGGGCAGAACAGTGCCAAGCAACATTTTTCATAAAAATGAACAGTAGCTGCAGTCTGCGGTATATTACGTAGGACTATATGTCCATGATGGAAATGCAATCTAAATATGTCTATAGAGGCTCTATATAGACATATAGTCCTACATAATATACAGCAGACTGCAGCTACATTTTATTTTTGTTAAAAATGCTGCTTGGAACTATTTTGCCCCGACCCCTTCAATTATTATCTTATATTTATCATCTTTTCTAGTTTTATATTGGATAGATGATAGTTGACCGGATATAGAATAAGGATGAAAATAGTCCGGGGAGGCGATCAATAAAATACAAAATAGTTTTATACTATTTTGTATTTTATTGACCGCCTCCCCGGACTATTTTCATCCTTTTTCTAGTTTTAGTTTGGTTTCCAGGACCTAAGTGCCAAGATAGGATGATTTATTTTTTATTCACTTAGTTTAGTTTGGTCCACTTACACCACGATAAATTTTTTTTTAATTTCATAGTCTCAGTTATCAGTAGTTTCCCAACCCTACTGACAAGCCTAATTTGAGGCCTATTGATAAATTGATAAATGTTTTAAGACTGAAATCGTGATTGATAATTCTTATGTGATATTAAAAATGTTACCTGTCCTGACAGCAGCAGTGGCTTTCCTCATCATTTCTCTAATGCTGACGGGTCTCGATGACCATGAGATGACATTACTAGTGTCAGTTGTAGTACCACTTGTCACAGTGTTCGGCATTTCTGATAAAACATTAAGTAGATCTATGCAGGAAATATTAATCAGTTATATCAAATAATAGGAATAAAATAAAGTTATTAATTCATAAGCAAAAAGTTGATACATTACCAGCTTCAGAATCTTTATTAGTGGTAGGTGTACACATTGATACACAAGCATGGAGGATATTTCTGTTTCCATCACATCTTTCATTGAGGATTGCTAGTAATGTGTCTTCCCCACCTATTAGCACCGAAAAATCCAATTTTATTCATGAGTTTAATTATAATGAGAGGATTAGAATATTTTATAGAGAAATAGGATAGTTTTATAGAATAAATATAATAAGAGATAACACAAATTACAAAATTATTATTATTATTAAGGCCCAGATATATTTTTTTTTTTAATTAAGAAATAAACTTACGTGAATCATGCTCAAGGCTAAGAAGTATGTGCTTCACGTTATCGATATCACAACGAAGTATTGATGGCATCAATAGCTGAGACTGAATGGCAAGAATGATAACTGCAGCCTGTGATTTAAGAGAGCTGTTGGAATTGGGAAGGGCATGCGGAGCAGCAGCAAGGGCTTTCAAAGGAGGAAGGTCCAGCCACTGACAATCCCTTATTGAATCTACTGAGTCTTTAGCGAGTGGGCATAGTGTAGAATTTCCATCACGTAAGAGCAAAACACTTTCAGACATCTGAAAAAAAAGCAATAAAATATACATGTTTTATTCTAATTTAAAAATATATTAATAAATAAACATGCACAGCCAAGATTTTATAATATTTTTAAGGTTTAAGTAAATTAACTGATAAAATTTTTAAAAAAACCGTAGCACAGCAACCCATGGAAGTTTATAGGTTGTGAATGCACAAGAAGTTGATTTAACTGAGACCATACTTAGTCCCTCGGTTTTACCAGTGTTTAAATTTTTAATAAGAGTATGCACATAATACAGGCTGGATCTTCTGATCACTGCCGCTGAATAAAACTGAATGGCTAGCAACAGTCAGATTTTAACCCAGAATCTTGAGCATAGTAATAGCCACATTACATTACAGTTTTTTTTTTTTTTTTTTTTTTTTTTTTTTTTTATTTTTTTTTTTATTGGTCCTCCCCTTCTTCGCCTGTTAGGCTATACGGGGTTTCCCAGGCCAGGGGAGAGGGTGGGGGATTGATGCCGAGTATTATTAAATGTTCCCTGGCTCCAGGTTTTGAACTTGCTATCTTTCGATTCTCAATCATACGTTGCCATGGTAATATTACAGTCAGCTACCTCACCTCCCCCCCCCCCCCAATTAATAACACATAACATGTGATAGCGGTATTTCATAGCATCCTGTGGCCATCTGGTTTGTCCCCAAGGTGCTGGAGGGGTTGTACAGTGCAGCTCTTGAAGACCAACTTTACTAAGGACCATTCGGGCCACAGAAAAGTTTTGCACCAGGGGGAAGGTAAATGATAATATGGGGAAAAATTTTTAATTGAGATTCTTTTTTTATTGAGAAAATTCACTACAATTATTAAAATTAAGAAATTTTATTATCCAACATGCACCAGTTTTCATATCAGACTTAGATAAATAACATCATAGAATTAACATAATAAGTCGTTTACCTCACCAGTTGAAGTCAATGAAATGTTTGAAGGTTCTAATCCCATAAAGGAGTCAGTGTCAGTCGGAAAAGGACAATCTTGCTCAATTCGACCGGTAGTCAAATTGAAAAGCATATAGCTCAGTCTTGAATTGCTTTTAACAATAGCATGTAATCCTGTAACCAACAATTGCGTTTAGAATGTTTTTTCTTTAATTAAAAGCTCCGTTCATTTTTATGAAGATTACAGTAACAAATACTTATGTAAATACCAAAAAAACATAGTGGATTAAATAAAAAGAAATAGATAAAAAGTTAAGTAAATTACCTAAACCATCAACAGCCACAGCTAATATTTGGCCAACATTATCTCCAATATTGATTCTTCTTGGAGTTCTCTGGAAGCAGTCTGGTGCTCGAGAAGTTGTATTTGTTTTTACAACCTAAAGAAGTTGATTGTGGTTATAAATATTAATGACAAATGTAATCAAAATATATTCATATCTATTTAAAATATTCAATTTCAATATTTCATTTTTTTAAAATAAATTTAATTACAACTCTAATCCATTTCACACTCTAATTCATAAGAAAGAGTTTGAACCTGTAATTCATCTTTTCTCAGAAGACGACAATCTTGAAATGCACCAAATGATTCATCACACAATGTAATTTCTTTTCCATCTTTTCCTGTTTCTTTACTTGGATTTGACAAAAACCTTACCACGGCATATGATCCATCTACCATTAGTACTTTGCCTTAAAAAAAGAATAGATAAAACATGTTAGTAATTAATTGATAGAACTTAATTAATTCAAAATTCAAGATTTACAAGCAGACTATATATTTTTAATTCAAAATTAAACATCAAACGGCAAAAACTAAAGAATTTTGGATGCAATAGGGGATGACTCCATATGATTAATAAACCCACTAAAACATCATAAATAATTTTAATACCTGACGAGGACTTCAATGCAAATAAAGGAACTTGAACTAAGATTAATATTATTTCTTACTCACCAATTGGCAAACTTTTAACATCTTCAACAAATACTACATCTCTTAGGTTCCACATAATTTCGTCTTTTTTGTCATCTTCTTTAACAGTGACTCTCTTTGGACGCTCTGAAAAATAAAACATAATAATAGCAACAAAACCATTGAAATATGCAATATGGATATGATTGATGGTGGCTTATCGTTCAATAATTAATACATCTGTAATCAAATTACTAAGCTTAATAACGATATAAAGAAAAATTCCATAATAAAACAGGTAAATAGTTATCACTTTCCATAGTGAGCATGATTATTACAATCTATTAGCCATAGAAAGTTGTTGGGCTATAGATATACATTGGCCATTATCAGGTACAAGTTTGGGCATTTAGAATTTGTATAAAGATAAGAAGGTAATTTACACCACAATACTTACTGTGCGATGTTGATCCTGTATCACTGCATGTAGATGAAGCAGGGCTAGGTGGGGGAGGCATGTCTATCCTGTCAGCGGTCTCTTTTTGACTGGAACTTTTTGGCTGTGAGCAGCTTGAGGTTTTACTGCACTTGTTAGCTCTAAAGCAAACAAATATTAAGCCACAAAATAAGATGCAATTTTTCGAAAGTTTGAAGAAAAAACATTTTAATGAAATGAACAATATTATAATTTTGAATAATAGTTTACATATTAAAGATTTATTACAGATCAGTCTTACAGTACAATACTACATTGTTTCAATTGGCAAGGAATTGAAATATAATTAATTATTTATTCCATTTTAAAAAGATTAACAGTTTAGTTCAAGTGGTTTTAAAATAAATCCTTAGGCCTTTGGTATTTATATTATTTAATATATATATATATACATTTATCTTCTTGGAACCTTTCGCCCATTGCGGGCATTTCAGAATTCCAAATGGGCACATGGCTTGATTCTTATCGGGAAACATTCTTAAAACCTACTAGTTTGAAGGTTTCCTGATGGATTGAATCTCATTTTTTAAACAAATCTCTTTATATATAAATGGGCTTAAGGATTTATTTTAAAACCACTAAAATTATACATGGTTCTTATCCAATATAAAGAAAAATATAGTGAAAAGATGTAACAGTTAAAAAAGCTACAAAACTCACCCACTGGAAGAAGTATCTGTCCTACATTTTGAATCAGAAGCACTAGAGGGCGATGGTGGCGGTAAAAGCTTATACCTACAAATGTCAGTGAGATTCCAAGCTGCGTTCTGGAGTTGCCCAACCTTTGGTACACCTCCAACAACAGTGAAACCTAACAACAATTTATAATAATTTATTATTTACAATTCTCATTTTTTTACAATTTACATTTTTTTTTTTTTTTTTTTGTAACTGGCAAAACTTCTTTTCATTACTATAGATTCAACATCACCTACCAATTGCTCCTGCTTGGTACATTGGACTACTCTTCATGCACACCTGAGTGCCAGGTACAATTTCTTGATTCGTCACTGATGGTCTTGCCTTACTAGACTTGGCACGGTGTTTCTCCCACTGTTTCTTTCTTTGGTTAAAAGGCAACACTCCCCTTAAAAAAAAAGTCATACATCTATATATTCATATGTCCATTGAAAACTAATAAAAATAACTTAAGTTATCTATGCTGATAGTGATCAAAAGAAATATATCTGTTTGCTAAATAAAGAATAAGTACAAACAGAAAAATAATAGTTTAAGTTGTTTGCGCATAACTTTGCAGACTTCTAACATTTCTTAGAAAACACATTATTGAATAATTAAAACATTCAGATCATTTGAAAAAATATAAATATATTAAGGCAAACCAAACATCCATAAAACATATAACTAATGTGAGTGATCAAACAAATAATTTTAATTTTTTGGCAACCAATCAAGTGGAAATACAGCAATAATTATTACAGATGCAATTCATAATTTTAATCTAATATGATGTAGTAACATAAACCCATTTTTAAAAAACCCGTAAGTGTTTAAAATAAATCTTAAAAATAACATTTTTATTATCAATTGGTATATGGAAATAATTAAAGGTTTAAAGTAAATAATTAAAGTTTTAACTTTCGTCATTAATAACCATAAAAAATTATTATAGAAGTAAAATAGAAATAAACGAATAAATAACAATTTTTAAAGATTAATTTCAAAATGAATTGCAAGCAAATCTGCAAACTCTTACCACCAATACAAAGCTCCACTTTCCAGCCTGGCAAGGGTATAGAGCGTGCATGTATAGAGCGATGAAATTCGGTCGAGGGTAAATTCAGTGAAAGTTGTAGCAGGGTGTTCCAATTTACCAGCAGCATGGCTAATTTGTTCGTCTAACCATGTTGCTACCTTCCCACTCTCTGTAGCAACTGTACAACGTATGGAGCATGCCGAGATATGAGTAACTCGTTCATTCAACAATCCAAGTGGTATAGTTTTTGGATGATGTACACCATTCTATAGTTTAAACAAAACATAAAATCAAATCAATTTTCATTTTATCTACATAAACATATTTATTTAAGTCTACTTGTATTTTATTCAAGGGATATCAACAAATTGCTCTTCCAAAGGTATATAAGGATTAAAAAAATAAAAATTACATTAGTATTTAATTATATTCAATTCAAATTCAATAAACTGGAATAGGTAATAATAGTTTAAGATAGGCTGTACTTAAATATTTATTCACTACAATTCAATCAACAGGAAAACATAATGTTTATGAAATATAGGTAAGAACCAAAGTTTCTTATATCAAATACATTTTAAATTGGTTTAAAACGGTTTCCTTGAATTTTCATGGGTAAGCCGTGGACGGAATTCTTCAGAGCTTGATGTAATTCTAGTTCTACTAATTGACTTCATGTTTGTTCAAGTGCGAGAAGTATATCTTTTATCGTTCGGTGACAATAGGATTCTCAATTAGTGTTTTCGTAGAAGCCACTCACAGTTCTGCTTGCGCCCGGTCTCGAACTTATTTTCAGTATCTTCAAAACCCAAACCCAAGGGCGAAAATGGAAAAACTCCCTAACGATATAAAATTGTTCCTCAAAAAGTACCAAGAAGAAGCTGATCCTCAGCTCACCAAGCAGAAGAAAGGAGGGTTCGACAATGTCATCTCTGTGGCCACCATAAGTGGAACAATACTACCATCAAATGCAAGAAGTGTGTCAAGCAGGTTTGCAAGAAGCATTCTATTCAGGAAACTATATGTCGATCCTGTAATGCAAATACTGAAAAGACTGAGAAAGAACAAGACGATGGACTCTAGATTTCAGAGGACTGATAACTTTTTTTTAACCAACAAAATTATTTTACCTATTTGAAAATTTTGTGATTCCTTCGTTTTTGTCATTATTATATTCTATATTCTTCGTTTTATGATTTGTTATATTGATAATTAATCATTAAAAGTATTATTCCAATTGTATTTTAAAAAAAGGTGGCTATCTATAGCAATATTTTATATTAATTTGTTATATAGTAACATGTTTAAATAAATTAGTTTCTGTTTACTAATAATCATTTTCCATCTCTACCCAAGACAAATATTTCCATATAAAACCTGGAATTTTGACATGCCGCACTCAGTGCGGCATGTCAAAATAGTGCACATAGACCTGTAACTCCCAAAGACGCGCCCGCCGGTAGGTTTAAGGGAGTAAAAAATCCTTAGCTATGCCGTCCCTCGGATAGGACGTAAAATGGAGGTCCCGAGCCTGTACAATGTCAGATACTCATTAAAGATCCCTATCCTAATTATACCGGGATAGGCAAAATTTAGGACTCCCACTGTAGCATCGTCCAATTAGCCTTAGTAGCATAAAAATAGACGTTAAACAAACAAACAAGAGACACACCAGTGTTGGGGGTAGAACTACTGAATTGCGGCTCCCAGGCATGGCCTATTTTGGCACCGTTTAGTGTGGCACGATTTAAAGTGAAAATGACCCCTTAGTTCATTTATCTCTTCAGAGCGAGGGGGAGTTGAAAGCTGAGATTAAATAAAACTAATCAAGGCCCTTTTTAACTGAAATAGATGTGTTCCATATCGTGTCCACATATCATCTTAAAACAGCATATTCCCAGGAGCCGCTGTTCCGAAGTAGTGCATGATTTGATTGATTTAGTGTTCAACAGGTTTAGATAACTCAATCATGTCACACAGAAAAGCAAGATCAAAGAGCCATCAATGCCTTTATTGAACATTTCCTGAAATCTTCTGCGATTGAGGGCAATGCCCGCAGTTTTTTTACACAGTCAACAACTGGTTTTTAATCAGACGATGCTACAGTGAGAGTCCAAAATTTTGCCTATCCAGGTATAATTAGGAGAGGAATCTTCAACGAGTATCTGATGTCATACAGGCTTGGGACTTCCATTTTAGGTCCTATCCAAGGGATAATATAATATAATTAATAATATAGTTAATAATTATAATTATTAATAATAATTTATTTTAATAATAAAATATAATTTAAGTTTTGACTTGATGACGATAAAATATGTCATACGAAATGTTGATACCTCAGCTTTAAATGGTTCAGAATCTGCCCACTTCCATTGGTGTAACTGACCATTAGAAGAAACGGCTATTAGTTCACTGTAGAGAGCAGCAATGTTGATGAACTTGGGGCTGTTCACTCCTTCTTTGTCGGGCCAAAACTCAACATCGTCGGACATCCACAGTGGATTACCTCCACTAACATCCTTTTTCTTGCTCTCTGTAATCAAAGATTTATCAGCCTTTTTCTTGGTTTCTGTAATCAAAATCATCACATTAAACAATGTAATAAGCGTTAGTAAAAGAATACTTTATTGCATATTATCAATTAATATAGAAATTATTATGTAAAATACCTCAATGACAAGCATTAGAAGAGATCATTTAAATTTTAAATAAGAACAGTTCTTGATAAAATTATAAATGTGTTGTTTTTTAAATAAACATTCTACAACATTTGGCAAATTTAAAATTATGATGGTAGAACACTAACATATTTACAAAAAAGTAAAATATGGATCTCAGCAGAGTGATTGTAGAAGACTTTTAATTAGACAAATTCGAAAAGTTTTTTAATTTTTTTCTCTAAAATTAGTAACTTAAAAATGCAAGCAGCAAACATATCATTTTTTATGATCATAAACACATCTGTTTATCAGCTATAAGTTCCAGATTGTTTATTCGACAGAACCAATTGTGAAAGATCTTGCCAATGAATATGCATTATTACCTCCTCCCGGTTTTTTATTCCTTTTTTCCCCTAGCATTCTCTATATTTTTAGCAAATCAAAAGCAGCCAAAGAACAGATTATTTTTACTTTTTTTAAATTTTCTGGTGCTTGTTATTCTTGAGCAACATATATGTCAAAACAAACCGATAAATCACCTCATAATCATTAAAATTCAATTAAGTAAACTACAGGTCAGATATTTAAAGCTATAGAATCAGTATTCCAATGATAAATCTTTTAAAATAAAATAGAGTTGTATTTTTAAAAAAATCAAGAAAAGTGTTATAAATCAATAAAATAAATTATCTCCTATTAGTCTAAAGACTCATGCAATTTAATTAACGTGCAAGGCTAACTAGTTTAATTTGTAGAACAGGTACTCCTAAACCCTCCTTAAGACATGCTAAATTTATTGAAAGCCACTTTAATATCTCAGTATAGTGTGATAAAATATGAAATAGTTCACAATTACAAAAATAAACACTATAAACCAATACAAAATCCATGAATAATTGGTTGAGATTATTAAAAAAAAAAAATTTAACACTAGTGTTATTCATTGATTCTAGTGATAGGATGAAGAGTTAGGCAAGGAAGAAGATTAGATAGTCTTTGCAATGTATTAAACACATAAAAAATTTAATAAAAAAATTAAATATTTACCAAAATAATCTATTCAAGATATTGTGTTATTCAATTTACTTGAGAATTGCTTAATTTTCTTATTGGATCTTTAAATAAATGATTTAAACTTCGCCCCAGGATTCATTAAAATTCTTGAATGCAGGTATGGAAAGGGATATGCGGTTAGTAAGTAAAATGTATTAATGTAAGTCAATTTTTCGTTTTTAGGGTAACTAATCCTAGGAAGAACCTAGGAACAGGTAAAATCAGGTTGAATTGAAAAAGCATACTTACAGAAAGCAGATAAAATGTTATGCTTGTTGTTTAGGATATGATGGTTTATATTAGTCTGGTGACACCATTAATTTTTTTTTAAGGGTAATGTTACAAAACAAGTAGGAAAAATACTTAAACAATCAAGCTCATTTTCATTTTTTTACTGAACCTAATAAAAAGAAGAGGAAGATATACTCACCTACTTGGAAGGCATTTATACCTTATACTCAAAAACTTTAAATATGAAAACTGAAAACTAACAATTTCAGTAAAATATACAAACAAAACTATACTTCCCTGATTGTATTTATAATTGAATATATAATTGGCAATCTAAAGAATATGCATAATATATAACGATGAAAAGCACTACACAAATACAATTTGTTTACTCATTACACGTACTGGAGGACATATGTACATATAATGCATAATTTAAGAGATATAACTTGCCTCCTTCTTTGTCCCAATTGGTATCCCTAAGCGCAGTCTCAAGCCACCTCCTAGGCCCGAAGTACTGCCTATCCCTCCACCTTGAAAATGAGTCACGGTCGTTACCATCTCTTCTATCTCTGTCCCTCTCTGAGCTGCGTTCCCCAGAAGTTCCTTCAGATGAACCCCTCTCTCTTTCATTAGGTCCTCCACCACGTCTTAGTCTGCCAACGTTTCCCCTATGGCCAAGATAAATTAAGAGATTAATATGGTAGAAAATTACTAAGTATATGGGAGTTAGATTTTTCATAGAAGATTATTTCAAAGAGGATTTGAGTATCTAAATGCCAATAATCACAAAAATAAGATTTATTTGACCTCAGATAAGTTGAATTTAAAAGATAATTACTAATATATAGAACAGAATATTGTAAAAAAGATTACTCAAATATTCTCACTAACACGGTCAATATTATAATGTTAATATCAATATTGCTTCAATAAATTGAACAAGTAAGGTAGTAGGTTTTGAAATGAACTTTTGAAGTCTTGAACCGATTAAATTAAAAGTAGTTGATGATAAAATATAGCTAATTTATCAATGTAATAGAAAAAAAAAAATTATATTATCGATAACTGCAAAAACTTTATAACATAACTAAAATTGAATAATAGCAACAGATTTCTTACATTCTCATAGAGGAGTACCCAAACATATCTTCTGAGAACATGGCATCAGCATCAATAATTACTGAGTGATCAGGATGAAATCCACCATCCAGAAGGGAAATAAGATCTTCAGGAACATAACTGTCTCCACCTTCTTCCCCTTCTTCTCCTTCTTCATCATCTCGTGATAATAAGTTATTAACGGCTAAGTTCACATCTAAATTGGTACGCTGAAAATGAAAAAATAAAAAAATATTTAAGATAAATTAAATTATTTCTGAAAGATTAGTAAAAAGGATAATCAAAGTCTGTTATCAAACAGTTGACAAAAATAATCAATAAATCCTTTTTTTTTTTTTATTTAAAAATGGTTCACTTGTTAATACCTGTAATTCTCGAATAATAAGGTTCCTGCTTTTTCCTTGTAACACAACTTGCGCCTGAGTAACAAGTTCTTCAGGAACATACGGAGCAGATATAACAGTTCTGCTGCCACTGCCAGAACTATTTCCACCCATTATAACTCCTGTTCCACCTCGACCTCGTAAGTTAGATGTGGATGATCGTACAATCCGAGCACGTGTTCGGGTAACTTGGCGGCCTCCTCCACCTCCACCGCCACCTTTAGAGCTATATTCATAACAAAAAACAACAATTACAACTGTAATTTAAAAATAACAGTAAACTATGAAGAATTAAAAACTAAATAACAGTGGAATCCCATAGAGAATTCATTTTGACATTTATTCAGACATAAGATTATCTAAACAACTACGTATGCTTGTTTAAAAAAAAAAAAAAAACTGATAAAATGCAAGCAAGAATAATGTACAATTATAAATTTAAAAACTTAGAATATACAATAAAACTACTTACTTTTTGCTGTTGTCATTCTTGGTGAGATCCAATCGGTCAGATATAATTGAAAAAGCCACCCGACATACTTTTCCATCTTCTAAAAGTAAAGCAAAGTGATTTGGTCCGATAACAATTTTTTTCACATTAGATTTTATGACAGAGAGAGCTTGTGGTGGTGAGACAGGACCAAATCGGTTTAATCGATCAGCTACTTCCTTTAACCTGTACATAGATTAGGCATTAATAGTTGAAAAGGACTCCCTTTATTCTTAAAATTAATGAGAAAATTTTTTTATTTAAGATAAAGAGGAAAATTGTGTCAAAGTTGAGAATAATAATCTCAAATGAGAAATGAATATTAAATTTACCGTCCTCAATTTATGAATAAGTGGTAATATAGAACTCCATTATTTTTTATTTTTTTTGACTTACTACTGCTAGAAATGAAATAATAATCAGCAATATACCATCTTTCCACTTTTGCTATCTAAACTGTCAAAATTAATTATAATAAAAAAGTAAGAATTGTACTTCTAACATATGAAGCCTTTTTCTTTTTCCAACATGAAAATCGAGACAGTCTTAGAAGATCAATGGTTAGGGACGGTATAGATAAATGTAGCAAAGGGGAAAACATCCTATATTGTAATCAGACTTGTTCACAAAATATTTTATTATTATTGGGGAGTCTCCGTGAAAACCTTTAGGACTCAACAAGCCCAGAAGAAGCGAGTCCTATGGTAATAGACTTAAAGCCCTCATACTGATATTAAAGAGATTTACAAATGTTTAAACTAGTATAGCCATATGAGAACTCTCTTATTAGATATGTATCACTTTTCTAACTATTACACTAATAGTGTAATACAATTCATTTTCGTTTTAGGAGGATTTAAGAAATAAATGTATGCTACTTAACAGTCCACTTTTACACCGTTTTTTGATGATATACATATCTTAATAGAAATGGATAGAGGGGATTTAACAGCTTATAATCCATTGGGACTTCATCTTTCAATATAGAGCCTTCAAGTCTTCTTCAGAAAACGAAGGGGATATTCAATTTTTGGGCAAGACTAGCTAATATTACTTTCTTTATCTCATCAATAATTTGATTTGATAAAATTGATCTATTGTTGGGACAACACCTGTTAGATGGATCAATAGATAGGTAAGAGTAGGCGCGACAGTTATTACTAAAGCATATTTATTAAAGGTTAGAGATTGCCATATGTATTTTCGATCGGTAAACATTTAAGGCAACACACACTTCTCATCTTCTCACACAAGCACTTTGAAAAAAATTTTTCTCCATTGAAATACAAAATTAAAAGGATTTACTTTTGGTAATAAAATTTTAAAAGTTTTGATTTAGTATTATTTCCATTGCTATGAGATACAAAAGAGACTAATAGTATCCTTTAAAAAATGTAAAACTAGAAATTACCATTTTTTCGTGCATATATTTACATTTTTCCCACGCATGCACACACATATGTATGTATGTATATATATATATATATATATATATATATATATATATATAAAACAACTTGAAAAACTAAACATTCTTACTTATAAGGGAGCCTAAGGACTCCCACTTACCCGCAGAATAGGTTGGCTGTTTATTGGTTAATAACCCTTTTTTTAAATATAATAAAAGACAAAACAGGCCTAAATATTTAAGAAATAGTTGTTTTTTCTTTAAAACATTCTTTTATTCAACGTAAATAGTTTTTATAGTCTGATTTGGAATATATTTAATTTGTGTTGAAAACTACTGACAGCAGTTTAGCTTATTTTCGTAAGGAGTCCAGAGTGTACAAAACCAAAAGAATATATATTTTTTCTTTAGACTCAGAATCAATTTAAGGAACTTAAATGTATTTGATATTGTTAAAATCTTATTGCCAGACATTGAAATTTTCATTCATCCAGGTAAAACATTTTTTTTTCCTCCATTACTTAATTATGAGCTTCTTTCATATTTTATATAAAGCCATTTATTATTATTAACAATAATGATGGTCAGAGAGGAAGGCTTCCCCTATGTTACTTGAGGTAATGTGACCGCAATATACACAATAACTCCCATCACATCCCTTTCAGACAAAAGGATTTGAGCAGCTTTAGACTCCTGCTCATACTTCAGAGGTTAACAAACCACCAAACAGGTGCTTCTCAATTGAGATCAATGTCATGTTGGCCACATCCTAAAGTAAAATAGGGGAACTATTGCCTTAACCTTTTTGTGCCCGCTTTGTCAGGAGTCTACTATCCCCCACAACCTGCCTGCTTTATACCTAGCTATCCCCTCAATCCCGCAATAATTTATACTTTAAGCTATTTTGTATTTGAGGTGTGTATCCTTAGGTTCATGCAATGTTTAATTTGACTTTTTTTTTACCTGTGTTTCTTTTTATTATGTATGTATTTTTTGAAAATTATTAAGATTATGAGCATTATTTATTAAATTAATAGCCAGTTTAACATAATGAAAACGATTCTGATACCTTATAACTAACTTCGAACCTTTCTTAAAAGCCACAAATGAATGATGGATCGAAACAAAGGAAAAACAAGGAATAGGAGGGGTAGGAGGTGCAAAATGGGGAGGCGGGTGGCTAACACAGACAATACATTGCAAATATTTTTTAATCTGAGTTCACAGACTAGAGTAGTCGGTGAAACATCTTAAGAGCGGCTATACTGCCAAAGGTATCAATGTGACTGAAGAGGTGAATTGAAAAATGGATCAACTAAGATCAAAGATTAAAATGTATAATATATATCTATATACCAAATATAAATACTGTGCCCCTAATTCAATTAAATACTATTATAAAATTTAATACACCGATTGATTATATAAGTATATAGTATTATGGCAGGGCTGATGAATCAATTTTTTTTTTTTTTTTTTAAATGCTGTTTTAATACTGTTGAAGACTGAAAATCACACTCTGAATGAGTGCCAGTACCAAAATGGCTATTGTTGGTGGCAAGCAGCAATGGAAACTAGAAGCAGCCCAATATCTGCAGTTGGAAGGCAGCGATGGATAGTACAGGCACCCCACTATATTTCATAGGCGGACAGCAAAGGGTTAATAACTCCAATAAAACGAATTTAAAGGATAATTTTTCCATTGCCATTTATGCCCTATCAGACCCTTTTTTAGAATAATAAAACCTATCTCATATTATAAAAATACTTAATTCTGATTTAACATGACATATTTAATCAGAATTATTAGAGCCCTTTTTGAGACTTTGTTAAGAGGAGTTAAGAATAAAAATAAAATGCCCCTCTCCATTTATTAAATTTTGACAGCCTTTGCAGTCACATCATCGGCATATACTTATTTCAATTACTTAATTTCAGAATAAAGCTATCGCTATGTTACTTGTGGGTATGGCCTATTTCAGTTAGTTATGTGACTGTAACATAAGCGAACTTCCATCGAACTTCTTTTTAGCTAAAAAAAAGCCTTGATCAGCTTAATCGTATCTTGGTTTTCAATTTATGTTTGAAGATAACAAACCTCCATTGGGTCTTTTTCAATAGTGTTTGTGGCCAAACTAAAAGGTGCCGTGTTGGCTGTGCCCCAAAATAACAATCATGGGATACTATCCCTAGTACCAATTTTCACACAGACCGAACCTGTTTTGCGAATATTAGTTATTTAGACTCAGGGGAGCCTGAAATATGTGTTTCCATTGAAAAACCCTGATACGTGATAATTTCCTTACACATATATAGTATATAACATTTAGTATATAAAAGTAAGCAAAAGTAAAAATGTTATGATACATGAATTAAAATATGTACATAATTTTTAAGATCATTATTGTATTATCAGCATTTAATAAGTAAATAAATAAAATAAGAACATCAGATAAATTAAGTTACATGATAATCAGAGGGAACTGTGTAACTTAAAAGGCCTTTATTAACTTTGATAATAAAAAGGTGATAATGATGAATACAAATTGATACAAATATTTTACTGCATTTTTTAGGTAAAAACACAAATCTATTACAAAACAGTGAACAATAATAAATTACAAGACAATGTTTATCTTTCACAAAACAAACATTAGACGCTCAACCTAACCTTAAAAATCAACAAGAATGGGCACATGTTTTAATGAAAAATATAATATGTTGGAATGTAAGTGGGTTGGCAGATATTTAATGATTTTGATATAGGTAATTAATAAGAATACAATTATTTGATTTCAAATAACAAGCCACAGTCATAGCTGAATAATGTAATCCAAGTATTTCATGAATTATGTTACTCTATAAACACTCAAGAAAACATACATCAGATGGAAATAAAAGCAATTAGGAGTATAAACCATAAATAAATGCTTGATTTTAAGCATGAAAAATAGCAGAGGTCACAAACCTCACGGCACAATTAAAATGTAAATCGATAAATTTATTAATAGGCTATTTTAAAAATGATCAGTTATCAATTTATCTACTAATGAAAACAATGTCACAGTCACCAGACAATAATTCTTAATGAAAAAAAAAAACTTTAAACAATTAGAGAAAATGTATAAAAGAATCAAATAACTAAAAACCTTGTGAATGTTTCATAAATAGCTGTATCCAGAGGAACAAATGGTCAATTAAATTAAGAATGGTGTCTTTAAAAAATGAAAACAATTATTTGTCCAAATAATTACCATATAGATACATCATGATTTAAACTAAAATTAAAAATATTTACAATAGGAATTATTTAATAATCTAACTGATCTCTGAGGAAACAAAAGTAAATCTTTATATTGTTGTACAAATTATTGTTAACAAAAATTAACAAATTTTATGTCAAATATACTTTAGGTGGATAAATAATTTACACAATAATTTACAGGCCAAAACCTTAGCTTGTTTATTAATTAATGTTAATAAAAAATATACCCCTACACCAGTTTAACATTGAAGCAATAAAGCTGAGACAACTATCGAAGAAGTTAATTCTTAAAAAGTGAACATAAAACAATGTAAAATTGCAAGGCAGAACTAAAAACAAATGAAACATCAAATAAGAGCATGGGAAATGTACAGAACAAAGTGCATAAGTGAAAACTCCTGGTGGAAAAGGGAGGTAAGTAAAAATCAATGAGCACTTTTGAAGGATGGTAGTCTCAATGACATAACAGTCAACTATAAACGAAATGGCAAAACAAAATAGAAAAGGCATATTAATGAAATGAAGCTCTTTTCAAAGCAAAAGTAAGCAAAGCCGACTACAGGTTAATATTTCGGCCTTGGGTATTATGATCCATTACAACTAATCTATACAAGGTGGGGTCAAAAGAAGTATAAGCCATGCAGTTTGAACAAAACACAATAGATGTAAGTGTTAACATGAAATAATTGAAACTAGGATTCTGTCTTTAATGAAAAATATTTGTAAAAACGTTATAAAGGTGATAAAAAAACCACTGGGATGTTCGAACAGCCGAGCGTTTGAGTTCACATACCTATCATTAAGCTGGTCTTCGGTGCCAGGAATTGGATGAACGACAAATTGTAGCGAAGACATCGTAACAAATTATTAACAACACAAAATTCCAAAATGAGTTCTCAAATTCACCATTTCACTTATTGAGTAACACGTAAACTCCTTTCTTTAACTAAACAATGGCCGACACATAATGGGGGCATCGCCACTGATGGTTTTCCAAGAGCAGAAAGCAGTTTAGCCAACAGGTTTCGCTTTGAATATATTTTTCTCCACAAACTATTTGATCCAAATTGAAGAACTGTTTATGCCGAATAATTTTATTTAACTGAATAAGATTCTAATAATGAAATATGACTCTCCAAAATTTTTCAAACTATTATTCATACATATGGTTTTGATAATAAGAATGAGGGGGTTATACAAATAGTCTTAATGATTTAACGTTTTATTATTTTCTGTAATATCTTACAGCAGTTAGGTTATTCTAAGCAATACATGTTGTTATGTGTAGAAGGAATGAATTCTATGTTCTTTTGTTTAATATTTTTATTTCTTCTTCTAATTGTCTAACTTTTTCTTTTAATTCATCAAGCCTCTTTAAAAACTCGTTTTTTCTCTTCAACATTTTATTTATTTCCACATTTACTGAATCACTGAAAAATTGAACATTATTAATTGATGCAGATTTTTAATTTATCCATACAATAAAACCAACCATGCTCACCATAGATCAGTGTTAGTCAATATAAATGAAACTTCTTCTGATTCTTTAAAAGGATATTTATTATGATTTTCCTTAATCATATTTTTAACAACTAAGGTTTCTTCAGCAAGTGCTTTATCCATCATTTCCAGGTTGTGCAATGACTCCTTGGTTGTATTAGAATCCTATAATATAAATTTATTAATTACACCTGTTACAGATAGTGAAACAAAGGTTTTACTGTTGATATTTATTTTTATTAGTCAATTATATATATTTATTTATTTCCTTCTTATAGTAGCCCTATAAGAAGGGAGTTTATTTTCCATAAGTGTCATACAATATTTGTACATTACTTATGCTAGGCAATTATATATATGTTTGAATATTTTGTTACCATTTAATGAAAACATATTGGAATAATGTAAAATGAAACGCTATAATCTATCTATAAAATGAAGCGCTGTTCAGACTAGTTATTCAATGCAATAATAGTAAAAGAAATTGAAATAAATATCTTTTATTGGACATAAATATTAAAAATCCCCAAATGTTGGTGATTTTCACATTAATTTTTAAATAAATCATGACACATGTTTAATTAAAATATTAATATTTATCATTATTTACAAAAAAATAAATAATGTTTATAATTATAATTATGTACAGTGGGTCAAAAAAATTGTCCAATATTACGCTATTCATCTGACAAAGTTTCTTTCAATAGAGTTTTTGAACAATTTTTTTTTTCTGACCATACTATATATGTTTCATTTGTGTGTGTACACTTTAGCGGAGTTTTCAATTACTTGATAATATTATCCATTCTTTTGTTTGTTGAGTGCTTGGGGTAATTTTCTTGTTGGACAATATATGACACCCTGATTTCCAGCTTTTCGGCCTAAGATTCTGAATCATGCAGCAAAAGAACCACATATATTTTGGCATTCATATCATCAATAAAAGTCAATTCGCCTGCACCTTTCCATGATATAAACCCCTAATATTTGAACACTTCTTAAAATTGATCTTAAGATCTTTAATTGTTATTAACTTAATTAATTGATCTTAACCTTAAGTCTCAGTATGAAGTCTTTTCCAAGTTCATTAGGGGTGGCCAGAAATGATGAATTAACTTTTATCTGGGAATATAAAATGATTCCAGGATTCTAGTTTCTTGTAAACATAGTTTTTGGCAAAACATAGATTTTTTTTGCTGATCACCTCTTAATGAAAGGTTTTTTCCATGGGATCCTGTGGAATTATGAAGAATATTTCTTACTGCCTGTAAACTGAAGGTGGTGTTGGGAGTTAATGGCACCTCATCTGCTATCTTGGCAGCTGATGTGTTGTCTTTCTCAACGATCCGTCATCTACTCCTTTCTTCTCTCTCACTAAATTTTGATACCTTGTTTAAAATTCTGAATGAGGCTTGTTTAAAGGCAAACCCATCTCAGTACGCTTCTTACAATATTTCAAACAATACTAAATCTAATTTTTAATCTGTTTGCTATTTTTTGGTAACTATGTCCTTTGGAATGTATTTTAATTACTAGGTTTTTGAAATAAACTCTGAAATTGGAGGTTATGCAATTGGTAAATTATAGTATGTAGTCTAATTATCAACAAATTTCCCAAAATTAACTTTTGAAGAGTGAGGATTTGAGGATAACTGGATAAAAATATTATGGGTAGAGTTATAATAGATGAGAGTACTGATGCATTAGTTTAGCCTAAAATAAATCAATCTCTCTCTCATCTCTTAACTAACCACTTCCATTCTCTTCGTTTTCTCACTCTGTTTTTTTGTATTTCAAAACACATATGAAATGTAAAATTAAATTAATTTTTTTTAAGGTGCCTACAAAAAGAAAAAATGTATCCTATTTCAATTGATCATTAAGGAAAAAATATTTAAGGCGTGCTTAGAATTATATTGGTTTACAATTAAATCCCAAATTTTAACATTGACCAAAACCCAGCAATGATCCCAAGCAATATCTTACTTCAATAGTCAATTATATCTTTATCATAATAAATTAAAAATATTTAATAGGAAAATGAAAAAGCTTATAATGCTCCTGCAATGACTTCATTTCTTATTCTATATTTAATTAAGAAATTCTCTTGAAAACATATCATTCTCTACAGATAAATTTTAGGCCTGGAAACTTATTTCTATTGCAGAAAAATAAAAATTTTAATTACCTGTACTTGTTAGCACTTAAAAAAAGAAAGAAAAAACTTCAATATTTTAAAACACAAAACTAAACATTTTATAAGTATTACAGTGAGTGAACATTACTTACTGTAATTCTATTACTAGACTTTGGAATGACTATGTTTCAGATATAATCAATAAAAAAGTGGCTATTAAAAGTAAGAGTTTTAATGTGAATCCTTGGACAAATTATAATATTCCTTTTCTAATCCTGTCAGCATCTGATCGCTGGTATCACATATCTATGTTTGCTGGTATTGCATATCTAGTTTGCACTGAATTTTGGCTAATAAAGCTACAGCCTAAGATGGGTACATAAAAAAATGTGTTAAATGACTAATATATTCAATACTGTTGTTTCCCCACTCCCTTCAATTTATAGACTGTTGATCTTTTTTTTTACTGAACCAACCTTCATGTTTATGTTGGACAACTAATTTCCAAAGTATGGTTTGTAGCTCTGTAGCATCTTTATTGACTACATCTAACCATCAAACTTTTGGCCTCTTGCCTATGATATTGGCATTGATTGCATTGAGGATTCCTAGTGGATTGCTTTGAGCTACATGTGCCACCCATCATAACCTCCCAACCTTCAAATCTTGACATATTTACTGATCAGTTTCAGTGAGCAGTACTACGACTGACTTGAGAAAGCTCCAGTTTTGGTTTCGATAAATATTTATTTTTGAATAGATTTTCTCAATCTATTCAAAAGAGTTAAAAGAGTTCAGGGAATAGTTGGATATTTTCAATTTATAAGATACTATTGCTATTGTTCTTTTTAAGAATTTAACACATTTTCTGGTTGAAAATTAACAATATAATCTGCAACGGTTCTTTGCGGTATGGAATAGCAAGCATACATGCTCTGCAGGGACAGTACTAATAACGGAGCACTCTATTTCATTGTAAAAAACTAGAACTATAAAAATATTTACATGCTTTATTCCATGTGAAACAGCTTAATTATTTAACATAATTTATAATTATCATGGATATTTCTGTCACACAATAATGCCTAAGCATACTCGAATTATAGTTATGATACTTGAGAACCCAGAGATTTCTATTACAAAAGATTATTAGTTATTGAGTTTTATTGAGAAAAATTATATGTGGATGCATCACATAACTTTCACTTATAGCACTTTTTTGACTAATAATCTGTAAATAGCATACTTAAGTGCTACTTAAGCATAAATAATTATAATCTGAAAATGGCATATTTAAGCGCTACCAGAGGGGGACCACTAAACTTTATTTCTCAATAAATATTTTTTTCTTTATTGGAATGTGGGGTCAGTTATTCATACAGTGGTCTACCTTACTCCAAACTTTCCAGGGGTTCGTTTGAATTTGTTGATATGAATATTTTTTTAAGAAATTATAGAAATAATAATCGAGTTTTAGACTGAAGGATCATCTTTTTCTACAATATATAAAAAATAAGGATCGATAGAAAGAATTCATAACAATGCCTGATAATGAATTGGAACTTTATATTTTGAGTACCTTAGTATTTTTCAGAAAATGAAGGTGATGTTTTATTCTACTTAGGCAGGGATATTTATTATTTATATTTATTAGTATTTATTATTATTCGGGATATTTATTAGTGCTTTATTTATCAATATTTTATGTATGTCCCAACAAGCTCTTGAAATATGTTGTCAACTCTTTTCGCATGTGCAGTACGCTTTCCTTGTCAACAATAAGCTGTTAGTAAAGGTGTACTGCGCACGGAAGAGTTGCCATCGGGTTTTAAGTGCTTGCTAGAATATAACATTGATTCATTAGGAATTGCCATATTTTTTTTTTTTCCAATGATTAAAATTTTGAGCTGCATATCTCTCTGAACAGTTCTCTTTGTTTTTCATTGTAAAACAAAATTAAAAACGCATTCTTTTAAGTCTTTAACTTTTGATTTCGTCTTAAGACAGTTGCGATTAGTACCATAGAAACCAATAGCTTCTTTTAAATAATCTGAAAGTAGAAATTATTATTTTCTTGATACTCAATACTTTGTTTCAGCAACATACTAGCATATTATAAACTAAAAACTATTATTTCTTAAATTTTAAGCTTTTTAGCAATATATTAAATATATATATAACATACACCCACACAAACACAATTATGTTCGTGTTACTTAGCAATTTATTTTTTTCTTGAGAATATTTTTGTTGTTCAGGTTTGTGTCGAAATTTGAGAATACATTTCTAAGATAATATGTAGGAATAGGATGTAATAATACTTATTTGGACCTTACATGTAAACTTCTTTCTTTCTGCAGCCCTTCCACTAGTTTAATAACTTTCTGATCGAATTCTGTGCTAAAATTTCAGAAAAAATATATGTATATTAGAACTCATAAAACCATTTTAATATTTTTATTAAATTTTATATGATTATTAAATTGTTTAATGACATTATTAATAATTAAGTTTTGATATATAATCAATGTTTATTTACTCATCAGAGTGGGCCATCTTTTTGGCTTCATCTAATGATTTTTTAGCATCATCAACATTTTGTTGAAGTGAAAGATTTTCGTTTTTCCACTCTGCTTCTTTTTCACAATATTTCTCCAGTCTGCAATTGGAAGCATTTAAATAACCTAAAAAATACATATACTTTAGGTAAATAAATAATAATTATATTATCCATAATCTGAAATTACCTTTGGCACTTGTGATATTGTAAAATATGCTACCATCATGCATATAGGTAGCCATTAATAGTCATAAAATTAAGTAGTCATAAAACTTTTTAGAAATGAATCAATAAAAAATCAAATGCCTTAGGAAATATTCATGAAAGTATCAAAAATTAGCTCAGCATCATTCTACATTTAACAGGGTTTATTGTTTAACGTTTAAACAATAAACTTATTTGTGCATTAATACAGGGTGGGGTGTTTTGGATATGGACTGTGAAAAAAGAACCAGAAATTCTGGATCAAATATCAAACCAAAATCTTCCTATAAAGCTATAGTCTGCTTCCCTTTGTCTTTGATTGGAAGGTTTTAGTGATTTTTCAAGATTTTATTGTTTTAAAAATCTCTTGAGAGTTTTGATAAAAAGAGATAAAACATTGTCTGTCTTCACCATTAAAAATAGCGTAATTTTTAAAATGATATAAGACATTTTTCTAATTTACAAAGGTTTCATAGACATAATGACAAAAAATAAAGGTAAGGTGCATTTTGAAAAATATTTTTTTCAATTTTACATTTCAAACCCAAATATGATTTTAATGTTAGTCCCTATTCAAGATGTGATGCATATCTGAGTTTCTAATATCTAAAACTAAAGAATCATAAGGTAAAAAATTTTATAAGCAATATTTAAAAATAAAATTGGTTAAAAAGCTAGTACATACAAACATTTTTAGCCAAGATTTTATGTAGGGGGAGAGTGGGGAACAATGAGACGATTTTTTTCAAATTGGCAAAAAAAATAGAAAAACTATAGCAGGAGTTCCGAAATTTAAATAGTACATCTTACTACAATGGACCTTTGTTCAGTAAATGTGAAATTTATAAACGTTACACACAAAATATTTATTTTCATAAAACCACAAGAAAGTTTCCCTCTGCAGGGAACACAGACACCATACTAGAACTAAATATTTTAATACAATTATTAATAATAAAATATAATAACATTGATTCTTTTATCATATCTAAATATAATAAAATTTTATTACAAAATGTTATCATGATAATTAACATAAAAAATATGTGACTTCTTTGAAGCAGTCATTATGAAGAGTTGTTGACAAGATCAGTATCACTAGATATAATTTTTTTTTTATTTTAGGGACCAATACTTACAATGAGAATTTGGGATTAACATTACCAAATCATGTATTAACAATAAATAAAGTACATTTTTGATAAAATTAGGTGATGTAATAAAAAAATTATACATTATATTTTAATGAAAATAACTACTGTTGATGGCCTGTTCCTTTAAAGGTATTCCTTCCTTATTGGGATTAGACAATATAATTTTAATTTCCTATATAACAGTAAAAGTGTCTTCGTAGGCAGTCTCACTCATCCCCATAGGGCCTTGCCCTCTTTCATTACGAATTTTTGTTTCGAAGTGAACAATCATTGGCCGTTTAAAGGTTAATTCAAAGAGTTTTAGTTGGCGAATAAATGGCATTAACCTGATGAAGACCTCAAATTTGGGTCAGAACGTTGGCACAACATATGTATTTCCATACACAGGTTTTTTTTTTCTTACTGTATCCCTAACCATTTTTTACATTGAAAAATATCAGTTCATAAATTTCAGTTTTTTTTTTTTTTTTTTTTTTTTTTTTTTTTTTTGATACATATAGATATAAATAGATTCACTGCCTTGTATTATTAAAATTTAGACATAGGAAACTCTCATGAGGGCACAAATGAAATAGCAATTATCAGTAAAATTGAATTAAAAATAGACCTTCAAAATTTTTTTGTTTGTTTTTATCAGCCTTTCACAATATCATTTAAAGCTTTTTGATTTAACCAGGTTTTTGGTTTACAAAAACTTTCTTTAGCATACTAAATAAATTAGGACTTTTTAGAACTTTATTAAAACCACTCAGAAATTATTTGATATTTTTCTTTTCTGTCAGAATATTATGAAAAAAAAAATTGTTGTTTTGGCTTCCCGAAAGCCAATTCCTAATTGTCCCTTGAGTTTTCAATCACCCAAGCGAGATTGGAGGGGGGGGGGGCATTTGCAATTAAATGGCAGAACTGCAGGTATTTGAATCCTGCGCCGGCGTAGATTGGAGTAGCTTGGGGTAGACTGGAGAGAAGTGCCGGAACTGTTCTAGGGGTCAGAGCCCTATCCTATCTAGTATTTTAGTTTTTTTAATATTATTCACTTCGCCCACATGAGTGAGTAAATTTCAAGAAATCATTCCCTGGCTGGAGGGGATCGAGCAAAGGTGGAACAGAGAGAAAACCCGCACCATGGAACCAGTAATTATTCGAGAGGGCTAGTTCCAAATGGGCCCCACTGTAAGTGATTTATATATATATATATATATATCCAATGATTTTCCTCTAAAACAGCACCATGAAGCATTAGATAATAAATTTAATAACATAATCTAATGTTCCCAATCCTAGTAAGATATTGAAATAATACAGATAAGTACGGTAAACCATTATTAAAAAAATATCTTTATTTAACACGTTAGGTGCGGCATCGGTCCTCGGGATTGGATGTCTTACATTCCCTTCTTAACAGCCGATTTTCACATGAAAATGTCTGAAAGTCCGAACACTTCAAATACTCAATTTAGTCGATTTTTAATGAGATTATTGCATTTTAGTGCAGAAAATGTCGCTAATAGCTAAAATTCTGTTGTTTTTTAGAATTGGACTCCGAGGTCCGATTTTCGATAAAGAATGGTGTAAATACTGTATCGGCCTGTCTTGCCCCTATTATGTCTAGTTTCAATCCTTACCAAGAGATAATGCCCTTGAGACGCTCATTTAATTCCCTTTTAATCAAAAGATAAAGGGGCTTTCGTCAAAGTATTACCATCGGACCCCGACGTCCGATATCGTCTGTGGCTCATGCTAGCAGTCGGACCCCGTGGAGCGATACCCCTAAAATACGCCGCCGCATCTAACATGTTAATTAATCTATCCATAATACAGTCCAATCAAGTTCATTAAGGTCTCATGCCTCAAAATTTTAGTTGGAGGGATGAAATCTAAACTATACTACTATAGTTAGAATTGTACAAAAAATGTCCCTTTATAGCATAATTGGCTCTAAGGTGTTACAAGACTTGAAGAAATGGTTTATTGTTTAATAAACATTTTAATTAAAATAAATTATTTTCTTCATCCAAACCAAGAATATGTGTACTTTACCTTCTAAGTTATAAATGTTTGTTGTAAATTCTTCCAATTCTTTTAAATTGTTTTCAGTTTTTTTACATATATTTTTGTACTCAGCTTCCAATGTTTGCACTAAAGAATGCTGTAGAAACATATCAATAATCATTTATTGTTAAAATATAGCATTATTTTGTTAACTTAATCTTTAGACTTCCCTCTACAAACACATCCCCTAACTAATCATTTCTTCACTTGTACAAAAGATGTAAAAAAAATATAAATAAATTAATTTACTAGAAAAAAAAATACAACAGAAATGCATGATATACTTCAAAATGTACATGCTTATCATAATTGTAAAACCAACGTATTTTATTATTATAAAAATATCATAATTTGTTGTACGAATGAGTTGATTATATCCTTTTTTATTTTTTCATTGTTATTTTCACCGTGAATACTTAAGGCTAAGTAAAGATAGATTATTTTAGAAGGTATCATCAATAAATTTTAAAACTTTCTAAATAAAAGGATTTTCTTTAGAAAGGTCTATAATATTTGGACCTATTAATACTAAAGTTAGTTAATTAACAGATTTCTTCATATTATCACTTTATTTATTTTAGAAATTTAAGATTAAAGTATTTTGATAGTAATCTTAATAATGCATATGAATAAAAAAAATCTTGATAAATAGATCTGTTTTTTGAACATCTTAATTAAATATACAACCTTCATAAGTATATTCTTTCCCACATCTTTTAATGCCACTTGAATTGGGCTCTCTTGTTGTTCAGACATTTTGTAATTATAATATTTTAATTAAAGAGGAATAATATAATAATACAGAAAAAAATTATGATGTTCCAGTCTGCACAAAAAGAGAGGTATAGCTGCTATTTCAATGCAGTGCTACCAATAGCTATCAATCATATTCATATTATAATTGACACATCTCTGATTTTCTTATAATAACTTTATAAAATATAACTATTCTAAAAGCAGTAACTGATTTTTTAAAAAATTGTGTACAGTCATCTTTTAATTTGTGTCTATAAAATTTTTAAATGCAAGGGAATAATATATGTAAGAAAGAGTTAGCAGTGGTTCTGATTTGTGTTGTAATTGTGTGTATGAATATATTTTATATGAAACTGTGATCTAATATTAGTAGGTATTAAATAGTAGGTACTAGGTTCATTTGAAAAGTTAACATGTAAACTTCAATTAAATGCTCACCATAAACATTAAACAATACCATAGTAAAAACATACTTACCAAACATGCTTGGGTTCTACACAAGAAGAGATTATATTTAAAATATAATATATATTTTATTTTTCTGATAGAAATACCCCAAACTGGGTTTCTTAATGATTTCATCTTCCTGGATTATAACCAAAAAAATGAAATAGACAACATGAAAGAGTGTATTCTGAGATGAAAGAAATCAGCAAAAAAAAAAAAAAAAAAAAAAATAATAAAATAAAAATCAATGATTTTTTTTAATGTAGTGACTTTTGTTCAAAAGAAAATGTTGAGTTAGTACCACTACTGCAGAAGTAGTAGCTTTTTAATAGCCGCTTCTCTTTCATGAATTTGACAAGATCTCATTACAGTAGAGAATTAAGAAAAGTTCTGAGTGGGAGACACATTTTTTTTTTTTAAATTCGAAGTATCATGAAGGACCTAATATAAGATATGAGACAATAAATGTTTAAAAAAATCGAATAACCAGTGTTTCAGACCATTGAAGAATATGGTTCAGTTGTTCAGTGGTCAGTGGTTCTTAAAATAAATGTAATGAAAACTGATTTGATTCCCCGCTTTAAAATATGTATTTTCTTATGAAATTGTTCATTATCTATTAATTATTTATTGATGTCCCAATGAAGGAAGGACCGAGAAACGTGATATCAAAAATTCATAATGCTCTTCACATTCACTAATAGGTATAAAATTATATTTCATGAAATTTAAAAAATGAACAAAATAATATAGCTCATAACTTATTTTTTTAATCAACAACCCCCTAAAACAGGTGTACATGAACAAACAGAGACAAGATTTATTCTAGTTATGTATTCTATTTTGGTTTTCGAATATCAAGAGATGTTCTATCCTTCCTCAAATTATCAATAATATAAGTTTAAAGCCAAGATTTCTTGGATTATTTCTGGAGACAAAAAAACAACACTAAAGCATGGAATTTTGCTTTCAGTATAAATAAGCTATGAGGCTAAAATCATTCGGTAGAATTTTTTTTTTTTTTATTCATTCAAAAAATGGACAACAAATAAGTTGCTACTTTTAATAGATACCAAATAACAAATTGAGTGCTTAAGAATCACATTACCATATTTCCAATTAGGCTCACTAGTCAAGATGAAATGAAAACCACGAACTTTCTGGTTATAAACATTATAAATTACATCTCAGGCTAAAACCTGATCTATACACCTGTTAAACTATGATAGCTAAGTATAACCAATTAATAAGGTATTTACCTATAATACCACCTTTAACCTTTTGTATATGAGTCTTGCTTGAAAAATTTACGATCTGCAAAAAAGACACATTAAAGAAATAAAAAGTTTCAATCTCAATACTTATTAACTTAGAGACTAATTATGAATTTATTTTTCTGAATTAATGATGTTTTCGGTTTTTAATAATGAATGATTTTGGAGATTTTTAATTAATTGTTGCTCTTTTTATTTTGTTCATATAAAATAACCTTATATCTTCTTGTTATTAGAACTATGCCAATGGTTGTGTTTTGAACCTCAATTTCCACATAAACTGTATTCTCCCTTTAATAAATTCTAATAAAAAACAATAAAAGGCAAAGGTGTGCTTATGCTTCATCTAGAACTATAATTAATTTTTGTTTCTGATCAAGCTGCCAGTGCTTAGATACCTATCTCAAAAGATTTCCACAAGTTGAGTGTCAAGCTTATCCTTGTGGTTGTGGTGAACCTCCTCCAGGTTAGTGGAGCATAATAGGAACCACCAATAGGAAATATGTGAATGTGATGTTAGAAATGAAAGAATGTTGCTTGGTGTATCACGTTTGTATTTATTTCCCAACATTCGGCTGATTTTATGGTATAAAGTCCGTTGTTTTTTTTTCTTTTTTTTCTTTTATGAGTCTTCTTATTTTAACAGCCTGACATTTCCACCGACCTGAACATGTAGGTCTTCAACAGTGTTAGGTGGGTCCTGTGGATTAAACGGAGAGAAACATAGGCCTTTAAAACAAAGAAAAAAAATTGACCAAAACTCATTATTACAATCTACCATTTTCACCTCTAAACTAGGTAAAAGGTAGCGTTATATTACCCGTTTTCTGCATTGAATAAATGTAAGTTGCTATTAAAATTTTTATCAATAATTAATGGATCTATTTAATTACTGATTGATCTACATATAACATGCATGTATACATTTATATGCCCATAAAAATGAAAAGGTAATTTTTTTTCATCCAGTTATTTAGCCTATTCTCAAATATCGAAAATCTGATGTGAAACAAGGAAAGAATCCCTCTAATATTTTTTATTTGTTTTCTCTTTCATTTTCCGTTTTCTATCTATAGTTGTTAGTTTTCAATTTTTCGAAAATTATATGAACTATAAGAATATATTCATTGACTAATGAGTGCTAGATCGGACTTGCGAATATCCTAAATGTATAGTTGTAAAAAATTGGTGTAATAAGGATGACAGCTTCCGATATTAATGTTAATATTACAAATATTAGCGGTTGACAGATGTATTTTTTACATATTTATACCAAATAGATAAAAAAATAAACATGAATTAAAAAAAAAAAAATTATCAAACATCTTTCAGAGGTGAAAGATAACTTACGAAATGGAAAACAAGCTCGCAGATTTCCGGAACAGCGAGACAACTATGCAGTCTCTGTATTGGTAACTGAGAATTTTCGCAGTTTTCTGTGGAGAAAACTTGAACCATAACCATCCCATCCAACCAGAAACACTGCCTTCCCACCATCAGACTCAAAAACATACTTCTGATTTGTTATTGGAATTTTTCCAAATTTGCTGCAACTTAAAAATGGAAAATAACTTAAAACATCTGCAGTATGACGTTGAATATTCTATAAAGGTTGTGATGACATTTTTTAAAGAGATTAAGTTTAAAAACAGAATATTTTTATTTTTTTTGCCAATGACCGTGACGGTTAGATACATTAAAACAAATAAATTCTTATGAGCAATAAATTCTGATTAATAGAATAATTTATGATCGAATCACTAGACCAAGGTTCGGATGTTCTTAAACGGTATCGTATAGTTATCGGAAGAATTTCTGTATCGTCGATTTCTATGGTTTTATTAATTCGATATTTTTTCTTGACGTAAATGTTTTCTTTAAATCATTACTACCTGAAAATTGGAATATTCAACCAAACGATATTTGAAGGAGAATTTAATCATTTTTTGGAAAATTTATATTAAAACACTCCCCGATCTGAACTAGGAAGTATGTATATGGGACTGAACTGTATATGTATATTTTTAATCGATCTAAATAATCACCACATATTACTACATACACACATATATACTAAACATACAGTATGGTGCAAAGGACGTTGAATCATGAGTGAAAACTGTGACGTTGCGGGGACTCCCCTCCACTGTCAGTAACTGTGGCTGTAGTAGTAATCAGTCGTGTGGAGCCCTCGAGGGAGTTAGTATTGTGAAGTTCGCATGTTCAGTCTTTGTCTGTGAGTGACCGTCGCGTTCTCTTAGAGAAGCCCTCAGCGTCTTCATCCTAAGGAAGAACCTCTCTCAAGACAATGGCATGTTATTAATTTTTATTTAAACATTTTTTTTCTAAAGTGATACAGATCAACTTTTTAGGTATTATTTTTTATCGTGTAGTGAATATATTTGTAAGAGAAGTATCCGAATGAACATTATCTCTGATAACGATTAGTTCAGTCATCAATTTCTTTTGGCTTGTCCGCAAATTTAATTACCGTGGTAAAATTATATTGTCGGATTGAATTAATTTTATCCATTTCTAATTGTTACATTGAAGTCGGAATGCAAGATATGAAATAAAAATTTCTCAAATGTACTGCTCGTTCTTCGAATTCTTTGATAAGACGTTGTTACATCACTGTCAGCCGTGTCCGAAACATGAGAACTGGATAGAAAAGTTCCATTCATTCTAGAAGAAAAAGTTTACCAGTTGATTTTTGGCCCTCTTGTACCTTTCCTTTTAATAATTGATACAACCATATCAACATACGTTAATTATATTGTCTCTTATCGCATGTACAGCTGCTTCTGAAATATTTCTTATCAAAGAGTGAAGCACTCTTATCAAAGTGAGGTGCTAGAACTCAACCTAGATCAAAGCGACATTAGAGGGATCTTAGTCGAAAAATCTCCCTTGATTGATTTATGACACAAAAACGTAACGAAAGCATTGTAAGCCCAGCTTACCCTTATCAATCGTTTATATAATATTAAGACATTTTTTTTTAGAGATTTCGCTATCAACGAAAACGCAGTTGACAATAATGGTTGAGGCATTAATTAGAATTTTAAATCGAAAATCATTCGTTTTCCGCGGAGTCGTTTAAGAGTCTGAAGAACGCTTGTGGCCGTTTGAAGAACATATGAGCTCTTAATTTAGTTTTTGGTTCAACTATTTTTCATAACTCAGTGGATGATGACCTAGTAGAGTATAAACTAATAATTAGTTTGTTATACAATATTCGAATTACTATAAAACTGAAAATATATATTCTTTCAAATAACGATTTTATTTTAATATGTTAATACTTAAATGTATATAAAAACATTTTACGAGGACCAGTAACTACCTCGAGGGATAACAAATCTAGGCAAAAGATAGGATTAGTATAAAATATTTAAATTATTATATATGTAATTATATCAGCGATATAATAGAAATTCTTGCCACAAATGAATACAGTCGCAAAAACAAAACAAAAAGAGATATAGTTACAAAACAAACCAAAAAATCACAACTAAATAATAAAAATAATTATATAATTGAAATTGAAATTTTTAATTTGTGAATGTTAAGAAAATCCAACTTAATTCTCAAATTTATTTTATTGTTCAAAAAGCGGTGGACGTTTTGAATTTTATATTTTCAATTTGAAAATTCAAGGTCGGAGGACGTCTGTAAAAAAAAAAAAAAAAAAAAAAAAAAAAAGAGAGATATGATATATAAAAAAAGTTAAAACCAAACGCTGAAAAAAATATATATCTAATTTTAATTAAAAAGTTTACTTTCAATTTGAAATTTTAAGATTGGAGAGCTGCTGATTGGAATGTTAGGGGAAATGGGGGGGGAAAAAAAAAATAGAACAAGGAATTTAAATGAGGATAAGGATGAGGCATGGCATGATGCATATTAGAATTAAGGGAATACCAGAAGATAGTTAAGCGGGCAACAAATAAGGAACCTTCAAATGAAAATTTTATCAGTCAGTTGTTATTCTAAATTCATATATTCGATGAAATATCCTCGTTCTGATATTTTAAGAAATTAAAAAAAAAGTAGGGTAAACCGTACAGTTAGTTATTGGCACCCTTAAGACTACATTTCTGTGGTTAAATAAAAAAAAAAAAAACTTTTTATAAAGGGATCAAAAAGGAACTTCCTATAGCTACTCATTATCTATCCTCATAAAGATTCAAGATGTTTTTTTTGGGTCAAAAGTTAAATAGTTTTACAATATGGCAATATTTATTGTTGAAAGTGCCAAATCTAGTTATTGGCACCCTGTGGATTTAATTGTGAAATCTTTCCTATGGTTAGTTTGTTAAAGTCTTACTTCATGTATGACTTAGAGGACCCTTCAAACATTAGATTCATGCATATCTTGAAGAAAAAAAATCTGGTGCGTGCGCGCAACACACAACTTTCACTTACCAACTTACTTAGATTAGAAATTGACGTGTTTTGCTAAATATCATTTCCCAAATTCACACATTTTTCTACATTCATATCTTATTTTTGTTAATCGTTAAAGCCGTTTTTGAGTAAATAAAAAAAACACGTGAAAATAATACAAAATTTATTAAGTAAAGTGCCCCCTCCGGTTAATGAATTTTGATGAAATTTTAACAATCATATCTCGGGCATATAAATACATCAAATACCCAGTTTAATCAAAATCTTTAAAGCCGTTTTTGAGTAAATAAAAAAAACACGTGAAAATGATACAAAATTTATTAAGTAAAGTCCCCCCTCCGGTTAATCAATTTTGATGAAATTTTAACAGTCATATCTCGGGCATATACATACATCAAATACCGAGTTTGATCAAAATCTTTAAAGCCGTTTTTGAGTAAATAAAAAAAAACACGTGAAAATGATACAAAATTTATTAAGTAAAGTCCCCCCTCCGGTTAATCAATTTTGATGAAATTTTAACAGTCATATCTCGGGCATGTACATACATCAAATACCCAGTTTGATCAAAATCGTTAAAGCCGATTAAGAGTAAATAAAAAAAAACACGTGAAAATGTTACAAAATTTATTAAGTAAAGTCCCCCCTCCGGTTAATCAATTTTGATGAAATTATCACAGTCATATCTCGGGCATATTAGTACATCAAATACTCAGTTTAATCAAAATCGTTAGAGCCGTTTTTGAGAAAATCGAAAAAAACCTAAAAAGTTATTAAGTAAAGTACCCCCTCCCCTTAAGTAATTTTGATGAAATTTATGCTGTCACATCGCGGGCATATACCTACACTAAATACCCAATTTCATGATCGCATGGTTTATAGTTTTTGAGCTAGTCTGTTCACACACACACACACAGACACATACACACACACACACACACACAGACCATTTCGCGGGACTTGGTCATTTCGACTCAGGGGACCCCAAAACGTGTATTTCCGTTGAAAACCGGAAGTCGAAATTTTTCACGATCGCAATACTTCCACTTACTATATATTTCATATATAGGTAAGTGAAAGTAAAAATTAGGACTTGTTTACCAATTTCTTTAATAAAGTTGGGGTGCCAATAACTGTATGGTTTACCCTATATCCTTTTTAGAAAAAATATTTTAACAGTTCCTTAACACTGATCTTACATAAATCAGTTAGGTACATGTTTTTACTTTCACTTACCTATATATGAAATATATAGTAAGTGGAAGTATTGCGATCGTGAAAAATTTCGACTTCCGGTTTTCAACGGAAATACACGTTTTGGGGTCCCCTGAGTCGAAATGACCAAGTCCCGCGAAATGGTCTGTGTGTGTGTGTGTGTGTCTGTGTGTGTGTCTGTGTGTGTGTGTGTGTGTGTGTGTGTGTGTGAACAGACTAGCTCAAAAACTATAAACCGTGCGATCCTGAAATTGGGTATTTAGTGTAAGTATATGCCCGCGATGTGACAGCATAAATTTCATCAAAATTACTCAAAGGGAGGGGGTACTTTATTTAATAACTTTTTATGTTTTTTTCGATTTTCTCAAAAACGGCTCTAACGATTTTGATTAAACTCAGTATTTGATCTATTTATATGCCCGAGATATGACTGTAAAAATTTCATCAAAATTGATTAACCGGAGGAGGGACTTTACTTAATAAATTTTGTATCATTTTCACGTGTTTTTTTTATTTACTCAAAAACGGCTTTAACGATTTTGATTAAACTGAGTATTTGATGTAATAATATGCCCGAGATATGACTGTAAAAATTTCATCAAAATTGATTAACCGGAGGGGGGACTTTACTTAATAAATGTTGTCTCATTATCACGTGTTTTTTTTATTTACTCAAAAACGGCTTTAACGATTTTGACAAAACTCAGTATTTGGTGTTGGTATATGCCCGCGATGTGACAGCACAGATTTCATCAAAATTGGTCAAAGGGAGGGGGCACTTTATTTTATACCTTTTTTTCCGATTTTTACCTTTTTTTCGATTATCTCAAAAACGGTTTTAACGATTTTCATCAAATTCGCCATGTTTAATGAAAATTAGGTGTTCTTTAATATCAGGTAAGAAATGAATGTGGAAAAATGTGTAACTTTGAGAAGTGGCATTAACACAACGCATTCATTTCTAATCTAATGTAAGTAAGTGGGTAAGTGAAAGTTGTGTGTTGCGCGCACGCACCAGATTTTTTACGTACACGGTTGAGAAAGATAGTGATCAAATTTATTTATATACATTTTTCTGTTAATCAAATATATATATATATATATATATATATATATATATATATATATATATATATATATATATATATTTGAAATTTGTTTCGTTGCTTACAAATTATTTTATCATAATTTTCTATTTTGAAATTGTACATTTTAAACAAATAATATAAGGTAATGTTTTTAACCCTAATTAACGTTTTCGCTCTGTAAATTATTTATGAGTTTCAAATAACATTTCCGTTAATGCAGCTGAAGTTGTCATAAATTTCTTAAACAAAAAACAGGCGATACCATTTATTGTAATTTAATCGATTATTTAATTTTATTTCGATTTTGCTTTAACAATTATAATAAGTCGTTTATACATATGGATATAGATGTATTTTATAATCGTTTCTCTTGGCACGAACAGTGCAACTAAATAACATAATTTTCATTCTACATCAAACAAAATATTACTACAGTCCGATAAAATTTAAAGATGACCATTTTGACAATGTTTTATTACATAAACACTTCAGAGTAGAGGAAGATGTAATGTATAACTACCATAAAGGTGACACGAAAAACTCAAATATTTACTCTACTTTCCTTACAAAACCAGAAGCGTTGATATTAAAAAAACTAAACAAAAAAATATATTTGAAACTGTCTTTTAATTTTTTCGGATGAAGGTGTAATCTGACTCATTGAAAAACTTTAACTAGTTATGAGTCATATATTCTTCGCCTCAAGAGCGCGTCTGTGATCAGCTCTAATCGGGCCAAGCTTTCGTAGTTTTATTATTGCACATCCTTTTTAAGCGTTGGTTAGATTTGATGGCAATTATCCAGTCTTTCGTGTGGCGTCTACCCTTTCATTTTTCCTCGTTACATCTGATGGAAAATAATGCTTAAGTCTATTTTTTTTTTTGTTCTGTTTGGTCTAATTTCAATAGGGCCGTTTTCTATTGGTCCAGTAATTGAGGAAAATAACAGAGAGGAGTGTATATCTAGATACGTAAAGCAGACGAAGCAGAATTTTGGGTTCCAGTTTCGTAAATAAAATGCGTGTTAACAGAGGAGCGATCAGTACAACATATCTTTCTATCTGATATTTTCTTCAGTTGAAGCATTGTACTTTTCTCGTAATTCAAAGGTGCATACATGGGCGTACCCAGCGGGGGGCAGGGAGGGGGGCATCTGCCCCCCCCCTGGAAGGCTGGAAGCAATAATTTTTTAGGCTTTTAAGACTGGAAGCAATAATAGAATTCATTTTTTTCAAGCAAATAATTGTAATAACTTAGTTGATAAAGCACTGCTATAATTATACATAATTTTGGTTTCATTCACCTTTTCCGCGGTAAGGTTTTACAGTCTGAACGACCATAGCTTGCCCCCCCTAGTTTTAATCCTGAGTACGCCCTTGGGTGCATATTTTGAGGAATATATCGGTGTTATTAAGTATAATATGTATTTATTGTAATGGGAATGTGTGGGGATGCGGTCCAATAAACCAACATTATACTTGCAATAACTGATTTTGTGCCGACGTTTCGACCCCAGATTCAGGTCTTAAACAGGGCTAATTATAAAAACAAGATAACAAACCAATGAAAATATAAAGAAAAAAAACTAATTAATAATTACAGAACAAAAGAATATCAATAAGGTATAAATAACAGTAAATTGTAAAGATAAATTAATAAAGAATAGGAATACAGATGTGTAAGATGAAAAAAGATCAATAGTTTTGAATTTACTATTAAAATATTTGGTTTGCTTTTGAATAACGATATGGACGACAAAGAAAATTAAAGATTAATAAAAAAATCACTTTTCATCTATTTTAATTATTAACATCCATATCGTTTATTCAAAAATAAACAAAATATTTTAATGATAGGTATTTATTAATTGAGAGAGAAATGTTCTGTTGTCGAACACACTATTGCCCCTATTTAGTGATATAAACAGGGTAGTTATAGTAGCTTTCCTTGTCCTTATCTTAAATTTGTATTTGAAATTTTATTTTAAATAATGTCCAGGTCTGTTTGAATATATGATAGTTTAGTGGCAGTTCGATTCGTCTTCTGAAGATTGATTTAATCGAGGACTTACAACTAATAATGACTACTTAATGATATCTATTATTGTTTTATAATTTACCCTTTTATTTTTGAAATCTTAACTAGAATGTGAATCTTAGTATCTGATTCCAATCATGACATCTTCCGCCATTCTTATCTTTCTCATTTCCTCTTTTCCACCCTCTATATATGTCTTCTTCTCACGAGCTTTCATTTCTGTTGGAAGGAAGGTTCGGAAAACTGAATCCGTCTGTTCTTCGCCAGTGTGGCGATCAATTTGCAATATCTTCGTTCAAATTAATATTTCACGTGGTAGGGGGAAATCCTTTGAAAAAATTTCATCACACGATTATTCAACTTATCTTATCTAAAAGTATACCTTGTGAATACACCCTTGATGATGAATTCTTGAACAATCGTGTTTGTTTAAGATGAAATATTTAGTGCTTTTTTGTGATAGTGGAATATTCCTCTAAGACAAAAACATTTTGTTAACATTATAATGCAGGTGGGATATTGTCAATCTGGGCTGTGAAATGGTTGATATAAGTTGTGTACCCATCGAAAGATTAATTAAAATTCGTTTATAAGTCTATTATTTTGTATTGTTTTTAATTTTTTAGCACAAATCTGTTCTTTGTATAACAGTTGAAAATATATTTAAGTAAATAAATAATCTAGATTATAAATCTTATTATGTAATGAAAATAATAAAAAATGTTGCAACTTTTTAAAACAGTTGGTCCTGATTCTATCTTACAAACAATATTTCTATTTTTATTTTATTTTTTTCGTTTCTTTTTATTCATTAGTTACATTTATAAAGATATATTAAAAAAACAGTTTTTAATTAATAATCAGATATTTCGTTTCCAAAATTGAATTATCATAAGAAATGAACTTACTAAAGTTTCTAAAAATACTGCTGGGAATCTTTACAATTTAAAATTTATTTTAATTAAAAGAATTATATTTGATAAAAAAGTAGACATGGTAGACAATTTTTATTTTACTTTGATATATTCGGCATGTTTTTTTATTATAATTTTTTCTTGTTGTGTTCATAATTTGATACACAATTTCTTTTAAAATAGTTTGGCTAATAAAATACAAGATGAAATTCCTAAGATCTAATTATCCTCTCTAGCATATTCTTTTACGTAATATTTAGAACATAGGTTTAGGCCTTTTTAGTTTTAAGAAATAAGGAAGACGATACCTTCTCTGTTTTCTGATTTTTTGATCAATCGTTTCTATTTTTGTTATGCATAATATCTAGGACTTATTTAATGAAAGTGATTTAAATTTGAAAAAATATTGACACGATGTTCTGAAAAAATGGGTCATTCTCTTTATGAAGAGGGCTATTACTATTTTTTTTTTTGGTGTTTCTATGGTACATGTATTATATAATTAAAAAAAAAGTCGTTTGTGCACTACTTTTACAACTAGCCTGGCTTAGAAGATTGAAGTATTAGTGCCCTTAGGTTTTCCATTCGATATAAACAGCCTGGCACCCAAAAGTGCCTTCTTTAGTGAGTATGAACCAAATATTGAGTCAACATTTCTTACTATTTTAATTACGTCCAATGGTTCAAAAATCAGAATTTTAAATTTACTAGTATGTCCTTTATTGACAAGAGTAACTTATTAATGTTTGTAGCTCGAGACTTACCCAGTGTTGCATAAAAAATTGTTTCCCTTCCAGCTCTGATAGTACAATCCATGCTTTTTTCATTTGAATGATTATGCTCAAATATTCGCTTTGAGTAGTTCTTGCTACAGTCTTTTTAAGTTTACTCCTCATAATAGTTTTTTTTTTTTTTATTACAATTGATTTAAGGTGGAGGCAGTTGGTACAGAATAGATCTTATACCTGGTCCATATTCTTCTCCGGAAGGGCAATAGGTTCCGGTTTTTTATTTTATGTTGGATGCCAGCAGATGCTGGATTGGCATTACATCTGCTCCGGGTGCTGTTGTTGGGTTAGCAGTAGCTATCATGTTTAGATTCGAATACCGTATCTTAATAAATGGCTTGGAGTATATTTAGTGCTGGTATCAATATTTAATCTAAATTGTTGGGTTTAGTACTCTTGGTTTTCTAAAAGTCTTGAAGCGCTCTTTCAACTTTTCGTATCGGGGCGTTAAGTGAAGTTAATCGAGTATAAGTAATATATAATATATAATATATAATATTATATTATAATATATTATATTATAATATAATATAAGTAATCGAAGCATCGTTATCTCTTATCAATTGTCTATTTATTGTTTAAGCTCGATCCTATGAAAAAAAAAATTACATTAAAACTCAGTTCATTTGTTTACATTCGAATCTTTTCAATCATGATTAAAGTATTGGTTATATTTATGTGGTGTTTTGGAGAAGAATTTTCAATTAGTTGTTACATCCTTCATTTAGGATAAACATCCACCTTCACAGCCTACTGCCAAAAATGTGGTTGAACCCATCACAATTAGGCAAAAATCCGGTGGAGCCTGTATTCCTGTACAACAGCGCTAGAATTTTGTCTTGATGGTTCTCAATTTGATGTAATGATTAAGAAAAAATGTAAAAATTGTTCTTCTTTTTCATCATATGTAAAATTAAAACTTCATAAATTAAGAAATAAAAGTATCTTTAAATTTTGAGACTTCAATTTCAGTAAGGACGTTAAAAATATATTGCATTTGTGTGGCTCAATTTTCTTTATTTACTGTTGAAATTCCAAATAATTAAATTTTGTAACGAATAATCCTTATAAAAAACAATGCAGTTTAAGGAAAACTACTTTCCTAATAGAATTGAATTTCTTGAAAATATATATTTATGTTTCCCTCATTTTGTCTTCCGTTATAACTCTCTGCACAATACCCCTTATCTTTCGAACACCGGACTTCGTGTGTTGCATCTTTGAGTCATATTTTCCTGTTTATTTTCCTCTATCTACAATATGCACACACTATTATAATATTTATTTATTTTCACATATTTAGTTGGTATATGGAATATTATGCGATGGAAATGGTGATATTATGTGAATATTGTAAGGGCGTACACAGAATCAAAACTTGTGGGGGGGGGGCATGGTTCAAGAGGGCACAAGTCATGGTCGTCAGGTTGTAACATATTGGGACGGAACATTTTAAGAGAAACATTTAATAATAGCAGAACTTTTATGAGTATTTCGCTATTTTTTGCTTGAAAAAACAAAACAAATTTTAGTAACATTATTATTATTACTTCTATGGGGGAGGGGGAGGGGAGGAGACTGGTGTTTTGCTCCCAGTTGATTTTCCCTCCTTTCTTATCCATGGCATCTTATTGTGAGACATAAGTTAGCAAGTTTATGTAAGCAATACTTTATTTGCCTACATGACTGATCCCAAGTACGATGATCGTTCGGATTTGTTATCAAAAATTATTATACTATATTTATGGAATGGAGAAATAAATTTGTATTTAGATTATATACCTAATCGATATTTAGCTAAAAAGATCTACTTATTATCAAAGTATAATAAAATAGCTGGTGTCTTAAAACTAATGTTTAATATTCTTTTCTGAAGTTATGTAACTGCTGCTCTACTTCTCTTGGAGCTTTTAAGTCTTTACCATTTAAACTATGCTGTTAAGTTGGTCATTCTTTTGAAGGAAGACAACAGCCACAAGAATCTGATGGAAGGGTATGAGAAAGCAGCAAAGACTGATGTCACCGCGTTGAGCTGATGAGGTTGTTCTGGAGGTCAGGACATTTGAGGAATGAGAACAACAGGTTTTCAAGGCGAATCTCGGAAGCAGAAGGACTAATTGTTAGAAGGTTGCCCAAGTCCCAAGTCCTCCTGGAGGGGGACATGTTCGCTCTAGGATCTCATGTCCATTCCATTTTGTTTTTGGAAGGACGCTCGTATTTTTAATTTAAAATGTCATGGAAACAGTTCTCTGTTCCAATGCTCCTATCCTTTAAGAAAGTGACTAAAGTGCGCTTAACTGAACCCGTTATAAGTAAGGCTATTAAAATAGTGCTTCCGGCGAATATTTTTCTACTATGAGCTAATAATATTTTCATAATTCATAAACTTTTGCCTGTTTTTTTTTTTTTTTTTTTTTTGCTAATAGATCTGCGTACTAATAGACATATATATAATAGATATATGTAATTGTTTATTTATATTTATGTTTGTCGTCGTTGACACTGTTTTGGTTATATATTATGGTTCTAGAGATTTATATGTGTTATGATATCGTTTGATCACTCCTTTTCTGTATAATTTAGGGCTGGATTGCACTTAGATGATTCTGTTTGGAATGTAATGCGTGGGATAGGAAGTCATCATAACCATTCTTTTTCAACTTTCACCAAAAAGTCTAAAAAAAATTATAATTCAAATAAAAGTATAAGATCAGGTAAAGATGCAGAATGAAGAAGTAAGAAGTAAATGTTCAGCAAAAGTTAGTAAAAAATAAGTTGGTCTTATAGATAATGTTATTATATTGTTATTAAATATAGTTATTTAGTTAGTATACTTGTAATTTACATATTTTAGGCATGACGTTTTTTTAGTGCAGTTTTCTTAATTTTTTAAAATTGATCTTTACATTTAGAATAGTGTTATAAACAAAATGTTCCCTACTTAAACATTTGATCCAATTAATCAGAAATGAACGGTTTTGTATTTACTTTTTAGAAAATTGTTTAACAAAATATTATTTCTTAGTATTCATTTAACGGCAGTTTAACCAAAATAAACACAATTATGAATTTGAGCATGAAGATCCAACCAAAAGGCGGTTATTCATCCCCTTCAGTGTCATCAAATCAGATCAATCCACGCTATTAGTGCGTCAATTAATAAGATGTATCAGCTATTGGTATACCATTTATTTAGTAATTATTAATTTCATTCTTATCTGACGATATTTTTGTTTTTTTGTTTTGGTTTGCTTAACTATTAATAGTTTAGTAAAGTAGGCATGTCAAACTTTATACTAGTGTTTAAATTCATATTTAAATATTTTTGTAGTAGTACTCAGTGTTTGTTTTAGTTCTTATATCTTCACAGCGTCTGAGACCGTATCTTCAATGGTTTTCAGATTTTTGAAAGGCCTTATCTATACCCTTCTCCATGTTATTTTTTTTATCGTACTTATCGTTGTTGATAAGATGCCGAGCATCCTGGCTGGTAGCGATTAACATGTTTGGAATAGATTTTTGTCTTCCTTCATTTTTGATAGGACGGAATAGTATAGTAATCATAGCTTTATACATATCGTTAAGCAGTTTTTGGGCTTGCGTTTTTTTCTATTATAAAAACTCAGTCCGTAGTTACAATTTAATAGCAATCGGATACATTAATTGTAGAATTTGAAATCCCAGAAGACAATATAAGTTTAAAAATTTGTCTGCGCGAAGGCTCACTGTGAGTCTTAAAAAAATATATCGGTTTATTTAAAATGCATTCTTAAAGTTAATCTTTGGGTTCAACCCCCTGATCCATCCGCCTTATTTATTTACTGAAGTTTTTAATTGCCCTCATTTTAGACATTTTCTTTACCTATATCTCACAAGTATATTCTTTTTTAAGAGTGGCTGAAATATATTTGATTAATGAACCCCCTATTTACGGATTTCAATGGTCCTTTCTTAAAGTCTATTGAAGGATTTCCAAGGCAGGACGCCTAGTGGTGTGCATCTACCTTGAAAATGGTCCATTTAATTATCCCAGTGAATCTCATGTAAGATTTAATTTGGTTCTGAACGTAAATTATCTGAGCGATGAAATTTCTTCTTTTTTTTGTTGAAGTTCTTGTTCATTTGATTGAATAAGCTGATTACAGATTATATTAATACACCAAGATTATTCATTCATGGATTGGGTTCATTCATGGATGAGTTAATTCATGGATGTTAATGGTCCTTTCTTAAAGCGTCAATTGAAAGATTTCCAAGGCAGGACTCTTAGGTGTGTGTTTCTAACTTGAAAATGGTCCATTTGATTTAACACAATCAATGTAAGATTCAATTTGGTTCTGAACGTAAATTATCTCTGCAATGAAAGCTTTTTACTTTCACTTACCTATATATGAAATATATAGTAAGTGGAAGTATTGCGATCGTGAAAATTTTCGACTTCTGGTTTTCAACGGAAATACACGTTTTGGGATCCCCTGAGTCAAAATAACCAAGTCCCGCGAAATGGTCTGTGTGTGTGTGTGTGTCTGTCTGTGTGTCTGTGTGTGTGTGTGTGTGAACAGACTAGCTCAAAAACTATAAACCGTGCGAACCTGAAATTGGGTATTTAGAGTATGTATAAGCCCACGATGTGACAGCAAAAATTTCATCAAATTTGCTTAAAGGGAGGGGGTACTTTATTTAATAACTTTTTAAGTTTTTTTCGATTTTCTCAAAAACGGCTCTAACGATTTTGATTAAACTGAGTATTTGATGTATTTATATGCCAGAGATGTGATAACCAACATTTCATCACAATTGATCAACTGGAGGGGGGACTTTACTTAATAAATTTTGTATCATTTTCACGTGTTTTTTTTATTTACTCAAAAACGGTTTTAACGATTTTGATCAAACTTGGTATTTGATGTCTTTATATGCCCGAGATATGACTGTAAAAATTTCATCAAAATTGATCTACTGGAGGGGGGACTTTACTTAATAAATTTTGTATCATTTTCACGTGTTTTATTTATTTACTCAAAAACGGTTTTAACGATTTTGATCAAACTTGGTATTTGATGCACATATATGCCAGAGATGTGATAACCAACATTTCATCACAATTGATCAACTGGAGGGGGGACTTTACTTAATAAATTTTGTATCATTTTGACGTGTTTTTTTTATTTACTCAAAAACGGTTTTAACGATTTTGATCAAACTTGGTATTTGATGTATTTATATGCCCTAGATATGACTGTAAAAATTTCATCAAAATTGATCTACTGGAGGGGGGACTTTACTTAATAAATTTTGTATCATTTTCACGTGTTTTTTTTATTTACTCAAAAACGGTTTTAACGATTTTGATCAAACTTGGTATTTGATGTATTTATATGCCCGAGATATGACTGTAAAAATTTCATCAAAATTGATCTACGGGAGGGGGGACTTTACTTAATAAATTTTGTATCATTTTCACGTGTTTTATTTATTTACTCAAAAACGGTTTTAACGATTTTGATCAAACTTGGTATTTGATGTACTTATATGCCCGAGATATGACTGTAAAAATTTCATCAAAATTGATCTACGGGAGGGGGGACTTTACTTAATAAATTTTGTATCATTTTCACGGGGTTTTTTACTTTCACTTAACTATATATGAAATATATAGTAAGTGGAAGTATTGCGATCGTGAAAAACTTCGACTTCCGGTTTTCAACGGAAATACACGTTTTGGGGTCCCCTGAGTCGAAATGACCAAGTCCCGCGAAATGGTCTGTGTGTGTGTGTGTGTGTGTGTGTGTGTGTGTGTGTGTGTGTGTGTGTGTGTCTGTGTGTGTGTGTGTGTGTGAACAGACTAGCTCAAAAACTATAAACCGTGCGATCATGAAATTGGGTATTTAGTGTAGGTATATGCCCGCGATGTGACAGCATAAATTTCATCAAAATTACTTAAAGGGAGGGGGTACTTTACTTAATAACTTTTTAGGTTTTTTTCGATTTTCTCAAAAACGGCTCTAACGATTTTGATTAAACTGAGTATTTGATGTACTAATATGCCCGAGATATGACTGTAAAAATTTCATCAAAATTGATTAACCGGAGGGGGGACTCTACTTAATAAATTTTGTAACATTTTCACGTGTTTTTTTTTATTTACTCTAAATCGGCTTTAAAGATTTTGATCAAACTGGGTATTTGATGTATTTATATGCCCGAGATATGACTGTTAAAATTTCATCAAAATTGATTAACCGGAGGGGGGACATTACTTAATAAATTTTGTATCATTTTCACGTGTTTTTTTTTATTTACTCAAAAACGGCTTTAAAGATTTTGATCAAACTGGGTATTTGATGTATGTTTATGCCCGAGATATGACTGTTAAAATTTCATCAAAATTGATTAACCGGAGGGGGGACTTTACTTAATAAATTTTGTATCATTTTCACGTGTTTTTTTTATTTACTCAAAAACGGCTTTAAAGATTTTGATCAAACTGGGTATTTGATGTATTTATATACCCGAGATATGATTGTTAAAATTTCATCAAAATTCATTAACCGGAGGGGGCACTTTATTTAATAATTTTTTTATCATTTTCACGTGTTTTTTTTTATTTACTCAAAAACGGCTTTAAGGATTAACAAAAATAAGATATGAATGTAGAAAAATGTGTGAATTTGGGAAATGATATTTAGCAAAACACGTCAATTTCTAATCTAAGTAAGTTGGTAAGTGAAAGTTGTGTGTTGCGCGCACGCACCAGATTTTTTATTTACTCAAAAACGGCTTTAACGATTAACAAAAATAAGATATGAATGTAGAAAAATGTGTGACTTTGGGAAATGATATTTAGCAAAACACGTCAATTACTAATCTAAGTAAGTTGGTAAGTGAAAGTTGTGTGTTGCGCGCACGCACCAGATTTTTTACTTTCACTTACCTATATATGAAATATATAGTAAGTGGAAGTATTGCGATCGTGAAAAATTTCGACTTCCGGTTTTCAACGGAAATACACGTTTTGGGACCCCCTGAGTCGAAATAACCAAGTCCCGCGAAATGGTCTGTGTGTGTGTGTGTGTGTGTGTGTGTGTGTCTGTGTGTCTGTGTGTGTGTGTGTGTGTGTGTGTGTGTGAACAGACTAGCTCTAAAACTATAAACGGTGGGAACCCGAAATTGGGTATTTAGTGTAGGTATATGCCCGCGATGTGACAGCAAAAATTTCATCAAAATTGCTCAAAGGGAGGGGGTACTTTATTTAATAACTTTTTATGTTTTTTTCGATTTTCTCAAAAACGGCTCTAACGATTTTGCTTAAACTGAGTATTTGATCTATTTATATGCCCGAGATATGACTGTAAAAATTTCATCAAAATTGATTAACCGGAGGGGGGACTTTACTTAATACATTTTGTATCATTTTCACGTGTTTGTTTTATTTACTCAAAAACGGCTTCAACGATTTTGATCAAACTGGGTATATGATGTATGTATATGCCCGAGATACGACTGTAAAAATTTCATCAAAATTAATCAACCGGAGGGGGGACTTTACTTTATAAATGTTGTACCAATTTCACGTGTACATATTTTTACTTTCACTTGCCTATATATGAAATATATAGTAAGTGGAAGTATTGCGATCGTGAAAAAATTCGACTTCCGGTTTTCAACGGAAATACACGTTTTGGGGTCCCCTGAGTCGAAATGACCAAGTCCCGCGAAATGGTCTGTGTGTGTGTGTGTGTGTGTGTGTGTGTGTGTGTGTGTGTGTGTGTGTGTGTGTGTGTGTGTGTGTGTGTGTGTGTGTGTGTGTGTGTGTGTGTGTGTGTGAACAGACTAGCTCAAAAACTATAAACCGTGCGATCCTGAAATTGGGTATTTAGTGTAGGTATATGCCCGCGATGTGACAGCATAAATTTCATCAAAATTACTTAAAGGGAGGGGGTACTTTACTTAGTAACTTTTTAGGTTTTTTTCGATTTTCTCAAAAACGGCTCTAACGATTTTGATTAAACTGAGTATTTGATGTACTAATATGCCCGAGATATGACTGTAAAAATTTCATCAAAATTGATTAACCGGAGGGGGGACTTTACTTAATAAATTTTGTAACATTTTCACGTGTTTTTTTTATTTACTCTAAATCGGCTTTAACGATTTTGATCAAACTGGGTATTTGATGTATTCATATGCCCGAGATATGACTGTAAAAATTTCATCAAAATTGATTAACCGGAGGGGGGACTTTACTTAATAAATTTTGTAACATTTTCACGTGTTTTTTTTGATTTTCTCAAAAACGGCTCTAACGATTTTGATTAAACTTAGTATTTGATCTATTTATATGCCCGAGATATGTCTGTAAAAATTTCATCAAAATTGATCAACCGCAGGGGGCACTTTACTTAATAAATTTTGTATCATTTTTACGTGCTTTTTTTATTTACTCAAAAACGGCTTTCACGATTGTGACCAAACTGGGTATTTGATGTATGTATATGCCAAATATGTGATAGCCAACATTTCATCAAAATTGATCAACCGAAGGGGGGACTTTACTTAATAAATTTTGTATCATTTTCACGGGGTTTTTTATTTACTCAAAAACGGCTTTAACGATTAATAAAAATAAGATATGAATGTAGAAAAATGTGTGATTTTGGGAAATGATATCTAACAAAACACGTCAATTTCTTATCTAAGTAAGTTGGTAAGTGAAAGTTGTGTGTTGCGTACACGCACCAGATTTTTTTATTTATTTACTCAAAAACGGCTTTAACGATTTTGAAGAAACTGGGTATTTGATGTATGTATATACCAAATATGTAAAAGCCAACATTTCATCAAAATTGGTCCAACTGAGGGGGCATCCTATTTCATGACTTTTTTTTCCAATTTTTACCTTTTTTTCGATTATCTCAAAAACGGCTTTAACTAGTTTTATCAAATTCGTCATGTTTAATGAAAATTAGGTTTTCTTTAATATCAGGTAAGCTTTATCATTATTAAAATGTTCTGAGGGGGCTTTTTTTTGGGGGGGGGCCTTTTTTGTTTGTTTGTTTCTTTCTTATAAAGTACCTTTGTTTTTGTTTACATGGAGAAATTAACTGTCTCTCGTTACGCCTTAAAATAAGAAATGGCTAAATATGAGATATGATAAAAATAAAGAAAACATAAAGAGGAGAAAAAAAGAAAAATATTCAGTCAACTCATAAAACTCGTTGAGCCCACGCATGCGGAATGAAATGGCTAAATATGGTTGAAGAGTACGGAGTACGCTTTTAATGACAGACCATTGTTCATAATTAAAGCCGTTCTGTTCATTTGAGAAGTGGAAATTAACAAAACGCATTAATTTCTAATCGAAGTAAGTTGGTAAGTGAAAGTTGTGTGTTGCGAGCACGCACCAGATTTTTTACTTTCACTTACCTATATATGAAATATATAGTAAGTGGAAGTATTGCGATCGTGAAAATTTTCGACTTCCGGTTTTTAACGGAAATACACGTTTTGGGATCCCCTGAGTCAAAATAACCAAGTCCCGCGAAATGGTCTGTGTGTGTGTGTGTCTGTGTGTCTGTCTGTGTGTCTGTGTGTGTGTGTGAACAGACTAGCTCAAAAACTATAAACCGTGCGAACCTGAAATTGGGTATTTAGAGTATGTATAAGCCCGCGATGTGACAGCAAAAATTTCATCAAATTTGCTCAAAGGGAGGAGGTACTATATTTAATAACTTTTTAAGTTTTTTTTGATTTTCTCAAAAACGGCTCTAACGATTTTGATTAAACTGAGTATTTGATCTATTTATATGCCTGAAATATGATTGTAAAAATTTCATCAAAATTGATCAACCGGAGGAGGGACTTTACTTAATAAATTTTGTATCATTTTCACATGTTTTTTTTATTTACTCAAAAACGGTTTTAATGATTTTGATCAAACTTGGTATTTGATGTATTTATATGCCAAAGATGTGATAACCAACATTTCATCACAATTGATCAACTGGAGGGGGGACTTTACTTAATAAATTTTGTCTCATTTTCACGTGTTTTTTTTATTTACTCAAAAACGGTTTTAACGATTTTGATCAAACTTGGTATTTGATGTATTTATATGCCCGAGATATGACTGAAAAAATTTCATCAAAATTGATCTACGGGAGGGGGGACTTTACTTAATAAATTTTGTATCATTTTTACGTGTTTTATTTATTTACTCAAAAACGGTTTTTACGATTTTGATCAAACTTGGTATTTGATGTATTTATATGCCCGAGATATGACTGTAAAAATTTCATCAAAATTGATCTACGGGAGGGGGGACTTTACTTAATAAATTTTGTATCATTTTCACGGGGTTTTTTTATTTACTCAAAAACGGCTTTAACGATTAACAAAAATAAGATATGAATGTAGAAAAATGTGTGACTTTGGGAAATGATATTTAGCAAAACACGTTAATTACTAATCTAAGTAAGTTGGTAAGTGAAAGTTGTGTGTTGCGCGCACGCACCAGATTTTTTTAATTTCTTGTTCATTTGAATGAATAAATGGTGATTACAGATTGTATTTATACACAAATATTTATGTGTATATATATATATATATATATATATATATATATATATTATAAATATTATAAAATATATAAATACTATTCTATGAACCTTATAAATCAAATGGGTCTGAATAAAATTTTAACATTTTATATTCAGTTCTTCTATAAACAGAGAAAAAAAAGGTACTTATAATCTTCAACGATCTGCTATTTGCCAGTTAAATCGGAGGCTAATAATTTATATTCTGAACAAATATTATTCTACTTTTTAAATTTAAGTTCACTATCCAGAAAAATCATGTTTTGTGGGATATGACGTTCTTGAAAGGAATGAGCGGAAAGTGTAATTCTTAACACAGAAACTTTCTGATCGATTGTTTTAACAGTTCTTTAGGTACTGTTTAAACCAGCACATATTCGTAAAATATTCCTTCCGTGTCGGTTGAATACCTCCTATTTGAGTTCCTAAAACATTCGTAGACTTTATCTACTCAGCGAAGCGCCTATGTGATAATTAATAAACTTTTTTAATCAGGAAATGCGTCAGTTCTGTAAACGATCGATACGGTCCGGTCTCATTATGAGCTGAATGATCCTCTTTGTAAAAGCCAGCTGTAGCATTGTCCCACTACCATATTATAAGATTCTTTATTCAAGGTCTTACTATTAGCGGGATTTACAGATTAATTGAAAAAAAAAACCTGTTAATTAGTGACCGGAGTTTCAAATAAGAAAATATACACCTATTACATTGTCAAAAAATCAATCTGTCGTGAAAATATATCTCTTCTGTTCAAAGCACTTAAACGCTAACAATTGTAGTATTTCATTTAGTGAACTCATTTTTTGGAGTATTCCTTTCCCCTAGGAATACTCCAAAAAATGAGTTCACTGATTCCATCTTTTCTTTTCCCTTCTTAACCAGACCCGTCGTACCATTGTTTTTTAAACTTCAATCTTCCTAGAAAGAGTTGCCTCCTACGATTACATTGCCCATTCATTCTTCGACTTGGCGATGACCTGGACTGTGGGATGAAGTATAGGACAGACTGTTAGACACAGCTATTGTAGTTCTCGGTTCGCATTCTCCAGCGTAGTTTAACTCAGCAATCGGACAAAGGACAACTTTTTTACCATTATTCAGACCGCTTATAGCCTCACAGGTTTTTATAATAGATTAGAAAAAAGAAAACTGCTCGGATACGAGTAAGTCTTTTTCTTGTGACATTTCATCTCGTGATCAGTTTGCTGTTTGACGGATCTTTTAAACAACCCTTTGCCCTGAGTAGCAATTATAATCACAATGCCTGACCAGCACTGTAATTACTTAAACCTCACTTTCAGGAACTCGGGAAGTATCTTTCTAGATCATTGAGTAGGAGTTAATAATTCGAAATATCATCTCACCGTAATGAAGAAATTACTAGCGTTTCCTGCGCGGATATTCAGTGTACAATAGCCGAGTCCAAAAGTATGTTGATCCATAATCAGATAGACCAAAGTTTTTATAGTGTGCGATGTTTTAGTGTTTTTATCGATCTTTGTATTTTTTTTTCTTGTTTTATGTGATGAATATTTGATCTGCACATTATTTTTCCCCATTTTAGAATATTTGGCGTGAATGTATTTTAAATTCCTTACGTTTCCTAGAAAAGTTTTCTAAAACAAAAATATCAATTCTAAGTAAAATATCTTTTTTCAGGGTAAAAAAAAATTAGATAAAAAAAAGCAATATTGTCTATCATTAAGGTCTTCCATTTTAATTGGTTTATGCGTCCTTGTTTTCCCACCTTTTCTGAACTAAACTATCCATACTTATTTTTAATCACAGGTCTTTTCGGACTGGGACACATAGATTACACCTAATTTAAAAAACAAAAAAATGAATTAAATTTACAGTTTGAATAATTTCTGGCTGATTGATGAGTACTCAAGTCAGACAACTGAAACTAATAACTACTAAATAAGATTCATCCTTCCGTACTGCCATCTGTATGACTCAGACCTATAAATCACCTTTACAGCCGCCAATCGGTTAGTCCTATTGCTTCCACATCGTGCTCACATATTGCCTAGTTCGTTAGGCTCATAAACCAAGGACAAATTACGAAAGGAAACACAATTACTACCGTTTCGGTCTAAATATAATACGTCCGTTAGTTCTGTTGGGATGGTTATCGTTTCCTAAAGATACAGCACAGTATTGTCTTTTGTAAATCCTTCATTATTCTAGTCGTATTAGATTAATTTTCGTGACAAGAATAACATCCATCCGATAAACCTTTCATTTAGCTTACATGAAAATGTTTCTTAATATTGAGAATATATATAATCTTTAATTCAATATACGATATACTATACATCGCTTGCTAGTGTCATTAGTACTATTTTACTCTGTCTTATACCTCATGCCTGAAATGCCAAAATCAATTGTATTTATAAATTTTGCTAATAGCAATTACTTTGCCGACGGTTAAGAACAGTTTTAGAAGAAAAAAAAATCTGTTTCGTTCAAGAGGTACGTCCTTGTCAGGACCAAAATTTACACTCTTACTTTAAGTGCCCAATTATTAATTGCCCAAATAGTAATGATCAAACTTTACCAAAGTTAACGTATTTCTCAAAATTGTTTGTTTTGATCTGGTTTCGAAAGTATAATAACGTGTGATAAAATTCTTATTCTCAATATAGTTAATTTTAGCGACGAATTTTGAACCTTTTATTGGAATCATTATGATGAGGTTAATTGAGAACAAACTTATATTCTATTTTTAAACCAATCTTCGTATATATCACAGATTTCACAGACGAAGTGGCAAGCAATGCTTACTGAGCATTAACTCTTGGTTTAAACAAATTACTATCGTTATTTTTGAACATAATGATCCACATTATTTAATAATATTTATTTAAAATTTCTTCAATAATCTTTGTAACTTAAAATAATTTAATTTTAGAAATTAGGAACACTCGTGTGAGGAACATTTGAAATATCGTGTGATGGCAACAATAAAGTCCAAGTTTAAATTCTGGAATCACAGAAAATATTTTTAATTGATTAAAATATGGTGCTCTTTCGAATGGTAAACTATTATACATAATATTTCAAATAAAATATTTAATTTTCTTACCTCACTTTATTTAAACTCTATTAGAAATTATCATGTATGAAACAACAACTTGTTGAAAAATCACTATAAACCACTATTAATCGAATAGAGAGGTGAATCGACTACGCCTTTACAAATACTGTATGGTAGGAACTTTGATGTACAGTAAAACTTCCCACCTGCTGACACTGGTGGGGAATTAAATTTTGTCCGCTTATCAGAAGTGTCCGCTGGTTAGAAGCATGGGGTGGGGGAAACAATAAAATGCGTATGACTATTTTGAATAAAATAAATGTCTTTAGGCGAAAATTCATTGCAAATCTCCTTTACTTTCGATGTCCAATCAATAACCACTGAACAATCGACGGAAGCACCTTCTCTGCTTAAGATTTTGTATTTTATGCCATGCTTTGCTTTAAATTTGTCCAGCCAACCGCCGCTAGCTTTAAAATTGTTAAGTCCTAAACTTTTTGCAGCTTCCATTGCCTTTTCCTGTATTAATGGTCCAGAAACCGGGATATTGTCTGATCGCGCTCGGCATAGCCACTCATACGTAGCTTGATCAATCGCCAGCCCCCCTTCTGCTTTAAACGTCTTCTTTGAATGGTCGTTTCCATGTTCCGTCCATTTTTGAAGAATATTTTTTTTATTTCTTAAAATCTCGGCAACACACGTTTTTCAATTTTTTTCGCAAGATTACGAACTCTCAGTTTTTCAAGTTCACTCGCCTATTATATATATTATTTCTATTTTGTCTTTAATCGTGAGCACTTTTCTTTTCGAAAACACGTCGACAGTTTCAAACGAGAACCTAAACTGAATCAAAAATAATAATGCGAAGTGAACAAGGCTCACATATTCCTGGAACTTATATTCTGAAAACTGTTCACACTTTGAATGGGATTTACTAAACAACATAGCTGCCTTGCGTTCGCAGAAACGGCCCGAATTTTTGCCATACTGTCCGCGTGTTAGAAGTTTTTACGTAAAATTATTGGTAAAATCCCTGTCCGTGTCCGCTTATGAGAGCGTCCGTTTATTTGAAGTAATAAGCTCTTACGTAGCTACTCACTCATACGTAGCTTGATCAATCGCCGCTTATGAGAAATGTCCGCATGTTAGAAGTGTCCGTTCAGGGAAGTTTTACTGTAGTGTTTTTTATCTGGCCTTATGTGAAATACCTTGTATTTAATTAATGAACAATATTAAATCTGCGACATAAACAATTTCAACTTCAATCAGTATACATGGTATTCTTTTGTACGTGGAATGGTGTACATGAAAAGCTGATAATGAATTCTGTTCGTTCAACCTGGGGAAGGACAGCACGCCGTGGATCTCGAAGGACAGGCTGGCCTGGCTAGAAGCAGCAGGTTGGCTATCCCTACCATTCATTGACCCATTGCTCTTTGATCTATGGATCTCCAGGTTTCTTCTCGCAATTTCCCTTTTACTCCGCTAATATAACATCGCTAACTCTAAACATTTCATGGGCAAAAGTTGCCGATAAACCGCTCAGAGAAAGAGTGTCGAATTAGCAAAACTTCGCTATTTGGTTGTTTTTGAAAAAAGTAACAACATATCGATCATTGTACTCTCATTAAATCTTATTCTGTTAGCTCTAAAGAAGATCAAGGACATGGTTCGATACGAAATTAATGAATAGTTGATATTTCTTTGACCAACCTCCTACCTTCTTCTTCTTAAATAATTATTATTTGTATTTACCTAAATAATTATTAATTATATTTTATTATATATTAGTACAAGCACACCGTCAACCAACTATACTTAACATAAAATAAAATTTGATAAGTAATCGTTTGATAATGTAGGAAATATTTAAAATTTTAATATTATAATTCAAGTTTACTTGAGCATCTTTCTCAGATCTCCTGGAGACGAAAAGATATTAATAAAAACAGCTAATGATTCAGATAGTTTCCATAATTACATAATATAAGATTTGTTGATGTAAAGGACTTTATAATAAATAATGATAACAAAAATTAGCGTGGATGAAAATTACTGATCATGAATATGAAATTAACAACATATCATTAAATTTATTTTTATATTTTTAATCCTATTGTCACCTATCTAATTATATTTACACCAAATTCTTCTTATTTTATTATTATGATTTTTCTTCCTTCTTATCTATGTTGTGGCTTTAATGGTTAAACATGACCTTATTTAGTTCAAAACAGTGTTTAATAATTGAAATTTTCGGTTTATAAAAATAAATTAATCAACTATTCATGTTATAGATTATTATTCTTGCGAAAAAAAAGTTATAAATTTCGTTCAAAGATTTAATCTTTTAGTGTAGTCCTCCAAAGGCCTTATTTTTTTTTTTTTTTTTCTTGAATGGATTCAAACTTTTACGATATTTTTAATTTCGTAGGTTAGGGAATATTATAATAAAAATAAATTTTCACATTTAACAAAATAATTGTATGTGTCATTGAGGTTACGTATATTGTGTGATTTGTATTTTATATTATTGTTGTATTCTATTGTTTATTATATTTATTGACTTCAGAAACCTGAATGCAAATATTTCAGTATATTAAACAATGGATATTAAACATTTACAAGGGATTGAATACAAGGCGATAATTTCGTATTCCTGACATGTGAGACATGTGATTGGCATATGATATTCTTAGTGGGGATGAAATTCATTATTAGGTTGAAAAAAAAAAGTTTATGTATTTGGTAGCTTGATTTTTTTTTTTTTTTTGTAACCTGGATAAAACAGGAAAAGGTTTTTTTCTTCTGTTTTTATGTTATCGAATTGATAATCGCCAAATTCCAATGTATTCTGTCATGAATCTGATTTTTTTTTTTATGTTGGATACTATCTCACATAGGAAGTGTAAAAGATATATTTGACCGTCTTATCGACTGCAGCTCCCAAAAATATTTTTTAAAAATGTTATGTCACTGGTGTTAGGGTATAAGTTTTAATTATTGGCTTATTATTTAATAGAATTAAACCAACCATTTTTCTTATGACTTAAAAATCTTTATATGATACGATATATGGCAATCTTATTATCTTTAATTTCATTTTTTTGGTTTTTAATTTCATTTTATTTAAACGTTAAAGAGAAGCTTAAATTAAAAGCTGTTTTAATTTAAGCTTCTCTTATATCTCTGTGTCACAGGAAACGAATTGAGGAAGTATTAATTCATCGCTGCCCGCATCGCTAGTTACTCGTTTTATATAATTTGTATGTGTTTCATTCCATTATTTTGTTCTGCTTTGTTTATTATGTTTATTGGGTTGGGATATGACTGGAATTCTATATTGTACATAGGGATATTTTAAAGGGTTTCTCGAAAGAAAGGAGTGCCATGCTGTTTTGTTTTTATAAGTAATTATGTAAGTATTTCCTTGTGATGGGAGTTTTTCTTTTTGATTTTTGATAAAAAAAATCTTGTGATTTTTAAGTTTTGATGGCTACACAATATCTGGAATACATATATTATTTGGTCATTGGAATCTAAGCAATCCCTTCATAGAAATTTTGAATAGGTAGTTCAATGGAACATGTTGCGGTTGATTTTTGTATATAATTGATCAAAGGATCCTGATTGTATTATTACCAAATAATAATCTTTTTTCTGGAGAAGGGTGGGGGAAGGAGATCGATCGAAAAAAAGGATATTTTTTTTGTAGAGAAAATCATAGTTCAGACGAATTAGCGAATTCATTATGTTTTTTCCTCAATGATTTATAATCAGGCTATTCATAGGCTTAACCGGACTAAAAAGTTCCACACCTGTCCAGGATTCCTCTTAGGAATGAGGGCTACTGGATTTCTCTGCGTAGGTTCAGGAATGCTGTTAATATTTTAGGCTGCGGAGAGCTTGTCAAATTCAAACCGCCCACTATAATGATATTTCCTCAGCCAGCACTTGGGGTCAGTAAACTGTCGCTGAAGAGAAGGTCGTTTGAGTTGGATGCCTACAGTTAACTTATGTGAGTCAGCTAGGTAGTCAGTCAGTCATTGAGTCATCGGAGGATAGGTCAGGTGTCGCCCCTGACACGCCTTTTCTCGGTTTTTTTAAATCCCGAGTTTAATATACTATTTTTAATATATAATCAATAAAAAAACAAAAAGAAAACAGCTAGAGGTATAGTTGAAACTGTTGTTAATTTATAATTTAATTTAATTGAGCATAGTAAAAAGTATAGAGAATATTGGTTGGGTTGGGCAACGTATTGGATGGGTGCAAGAAATCATAGTGGTACGTTGATATATTTTATTATACGCCAAAGCTTACCCAGTTTTAAGCCTTCACTCGGGCAGAGCATAAACACACAATTATAGCATCCAAAAATAGATTGGATAACTCCTGAAGAAGAAAATAAACAGATAGAAATATCATGAAAATGGCAACGATATGCCTATTATAACCGTGCAAGTAACAAATAAATATTTAAATAAATACTAAGATATGATATAAATTACATCCTGTAATATCAATTTAAATATATAACTATGATATATTTAAAGCCATATAAAAATTTTACGACCTCTGATTGAAACGCAGAGTATCAACTTCGCAAAGCCTCTCCACCATATTTACGATTTATTTTTATTTTTATTATACTAATGCTTTTCATTTCTTTATAATTGTATTAATGGTTAAATAATTTCCCTTAAAGTTTGGCCAATAGCATGAACACTATAGGGCAGGATTCAAAAAAAGAGATAGTTCACTGTATAGGTAACTGGGACTTTTGTAATACTAGGCTATTATATTCGCAATAGCTAAATAAAGCGTTTAGCTCTTTAAAACGAGCACAATACAGTTGTATTAGATAAATCTGTGACGGGTACAGATTGTGGTACTTAACAACAAGTAACAAACCTTACGTTGCGTTGGTAGTGAATCATTCATTAGCCATGTAATGTAGGCTCTAAACGGGAAGACTATGTTAGTTCCCCTCCTTGGCATTCTTTAGGAATTACCTAACTAAGAATCTAATGTATTGTTTGTTTGTAAGATTTTTATTTTAAATTTCCTCAAAGTTTGCTTAATCCCTTTGTTGTTTCTCATCAGAAGTGCAATCAAGGTCTCGAATGTCTTGCATGAATGGCCTTCCTTCCTTCTCTGTTTCCTTCTTTTTATTAATGTTATTGATGGATGCGTATGGATTTAAAGGCTGCATTCCTTTCCGAAAAAAGTGAAAATCCCAAATGATTAACCATGCTACGGAATATACTATTAACAAATAAGCTATTCTACCTTAGCGTCAAGGCAACTTGATTTACTTTTGCTCTATATCGAATAATACACAATCATTTTCGATGACCATGAAGGCTTGGTATCTTCCCCTTTCCTGAATAAAAATTTTAATGTAGTAAACTGAGCATGATCTTTGTTTTCTCGTCGACGCGATAGGGCATGAAATGGCTGACAGTGTATCTTATGGTTGTCAAGGCTGAATGTATTGCAATAGTTTCATTTATTCGTATATAGCGTAAAAGATATGCTTTAATTTTAAAAAGTATTGGTGTATATTAAAATAATATGATAGGCTAGTTAAAAAAAAATTAAATATTGAAACCAATAAGTCCATAATCGTCATTCATTGCATAATAACCAATAATTATTTTAATTGGGTAGTCTTGATATTTTAATCCGAAAATGGAGAAAAGTAAAATATAGCATTCTCCCCACTATTAAAATAAAGTTTAGATATAATACTATACATTTTATTCTTGGAATAAGAATATATTATTGATAAAATAATGTAAATTGATCACTCACCTTTTTGATGATAATGATTTCTGCTTACTCTCTTCAAGGATTCATTAACGCTCTTAAATCGGTATGCAAAACTGTTGGATTATGAATGAATTACTGAAAGAATAATCGGTGCTAACCTTTTGAGTAATCGACCTAGAGGTCGAACGTAACATAGAATGAGGATTTTGTCTGGTATGTGACCTCGATTTATGTTTTGATGGAGTCAGTGGAGGGGACTGAAAAAAATGCGAAATTGATGGTTTAAACTTGTTCTTTTTATTATTAAATTACTGAAAAGTAATATCCTTTGGTAAATTCGAAAGATATCGGGTTGACAGAATCTTTGGATCATCCTATAGAGTTAAAAAAGTTTTTTAAACCTCGTTAATGGTTTCCATTTTCTGTTTGTATTCTGGTAAATTTACCTTAGTAAGGGCGGTCGCAGCGGGCATATAGGATCTCCCCAGAAATTTTGAGAAAATAAAAGATTAGTTTACGTATCTAAGTCTTACAAATTTTCTAGTAGAGTAGTGTTTGTGCATAACAATTTAATTAAGTTCTTATCATTTTGTAAAAAAAAAAAAATAAATGTTCCGTTTTTTTTTTTTTTTTTTTTTTTTCGCTTTGTTTATGTTTTCTTTTCCTGAAGACCTATCCCCTGAAAAATTTTTCTGGGACTGCCACTGAATTTTTATCATGTTATATCTATATTTTGTTATTGTTTGTTTTAAGATGTTATTGAGCTAGTCACACGATATGTCCGAAGATATATTTTAATATCTTTATTTTTGGTTTTTAAAGTGTGCCATACAAATACATAAATTATCATTTGAGTTTGAAACACGGTCAGGTCCATTTCTGGTTTCCAAGACATATCGCACCTTCCGTGGAATACTGTAACATCTCGAAAATCCAAACTTCTGGGAGATGGCTTTTAAAGTTTTTACTTTTTTCAGTTTGCCTTTTTTAATTATTGTTTTTTTCCTGATCGTTGATTTTATTGGCAGAATTTGTTACTTAACTATTTTTCTTTTGATTTATTTTTCACTTTACCTGATTTACGACCACTCATTTGCTGAAAAAAATTCCGTTAATTCCGCCATTTCCGTAAGTTCCGCCTCTCCTCGGCCAACTAAACAACCAACTAAACTTATTACAGTTTATACCTCATAAAGTTAACGTCAGTTTGAATGATTTTGTGTAAAAAACTAAATTTTTCGAAGATGTTACAGTATTCCACGACAGGTACAGGTAAGCGATATGATATAACGTTATTATAGGTTAGGTTTTCTTGTGAATTAATACCATTGCTTAACAATATATATGCATCCCTTATGTACCTTTTACTTATTTCTAGAAGATTACCAAATGTGCATTAGGCCCATTTTTCTAAAATAGTCGCATACTTAAGATTTAAAAAAAAAAAATTATATAAGGTAAAACCACTTGATATAAAAGATGACCATCTATTTTGTGATAGATATAAGACATATTCGTCTTACACAAGGCGATATGACAAAGACATATAACTGGACGCATTCAAGGGTTTGTTTCTTTCGTTAATGTCTCTTTATATTACTATTGCTGTGCGGAAATTCAAAGATTTTATAAAACTATTCTTTTCCTGCTACGTACAACTTGTAGCAATTTGGAATATTCTAGATTTATCCTTTAACTATGCTGTCGCAGTTTGGTTTGATCCTATTTTTGATCCCGCTATTAAGAGAGATTCCCAATTCATAAACCTTTAATTTTGGTATTGCAACTACGTCAAAAAGAATAGTTAAGTTCGTGGCTATATTGAGTTTTTCACTAGGAGTTTATTACTTGCATAACTCCGTAATGACATTTAATGACTACCAATCCACCGCAACTGGACGTCATCGTCTGTGACCACTTTCCCTTGACTCCTAACGGTGTACAAATGCAATATTTAGCGACATACCTTGTTAGAAAGCTGGCGGGCCTCTCCTCATCGGCTCTCACGAAAATCGTCCCCATTGGTCGGTTGATACCATGGATTCCGAAGGACCAGGAACCCTTCTTTTAGGATTGCCATCTAGAAATGACGGCACCGTCCTACTTTTAGTAATGTCCTGGATCATTTCGAGCTTCCTCTGATTCATCGGAAATGTTAGTAACATTAGTAATATCTGTTCAGTTTCCTTAAAAAAACAAAAAAAAAAGAAACACTTAATTATTAGAAGTGGAATAGGTTTATGAAGGAAACATACCGATTTTTTGAACCCATAATTACGTTAAGGTGTAATTATAATTACTAAATAATCCGAGAGTATACATATCGTATACAATCCAAAACATAGATTGCCCATAGTATAGATATAGGTAATTATATTTACATTTTAAATATCTGTTTGATTCGTTCGTAAAAATAATTGATATTTTGAGAATATTAAAATGCTTAATTTCAAAAACAGCTCCTGTCTTTTAATATATACTGTAATTTGTAATTTATGATTAGCCTTGTAAAATAAAAAGCATGTCTCTTATAAAAAATCGAACTACTTATTATTAATTTTAATTTGAAAATCAATAAATTGAGTATGATTTTAATATTTCCCTACAAAGCTCATTCTTTCTCCAAGTCGCTTAATAAGACAATAGCTCTTCCATGAGAAGTTAGCTTTGTTGGCTCAACGGTAAATTTCAAAGCAAATGGATTCCACTATGTCTATGCTAGTATATTTTTAGACGACAACGTTTTATTTTTGTTTAAATATATAGAGGCTTAAGTTGTATTTTCATCTCGGGTAATATAATAAATTATTAGCGATTTCGTCTGGTAATGAAACACCTGATGAATGAACTTTAAGTAGATAGTTTCTGTAATGATTTCATTAAAAACCGTGTATAATTTTAATACATTTTATTAAAACTCTATCATGATTCTAGCAAATAAAATTATTAATTTGCCATTTTCTGTTCATCTTACCTTAGGAAAAACCTAATATCTGAGATATGCTTCCTGATGTCCTTGTCTAAGTCCGTCATCGTTGTGGTCTGGAACTTTCCTAATCGTTCTTTCTTTCCTCGTCTCTCTTCCTTTTTAACAAATCTCGCATTCAAATAATTATTAAAGTATTGTAAAATTTTAAGGATATAATGAAACCAAATTCTATTAAATTTTTTTTTTAATCTGCAAGATTAATTATCCCATGTTAATCTTATGGTTTTCATTAATAGCTTTTGTAATGTTAACCTTCCGGATAGTCTTATCCTATTTTCAGAAAAACGTGATATTATCAATTTAATCAATTATTCATCAGAAAGAAATTGCTTCATCAGCTTCTATTATCATTTGATATTATTATATTAAAATAAGTCAAGAACATTTCGACCATTTCTTAGAATAGGTAACTTATTAAAACCGAAGATATTTACAAAAAAATCTACTAAGGGACGGTTTCTCATTTGCAAACCATGTTCTTATAAACATTATCGTTGACAGTTAACATACATAAAAAAAGTATTTATTACCTATAAGAACGTGAACGAATATGCAATAATTTTATTAGATCCTTTCAACACTCTAGATCGTATGTAAGGGTTATGAGACTGCATATATCATTATCAAATTGTCATTTCTATCCCTATATATTTAACTTTTTGTTTGACCGAATGTTATTTATATTGCATACTGTGCACTTTTTTTTAGAAAAAAAAATATTTTATTTAAGTAGGTATGAATTTTTATAATTTCATGTATTTGTTGTTCCGACTAGTAAGATTGAAAAAACCGGTAACATTCCGATAAGAGAAACCCATATTTAGTTTATTTTGATGCCATGTGCTCAATTTCTGAAAAAAAAAAATCTGTTTTCCATTGAGTTAAAAGAACTGTAGAGTTATTAAGATGCTCAACACGAAACATTGCTCAACTTATGTTAAATAGAAAAAATTAATTATGATGGAGTGATTGAAATGAAGATCTTACTAATTATTTTATTATTTAAAAAAAGGACAAAAAAATAGTATTTAACAAAAAATGCACTTTTCTGCTCAAAAATTTAACTTTATTTGGGACTACTTTCACTCGTAACTCTTCAAATGTTCATACTAATTCCTATTTAGTATTATATTACCTTGGTATTTTTTAACAATTTAATTTTTATTTTTCAGGTAACAAACCCAATCCATTTATATTCCAGAATTAAGGTTAGTTTTTTTTATAGTTTTTCAAGTATGTTTTTTACTTTTACTTACTTTTATTTTTATAACAGAATATTATTAGCAATTTTATTCTTCATACAACTTATTCGACTTTTGACGAAGCTTAGAGAATTTTTTGAATGAATAAATGAATAATATTTATTTACACATTAATACAAAATACAATTAAAAATTGAAAAATATTAATGACAATGGCAATAGCCGTCTGTCAGTTAGCTGCCTTTGTTCTACAGAGTAATATTTTACAGACATAAGATGTAATATTTTACAATTTAGGGGATTCATATTTTACAGAAATCAGGGAGTAAAGGGAAAAAAATACATACATTAAATAAAATAAAAAAAGAAAATAAATAACAAGAAAATGTAAACTGTTTACATATCAGACAACCAGTTGTACCTTGATTTCCAAGCATGGCGAGCATAGCGTAATAAAGGGCGGGGGTCTTGTTGACCAGTTAGGTACAAAATAATTTCTTCCCTTGAGAGGGAAGGCTTCCCAAAATAAATAAGCCTCAATTCGGATAATATGCTACATCCCCCTAGAAAGTGATAAGTGTCTTCTCGGCAGTTGGAATTACAGAGTGAGCAAGTTTCAGAATCTCGATTTTTTTCTAACCATGGCCTGAAGTTAGAGAATTTTATAGCTCAACCCTGAATCATCAAATAAGATTATTAAACTTAAGTTGCTAATGTATATTTAGATATCTTGCTTTGTGTGACGCACGCGATATTGCCGCTAATATCTTAGATTGAAACGACGCAATTACCTATCTTGACATACTTCAACAGTGTAATCCATCCGGTTAAATGACGATTACTTCAAAGCCACTACTAACATTTTTTTTGTATATTTTTGTAATATGTATATATATATATATATATATATATATATATATATATATATATATATATATACTTTCAATAACAAGATGGGTTGTGAGACTTAAAGTCTTTTTCGACATGGCTCACTTAAGCATTCCGCAGACGTGGCGTACGTTTTATTGTGTCCCTCTAGTCGGGCCCACATCCTGCCATCGCCATACATCTTAGCTGAGAACATGTCCGAGCCTACAGGTGTAAGATACTATCGGGATAACCTAAGCGGATAAATGCTAGTCATATCGATATTTATAATCATTGTAATAGTAGCAATTATGATAGAGTTCGCGTATTCCGTCAGTGGAGCAATGGCGTCCGGAGGATATTAGGAGGCAGACTGATAAAATTTCCTTCTAGTTCGGGAGCAGGCTGGTATAGGTCTTATGATCGGGTTGGGGTGATCGAGGTATTCTGACAATGTAAGGCTCAATTAATTTTTCAAATAACATTTATTGGTATTTAGAATTGAATTGAAAATTAAAATATGTTTTTATTTAATACTTAATAAATTTAGTAAATGAATAAGAATTTATTGCTTTTGTTTCTCATATTTTCTGTGGGGGTGGTGGGGGACGCCCAAGCGATGGAGTTATTGTTTGAGATAATTAATTTTACATCTTTCAACTTCTATGGAAATTATTACCAAAGTAAATTTAATTGAAAGTTCATCGGGCAAATTAAAGTGGACCTAGTGAAATACTTATTAAAAATTTGGAATACGCGTTTCTGTGCTATAGTATAGATCTACATTTCATCAAGTACTTTTTTAAAATGTAGCAAAGAGAAATTTTAAAGCTTCTTGGCATAATGAATTTTTAACTCAATTTGAAGCTTTGAAGTCTTTGCTAATGATTCCACTTAAGACAACAGTTCATAAAAGCCTTTTCGTAAGCAAGAAATCTCAGAAAAAGGTAGCCATATTGAAAAGTTTTACTGTCAGTTTGATTTTATTATTTTGGGATTAGAAGGTTTGAAAACTCAGCGCATGTTGATTGTAATGCATAATTTTAAGTTTCTAATGGTTACTTCTTCATTCGAAGGAAGAATGGTCGGAATTCCTTCACCAGATGTGGAATGGACCTTCTGTTTTGTGAAAGAGTAAACAGCCTGGGATAATGAAGGCATGACACGGGTACTCCGGTACACAATGGTACCCTACGGTACAATGGTACTTATTAGGGTTCAGGGTTACTTGGCTTGTTCAGCGTCTTCTATGGTGGTGCGGTTGTTATTTGGGTCTTTGATGGAGTGGTCTCATGTCGAGTATAGCTGTATAGAAAATAGTGAAGTCCAATTTATTTACATATAATTTAATACATATATATTAGAATTGGGAACCTGATTGGTAAGTAATATAATTGTTTAGTTATTTAAATAAGAAGTAATAAAAAAATTGAGTTATACGAAAACAAAAAAATTTCCAATTTTTATCATACAATAATAATTTAGTTCGTTTTGTGCCACCAACGCTCTTAATTTTTGAAAACATTCCCTTCGTGTTATTTAAGGAAAGTGAAGTCTATATTGATTTAAAATATTCATCATATCAATTTTATAGAAATTTTTATCAATTGTATTGAACCTTTGACCTAAGTTTATGTAACTCCTGACTTTTTTTTATGTTTTCTTCAAAAACACCTTTACTTGTCGACTGTAGGTTTATTTTTATGTATGTCTTACCATAAATTATAATATAGATTGCAAAATCGCCGATAAAGTTTGTCGATACCTTATAACTCGTAATACATTATAATTTCTATTGATGGTTATAATTTCACGTAGTTTGAAAAATCTTAGATGCTGAAATTTGTAGCCTAATTATTCTTTCAGCCTCGACCAAAACAATAATACGCACTGCCGAACTCTATGAATAGCGGTGATGTCAGAGATTATGACAGCTGACCAGCTTACCTTGGATGAAGTTCCCTCTGGCATAAGGGACCGGTTCGTAACCGGTTACTTGTAACGAGTTGATTTTGTTCTGAGGCTTATTGTCTGTTAAGCATTAATTATTATTTTAATAAGAATTAAGTTTTTGTTTGTATGTGTTTTTAACAAATTTAATGTTCATTAATTCACCATTTCACTATTTTTCAGGCTTTTATTTAGAAATTTTAATTTCAACAGAGAAACCACGGTCATGGTTTTAGTTGTTACTTAAACTGCTCCTAAATAAAGTTGATGTATTTTATCGACCTTTTTAAACCATAAACTTGCCCCAAAATAAAAAGATATTTTTTTCCCACTCGCTATCCTAAACTGTCATTTAGATTTCTTTGTTTTATTTTTTTTAATTCGAGATTGAACAAAAAGAAAATCCTTTTTTCCACTATAAAACCATTAATATTTAAAAAAATAAAATAATTAAGTTGACGTTAAGATGTAAATACCTCTTTTCATATTCATTTTATACTGCTTTGACACATGCTGAAATTTGAGTGTTCACAAAGTGTGTGATTTTAGGTGTTGAGCTGTTAATAAAATCCTATTAATTAGATCCTGTTTACTATGAGGCAACATATGGTAGATTTGGATGCTGTATGGCGCAGTTTCTATGGAAATTTGACATGTCTCAGTTCGGGTCATGGTTATTTCATCTCTCAAGGACGCTGGTGAAGGGATTGAACTGTAAGATTATTTAGCATGGTATACAGGTAGTTGGGATTTGACATACTAAGATAGTTATAACAACGTGGTTAGTCCAAATTACCTGCAAACAAAAATCCATATTTGGGAATGCACTTCGAAATGCTCCCGATTTCTTCCAGTGATGTATCTGCTGTCAGATGCTCCTAGAATATAAATCTCTAATATATAATAAATAAATAGTTTTGTTCCAGTTTAATGGACTACCGTCTCACAATGCCTTTTAACATTTTTCATTTCTTCTGGTTCCTAATTTATATGTATTTTCTTGTTATGTATATATACATATAAATATAAATCAGGAACCAGATATATATATATATATATATATATATATATATATATATATATATATATCTGGTTCCTGATTTATATTACGTAGATTTATGTACACATAAAAATATAACTTATGTATAAATTTTATCTTATATTATTATATATATATGATATATTATATATTTATATATGTAAAAGGTTTGTTGCTTACAGATGCGTTATTTAGAATTAATGCTGAACCCTTTTACTAGAATTGATGTATTTCTCAAATTATATCATTTACATTTTGTATTTCGTAACGACTTAATTAGACAGGTGCCTTTTAATACTAACATCTATTTCAAAATAGTTCAGCTATTAACTATCCTTTTTATCTTTTAATGACACAGTTCTTTGTAAAAGTGCTTCGTTAGAAACACTTATGGTTTTGAAACGTTTTAGCTCCCTCTTTTCCATTTCTTACTTAGTTTTGTTATTAAGTGCCATATGTTTAGTTATCCATTGATGCATTGTGTTATCGTTTAATTCAGAAATAAATATATTCTTTGTTTTCGGTTCTTTAAATTATCTTAAAGATTAAAATATATTTTAATATTTATTTAATGTTTTCCATCCATTAATTTTATAGAACTAATAAAATTCAGATGACATTTTTATTGCTAATCAGTTGCATACAATATGAAATAAAATATTTAACCGACATATTCCAAGGATGTAATTATGAAAATATGAATATCAGATATAAAAATATTCATGCTATTATGTGTTTGAATATGTAAACGGTTACTAATAATATATTAATATAAGTAAGTAGACCATGGGAAGTAGTGAAGTCACATATTCTACTTTACACAAGTCGTTTTCACTTTAATTTCCGTTTGTTACTGTTTTATCTGACATTGGAAGTGTAATTTATTAACACTTGGATGATATATGAAAGTTTATTCCAGCTTCTTGCCTTTACGGTGCCTTGAATTGAGAGATTATCTGGGATTCAATGTAAGTCTTACCCGTTGTGACCTGGCTGTCTGATTTGTTAGTAAAGGGTAGGAACCTATTAATAGTCGTTGAAACAAAGGTAGATTGTACAAGGTGGTTTAGTGAAGAAGTTGTTTAGAATATTTTACTTCTCATTCTTATTAACAGGCATAAGAACTTATTCGTTTTGTTTTTATATTGTGAATTCACGTATGTAGGAACCTATTAATAGTCGTTGAAACAAAGGTAGATTGTACAAGGTGGTTTAGTGAAGAAGTTATTTAGAATATTTTACTTCTCATTCTTATTAACAGGCATAAGAACTTATTCGTTTTGTTTTTATATTGTGAATTCACGTATGTTTGTCTAATTTATTTGTGACTGATATTGATAATTTAAATAGTTCGTACAGTGTTTTTTTTTCAAACCAGAGACTTTGTGCACTATGAATGCTTAAATGGAGTGAAATTTTCAATATCTCTGCCAAATTAGGCGTAGAAAAAGATGAAAAAAAAAACCATATTAAGAGAATAGAATCTTAGAGAACGATGATAACGTGGCGGCGGAGTTGTCACACACAATTGAGCAATTTCTGACAATTTTCCTGCCTCGTTAGGTTAATTGGTCGTAGTAAAAATTACTCTTGCATTCCTCTCATTTGATCCACTCAATGAGGGTAAATATGGGACATTAACATCTGACCTAGTTTCGCAATTTTTTTTTAATGGCTACTTAGGGCCTTGTTTTAGAAAGTCATGAATGAACGGTTCATGCATTTATAAGATGCATTTAAAAAAATGTCTTGAGAACGTAATGAAATGAAATAGAAGTATAAAAATGAAGAAAAAATATACAATTTTTCTCTTTAAACTGGCTTTCTTCGGTGAAACAGTGCCCATTGAAATGTATATAGCATAACATTATTTGGAAAAAGAAGGGGTCAATTTTATTGAACTAACTACCTTAACTTTTAGATGAACTATCTCTCTTATCTCAAGTTATTTATTTTAACCGTACCAAGGTGTCCACTGTTAGGAGATTATGTCCCGTTCTGGTCGTTGTACCAAAAGGCCACTTCAAGACTTCCCCTGCCGCCCTCAAAAAATCCTCAAAGAAAAAAGAAAGCAGACGGCAGAACCTTGAAAATCCAGGAATAATTCCAAAAAGTGCAAACATATGTGAAGTTGTTGGGGGAAGTTAAGCCAGTTCTCGGGTCGATAGCCGTGGCACGTGGTCCCCCATACCACTTCTGCTAACATCCGGCGGTCCGACTTAATAGCCCATAGGGGTAATATCTTTTAATTACTCTTTGACAGCCCCTACCATTAATTATTTAATTATTATTGATATTCGTAATGGCGTTCTGCATTAATTTTGAAATTAAAAAAGAATCTTATTTCATTTTATTAGTTTTTAAACAGAGCACATATCATATAGTATGACACTATTTCAATTTCTATTTTAAGAGGACGGCTGCTTTCAACGTCCTTTTAATCGTACTCAAAATCAATATCCCGAAATTACACGTGTGTATTATAAAGTAGACGAAGACGACCAATCTGAAACCGTAATGAAAGTTTGATTTGCAATTCATTGTAGATTATTAATCCCAAAACGAACCGACTTAGGGGAAATAGTTTTCAGCTGTTTATCTAACATGCACTCCTTCCTTTGAAATAAACATTTTTTTTTCGTTTTGTGATGTGTTTGATTGAGTTTGGTGTCAGGGAATTGCTGTATAGACTCCATAAATTCCTACCGACTTTCTCAATATTCGCTCCTACCTCTCAGAGATATTATTTAAAGAATCTATGGTAGTGCCTATTCACCCATATTTTCTCACTATGCTGTGAGGTATGTAACTAGGTGTTCCTCTAGGTATCATCCTCCGTCCCATACTCTATACAGTTTATAATGCTGTTAACCACTCCTAATGCTGTTATCAACAATTACGCTGATGACTCATGTGTGCTAACAGTCAATAAAGACCCAGTCATTGCATCCCGAACTCTCCATTCTCACACCACAATCCTCGAAGAAGAGTGTCGAAACTGGAGAATCAAAATCAATCAAGACAAATCCCATCAGATCACCTTTACTCTTCGTCGTAAAACAAAGACTTACTGTCCTACAGTATACTTTAATAACACACCACTAGAGTGTAATTTATATTTAATAATATATATAATGATATAATTTATATCTATTATCTATATTTGTATAATTTAAATCTATATCTATATAGATTATCTATATTTGTGGATTATCTATATTTATTATCCGTCACAATAAAAAAATACCTTTTTTTTCCTCTATGAATATCTTTCTGTGCATTTTAGGCAAAAATTCATCGTTTTTGATACGTTCGATCAGTAGTTAATAAAAATATAATTTTCGATTAGTTTCGCCATTACAAGGGATTCCAATTAAATTGTGAACGAAGCGGATACCAAAATTCCTCAATAGCTATTGTAGTAATATGCTAATACTAATAAGTATCCATTCTTAGTAAATTCACAACTATTCGACAAACATTTATATTAAATTGCTACATTGTATCATGTTTTGTGCTGTTAACGAATGATCATAGTTTTTGTTTTGTTTTTATCTCGAATTAAGAAATTTCTACAATTTAAAAAAAATAAAACATTGAATGATGTAATATCTTAAAACAATATTACGCTTCCAAACGATTTAAAAATATCTGTCTCTGATAGCTGCAATTATCGTTTCAGTTATTGTGCCCCGTTCTTGCTGTACCCAAAGGAAGATTTACCGGTACTGTTCATCCGGAGAACGAGGGTCATTTTCTCGTGTTTTTATGTGAGGCGATTACGCCCACACCCACTCCCACGTGACTAAGGAAGGGCATTTTCACAGGGAATTTAGATTTAAATTGCCCTTTCCGGTTTTTAGCAGTTAAGAATTTGGACATAACTCTGAAATAAGGCGAATTGGCCAAATAGAGTTGTAGGTAATTCGCTTAAAAGGGCCTACATATTTATTAATGAACGATTACTTATTACTAAATGAAATGGTTATTTATTTCAAATTAAAACAAAAAATGTTGTTAAGGTAAAAAAAAAAAATCCCCATTCTTTAAAATGACGATCCTTAATTGATTCCTATTTCATCCTCCTATTCCCATTATTGATTCTTATTTTATAATTAATAAGAGTTAATTTTCTATTATTATATCGAGTATAATCAAAATAGGTTCAGCCGTTTTTGAGAAATTCGTAAATATCTATAAAAGTAATAGAATAAATTTTAGTTTTCCATAATGTTTAGTTTTGAGCCGGTTTAATATTTATCTATTTTAACATTAATTATAGGAATAATGCAATCACATAGGCGCTAAACCATAAACGTAACACTTTAGAACGCAGACCTTCCGGGTGCAAGAAAACAATCACATAAAGAAATTTTTAAAAAAGAAGAGCTGTCTAAGGAAAGTCAATAGGTGAGTGTGAGATCGGGGGATCATAACCAAATTTTGTGAAAAATCCGCCCTACTCAGATTTATATAATCCTCTGGTTTCGAATATAGTTTGAGTAAACAAAGAACGATTCTCACTCAATTACTTAAATAATGGATTTTTTTCTTTAGTACACTTAGTTGGAACATTCATTCTTATTTAATCAATATAGGTTTTTATAACCGATAGATGAAATGAGTTCTCGAAAACACATCGTTTCTTTCCCGGATTTCCTCTTTATGTGCATACAGGTTGTTAAAAGTAGCTCTGTATATTTCCCTATGTAAATGTGAGGGGAATGTAAGGTTAGACGTCTTAATATGAAGGCCATTCTTCCATTGTTTAGCAATAACTAGGGGGCTAGGATGGGTCTTCCGGTTTCAAAAATTCATTATAATCTTCATTGAATTAATTTTATGTACCATAAAAATATCAGCCTATAAGCCTATCAGCCAGTAATTTCGAATTATTTGAATTTCGTGTGTCATACAATCGAAGAAGATATCAAGAATACCAGAGCTGAGAAACTTACAATTAGTTTATTATTAATATTATAATTATTTTTTAAATCAAAATGACATTGATTTTTATGATGATTTTAACTATACACAAATATTGATTATTTTGTGATTTTCGCGTGAAAGACAACTTTAATTATTCTGAAATAATTTTATTTGAAGAATAAAACCTAGGTCTGAGCATTACAGTTTCCGATAGTTGAAGAGAAAAGGTTGACATGGCTGGGATAGGGCTGACGGTTAGTTCAATGGCTAAGTGCTCTGCAACGGTTTTCCATAGACTCGGGTTCGATTGCCGGCTGTGGTCAATCGTTTCTCTTCAATAAAAAATATTATTCATTAATTAATTATACATATTTATGTAAATATTAATTATTCTGAGTAAAAAGTTTAAAAAATCTTTTAGAATATTTCACAGTCAGGCTAAATTTTAAGATATCAATAGTTAATTTTTAAATAAACTATTAATTCAGCTTGAGTATGAAATATTCTGATTACAGATTGAAGGTCGTAATTGTAAGCCTAGACTCTCCCTTCTTTGTGTGTAGTTCCTTCTGTTCCTTATCAGTAGCTCGCAGAGGTTACTTAGCACGATAGTTTGTAGGTCATTTAGCACGATAGCAGTACTAAATAGTCCTGAGGGCTTTTGTCGCTATAACTCTTAAAATTTATTCAAGTCAATTAATTTTAAAGATTTATTATTATTTCATTATAATGTAACGTGAAACAAAACCATATTATTTTGGTTAAGATGAGAGTTCTAGATCTTGTGTTGAGACAGTTACGAACTGTTCTAGTACATGTTTTTGATTGTTCGAGAATCGTCTACGCTTTTCGAGAACCTTATAGAATGGTCGAATCCAGACTGAATATAAGGAGCAATTGACTAGAGTACTTCTTCTTGCTCTGAAGATTGAATCGTATTGTTAGTTTAATGTTATTGTATCGTTGCAAGTTGTTACTTTTTGTATCATTGTTAATAATTTGAGATTTATTATTTGTCTGACATTTTGAAATATTATTTTGTCTATTATCTAAGCCCACATAAATGTTACAATATTATCTTGCTAAATCAAATCGATATTTTGTAAATAAAATCTTTATTCGTTGTTATTTGTGCTTGCCAAAGTATATGGAAATTAAGTCATTAATTTTCATTTTACGAAATTGATGAGTTATTACAACATGAGTATTCAGGACTACCTATAGCTAATTTGACCTATAGAATATTTTACAATCATATTTCAATTGAACTCCGTTAACACATTTTACCTTTTCTATTTATAAAAATTGCTTGTTTTAATCAATAAATCTGACTTATGGTGGTTTTCGAATTACTATTAATCAGTGATTAAAATTTGACTCTTCAATTTTTTTTTATCCTGAATTGATAGAAAGGTAGGTAATATATAACATATATTAACCTATATCCCGCCCAAGCCCGCTCTATTCTGTTCGGTATCGGCCTCACTGATCAGACTCAGCGGCTTGCCATGGATTAGAAGAGGTTGGTTATCCGTAGATAACCCGTCCTGATTAACCCTCTTGGCATAAAGCGGACGTTAAAAAAAAAATATATATATATGTGTGTGTTTGAAGTAGTGATGTAAAACTATCAATAGTCACGACTATCGATAGTTTCGGACATAAAACTATCGATAGTTTTTAGTGATGACCGGAGGGGGGGGGTAGAGTTTTTCAATGGTAGGAGCTTTTTAATGCACGTTATCATTTGCAATTTTTTTCTTTTCTTTTTTATTAGGGAATTAGTTAAACATTTATGTATATACGATAGATTCCATTAATGCTTGAAATAATTTTTGTCAAAATCAAGATTGGTTGTAGCAGCAATAAAAAATGTTATCAAAAAGTCAAGGAAACTGTAATTAGAGGAAAGTTCAAGTAACTATGCGCTCAGGATTCCCAGTTGCGGCGGATTTGTTGCGGCTAACTATGTGTTTTCCTGGAAGTATAGAATCCAAGTCCATCAGGAGCTTGAGAAAATCTTTGAATTAACAAAAACGGCAAATAAAAGTTTATTAAGTTTATTTCTAATTCATTTAAAATTTAATTTTTTACTTTCACTTACCTATATATGAAATATATAGTAAGTGGAAGTATTGCGATCGTGAAAAATTTCGACTTCCGGTTTTCAACGGAAATACACGTTTTGGGACCCCCTGAGTCGAAATAACCAAGTCCCGCGAAATGGTCTGTGTGTGTGTGTGTATGTGTGTGTGTGTGTGTGTGTGTGTGTGTGTGTGTGTATGTGAACAGACTAGCTCAAAAACTATAAACCGTGGGAACCTGAAATTGGGTATTTAGTGTAGGTATATGCCCGCGATGTGACAGCAAAAATATCATCAAAATTGCTCAAAGGGAGGGGGTACTTTATTTAATAACTTTTTACGTTTTTTTCGATTTTCTCAAAAACGGCTCTAACGATTTTGATTAAACTGAGTATTTGATCTATTTATATGCCTGAAATATGACTGTAAAAATTTCATCAAAATTGATTAACCGGAGGGGGGACTTTACTTAAACAATTTCGTATCATTTTCACGTGTTTTTTTTATTTACTCAAAAACGGTTTTAACGATTTTGATCAAACTTGGTATTTGATGTATTTATATGCCCGAGATATGACTGTAAAAATTTCATCAAAATTGATCTACGGGAGGGGGGACTTTACTTAATAAATGTTGTATCATTTTCAGCAGCAAGGCAGTTGCTTGTTGAAATATAGTTTATTATAGAACATAAAATGGTTGCAACCGCATTCAAACTGCTCTACTGGAAAGTTGATTAAAATGACATAGTGCAGTTTACCTCCGAGGTCCAGATATTAATTATAGAGTATTATATTGTTTGATAAATCACATTTTTCGTCTTTCTTTTTTTAACTGGACTATGTTCAGCATTTGATTTTCATCTCCAGTGGCATATATTTACATCTACCCCAGAGTAAGCTCATCGGTTGTTTTATCCGATCCCTTACGTCACAAATGGGCGTTGATGTTTTTTGTGAACATTTGTTCTCTCAGTGTGAAAAAGAGTACGACTATCGTGAGAAAGCCATGAACGCCTCCAGCATATGCTGATCTAAATGTGTCGTCGTTGGTATGAGGGTCATAAATACGCCAGCTTATGAATTTTTCAAATTTATCTTCTGGTATACACCGAAGTTAATGAGGGGCTTGTTGGGATTGTTTTTATACTCATTACTTTAAAGCATTTTTAATTCTTGATATTAAATTCCGAAACCAATTAAGTCCAATTACTAGTTTTTTTTCACTAGATTACCATCAGGTGGAAGGATATCTTCCGAAAGTAGTTGAATTCCATTATAAATGGCCCTATAAAAATGAGGCATGTACTTAGACACATACTCAGCCAGCTATGAAAAAAAATATGAAAAAGTGGACTTGGCTTATTTTAAAAATTCTACGCCTCATATTCGAACAGTGATTTTTATTTATTGTTGGTGATAATGTTGAATAAAGATGATTTATATTAATTAATTTAAAACTGTCATTTGACCATATCTTAAATCTTAAATATTAACAACACGTCTTATTAATCATTCTCTATAGGAAAAAACCCACTTGTGATGACAATAAATTATATAGTGCAAAGATGAAATCAATTTTATATTGTAAAAATAAAATAAAAGAACACGATTTAATATTCAGTGAATAATTTTTTTTCTGGAATCGAATATTTAAATAGTTGATTTACAAGGACAGCTAGTATAGTTGACAACTAAAAAATCGTTATTTTGGAAAACATTTATTAGTTTTTGTTTCTTGAACAATTACCATGCCTTTTTAAAGATATTTAATAGGTAGACGGTGTTAACAAAATCTGTTGATTGCACGCAACACACAACTTTCATTTACCAACTTACTTAGATTAGAAATTGATGTGTTTTGTTAATTGCCACTTTTCAAAGTCACACATTTTTCCACATTCATTTCTTATTTTTGTTTTCATTTGATGTATAAACAAACACTATTTTTTTTTAATTATTAAATAAAAGTTTTTACTTGTGATAATTCGGCAATGCAAGTATAATACTTCAAGTCGTCTGATTTTATAATTCTCTATGTAGTTGCTGAAAACTTCACATGGTTGCCTTGAAACAAATAATTTCCATTAAGTGATCAGAACATCTCTAATTTTAAAGCATTGGTCTGTCATTAAAGGCCTACTCCGCATGCGTGAGCTCAACGTGTTTTATGAGTTGACGGAATATTTTTCTTATTTTCTCTTGTATTTGTTTACTTGATTTATCTCATATTTAGGCATTTCTTATTTTTAAGCGTAACGAGAGACAGTTGATTTTTCCATATAAACAATAACAAAGGTACTTTATAGGAAAACAAAATAGGCCCCTTCCCCATTTAAGCCCCCTCAGAACATTTTAATAATGATAATGCTTACCTGATATTAAAGAACACCTAATTTTCATTAAACACGACGAATTTGATCAAAATCATTAAAGCCGTTTTTGAGATAATCGAAAAAAAGGTAAAAATTGGAAAAAAAGTTATGAAATAAAGTGCCCCCTTCGTTAGACCAATTTTCATGTCCCCCTTCGTTGGCTTTCACATCTTTGGCATATACTATATATCAAATACCCAGTTTGATCAAAGTCGTTAAAGCCATTTTTGAGTAAATAAAATAAAACACGTGAAAATGATACAAAATTTATTAAGCAAACCCTCCAATTAATCAATTTTTAAGAAAGTTTGACTGTCGCATCGCGGGCATATACATACACCAAATACCGAGTTTAATCAAAATCGTTAGAGCAATTTTTGAGAAAATCGAGAAAAACGTAAAAAATAGACAAAATTCTTTAAATAAAGTACCCCTTCCGTGTGACCAATTTTGATGAAATATTTGCTGTCACATCGCGGACATATACATACACCAAATACCCAATTTCAGTTTTGTACGGCCTATAGCTTTTGAGCTAGTCTGTTCACACACACAGACCATTTCGCGGGACTTGGTTATTTCGACTAAGGGGACCCCAAAGCTTGTATTTCCGTTGAAAACCGGAAGTCGAAATTTTTCACGATCGCAATACTTTCCTTACTATATATTTAATATATGTGAAAGTAAAAACTTGTTGAAGTTATGAAAAAAATAGATATCTTGGAGTAAAAATGAACAACGAATCTTTTATTATTATGTTAAATGTTCAGTTTTTCATCACAATCTACGTCTCATAATTAATTTATTTTTTACACCATTTTTTAAAAATAGAGATGGTATGATAAAGTAATAATGTTACAGAATAAGTCCTGAAGACTGGGTGGGGTTATCCCGGTTATCCCGGGTTGTGTAAAAAAATCGAATCAAAGATATAATATGAAAGTCGTAGTTTATGTTCACTTAAAGATATAAAAATAAACCTTATTAAGAAGATTTTCCATGAATTAATAAATTTAGAACTGAGAATTCATTTTTTTTTTTTCGAAATTGTTAATGTAGAAAAAACCGTTAGAGAAAGCCTAACATAAATTTTTTTTCAATCAGACATCTGATTATTCCTCCCTATATAGTTTATGTGAACCATTCATGAACATTTAGTGTTACTTGTTAGATGATACAGTAATAATTTATTTTTAGTAGCTCTTATTTACGTCATTAAATAATATACCTATATTTTTATTTATTTAATAATCAGACATTAGATTCTTCCTATTTTGAATTATATAAAAGGTTTTAAGTTTTGTTTTTACTGTCGTCATCGAGGAATTTTACTTGTTAGGAGGCTAAAAATTTAAATCTCTTTAATTGCAATGGGTTGGTTCCCTCAGGTTCCTTCACGAGTTATTTGATTTTTAAAAACTTCTAGCTATTGAAGACTTTGTAATTTAATTAATGTAGGTATATACTTTATGTTTTTCGTAAATATTAGTTATACAATGGTGAGCCCCTGTTGAGAGTGCCGAAGTCTTTTAATATTCCTCTCAACTCAACAGGATGTAAGTCTTAAAGGAGTGTCTTCCTCTAGCACCTAAAGTGGGAACCGAACTGGGCACCTCGCTACAGGTGGGAATGTGGCAATCCTGTATTCATAGAGATTTTGTATATTCAAGAATTTTAATTGATCCACAGGCAAAAGACGGGATATGAAATTACTCGTTTCGATGGACTATTTTACTGTGCTCCGTTCTGTTTTCAAATTATAAATGATCTTTTCTGAAACAGTTACCGTTTTGAAATGATGTAATGTATTTGTTCACACTTGAGAACTAATAAGAGTTGATAACTCATGTTAGCTCCTATCTTTTTTTTTTTTTTGCTCACAGTGGTAGGAAGGGGCACAGTCTCTCACGGATCTTAATGTCCGTTTTTGCTTTTTTTTGGAGTTTTTTGGTCAACAAATATTAGGAGGAGGAATTTTGCCGTTCGTGTTAAAGAAAACTTTTATTTCTGTTTTAGATCAATGAAGTTGGAAAAACTTTATTGGATGTTCAAGCAAACTACCCTCAAGAATTTTTTAGAAAGTTGCCCAGTAGAATTATAATGTCATCGTCAAACCTTCGCAAACCCAGTAATTTACTCAAGCACCGATCCCTTATTGATTTGGTGAAAAAAGCAGAATCTCAGGTTTTGTAGTTCTCCCACTGGTTATCTGTGGATCCAAAAAGAATTCTTTTCACAGGATATATAAATGAATAGAAATAAGTAAAATTTTAATATTAATTTCCAAGTTTTATTTATTTTTTCTATTATTTGAAAATAACAACTTTAATGCCTGGAAAATGGCATGAAAATAAAGGAAAAGTCATGGCATGAAAAGGCAAGTAGAAAAGCTCCCTTGGTAGCACTCAACTAGTATTTATAGCTTACCGATCTTTTCAGATGTCTTTGAGGAGTTTTAGGAATAGCGGTGGAACCGAAGCTGGAAAAATATTGGTTCTGATGTTTGGGAGTTTAGTATGAAAGGATTGGCATCTGGATCGAGCCGAATCGGCAACGTATGGAATATTTTAACGTATAGAATAATTTTCACGTAAAGTTATAATTTTCAGAAATTAGGACGTTGATGATCTTATTTGTGACAATATAAGGAGCATCTAGGATTTATTTTCTTTAAAAAGCAAAGAAAATAAACAATTTGGAAAATGACTCAAAATATCGATAAAATATTTTTATCATATGATTATAAAACTTTCTAAAACAGGACGTGAAGAACATAAAGCAACTGAGGAGCAAGTGGGGAATTTATGAAGTGGAAACCCGCATGCCTGTGTACCATCATGACAATCCCACAGATAACTAACATACATAGCAACGTTAGCTGTTCTGTAAAAGCACTTATCCCAAGTAATATTAGAGAGCTTCTTAATTCAAATACTTTAAATACTCTAAGTTAAATACTTTAAATACCCTAAGTTTAACTTTAAATACTCTTAGAAAAGCTTTTGAGTTTTGTGAGTAAGGGATCGATGGAATCCTATTAATAAGGTTGTAATTTTGGCGATATAATTAATTATTCCCAGGAAAAAAAGTTTATCACAAATAATAATACATTATTTATCATACTAATCCAGTAGCGGATCCAGGGGAGGGGCGCGGGGGGCGCCCCCCCCCCCCCTGAGAGGTGAGGACACTCATAAAGTATTACTATTTCTATATGAAATGAGCTATATTTAATTATTTTTCAAGTCCACTAATTGAAAATGAATTGTGTTTAACGTCATTATGTACTAATATGTATTTTATATTAGGGCCTTCATTACTCTGGAAATGTTAAAAAAAATAAAAATTGCGCCCCCCCCCCTCAGAAAATTTCTGGATCCGCCACTGTACTAATCCCGGTGGCACTCTGTTTAACAAATTGACGCAAGAACTTCCTTAAGCGTCCGTAAATCAGCGTACTATAACTTAAGGAAGTTCTTGCGTCAATCTGTTGAATTGAGTGCCACCCGGATTCGTTTTAATTGCCCTTACAGCTTTTTCAAGGGCCAAGTTAAATAAGTGGAGAAATTGGGTCTCCTTGCTGTAAACCTTTTTTAACTGAGAATTTGTAGAAAGAGCATCATACATCTTCACTTTTATATTTTGTATATACCTACATGAAATATACAATAGATTTCACTTTGTCTTTTATATAAAGAAGCATTTTAAAAAAAATAACTAAAGTTAATTTTTAAAAAATAATTAAAAGTTTGGTGCTTAGTTCACGATGGTTGTATACCGACGAAATAATATTAAAAGTGCTATTTGCAATATTCAATGATCAATCAATATGATACCAGTTTTTAATTTGTTTATGAATTTGGTGCAAGTTTTTTATTTATGATACCAGTTTTCTTTTCTTTTTTTAAAATTTAATACCAGTTTTTAATTTTGTTTATAATTTATGATATCAGGTTTTAATTTTATTTGTATATGATATAAGTTTTTAATTTTGATTATAATTTATCTTTAAATACTTGCGTTGTAGATTAGTAAGTGAAATATTAAATTGTGATATAGACTTATAGCTAAGATTGTAATTAAACCAATAATTTTTGTTTTCGATTTAAAACTAACCATATTAACACGAAATGGGCCAGACTCATTGGCTACATGTGTAGCATTAAAGCCAATAAACCTTAAATAAATAAATAAATAATATTAAAAGTGCTTGTCTGAAAAATGTTGAAATTGGAATCACTGTGGCAACTGGAATGCCCATATACTTGAATAAATATATTTGCTAAAGCTAGAAGGGATTGCAGCAAGTTCCGTTTGTCCAAGATGATATCTAAACTGCGGTCCATTGTTTTACTCTAATACTTCACGACAAAGAACATGTTACCGTTACTGTCTATTAATAATGACGACTTCTTTTTTTTCTTGATCACCGATTATGGTTTTGTGGAATGGTGATTATCATCATAATTCGAAATGTATTTGTCTATGGTGGTTCTAGAATGATAAAAATTAATGTCAATATTGTCACCTCTATTCTTAAAATCTACAAGTCCAATGTGACACTGGGATCTTTGGGCAAGGTTTGTGTGGTAATTAATCAAACTAGGTACTATTTACATCATGTATTTTGTACAATAAATAATCTTACAAGTCCCAACTACAAAGGGGGGGTACCATGACTCATAAATTACTTGGGGCTACTTTACTACTTCGAATCCCACTATGCCCCAGGCTCACTCTGCCTGTCCCAGACTTCGACAGCCCATCTCGGATCCAGCCTCCGCTCCTGACTGCCTGCCTGTGTCTAACTGCCCCTCTTAGACTGACTGCCTCAGACTCTCCCAGACTGCCCCACTCTCTCCTGGGCCAGCATCTTCTAGGAGTTTCCTCTCTCTCTCAGGGTCTCCTAGGTTCAATGGACATCTTAGGTTTTCTATGTGACAATATATTCGGTCTCAATTTAAAAAAAAATCCTTGTTACGTTAAAATGTTTAGTAAAATCTAAACTAGTTGGAAAACGGAACGGGCTAAACTAAAATCTTTGCACCATTGCATTATAAATAAACTACTTGGTGAATAAAGCAATTATGTGCTTCATAGCTAAAAATATCGAAGTATATCACAGTTCTTCTAATGGTTTTCCCATCGGAGGAAGACGATGATAAAGTAAGTATTGTGCATTTTAAAAGTGATAATGGTTATAATCATTTAAAACGCAATGATTTGAACAAAAAAGCAAAAAATTAACCATCCAGTTAAAGTTATAAATTAAAAAGTCACATTAACGTAGAAAATATGATTAGAAATCGCACATTCCATGTCAGCAACCTGACTTAGCAAGTAAGTAGAAATACCTAGTACACTTATTTTCAGTACAGCTTTTTGATCATTCATATATTTATTTACAAAAGTCTATAAGAATGGAAGAAAAGCTAAGATCGTTGAATCGCAGAGATTGGCGACGGCATATGAATTATTGATGATGGAATTGAATGACGTATCAAAAGCATGGGATGTTCCAGAGTACAAATATCTGACGAATAAGTTCGTGTATATATATATATATATATATATATATATATATATATATATATATATATATATATATATATATATATGAGCCACCCAATGGCTTTACATAACTAGTGTAAGCCATTTTCATATAAAATAATTCTAGCGTGTTAGGCTTTAAAAGTATAAGTCAATCAAGGTTTCAAGATTATACCATGTTTCAAAAGTCAATTGATATCTTTCTGATTCATTAATTATTCTGTTGTTTGTTTGTTTAATGTCACTTTATGCCACTCAGGTGCGATGCTACAGTAGGAATCCTAAATTTCGCCTATCTAAGTATAATTGGGGTAGGGATCTTTAACGACTACCTGACATCGTATAGGATCGGGACCTCCATTTTGCGTCCTATCCAAGGGATGGCATAGCCAAGTATATTTTACTCCCTTTAAAAATTCCTAGGCAACCTCGGGACGCGAAACTTTAGTATTTTAGGTTGCTATGCTAACCACTATACCACAGGTGGCCCCATTAATTATTTTAGTTATATACAATTAAAATTTATTGATTAATCAATTCTAATTTCAAAACAATATTATTTTTTGTCTGTGTGTTTCTCAAATAACAAGTCAAACAAGAAAATTATGTGATCATAAAATATGTGAAATAACTGTCCAGAAATCAGGAAAATTGAATAAAAATCCAATTAAGAAAAGACACAATAGATTGTAAGTTTATTAGTAGGAAAAAAGTTGAGATGAATCCTTTCAACTAAAAAGGGAAATTAATTTTTTTATTAATTAGCATGTCCACGTCTATTGTAACCTTTTCCCAGTCAATTGTAATCTTTTCCAAGTTTATTTTAGCCCTTTGAATAATTTCCTAAATATTACGGTTTATTTATATCTTTATTAAAAATTAATTATTTTTATTTCTGCAAGGACTTTAATAATAATTTCGCCATACTCTTTTGATATTTTTTTCTTGTTTCAGATATAATTAAAAATAAAATGACAAATCTTTTAAAGGTTTATTTATTTCTAATATTTAAGAACATATTCAAGCTTGAAAAGAGTTATAATCGACTTGGGAACATTTACTATTGATTTAGAAATGGTTATATTAGAGGTGGAAATGCTATGTATGATTGAGAAAATTAACTGTGTACTTAATTAATACTTGTTATAATTTATCCTAATAAAATAATGCTTGAAAATGGCTAATTTTTAGTATATATATATGATAAACTGTGATGCTATACAGGGTGACATGCTACTCGTGCGACAAACTTCACCAGTAGATTCTCCACCATAAAATGAATAAAAAAGTTCATATTGACCATGGTCCGATTCTCAACCATTTCTGAATAATTTCGCTTTTTATCAATTTTGAAAGATATCATGACCTGGCATCGGAAAACCGTGATATCTTTAAATCTGAAAATTTCTCCGAAAAGCATATAGCATCGTTGAAATCTACATTAATTGTTCATTAATAAAATGGTCATTTCAAAATTTTTGGGTCAATTTTTCGTGTTTTATTTCAGCCAGAACAACAAAATAAGTGAAAATTTGTATAAATCGGAAAGTGTTTAACATAATCCAGGGTTTCTAATTTTAGTTTCAGAAGGCAGCAAATTTAAGGGAAAATACCTCATTTAATAACGCTTCTAACGCACTCTTCGTTTTTTAATTTGGTGTTTCTAAAACCAAGATATGGATGACAAAGAGAAAAAAATTATTGTTCAATGATTGTTAATGTTTGAGAATTTACATTTTAAATTTGAAAAAATCTGGTGCGTGCGCGCAACACACAACTTTCACTTACCAACTTAGATTAGAAATTAATGCGTTGTGATAATGCCACTTCTCACTCAGTTACACATTTTTCCACATTCATTTCTTATTTTTGTTTTCATTTCCTCTATAACAAACACTAAATAAAAGTTTTTACTTGAGATAATTCGGCTTAAGAGTTAATTTTTCCATATAAACAAAAACAAACAAACAAAAAATGTCCCTACCCCATTTAAGCCCCCTCAGAACATTTTAATAATGATAAAGCTTGCCTGATAATAAAGAACACCTAATTTTCATTAAACATAACGAATTTGATTAAAATCGTTAAAGCCGTTTTTGAGATAATCGAAAAAAGATTAAAAATGGCAAAAAAGTTATGTAATAAAGTGCCCCCTCTGTTTGACCAATTTTGATAAAATGTTGGCTATCACATCTTTGGCATATACATACATTAAATGCCCAGTTTGATTAAAATCGTTAAAGCCGTTTTTGAGTAAATAAAAAAAACACGTGAAAGTGATACAAAATTTATTAAGTAAAGTCCCCTCTCCGGTGCATCAATTTTGATAAAATTTTTACAGTCATATCTCGGGCACATATATACATCAAATACCCAGTTTGATCAAAATCGTTAAAGCCAATTTTGAGTAAATAAAAAAAACACCTGAAAGTGATACAAAATTTATTAAGTAAAGTCCCCCCTCCGGTTAATCAATTTTGATGAAATTTTTACAGTCATATCTCAGGCATATCAATACATCAAATATCAAGTTTAATCAAAATCGTTAGAGCCGTTTTTGAGAAAATCGAAAAAAACCTAAAAAGTTATTAAATAAAGTACCCCCTCCCTTTGAGCAATTTTGATGAAATTTTTGCTGTCACATCGCGGGCATATACCTACACTAAATACCCAATTTCAGGTTCGCACGGTTTATAGTTTTTGAGCTAGTATGTTCACATACACACACACACACAGACCATTTCGCGGGACTTGGTCATTTGGACTCAGGGGACCCCAAAACGTGTATTTCCGTTGAAAACCGGAAGTCGAAAATTTTCACGATCGCAATACTTCCACTTACTATATATTTCATATATAGGTAAGTGAAAGTAAAAAAATCTGGTGCGTGCGCGCAACACACAACTTTCACTTACCAACTTACTTAGATAAGAAATTGACGTGTTTTGTTAGATATCATTTCCTAAAATCACACATTTTTCTACATTCATATCTTATTTTTATTAATCGTTAAAGCCGTTTTTGAGTAAATAAAAAACCCCGTGAAAATGATACAAAATTTATTAAGTAAAGTCCCCCCTTTGGTTGATCAATTTTGATGAAATGTTGGCTATCACATATTTGGCATATACATACATCAAATACCCAGTTTGGTCACAATCGTGAAAGCCGTTTTTGAGTAAATAAAAAAAACACGTAAAAATGATACAAAATTTATTAAGTAAAGTGCCCCCTGCGGTTATTCAATTTTGATGAAATTTTTACAGTCATATCTCGGGCATATAAATACATCAAATACCCAGTTTGATCAAAATCGATAAAGCCGATTTAGAGTAAATAAAAAAAACACGTGAAAATGTTACAAAATTTATTAAGTAAAGTCCCCCCTCCGGTTAATCAATTTTGATGAAATTTTTACAGTCATATCTCGGGCATATACATAGATGAAATACTCAGTTTAATCAAAATCGTTAGAGCCGTTTTTGAGAAAATCGAAAAAAACCTAAAAAGTTATTAAATAAAGTACCCCCTCCCTTTGAGCAATTTTGATGAAATTTTCGCTGTCACATCGCGGGCATATACCTACACTAAATACCCAATTTCAGGTTCGCACGGTTTATAGTTCTTGAGCTAGTCTGTTCACATACATACACACACACACACACACACACACACAGACACAGACACACACACACACAGACCATTTCGCGGGACTTGCTCATTTCGACTCAGGGGACCCCAAAACGTGTATTTCCGTTGAAAACCGGAAGTCGAAATTTTTCACGATCGCAATACTTCCACTGACTATATATTACATATATAGGTAAGTGAAAGTAAAAAAAAACTAATACAACTCACCAATATCTTTAAAATAAATTTATTTTTAATCATTTTATTTATGTTCAAATTGGAAGCCGTTCTCTGCAATACACAAACGTGCCCGTTTTCTCATACTCCCAACTGTCACACCAAAAGTGAGAAAACGTCGAAGCTTCTCAGCAGCGGCGAAGATCCTTGCTCTCAAATCGTCTGTTTGTCACTTCAGTGCGATAGACCAGTTCCTTGAGATATCCCCAGACGAAATACTCGTATTCCATGGGGTTGAGATCAAGAGATCTTGGTGGCCATAGAACTGTCCCACTACGGCTGATCCACGTTTCGAATGTTCTCTTCAAATTCGCCTGAACTATTCTGGAAGAGTGAGGGGGCGCACCATCGTGCTGAAAAATTATGTTTCTCCTCAATTGTAAAGGAAGGTCCTTTACAATTGGCGAGGTAGGCCGCGTATTTTCGATAAAATTTAAAAAAATTGGGCCAGTTAATCTCGCCGGGAAATCTAAGTAGGGACCGATGAGTACATCTCCAATAACTTCCGCCCAAACACTGATTGAAAAACGCCTTAGTGAATACAGTTTTTCTCTTTTTGTCATCGATATCGTGGTCTTAGAAACATTAAATTAAAAAATGAAGAGTGCGTTAGAAGCGTTATTAAATGAGGTATTTTCCCTCAAATTTTCTGCCTTCTGAAACTAAAATTAGAATCTCTGGATAATGTTAAACACTTTCCGATTTATAAAAATTTTCACTTATTTTGTTGTTCTGAAATAAAACACGAAAAATTTTGGAATGACCATTATATTATTGAACAATTAATGTAGATTTCAACGGTGCTATCAGCCTTTCGGAGAAATTTTCAGATTTAAAGATATCACGGTTTTCCGATGCCAGGTCGTGATATCTTTCAAAATCGATAAAAAACGAAATTATTCCGAAATGGTTGAGAATCGGACCAAGGTCAATATGAACTTTTTTATTCATTTTATGGTAGAGAATCTATTGGTGAAGTTTGTCGCACGAGTAGCATGTCACCCTGTATATACATTTCATCTTCTCCTTAAGTTATGAACATTTTATAGCACTCTTTTTTTCTTTTAAAGTAAATTTTTATTTAAACTGCTCCATTCATGATAGTCTGCGTCATTATTTAATTTGTCAGTGATAGAAAAAATTGGAATTTGATTCAAGAATAGATCTAATGATAAGTGCATCCCCAAAACGAAATACTCCAGCTTCGAGATCTAAATCTATCCTCTCCTGCGAAGCTTATTATTATAGGTTTTTGGGGATATTATTTCTAAACCATTTGTTAAAAGGTCTATTTATCAGAAACGAATTACAAAAATAAAAAACAATGAACTATTATTGAAATATAAGTGGAGGTATATTTCAAATAAGTGAAGGTATGTTATCTCAGACGATTTCGAACTTTTTATTGAATTTCTCAATTGAAACACTCCATAGCTAATAATTGAGCGGACAAATTACACTTTTTAGCCGGGCCATTATTCAGTGCATCGTCCATGGCTGATAGAGTAATGAGATGGCTGAGGCGTGTGATGACGGTGTTTTCAATGAGCACATTACACATTTGCTACGCTGTCTCTCTTCCAGCTTTTTTTTCTTGTTATGAATCTTCACTAAAATTTCTCGATGTAATCTTTGGATAATCGAAATCGTTAAATTAATAATGTTTATAAAATATTTTTTATGTTATTGTTTTAATAAAATAATGTATTAAGAAGTCGGACCAGCGCAGTTGAGTAAACACTTATAATAAGCTTATATATATATATACATATATATATATATATATATATATATATACATATATATATATATATATATATAAATGTATAACTTTATTTAAATAAGCTTAAACACTTGTATAAATAAATAAGCTTAAATAAGGTTTCGATCTTTATGTAATAAAATAAATGTCCCTTGATGTTGGGAAATGATTCTTGAGCTTACTGTTATAATAATAGGGGATATTAAATATCATACACCTCCCACTAAATATCATACACGCTATCTCACTGGCGCAACCAAGGGGGCCTGGGGTCTGAAGTCCCTCGAGACTTTATTTATTTCTTACTTAAATCACATACAGATGAATTTAAATTTTAAGCAGCACTTTTCCATTCATTTCATTGTCAAATAAATAATAGTACCGTAAAATGAGGTGACATTGTGACTAATGGGGTGACTTCGTGACAAGCCTATTTTTCTACAGTTTTTGAATTTCCCTCCTTAAAAAGAATCAGGTTAGGCAATTCAGTGTACTTGTCAGTTGGTCAGTAATGTGCTGCAGCCTACTGGTCACATACGGACCTCTATAACTTCTTTCATTCCATTTACCATGGTGCTTTATTTCAAGGTTTCAACAAAATGAAAACAATCAAACATATGTCAAATAATGCACCCCATAAGTCACAATGTCACCTCATTTTACGGTATATTTTTTTATTTGACAGATGTATGGGATATTCTTTTTTTAAATTTATAAAGTTATTTAAGAACCTGATGGTAATCCTAGTTGCGCCAATGTGCAACCTCTCTATCCAAATTTAAGTACCTTATTTTCCTATTTCTACTTAAAAATCAGTCAGATGCTGGCTAGCACTTGATATGGCTAATACTGGATCTCCTAAATAAAACTGTATTTTATTAATTTTTTATTGTGGGTATAAAATATCTTGTTGTTTGAGTATTTAAAAATGAGTTTTGTTCACAGATCACTATTTTTTCTTTATTCTTAACTATACAATTATTGATGTTTAGATGGATGCTTTTAAATGGTAGAAGCAACTATTACTTTGATTTTATTTAATATTATTATTCGTTTATTAATAATTTTATTATTATTATTATTATATTTTGATATAATCTTTCGTTCAGAAAATTATTTAAATTTGTATTCAATTTAGTTAATTAGGAAAGAAATATACTATTCAACATGTATAATTTTAGTTTTCAAACTATTTACTATTATTTTTTAAAATTTTGTAAGTAAATACTAGGTCTAATTATGGTACTGGTTTCCCTACGTTACCTCTGGGAAACGCCAACATGGCGCCGTTTAGTATGGCCCCGATCTCCACTTCAAAAGACCTTTTTGGGGTTGATTTATCTCTGAAGAGCGAGCATAGCGAGTGGAAGCGGAATGCTGGGATCTAATAAATCTAATCAAGGGCTTTTTTAACTGAAAAGAACTTAACTCACGATAGAATAACCCGAAATAGGCCACGCCCAGAAGTTATATAGGAAAATGTTTATCCTGATTACTTCCGATAGCTTTAATGTTTGGCCAGTTATATTTTTTCCCATATTTTTGTCAAGGAACTATTTCACAGAGTAGAGTTTACTTTCTATTATAATATTCTTACTATTAATATCGATAATAAAATAAGTGAATGAAAATATATTATAAACAAACACATATGCTATTCTTGGAAACTGATCCATGAGATACACATAAGCAAGTCAAAGGTTTAAATCATCTTGGAGTGACTCACTTTCAATTGGTGAGTCAACTTAGACCTCGCTGTCCAAAGGGACGTTTAAATTTAACTTCAATTAGTTCATTAATATCCTACTCTCTCGGTGGAGTAAAATTAAATAATCGATTCATCCGCCCATTGTCTATGACGCCCTTCATATCTAAAGATTAGCTCAAGGATTCGTATGAGTCAAAGATGTCATTGCTTGTCTAATTTATTATAATGTCGAGGGTGGTTTATAATTAAGTTTCCAATCTCTAATTTATTTATTATTTCTCAAAGGTTTGCCTCAATCTTTGTAAAGATCCATCAATCCATTGATTTTGCCAAACACGTCAAATTCTAATCAAAATAAGTTTGTAAGTGAAAGTTGTGGGCTGTACGCATCGCACCAGATTTTTTTTTATTGTTTTCAGAATGAACCTATTGTTCATTCGAGAAATAAAAAAATTGTTTCCTTCATCTTAAAATATATTATATATGAATATTTTCATGTTATGTTAATATTTGGCAACTAACTGATATACTATGGATATTATTCGTTAATATATCAGCCTTGGAATAAGAGTAACGAGCAATAAGTGAAGGCTAGCGCTGCTTGCAAGCTTGATCTTGGACCTAATAGCACTTTTACTCATGCATGATAATTAAGCTTGATTGACCTATTTCTAAGGCCTTATTTTATTCACTAACATATTATTTTGTTGTCATCTCAACCATAGTAACAAAACTGGCTTGAATATTTGGATGAATTGAATAGCCTGGTTTTTCTTCATCTAACCTATTTCAAAAGTTCATTTACAAGTAATTTAGAAAATGCAGTGTACAGAATTAAACTGACTTAAACAGTGATTTTTTTTATTTAGTTAGATTTAATTTTGAAATAACCCAATGATGTATTAAAAACATCACTTTACCTTCAAAAATTCATCATGTATTTATTTAAAAACATGTTCCATACTATACCTAACTAAGAGGACGCACCATATCCTTATCCTTGAGCCGCAGAGCGTGTGATGATCTATAATGGCCGTGCAGATGGATATAATGGAGCGTAGCCTAGAAGATGGGACGGTAGGTGGGCCATTGTGCCTGTTAATATGAGCCAATGTGCGGTGCGATTAAATGCATACCTTGAGGTGTGCTCCAAGGACGGCTGGCCCAACTAATGTTCCCCGTGCACTTTCTTCGAAGGCCTCCCCTTTGCGTAACTAACCACCCGTATCAGTTCTAACACTTTCTGATTTATTAGAAATCATTTAGATATAGCGATTAAGTTTTACTTTTATTAGATATTATTATTTTATTACACATTATACATAGAGGTGAGGTGGGGTATGAGCGTGTATATGCTCTACAGTTTATTAATACTGATGTATTAGACGTTTTAATTGGTTTATTTTTATATATATAGACCATAAAATATTTTAACCTCAATTTGAGATGAGAATCTTTAGGGGTTTAAGTAACATTTTTCCTATTTTGTGTTCATCAAAGATTTATTATGGTTTCGAAACATTAATTTTTATTTGTAACCTAGTAATAATTATTTAGATTCTTAAAATATCAAATCCAAGAAATTCTAACTCAAAACAATTATATATACATGTCGCCTGCTTCATCCGATTGTTAAAATGTCTCACTCCAATCTATAACATAATAGTTTAAAAGCGGTCTTGTACTTGAAATAGTATTGGAAAGTTGGAAGATGATTCATAAAAAAAAAAAAATCTGGTGCGTGCTCGCAACACACAACTTTCACTTACCAACTTATTTAGGTTAGAAATTAATGCGTTTTGTTAACGGCTTTAATTATGAACAATGGTCTGTCATTAAAGGCGTACTCCGCATGCTTGGGCTCAACGAGTTTTATGAGTTGACTGAATATTTTTCTTTTTTTCTCCTCTTTATGTTTTCTTTATTTTTATCATATCTCATATTTTGCCATTTCTTATTTTTAGGCGTAACGAGACAGTTAATTTCTCCATGTAAACAAAAACAAAGGTAGTTTGTAAGAAAGAAACAAACAAACAAAAAAGGCCCCCCCCCAAAAAAAAGCCCCCTTGATAAAGCTTACCTGATATTAAAGAAAACCTAATTTTCATTAAACATGACGAATTTTATAAAAATCGTTAAAGCCGTTTTTGAGATAATCGAAAAAAAGGTAAAAATTGGAAAAAAGTCAAGAAATAAAGTGCGCCCTCAGTTGGACCAATTTTGATGAAATGTTGGCTTTTACATATTTGGTGTATACATACATCAAATACCCAGTTTCTTCAAAATCGTTAAAGCCGTTTTAGAGTAAATAAAAAATATGTACACGTGAAATTGGTACAAAATGTATTAAGTAAAGTCCCCCCTCCGGTTGATCAATTCTGATGAAATTTTTACAGTCGTATCTCGGGCATATACATACATCATATACCCAGTTTGATCAAAATCGTTAAAGCCGTTTTTGAGTAAATAAAAAAAACACATGAAAATGATACAAAATTTGTTAGGTAAAGTCCCCCCTCCGGTTAATCAATTTTGATGAAATTTTTACAGTCATATCTCGGGCATATAAATAGATCAAATACTCAGTTTAATTAAAATCGTTAGAGCCGTTTTTGAGAAAATCGAAAAAAACGTAAAAAGTTATTAAATAAAGTACACCCTCCCTTTGAGAAATTTTGATGAAATGTTTGCTGTCACATCGCGGGCATATACCTACACTAAATACCTAATTTCAGGTTCTCACGGTTTGTAGTTTTTGAGCTAGTCTGTTCACACACACACACACACACACAGACACACACACACACACACACACACACACACACACACACACACACACACACACACACACACACACACACACACACACACAGACCATTTCACGGGACTTGGTTATTTCGACTCAGGGGGTCCCAAAACATGTATTTCCGTTGAAAACCGGAAGTCGAAATTTTTCACGATCGCAATACTTCCACTTACTATATATTTCATATATAGGTAAGTGAAAGTAAAAAAATTAACTAATATGTGATTGACTTTATTATTTAGATCAGTCTTGCATTGGACTTATTTTATATGTAACATATGTAAATTTGATGAGCTACATCTCATTTTCTCAAAGAAAATATCGATCTTTTTGAATGATTTAATACCGACTACATCAGAGGTGAAAAAAATATAATTGAATGTATCGAAACACTGATACGGGTTTAAATAATTTTACTGGCGTAAGATTATAACACAAAAATGTCAAACAAACAATTGGAACTCCATAACAAATAACAACCATTACAAAACTCTTACTAGCAGTGACTCAAAAGTAACTGTATTCTTCGCTATGCCCACAAAGAGTGGCCCACTAGTCAATTTCTTACTAATATATGGAACAGCCCAGGAGGGGCTAGAACAAATCCAAACATGTGATTATGTTTTAATGATTTAACCTTTCCAGTCAATTCTAGAACATTGTACAATTTAAAAGAAATGAACATCTGTTTTGTGCTTCTTCCGACATAGAAATCAATATAGAAGAAATGGATAAATTGCAACCACGAAATGTAAAAAATTACGATATCTAAGTTTTGTCGATCTAGTTGACAAATCTAAGATTTTAATTACAATAACTAATCAATGTAAACAACAAACATCGTCATATTTAATAATTATAGATTATTTTTTTTTTTTTTTTATTCTTTACTAGGTTAATTATAATACTGATATATATTGTTTTGTTTTTCAGGTGAGTTCAATTGAAGCTTTTTAAACCTATTTGGATTATAGTGACTGTAAGCTTGGTGAGTATGTAATATTCCGTTCGGACTAAGTAATTAAGAAAAAAATTGTTTTATTTATTTCTATGATATATCTAATAATTTTATCTTAAGAAACTGTCCTCACTCTGATGAATCGTATAACTAGGCAAGTCAATAGTGTTGATGTAAGTGAGAGAGAATATTGCCCAATAAAAATAGGTGAAACGAATCCTGGCAAATTCCAGATGGTGCGATTACTGTCGATTATAAACGTAGATATTGGCGAAATAGCAGCAGTATCATGATCTCAAATTATTGTTTATGTGAACTCACAATTTATGGCCTTATGAATGTTACAGAATTTACCTAATCGGTCTCTTTTTTATCAGTTTGAATATTTTTTATATTTCCGATCATATTTATATCCTGATTATCTGCCCTAAGATGGTAGAATGACATGTCACTTTCAATAAAAAAAACAAATTCTCCACATTCTAGATTCCCATTCTTTATTCATAATTATTTAGAACGTGGCAAAATGTCATCTTTTGTTATATTATTTTTTGAGGAAACGATAGAAAATTGTAATAAGTCTACTGCCATCTCGTAAAAATTTTTCCCACATTAGTGCAGAAAAGGAAAATTTATTTTGATTGAATTTTTCTTGGATCCTTTTACTTAAATGCTTGAATCAAATCAAATAAGTTTGAAGATATGATTTATTACTAGTTAAAGACATTACATCTTCACATTTCTATTAATTTTATGAACATGACAATTATTTGCATATTTTTAACGTGTATTTAAATATATTAGATAGTTTCTTCTAATTGTGACTGATTTAAGAATTTAAATTATAGTACCAATAACCAAAGGCTTTTGACCAAACTCCAGATAATTACTATAGACTATTATTTATAACCTTATAGCCTAAAAAAAATAAAAATAAAAATCTGAACATGTTTGAGTAAATTTCCATCTACCATTCAAGGTTACATCACAGTTAAAGAGTAATTTTATAAGAAATTCGTGTGTTGATGAAAATTAAAATTACAAGTAAATATAATTTATATTCTTTCACTTAAAGGGATTTACATAATTCATTAATTAACTGTTACCAGTGAATTTATATTAGGTAATTCATTATTTTACAAGGAACAACTTATGTACTATTATGTTACGTGTGTAAGTACATGTTTTAAATTAGCCATTATATAATTTTATATTTTAATGTTTTTTATACAATTTTTAAAATTACTGTCGGGGTCCATTTACCTAAAAGGATCGCAAAGTCCTTAGTTTGGCATTAAACTTTTCAAATTCCACCATTTGTATTTCAGCAAGAAAACATCCACAGTCAATGTTGTGAATGGTAACTATTTCCTCAATCATTCATTCTGCCAACTCACTACATTGACATCTAACTTGTTTGATGACGCATTCTTTAATACATAATAAAAAACAAAACAAACCTATTTATATTTGTTTGTAACTATTTTCTTATACTATTTTATATATACTATATTTTTATTTCAGATTAATTATTTATGAAAGTAGATGGTAAGCGGCTGCCATTTTTAGAAAATACATTATATTTTTCCTGAAAAAAAAAATCGCTCATTTAGATGGTTATAATGATCATTTAATATGAACCTTAACACAACTGACCAATCTTTGATGTTTTTCTCAGGTTCAAAACCAATCCAAAGAATTGAAATAGTCTTCGGCAAACTTATGCCTCAAAGCTAAGAGGCATAATTATGGAATGCTCGAGTCTTCAGTAATTGCTTCCATGCGCCTGCTGGCTCAGATGGTTTCTCTATGACTGGTTCTCCGATTGTTTCTCGACAAAAGGACGGTTCTGAGTCACAGTCTACCCCATCGGGTTCTTCTACAACGGCTTGTATCTATTAAATTTAATGCCTTAAATTACAGTGGGCCGCCTTTGAATCGGCACAATACATACTCTTTCGTGTAACTTGTTGTACAAAGGAGGAATGTAATTCCTAGGATTATACTAAGCCTGAAAGAAATGTGGGAACTCTTCTTCCTTTTTTAGAAAGATACGCAGGTTCTCAAGTGTGGGCTAGATCCCGTCCAAAGAACAATGGAAGAAAGCGATCCGGAAATGTTCATTAAGCATCTCGGATCCAGGCTTTTCTGGAGGAAAATCCTTTTCTTGATTGTGCATGGGAATAATAGAAACCTTTTGTTTTTCTTCTTTGTTTAGTGTTCGGACGATTTCAGACCCAACTGACTGATATTATTAAAGGTGTTTTATTTTGTGAAAGTTTTAAGATTTACATTTAGTAATATAAACTAACTTATATAGGTATTTAAATTTGTTAATTAAATAAAATTGCAATGATAGCAAGTTAGCATACAGAAGGTTGTGTAGATTTTTTCTTTTAACTTTCACATAACCAGGTTCCTGTGGCCTAAATAACCACGAAATTTTTGGTAGTAGTGTGAAAACCAAGCATCGCATAGAATATTGTATTATTCTTAAAATGGAAGGAATTAAATTACACGGTGAATGACATACTTGAGATTAAACTTAGTTGTTTCTCAAAATCGATCATCAAAGATCAGCAATTTTTACAATTCTAGCGGGAGCATGAATTACATTCATGTTCCAATATCTCGAAAACGGCTATTCTAAATAAAAAACGTTGGAGATGTAAGTTGTAGAGCACCAAATTCTATGGAAACCGTTTAGGATAACCTAACCCTTACAAACTAAACTACTAGAACTCGTAAACTACTAGAAATAAAAAATGTCTTAAATAAAAGTTGTCGAGCATCGAAGTCTCCTTCAAACCAGTTCTATTATAATAAAATGTGTTAATTATGTATGATTTTCGAGTTATAAGGAAAAACCCATATAAAAGTATGATGACATTTCGTGGTTTTTTGGACACGGAATCTTTTACTTTGGAAATTATATTAGAAAATTTGGTTTTTCAATTCTAGGCTACTGATATACAAGTTAAAAAAAAAAAAAATTATGCTTATCTCTTTAAAATTAACATTTTTATTTTAGGCTTTATTATTCATTCTATTTTATCAAATATTTATGTTTTAAAAAAAAAATTTGATGATCAGACTTTAATCAAAGTTAAAATTCGTAATTTTGGCCACTGATTCACAAATTTTTGCGACTGTGCTTTGAACCGAAACTAAAAATCACTAAAATCAGTCAGGACCAACGTCCTACTCTCATGAACTAGGTACTATGAAACTAATAAATGTTCCAGTGTGCCGCATGCTCAAGTGAAGCTCCCGAAAAGTGCATTTTTGGCACGGTTGTATGCTACAAGTTCTCGTGTTCACTCAACGGCTCTGTGGGCGGTAATAATAGTTAAGGTATAATTTCCGACCTACAAACTGATAATAGCCCCATAGTGGAGGAATTGCTAACGAGGCCAATTACTCCATTCATCTTGCGAGGAGCTCCCTATGCAATATCCTAGTCATTGTCTTGTGGTAACTGAATACGTCGCTTGCGGTATTTGGTTCAGGCGCTCCTGTCACCAGATCCTGTTGCGAGGAGGTGCATTTGCTTATGACTTGAAAATGATGTTGGCTAATCCATGCTAATGCTAATGATAATTTTGTTTTCAAAACAAAAATAATAAAGGCCTAACGAACCCAGAGATTCGATGCCGACACCACAAATTCTTCGGAGTCTACGGAAAAGAATCTCTTTGCAATGTACCACACATTTTTTTTATCCTAAGCTTTCGAAGGATTCTTGATATCATTCCTGCAGGGACATAGAGATATTGAAAGTTAACTTGGATCGGCAATGAAGTACATACTTAAATATCTGCCTGATGTTTTAGCAATATTCCAAACTTAATAATTGAAATTTCATAGAAAACATTATACTAGCGATAAAATGTCATTTTCCTGCCAACTACTAAGTAGACGACTACATAATATTCGTCAACTTGAAGCATGTTTCGGGATTTCAACAGGTAATTAATTAGTTTTTTAATAATTAAAAAATTTGCAGAACTACATTAATTGTTATACTTAACCAAAAATACTAGTTAAAAATCATTCAATCCAAAGGCGTTATTCTGTGCGGTTATTCATACTTATAACCCAAACCCAGTTAAAGATAATGGGAATATAAACAGGCAGAAGAAAATCTTCAGCCCACACTTGAAACCTCGTAAGTTACATTTTTAATTTGTTTGTTAAGAAAGGACCGGGGGAGCTCAATGGTAAGAGATTGAGCTGCTGTGCTCAAAGCCTCGAGTTCGAACTGGCTTGGCAGGATATCTTTAATATTCTGTCAATAGATTGTCTAAGGGGCCGAGAGACCCTCTATAATTTACAAATTAAGCGGGAAAGCCTGGCGGTTGAGCGTTATCACGGTCAAATAACCTTGCACAACCGCTGACCAAGAAACAGGACTGCACCCGAGAACCTTCCTGGGTCGTAGCGGAAAAAATAAATTGTTTTTTTTTTTTATTAAAAAATATCTTTGTCGATGTAGCGGGACTGTATATATCACTTCATACTGTATTTTTCTACTTTTTCTATATTTTGTAAGCATGCGGACTCATTAATTTATTTTTTTTCCCAAAAATAATTTTGGAAAAACATCGCATATGACGAAATTAAACATTCCTACACTATTCACCGTTAAATTTATTATTTGAATTAAAGTATTAAAGTTAAATTTATTCAAAAATATATATAATTTTACACTTTTATGACTACGTACGTATTTACGATAAGCTTGGTTATTTTACCATCAGCTGGAACAATGCTTTTGATCTAGTGAGCTTATGGCATTATACTTTTGCTTAGTCAAAAATATTTTAGGACATAGATAGTTACCACTGACTGTTACATCTAGCACACTGTGTGTGTGCACCATGAAAGTGTCAAATCGCCTGGTTTAACCTAGATAAAAACAACATTAGTGGGTGAAATCTGCTATGTTGTGGGTATCATTCTACCGCATAGCTATGACAATCTGTTGTCCGTTAAATCTATCCTCAGAAAAGGATCGAGGCTGATTAAGAAACCGTTTGTTCCCATGGCTTATTTATTATGAAGTATGCTTTTCGATTATCCATTTCGCCTTTCGTGGATCGATATTTTCATGTCTCACCTAAACAAAAACAAAAACAAAAAAAAATGATTTAGAAGCGCATTGTATAGTTGGGTTTGGAATGGATGCGATAGATGGAGGTAGGTAGCGAGAGCGATTGTTTGCGTCGCTAAGCCTTAATTATTATTATTATGTTGTATCACTGGAAATTGTTCCAGCGTGGATTCTATGGAATTAAAAAAATTATTCATACCCTGTCTTAAGTATATTCCATAGTTTTTTGAAATATTCTATATATATGTAGGTTGAATGTGAGTTTTAAATCTTCCGCTTCTGAAAAAAAAAATTATTTGAAAAAAATCCCTTTTCGTAACCTTTAGGTTGAATTTAAATCGTAATGCTACTATGGATTAGAATTTCTAAAATTCGTCTGTAATATATCTTAAATATAAAATATTTGTAAATATTTATGTAGGTACTCAGTATCTAAAGTTTGATATATACTTACTTTAAAATTCATTTTGTATTTGTTTTCATAAGGATTGAATCTGATAATTATTTTTATAGTTTTTTTTTTTTTGTTGTTAAAAATGTTTTTTTAGAAGAAATCGCTTAGTGATTTTCGTCTTGGCTGTTACAATTTGAAAAATTCACTTCAACTTCAAAGGCTAAACGTTTTGCTGTTCTATTCCGCATATAAAGTTGATGTTGCTCCATCAGATAGTGGTTTATTAATACCAATGGCTCATTTTTTGAAAGGTCGTATCTTTGATAATTACGTGGGCGTAAAAATTGGATGTGAAAAATTCTTGGCCTCAAATAACTCTAGTATTTTAATCAATTAGGAATGTAAATATGACATCAGAACTAAAAATAGAAAATTAAAATTTATAATAGTGTTAGGATTAATAATAATACAAATAAAGTTGGGAACATTTAATCATCTTTCGAACGAGGTCTTTTCATTTTTTTTTCTTTTAATTTTTCTTTAGGTTAATAAAATACAAATTTTAATAGTTTCATAATTCGATGCCGTCACTATCACCATTCGCTGCCTGCAAGCCCCCTCGTCTCTATCAAAGCCTGACTTTTAAATTCGGACTCAGTCATAATTCCTTCCCCCCATATACTTCTAGGGCCTTACATTGGCTTTCATTACAAGTACCTCTACTTTTAAACAAACTTATATCGATTCGATCTTATCGATTGCTAACATGAAATATTTTGTTGAACAGTCCGTGATTTGTACTGTCGTTATTTATAGATGGATATCACAGCAGACGATATTAACAACGGAAGACTTTTTATGAGTGAAGAGGAGTAAAGAAAAAAACTAGCCGTAGGGGTAAGGAAGGCGGAAGACAAAAAATACAAGACAGTCTCTTATTCCTGGTTTTTGAGATGGGGGCACCCCTTATGGGAAGGCCACTCGCCCAACATCGCACCAAGAACCAGCGTTTATAAATTTATGTTGAGAATTAGGGGTGTATAAAAGAAATGGTGTGGTGGAAAGGGGAGGTTATGTCCCCCCCCCCCCCGAAATTAGTAATTCAAAGTATGAAATGTAAGTAATCTGAATTATTTTAATGAATCATACGAAACTCCACGATAAAAAAAAAATATATATATAGCAAAATGGCTTATATAGTAATTAAGTTGTATTTGTAGCTGTACCGGAATCCCAAACAGCCCCCTGGTCTTAAGTAAAGTATGATAAATCGGGCCCCCCTCAGTATCCTGGTCATTACCACTTATTACTCACACCAAATAAAAATATTTTAATGTTTTACTGTTAAGAAGTAAAATAATAATTGAGTTTCTTGGTTTCAAGCTGTTAATTATAATATTATTAAATCAAGTTTAAGGGCCGTATTTATGAACGATCCTAAGGAACGCCTTACTTAAAGGCTTCCTTAAAATGCCACCTTTAGCTAACCTTAACACAATTTTCATTTTATAAACGTTCCTTTACCTTTCTTATCTTAAGGACGCCTTAGATCTTAAGGTGTTCCTATAAATTTGATCTGTTTTCCTTCCTTAGTGCTAAGGTAGGTGATCAGCTACCTTTAGCCTCTCCTTAACTATTTAATAATAGAAATAAAAACAGAAAACAAATATCAGGACTTAAATACTTATTAAAAAGAACCGTTTATTAAGAACAACGACTTTTTGGAATTTTTACTTTATTTATATGAGGTATAAACAACAAAGGTGGTGAAATATTATTGCACTTTTTAAGATGAATAAAAATTTTAATCTTGGTGTAATATTTTTCTTTTTTTCTCCTTTATATATTTATCAAATGTTTTCATATGTAGCCATTTTTATTACTAGGCACAATGAGAGACAGATAATTTCTCTATATAAGCAAAATCAAAACAAAAGATGTATTATTTTCAATTAATGAATACTTATTTAGTATAGGTATTGATAGTATTACTTAAGTGTACAACTTTAATCACAAACATTTTGATGCAGATGCTTTTGAATCTTTTCCATTTCTACACTTCTAACATTAATTATGTTATAGTAGCCAGGATTAGAGCTATAATTGTAAATATTTGATTAGTTGGTGATATAAACATCTGAAAGAATATTAAATGAATTCATTTTTTTCTTCTGCAAGTAGTACTGTAATGAGAAATACAATCTTAATTATTGATAGTAAAGATATTTTCACTCAATCACTCATTGACAAAAAAAATTTTGATATGAAATATAGACTGAATCCAATTTGAGAAAGTTAAATGTAATTTTAATAGTACCAATTTAACATTTTTAAAGTTTATTTATTTATCTATGCCTATTTTACATAAAAGGCTTTCATGGAATTTGTTGAAATTAGATAAGTTAGGTATAACAAGTTTTTGGAAGAGTGGTAAGAGAAATGCAAAAAGAACAGAAATAAATTGGTAGACAACTTTTATTTATTATTATATAAAGATGAAAATAAATAACAGAATCATAATACACACTAATAAACCAATTCTTTATAAAATGTAAAACACATGTACATTCACTATGATTTTTCAATAATTAATATGCTAATACAAAAGTAATTGCATTCTAAAGTAAACAATCAGTTTTTAATAATTCATATAAGAATATGAAGTTGTTGAAAATAAATTTCAGCTTACTTATTAAGGAAATTGAAGCTTTAATATTTCACATTTCCAACACACATCTTTTTTAAAATAAGTTGGTTACTAATTTACACATATCTAACATTTACAACTCCTTCTCATGAAGAAGGTTGGAACTAAACCATCCAAGAATATTTTGAAGAATATTAAGAAATATATAATAAACATACAATAGTATATCATAAAACATCTCAATTAGAAGAATATTGCAGTCTCTCATCCCCCAAGCTAACTTCAAGAGAAATAAAGTTTGAGAACTAACACTACCTAACATTGTTTTATCACACTTTTTCACTCTCATTTGCATCTTCATCTTATAATAAAGATATTTTTGATTGTTATCCTAAAGAATCCATTAAGTTGTTTTGTAATCGGTTAGATGAAACATTGTATACATTTGTTTGTTCTTTTACACTAACAATGTTTGCACACTATTCATCTTTGAGTGGTTTCTACTCCAATTATCAATTTCTTATAGTTCTAGAGCTGTAATTGTCACATTAACTACTTAAAACACTCTAAACAACACAGTAAACAAGAGTGAAGTAAACACTGATGTCAGTTAAGGGAGGTTACACCGAGCGGCAGAGTACTCTTATCAATGTTCTCTGATTGGTTGTTTAGTTAAGGTGGCCTTAAATTTGCACCTTAATAAATGCATATTTAGTTAAGGAAAGGAAGTATAAAGGAAGGTTCATAAAATGAGAATTATCTAAAGGAACACTTAAGCTTAAAGGTTAGCTTAACATAGGAACCAGTTGAGGTTACCCTAACTGCTTCCTTAGGAACGTTCATAAATACGGCCCTAAGTCACTGAGTACTACCTACCTAATTTTAAAGGTTAGTAAACACTAACCTAACTAATTTTCTTAACGCTGTATTATAACCTAATTAACGGCGGACGCTTCTCCAAACAACACATCTCATCAATAGTACGCCAGCATTCCTGCAATGTTTACCGCTATCGTGGATATAAAAGGTGGAATTCAGCCAATGCCACGCAGATAATATTATCAAGATAGCATTGTTTATACGCGTCGCAATCTAAGTGATAATTTCTGTCTCGTAGCGATGCAATAGAATTCTTATTAATGATGTTAGACATATGTTCTTACAGTGTTATTAACTATCACAGCTCAAGTATCATACACGACCCCAGCCTCTCTCTCTCTAAATTATATATATATATATATATATAATGTATAGTCTTATTTTTAAAGTAATAATGCAATTAAACAGCCACGTAACTTAACATCGTAGTTTGTTAAGTTGTGTTGCATTCTTTCCTAACGCAAGGGAATAATCTCATATATAAATTTGAAAACAAAAGTTCTTTTAGGCAAAAGACAAGAGGTGAGTGTTTGAGACGGACGGGGTGGTGAGCCCCTCAAACTCAGTGCTTAATCCCCTCTGGCGCCCATCGCACCAGATTTTTAAATGTGTGTATGTTTTTAAGTTTGGACTTCTTGGATTTGGTCACTATGGAAGAAGAGTCCTAGTTACTACACTGATCACCTAAATAATATTTTAAATACAATGCTTGTTATTATCTATGAGCATAATATTGGAAGTATTGTCAAGTCAGCTAGATCCTAAGTGTCATTCCCTTACAAATTAGCAATTCATTGCATTCCTCAAGATTTATAACGCAATGATAGCAATAAAACTGACACTCTTCAAACTGAACTATGATCCCTTCATTCATCGTCTTACTTCCACGCGTTAAGAACAGGAAATCAAAAAACTTTTGTAGTTCGATGCAAAACAGACTCCCCTATTCAGACCCGCTCTCAGAAAAAACAAATATAATTTGGTCGGTAGGAAAAAAATACAAGAAAAAACAATAATATAAAGCCTAAAAACAGCACACTTATTTACTTACAAAAATAATATGAACTATAACAGTTTATTAGGTGTGTAAATTTATTCCGATAATGTTGTTTTTTTTCAAAATTGGGGGTCTATCGCTAATGTCCCCCCTGCGTCCGCCCCTGCCTCTGTTTATCTAATATTGAATTTTATTTAATTAAATAACTTTAAACGTGATTCTGATTGCAAATATAATGGAACTCCAATTTGAAAGATTTTCATTTCTGACTGTAGTGAAGGGAAAATGGAGTGCTATAATACCCGTACTTCGCTACTGACATTAAAATTAGGAAAATAACTTCGTATACAAAACCGTAGTGTATAATCAGTCTGTCTGAATGTTTGTAACGGCCTACTTAAATTATATCCACTATCTTGGACCACCGTTTGCATGTGATAGACCCCTAATTTTCTTTTCGTTGATATAGACCTCCTGGTCACGATATATAATTATATGATTCGTTGAATTAAAAACTTAAGTGGAAGATTCTCACTGATACCAAAGTTAGTTAAACATTTAAACTAGTCACAGGATAAGTCAGAATATGACTAGATTTATTTTAACCTGTTGAATCCGAAAATGAATAAAAACTTTCACCATTTCAAGACAGTATCATTTAATAGAATGATGATGGTTCAGTTCCATTAATTTGTGATAAATGATATAAATTACTTCCTTAAAATATTATAATGCACTACAAATGATATTTTTTAAGGATATAAATATACTGCATACATTTAAATGAATTTGGCCTAGCTAGCAGCGGCAGTGATGGATGGAGGATTCAGTAGGCCGCGTAGGTTCAGAATTTGTCAAGGAACCGGTTGACTACTCTTCCATCCGGTCTGATTCAACTGTCTCAACAGCTGACAGTTCGTTGTTTATAGCTAGAAACGAGATCTACTTTAAACTTATCTAACAAGCAGTATTTATTTGATAAATTTATTAATCAGCACCTAAGTACACGCATCAAATAGATTTTAATATTATTGGTTGGAAAAGTTGCGGAGGAGGAAAGAATCCAGAACCTGATTTTATTATTTTCCTTTTCTCAGGCATATCTATCGGGCTAGGGGAAAAGTTGCTCCGGAATATAAATGCATAAATAAATATAAATATATAGTCGAAATATGCCTATATGCGGACCACACGTATGAATGGTGAAACAAATGATAGTACAGATGGGAAGGATGGAATAAAACGGAAACGCGTGGGGTATTGTCTAAAGGATATTTCCGGTGACAGTAGCTTGCCTGGCCGGAGCCTTCTGTATTAGTATCATTGCTCTATGGAATTTGTAGGAAATGGTTTTCCTCTTTAACTCTAATTGACTGTTTCAATTCATTTTAAAATGTAACATCATCGCTTAAAATTTACATATGGTCTCCTAATTTCTTAATTGACTATGGCGCAAATTAGTTTTTTTTCATATATTCTTCGTTTTTTTATCATTAAGCGGAGTGTCGTTTTTAAAAGTAGAATTTTCTTGAGTAGAGTGGATTTATTAAGTTGATATCTTCAGTAGCGCAGCTAGGACTACTATCAGGGGGGGGGGCTTAAATCATTTTATGGAATTTTAGAAAAAAATATCCCACAATATCTGTTAAGTAAAAAATGTACTATTATTGAAGTGATTGGAAAAGTGCTGCTTAAAATTTAAATTTGATTCAGTATGTGATTTTAGTGAGAAAAAAGTTTCTGTGTAGTCCGGTTGCGCTAGTGGATATCTGTGAGTTAAGAGTTATTGTTAAAACATGCTTACCTAATGATTCGCTACTAAATGTTTTCTAGGAAAATTAGTTTTGGAAATGGTGGTGACTTACCTACCTTAAGGATCATTGTACCTTGAATATAAACTAAAAGAACATAGTATGCCAACGCTGAGTGGTTCAGAATAAAGTCTAAAAATATTTCATATTTATATAACAAAAAAAAACTTTCTTTTTTTCAGTTCAGACTTTTATTTGCACCTATCGCAAATAAGCGACAATCAGCAAATGAGATGAAAACTGTTATATGTTGGCATTTTAAGGCATGAGGGACGATAGTACCCAGCAGCACATCATCCCCGTCTTGTTTCATGAGTGGAAATCTCCCATCCATTTCCTTTTCAGTCGTCTCATAAAAAGCATGTCAGTCGTGGCCATGTCACTAATAAATCTGTTGTTATGTCCGTGCAATTAAATATGTAAGCCAGAATAGAGGGTTCTTATTTGTTCGTCGATAGTTGGTAGTTGTAAGTCCGTATGTAGTGTTTTGTTACTAACGTACAATGGAGCGTTCGTTATTAGTCGTAAAATTTTGGATTGAAAGGTGTAGGTTTTGTAAGTAGGTCTTTTTTGATGAACCATAAATTTGTGAGCCGTATGTCCATATGGGTTTCAGAAAATATGTATATGCATTAAGTTTCCGTCTGATTTTCAATTCTGATGATTTTGAATATAGTGAGCATTTACTATTTAGCGAATAGTATTTTCAGTCGCCTGTTTAATGTCTGTCTTTTCATTTTGACAAGTCATCCTTCTGTCAAATATTAGTCCAAGGTATCGTACTTGGTCTGTTTGACAAAAAACAAAAACTATTCTATCATTGAAACACCTTATGCTTTTATATGCAGTGCAAATCAATTTACGTAAAGAAGGATAAATGTGGAACTAAACCTAGGCTACCAAAGAAGAAATAATGCAGCCATTTTAGCTAAATAATGGAAAACGTCTTCCAGAGATTCTGTTCTGGACATTTCTCAAGATAAACCTTAAATTATTTTTTTAAATTCTTATAAAGTTAGCCACATAAGTCTATATTGATTCTATATTACTTATTCCCTTATAAACGGTACAGAACTGAAACTATGTTCCATATTTTCCATCATTTGGTTTGAGTGCGCGATCTCAGATATGTGAAAAATATCATTTAATGAGAGATTTCATCTTGATTGTGAAGTTCATATCTACTTATTCTCCTTATAAGGAACGCAGATTTAAAGGAAAAGAAATAACGGTTCCAGGTAAAAAAAAATCTGATTTTCTCATTAAAAGATAATTGTTAGTTATCTCCAATACATTTATTTATCCTTTTAAAACCGTTTTTAAATATTTCCGAAAAGGTTTTCGGTCATCTTCTGGACTACTGTCACACGAAGGATCCAAGCGTTTAAGACCATCTCAAAAATAATTATAAGCCTTTTATTTAGGATCAAGTATAAAGCCAAGTATGTGTTATTTCTAATTCCTAGATTTGTTTGACTTTAAGAGTAAATATATGGCAAGTATACCTCCCCGACTTGGCGGAGTAAAAGTGAATTAAAGCATCATTGTTGCAAGGAATATATTACTAGCCCTCATGGTGGCTCCTGCCTTTTATCAGTTCAATTGGGGTCACCCTTCGCCCTCTTGTTCTTAATCAAGCCAACAGTCTTTGTCCTTCTCCGACCATCATGTTTCTACTGCCATGATGAATTCCTTTGGATTTCATCGAAGACTGTTCCTGATAGTGTTGGGACTATATACGAAGCTTGATTACGGCGGCTTCCCTTGATTCGAAAAATTATCAACCGGAGTTAGATATACTTATTTATATCTTGTCTAAAGATAACACTCTGAACTAGTAATTGATAACAATTACAAATAGAAAAATGAATCAACAATATTTATTCTAGTACTGAGCTATAATATAAAGCTTACTATGAGTTAATTGAAAAATCACTTAATTTCAATTAATGACGAACAATGTGTTTTAAAGGGTCTAAAACTAGGGGCCTTTTTTAGAACCAGAACCGTATTTAAACTTCCGTCCTCTGCCTGTTGGACAGTCTAACAGGCTCCTTTGTTTTCAATAAGGCTTACCCAAGACTACTAGGCAACCTGTCCTGCTAACGGACATTTATTTACAGAAACTGCTAAATCTTCCTTCGTCTGCATACATTCAAAGATAATATCGTAATGAAATGGTATCGCAAATAAGCTATAACAGAGATTATTCATTAGACTTTTTTTATGGTGTATCTACCCCACCATCGTTGTTCGTGTTTGCAGAATCATGGCTCGTTTGGCTGCACCGCTATGAAATATTGTGTCTGACCCCTGTGTCTGAGTACGACTCACACTTCCGAACCGTTGTCGGTCTCTACTGTACTTTATTCTCAATACATTCATCTATTAGTCTAGAAATAGAGTTTGTTCAAATGATTATAATCCTATCTTGTTACCGGGAATAAATTGTTATGTCGAAACATGGTTCTCACTAGTGTATTTCGATGTTCTCTTTTTCACTTGGGCAGATTTAAATTTGTATTACCAACTTTATCAATGTGTTATAAGGCTTTGGGACCAGAACGCAATATCAATATTAGAATAAAAAAAGTCTTTATAATTGTACATAACGTGTAAAAATAAATTTACTCTTACTTAATAACATCTTACCTACCCCTCAAATATAATTTTATTCCACAGCTTGTCAACTTAAATTTTGCTAATATTACTGTAGGAACTGGAAACTCTGTAAGAATTATATGTTTAAATTCAGTCCACTAATCACTTTATTAGTTATATTAGAAAATATGAGAAACCAAAACTAAAATTTAAATACATTCATATTCATTTCCTATATTTATAAAGTATTATATAAAAACATATTCTAGTTTTTAAATATCATTGTTTTATTTTAACAATTAATTTGAGCCTTACATAGTCACAATACCTCAATTTCCCCCGCCCTGATCTTAAGAATTTTACCATCCTGCCCCCCTAGACGAAAATTTTATAGCCTGCCCGCCCCTTAAATGTTGTCCTGCAGTAGCCCTTGATTAGAATTTTTTTTTTCCCCTTAACAGTTGGCATTCCTTGCAACAGGATTGGCTAGTCATTTCATGTTTTGATTGCATTACTAAATAAGTAGATATGGCTATTTATCACAGTACACCTACTCTTGTTCGAAGAACCGTTGTTTTGAAACCAACTAACCAGTTTTACACTTAGCGATTCAAATAATTAACCAAACAGGAGTTTGAAGTATCCATAATTCCATAGCACACCGTTAACATCCTGTGTGGCCTGAGGAAGACATAAATTATGTTCATGTTTTATGCGGAGCCCCACGGCGTTGTTTGTTTATCCTCTCCCCCTTGAGAATCGCTGTATTCAGCAACTACCGATCCTGCCTGCGGTCGTACTATTTAAAGGAGCCCTACCTCTCTTCCGTGGCTGGTTTGTTTGTTAAATGTGTATTTCAAATGCAGTACGTTTTGGAAACAAAAACTTCCTGTACAGGAAACGACCCGATGGCTCATCGTTAAGATCGTTTAGGAAAACTGGTAGGGTTAGTACTTGCATGTTTGATACAAGCATTCGTATTTTAAATATTGCCAAAAAATAAATAAAAAATACATTTCGTTCAAATAAATTACTTGGTCGAATCGTAATAATTTAAAAAAAAAGCATTTTAGGTAATTAGAAAGAGCTAATTATGAACAACAATGTTTATTTCTTTAAATGGGAGTTATCTGTTTTAAAATTGCTTACATTCGTTCAGTGTGGTCTTTCATAGAACACTATTCAAGTTAGTTCAGTTACTGAGTTTGCTTCGGGAAAAGTTTTTAAGAAACTGTGTACTTATTTCTAAATCTCTTGGTACTGATTCCCTGGGTGCCTCTTCAAGACTAACCTTCAGACTCCTCTAACCGTTCGAGAAAAATAAAATTACTTTACCATCAAGAACAGCACTGTGTTGTAGTGGTAGAAGTTTATTCTTAGATACCCTGCATATCTACCAATTATGATCTTTCAGGAAACAATAAATGGCTTAAAATACTTATTCAAGTGAAATTTTTTCTGTCTGTCTCGTTCGTTTGCGGCCAACTTTAAGGACACCTAACTGCTTAGCGGCTAGATCCGCCCCAGGCCCGAAGACGACAAACCCGTTAGTGACAAGACAGTTGGATCTGGGACCTAATGGAGTGGACAGAGCCCTTCCGTGATGCCATGCCTTGCCGGACGTATTAATGCCACCTCCTATCATCCAGATCTCTCACAAAATGAGGAAATGACTCGCTCTAATGGCATCCTCTTCCATCCAGTGTCTTCGTTCTCACACTTGGCCACTGTCTGCCTTCTTATAGGATAATGATGCGGCCATCTAATAGTTGGGGTTGTATATATTTAGCACACCTAAGAGGAGGAACGACCTCTTCAGTGGAGTTTATGTTGGGTCATTGGGATTACTATGCTCAAAATCAAAATAAATATCTTGATAAAATTGGGAATAACCAAAAATTAAGTCCCCCCTCCCAAAGCTTGAAAACAGAATTAAATTTCACTAGTCTCTTTCTGGTAAAATTATATATTACAAAATAAAAATATGCTCCCTCATAATCCTCTTAAATGTGCCTAGTCGAAATGATGGATGGCACAAGTTGAACTATGCAACCCTGTTCTGACACCCCTGAAAGGAAACAAGCCCTACCACTCCAATTATTAAATTGACCATTATAAAATACCTTTGAGACTCACCAAGAGTTTTTAACGTAAATTTGGATATATCACTAAAAGTTATAAATTAAACAGTAGCTTAATCTCCTCACCTTTTAATCTGCCTCTCATACATGTAACTTTGATTTTCTTTTATGGGGAGGGGCTATCTTAAACTTGGTATGCAAGTCATTTTTCATTCAAGATTATGAGTTTTAATCTTTAATTATAACAGCATGTACTGGCCAAATTAATGATTTGCAGTCTTTTTTTCAAATGATGCTGCCTAATTACATTAGGCAGATATATTTACAGCCTGCTTTTCAATCTATTATAAGAAAAAATATAATTTTTTTTTTCAGTTTCATTGTTTAACAGTTTGCATTATTGGTATTATTGTAGTATTTTTTTCCCATTGCATTCACCTTTATTTAATTTCTGTCCTTTGGGATACGGTTTGTGGAGATAGCAGATTTTATGTACTGCTTTGGTTTCCATCCTGCTTTATAGAGGCTCTGTTATTAGTTTAATTTCCTTTAATCACTATAAAAGATTTTTAATATGAACGCTTATTTTATAAATTTGGAATTTTCACACAATTTATTAGCCATCTTAATTAATATCTCCTTGTTTTATTTTATTTAACATATATATATATATATATATATATATATATATATATATATATATATATATATATATATATACACAAACATAAGTAATAAAATAATATTGATCTCCTGTATGCGTTTTTCAACTACCTTATTTAATTACTTTTATCATTATTTCATTTTTATGTATGTTTTTTTATTGATTAGGTTGAGAGCAAAATTGGTGAAGACCAAAGCAGGTCTACCAGCAATTTGAGGCGTTTGAAGATAACTGCAGTTGGAGATGGTCTAGTAGGAAAAACATGTCTGCTTATCACCTACACAACTCAACGTTTCCCTGTAGAATATGTCCCAACAGTGTAGGTTTTATCATTATATTACTCTTTTATTGTTTAAAATATAACTTGCATTATATATTTATCAATTACTTTTAAAAAATTATTTATTTTCTTCTGTTAAATAAACTTAAATAAATAAAGATTTGATGCTAATCTAAATAAAAAGATTTGAACTACTTAATTTTTCCAGTTTATATTAAAAAAAAAATTCAAGATAAACTAATGATGTTTAGTATTCAAAACTTTCATTCTTACTATAGTTTTACATTTTTATAAATTATTTCAGTAAATATTGTTCATTCCCTATGACATAATGGTTAGTCATTAAAAACTTTGCCATGATTAGATAGTAAATATGGTCATTGCAATTTGAAGATTAATGATTTACTAAAAATAATTTGTTTTCTCAGATTCGACAACTTTGCAGATACAATCACAGTTGATGGGCAAGAGTACAATATGACATTATGGGACACAGCTGGACAAGAGGATTTTGAAAGATTGAGACCTCTTACTTATCCAAATGTAAGCTGAAGTAAAGATGAGGTTATATAAACTAATGAGATTTTATTTATTTTTAAGATTTAAGGGAAAATGTTAAATTTATTTCCAATAAATATTTTTTGTTACAGACTGACTGTTTTTTGTTGTGCTTTTCTGTCGGTAATAAGGTCTCCTATAGTAACGTGTTATGTAAATGGTACCCAGAACTGAAACATTATTGCCCACATGTCCCTATCATTTTAGTTGGTAAGTAGTATTGTTTAGAAGAATCTATACTATTAAAGTCTTAAAAAAATATTTTTGAATCTTTTATCTGAGAAATTTTTGAACTGTTTCAATTCTGAACCAAGTTTGACATTTTTCGTTAAAGATGGTTTCTTTCTTTTTGTATATACCCTAAATGCTGATTGATGAGATCAATTATATTTAGCATTCTTCATGAGCTGTCAACTGCGACTTATACTTTGAGATCTAGTGTATCTCGATGATAAATATATCTTAAGATAATATAAATTAAAAATATAAATTAAGTACTATAAATTATAGTTTTTAATTATGATGATAAATTTAAATTTTTTTCATGGATCAGAATACTGAAATGTTCCATGGCAGTCAATTGTTAATGAACAACTTTCATCAATTATTTTAATGAAAATATGCAAGATAGAAGGCTGCAATTACTTACTTTTTTATGACATTATTTTCTTTTAATCATCATGATTAAATTCCAAATTAATATTTTTTCAGAAAATATGTATGTAACTTATTTTGAAGCAGATTATAGTGTAAAAACTGAATATTTAACTAACCAAAATTTTTTATCATCACTAACAAGTTGACAGGGGCAATTTATTTATTTCTAAGACTAATCAATCAAATGATGAAAGTAAATCATTTTAAACCTGGGGCAGATTATATTTGATGCACCCTAAAAAATAAAAACAATCGACTGCAAACATTGAAAGATGTTTTGGCAATACATAAAGCTATAGTGTATGGTATGTGGGGCCAGTATTCTATGAATAAATCTAATTTTATTCATGGTTCAGAAGAACAGAAGAATTAGAACCATGTCATACATATGGTATTAGCAATGCTTCACTCATTCTAAGAATGAGGCGAAGAATGGTTTTGGTTTGAAATATAGTTTTTTTTTTTCATGTTATAAATTGTTGAAAGGCTCTTTTTAGAATTTAGGAATACTTTCAAAATATATTTTAAGATTTTTTTTTCTTTTTTGTTTAGCAACAAAATCTGATCTAAGGGATGATGAAAACGTGGAAACTCTCAAACCAAGTGATGGTAAAAGATTAAAAAGAAAAATCAGAGCTACAAAATACATGGAATGCTCGGCACTGAGGAGTGAGGGCCTTGAAGAAATTTTCAGAGAAGCAGTCAGAGCAGCATCTAAAAAATCTAACACAAGGAAAAAAAGAATGTGCTGGCCGTTCAAGTAAATACTACCATAAACAAATTAACATTTTTTTAATATGTTTAAAAAAGTATGTTTTTCTACCAAAAATTAAGGACAATAACGTACCATGGAACAATTCAGACATGGAGACACGATTCTGAAATCAAGAAAGTTAAACTTCCAACTGGTCGAAAAATATGACAGATCTTACTCCTTGTCATAAGAATTTACATTTGATTCCCAAATATACCTAATATATATTTGAAACTAATGTATCAAATAATATAATACTTTTCACACGTAACAGTAAAAAGAAAGCAAATATTCAGAATTCACAAGTATCAGGCTTTAAACAAAATGAGTTCAAATAAATAATTAAACAAATCAGGAAAAAGATTACCAAGATAAATTTTCTGAGGAGAAAATGTTAGGGACTCTCATATGTAAGATGCTGTTTAGTTCCTTAAAGCTCATAGGCACCATACATAATTAAACTGATGGGTCGAGTTGTCTATATCTAATAAGAAACTGTTCTCCTTAATAGAAATAAAATTATAAGTAAATATAATGCCTTTTGTATTATATAATCCCTGATGCAAAGAATGGCTGTGGATGTTTATACACATGGCATATTGACTGATTTATGTATTTATAAAACAATTTATGTTAAGGATAAAAGTATATATATAAAATTGTAATAAATTAATTTTGAAGGTATTGATATTTATTATTGATGGTATGTTTATCTAGTTTTATATCAATTTAACTTTTTGAACTTTATTCTTTTATAAAGAGGTAATTTTCATTTTTGGAATCATGTACAGCTTTGTATTATATAAGTTAACTTATACAACTTATAAGTTGTATTATATAATGAATTACCCTCTCATTTTTAAATTCTATATAACTAATGAGGCGCTTAACATAGCAATACAATATTGCTTATAATTTTAAGCAGGCAATGCATTTGTGTATTCTGGTTAGTATCAATATCTGGAGTTTTGTGCACTTAAATTCCCAGGCTTTTTGGCTAAACTAAAATGTATGTGTGTGTATATATATATATATACACACACATACATTTTAGTTATATATATATATATTATATAGTATGTATAATAAGTTCATATCTGTTTTGCTCTACTGCTGAATAATAATTTAGTCTTGTTAACCGATATGCATCACAGCAGTTAAATGTTTTGTATAATTTTTTTAAAAAATTGTGTTAACGACTATAATTTTATGATTGTAAATATTTATGAGCATATCTATTTCAGTTAGTGGATTGAGCAACTAACTGTAGTTATATGAAGCTACAATGATTTAACAGTAACTGAAGGTATTTACAATTTATAGGTTCCTATGTTTACAATATGTACATAAGTATAAGAATTTATTCATGAATTATGTTCTAATTTATAAAATCATTGTAAAGTACTTTAATTGCTAAAGTTGGATATTTGTATAAAAGTGTTGATCCCGTGTAGAACATGTAATTTTCTACAAAGACAAAATGAGCTCAACTAATAATTTACTATTTTTAGTTGTTTTTTAATTTAAGAATTTCCAAAGATATGTACAGTATGAATTGTATCATATAAGCTCTAAGTATTGTTAGTATTTTTAAATTTTAATGAGCATTATATTAAAATTTAGGAAAAAATATATTGTTATTAATATATACAACTTCTTTATTTAAAAACTTACCTTAACAGTTTAGGATAAAACCTGAGTTAAATACAAAGGAATAATATATATAAGAAGAATGGCAACAAGGCGACATGCCAGATGCTAATTATTATTATCCAGGCTTATTGATCCCAACCATAGTCCCGAATCTGAAATAGACTGGTTATCGATGCAAATATGGAAATGTTAGAACATATGCAGAAATATAACACATAATACAAATATTATAATTATATTTCATCAATTTAAAAAATGCTTTATTCTTTGGCATTGTACACAAAACATGTGATCCACATAAACCGTCAAAGATGATATAACTTTTTAACTTTATTAATATCTAGGGCTTATTTAAAAAAATCTTGTGTGGCACTTTAAATCAAATTAAAGACTGAGAAAATAAATTATGAGACACTGGAAGCAATAGGTCTACTCATAGACCCAATTTATAAATTCAAAGAATTCAGGTTTAGAATATACAGTACAAACAATATAAATACAAATTAAAAGATAATTATAACAGCATAGTTTACAAGAACTTTTTTTCAGTCAACTAATAAATAATTAAAATCGACGTTCAGTAGTCGAGAAACAGCAACATGTTGATTACGTAATGTTATATCCATGTAATATGAACAGGAGCCATACATTTTTCAAATACTGCTTGAATTTTTAAATAATAGAACCTGTTTGCTGAAAAAAATAATAGTCAAGACAAGTTATGTTCTACTTTACTAAACCAATTAAGGCACAGGAAATCTCCAATGTTCACTCTTTCTAGGTTTTCTTTTCACCTTCAGTTAAAATATCAAGTGATTCAAACCAATTTAGATTGAAGCTACCACTGTTGCTTCTGGGAGTGGCCTATTTCGGGAGGTTGTGTGACTGTAATTTAAAGCGAAATCCGATCGCATTCTTTTCAGTGATTGTCCAAAAGGGGTCTTGATCAGCTTTATTAGATCCCAGCTTTCGACCCCCGCTCGCTACGCTAGCTCTTCAGGGATAAATAAACCCCCAAAAGGGCCTTTTCACTTGAGATCATGGCCTCACTAAATGGCACCTTATTGGCCACGCCTAGAAGTAACAGTAATACTAGAAACCGATTTATTTTCATTTATTTGTATTCCAATTGAAAGGATAAAAAAAAAGTTGATAACACATATAGTGTAAAAATGTAGGATCCATGTAGGCTAATAATAACTTGTTTACTCCATCTCTTTATAAAAATTTACAATTAAGCTTGTGCTTAGGAATATATAGTGATGGAGGTCTAAATGGTATCACAGTATTGTTACAGATGAATATGGCGCAAACGCGCCAAAAGCTCCTAGTGTAGACATGTATGGTCTGGAAAAATAAATGGACTGTTTTGGAATGTGTTACTTTGATTAAAATAAATATATTGTACAGTCTAATTCTAATAAAAAAGAGAGTTGATAATCTGACATTGATTGCACAGCAGTTACCAACTTATCAGTCAATCCCTTTATTCCATTATTCAGAAAAATTATTTTTGATAAGAATGTCAAGATGATTGACAATTTGTAGCTTGAAGGATATTGGTTTATAAAAAGTCATCTTTGTATTTAAGACCTCTATTTATGGGCTTAGTTGATTTTTGAAATATGCATCCTGTTTTTTAGGCTTTATTGTTTCTCTAATAATCTGAATTTTGCTTTCATTTATAGCAAATCTATTAGGATAGGGAGGCAGAGGTCCAGGATTTCACTTTAACTAAAGTCCTATATATTTTCTAGTTTTACCCATACATTTCCAATTTTTTCCTATAGTTCATTACATCAAATTACTATTTCTATTATTATATACTTGGTTGCTGATTTCTTTATGGTTCGAACTCATAATAATGTCAAGAACTTGAAAGGAGAGTTGAAATGTAATGATTTCCTTACTCTAAGAATATACTTAATGAAGTGATATAGAACAATCGGTTTATGAAAGCTCTAAGCTAAATTAATCCTTAAAACTAAATTACAGGATGGTCTAGACAATCTGCAAAAGAATGAAAAAAAAGTTACAATAAATATTACAATCAAATTGACAGACAAAAACGGGAGAGTAAGCTGGAAATGGCTTAGAGGGCTAGAGTCCCAATTAATTTTCTTTTCTGGTCTTTTTACTTCTCTCATACTTAATTTTGTATTTGTCTTTTATAAAGTTAAAATATGACCGAATCAAAATGAAACATGTTATTCTACATTTAAAACCCGAAATTATAATCTTAGAAAAGTTAGGGTGTGCATTGTTTAGATGGTTCAAATGGCCAAACACCTCGTACAAAACACCATAATCAAATATAACAAAAAAATTAATAATTGCATGGAGTGGGCCATGGATGCAACCTAGGTCTGATACTTTAAGGAATTCGTGAGGTCAGTCGTTTTTATCACAGAAAAATTTACACATGATAACATTCAGAAATAATTATTTTGTTTGCATAGTGTTTTCATTCAACTAATAATACATATATATAAAATGGATATCTTCTATATGTATGTACTTCTATTATATATATATATATATATATATATAATAGAAGTACATGCATATAGAAGATATAGTAGCTTCTGGGTGTGACAATGCAGCAAGCATTAAGAAAATATATTCATTATAAGTCGCAGTAATGACATCTGGTACATGGACACCTGATTTCAGAAATTAATAATTTCTTTGTGGAAAAAATTATGCATGCTAGTTCTGGAGAATAAGTGGCAGAAGACATAGGCAGATCTAAATATGTCGAAAACATTGCTAACCAAGATAAAATAAAAAATAACGCAATTCTCCATAGAAGAAATACCTGATTGTGCAGTTGACCCAGAAGAAGGTATATATATGCTCACAGAATTTGTGGGATGGATGCTGTAATCGTTTAAAGAGTAACTGGACGTAAAGGAATGTGACCTAGAAACAGAGCCTACTTTAGCCAGGTTAGTCTAATAATTAGCTGTACCTCATATTGATTTATATTTTACTACATTATATATGTCATAGAAACACCATAAAAACATTTAATGATTGCACAGAGGGGGCAAATGGACGCGACCAAAGTCTGATAATTTAAGGAATTTGTAAGATCAGGTGTTTTATTCGGGGAGACAATTTACACTACAGTAGAATCCTGATAATTCTATTGTTATTGGACCGAGGGTAAAATACGAATTATCGAGATACACAAATCATCAAGATTTTGATTAATAGGGAATAAAAAATACAAAATAACAAAATTGGTACAAACATTTAGTACTTTTCATGTACAAAGGATATCTATCTATCTATCCATTGACGCTACAGCCCATGAAGGACTTTGGCCTCCGAAAGAATCCTCATCCAACTTCCTCTGTCTGCCGCCTCCACTCTCCATCTCCTCACTCCCATCTGCCGCAAGTCTGCCTCCACGTCCTCCAGCCACCTCAGACGGGGTCTTCCTCTTAATCGCTTTCCTCCTGGTCTCTCATATAATAGTTTTCTTGGTATGCGGTTTTCCGGCATTCTCTCTACATGGCCAAGCCATCTTATTCTTACCGTCTTGATGAATACAACTATATCAGGCTCACCAAAAAGTTCCATTAACTCCCTATTCCTCCTTGGTCTCCACTGCCCTGACTCACATACCGGTCCGAAAATCATTCGGAGAGCCTTTCTTTCCCAAATCCTAATGACTTGTTCGTTTTCTTTAGTCAATACCCACGCCTCGCTGCTATATGTCACAGTTGGCCTAACGATTGTGCAGTATATATTTATCTTGGCCTTCCGTGAGATATTTCGGGAACGGAGCAATCTTTGGAGCGCATACAAACACCTACTACCTGAAGCCAATCTCGCCTTTATTTCTTCTTTTATGTCATTTTTATTTGTGACCACAGATCCTAGGTATTTATATTTGTCGACCTCTTCAAAGCTTTGAGTACAAGTACAAAGGATATAGAAAGAACAAACATAATAATACAATATTACTTTTTAAAAAATCTATTATTTTATTTTGATGTCATCCTTGAAGGCTGTTCCTGTCAATAGCTTTGTCTAGCATTTTTAGGGTGACAAATGTAGTTCAATACATTAACTAGACATTTTTGGAGTAATCAGCGGCATAGCTTCTTCTTATTTGTCTTTCCCATTACCGTCATCAGACATCCCTGCTACTGCTATACCATCATCAAAATGGTGTCCTTTTTTTTACTTTCACTTACTTATTTATGAAATATATAGTAAAGGAAAGTATTGCGATCTTGAAAAATTTCGACTTCCAGTTTTCAACGGAAATACACATTTTGGGGTCCCCTGAGTCCAAATAACCAAGTCCCGCGAAATGGTCTGTGTGTGTGTGTGTGAACAGACTAGCTCAAAAAACTATGAACCGTATGAAACTGAAAATAGGTATTTGTGTATGTATGTGCCCGCGATGTGACAGCAAAAATTTCATCAAAATTGGTCAAACGGAGGGGGTACTTTTTCAACTGATCAATCAATCAATTGTTCAAAAATCCGTCATTCCCATTTTGTATACCAAACCTTCAGCTTTTTCATTTAAAATGTTACCTTCAATAGGCAAGTATGAATTGTGAGCTAGTGTCAACCATAATTATGAATTATCTAGTTCTGGGTATTCAGCTATCTTCTATCACTTTAATTTAATGTTCGTAGCCTGAGAGGAGATTTTGTCTTGGTTCTTTAAAATTTTCTGCCCAAAGAACATTAGAAGGTTCTGACACAGCAACTTGTACTTCTTTTATGGAAAAATGTATTTTAGACCTTTTCAGAAACATAAACACCAAACTGAAAAATAACATCACATTTGATAAAAAGAGCGCAGGAAAAAAGAAAGGTAAACAAAATGAAAATCTCTCGTCTATACGCCACTTAAAAGATTAAAAACCGAACTACATTTATTTTTTTTTATTTCACAATATTGAATATATAAAATAATAAGAACACGAAAAAAAAAAAAAAAAAAAAAAAAAAATTATCGAGGGAACCAAATTACATTGTTTTTATACGAATTAGAGCAGTATTATCAAGGGACCAGTGAATCCATACGAATTATCGAGATATTCAAATTACCGGGGTAAGAATTGTCAGGATTCTACTGTATATGATAATTTTCAGAAATAATTATATTGTTTGCATACTATTTTCATTTAATTAATAATGCATATATATTTGTTACTTTGTGCAATTTACTTACAACTTTAAATTTAACCTTTGATAATCTGAACTTTTTGATAGTCCGAACACATACAGCATTCTACCTGTTCAGATTATCAAGACCGTGTACATTTGGGATAAACCACTACAATAGAACAATAACGAGATGAGCATATTATAAATTGTTTAATTAAAAAAACATATGTTAATTAAATAATATATTTTTAAATAACATTTTTTTTTTTTTTATCAAAATCTTAAATTAAATACAGTCAAGATTTATATATATATTATATTCACATATATTACATCAAATAACTAAAACTATTTTGTTTAAAGTCCAAATAAAAAAAAAAAAAGAATAAAAAAAAAGAAAGTTAACAAATGCACGTCGTTTTACTTCACTTCCTGTTCAGAAGTTTATGAACTGATACAATGTTTCATTGTAACAATAACGACTGTTAAATTATGTAAATATCAGGTTAACAGAAATAAAACCTATAACTTTACGTTTTAGTTGCATACATTCAATTGCTGCAACAAAATAAATCAGTGATCAGTTATTACTAGAAAGGTTAACTTTAGATCAACAGAAAATCTTCCTTGATGAAAAGAAGTAAAAGAAGGTGCATATGGTCGACCTTTTGTCAAAGTCACTGTCCATTGAATATCGATGCGGCTTCGGCTTTTGTTGTAGGCTGTTGCATTACTTTTCCATAACCACCTCGTCCAGCATCGTATTCCCTCCTATATTCATCACGCACCTATCAAAACAAAAAATAAACCCCTGTAATGAGATTGAAAATAAAAAGCAGATATTATGCTTAAATGACTATGGATATCAATAACTGGCCGTTTGAAACTGAAAACTGGTTATTTGTTATGAAATAACCTGTTATTTTCTGCTATCAGTAATAACTCATTTATTATATAAACCAAGTAAATTTAGAATGGGAGAAGTACATGTGGATACCTTATGTTATATATGCCACATGTTTTTCCAATAAGTGAACATTTTGACCTATAATTAAATAATCATTTTCATGTTTTTTCCTGATAACAACAAAAAATGTTTTAATGGGACCACCTCAGGAAAATACTCTAGAATATGCAAAAAGTTTCGTTCTAATTGGTCCATCCATCTCAGAGTAATCGGGGAACATACATAGGAAAAAAACAACATACGCATTGAATTGAGTAACCTCCTCTTTCGAAGTTGGTTAAAAACAAAGACGATTAAAATTAAAATAAAATATATTTTTTATCTATTAACCAGTCATTATTTCCAAGATTTTAGCTGCTAGATTTCTTCCAGTTATTTAAGCTATTCTTACCTTCCGGTAATTTGATTTTGTATTATGTTAAAGGTAAGGTAAAATAAGACATAGTCCCTAATGTCAAAATAAAATAAAAACCTTTTTTTTCTATTAATCAGCTATTCCCAAAGTTTTGGATTTTTTTTTTTTTTACCTGGGAATTATTTTAGGTTGTCAATTTATGCGAATTAAAGGTCTTCCCACAGCCAGTAATTTGATTTTGCATCATCTCTTGCAAGGGTAATTTGAGACAACTTAAGTAAATGTTTTAATGAGAAGCCATTTAAAAAGTTTTCAGCAGGTTATTTGCATCGGTTAAAATTGGCCAGTTAATATTGGAAGGAAAAAAAAATCAAAGTTTACCTAGCTTTTCACATCCTGTGTGGCTCTGGTCTAAAAACTGGTCAAAAGATTAAGTAATTTAGCTAAACTTCTGATCAAAACATATTTGTAGTTAATTTGCAGCTACAAGTGATTCATGGTGGTGGCTACATAAAATCACAATAATTGCCATCCCTTTCTACAACCACCAGTCATTTATTCCTACTTTTCTGGTAATACTTGTAATGGAATACACTCATCTAAGTCTTGATCTGCCAAGTGTATAACTTAAGTTAAAACTGGAACAGTTAGTTTGGTTTGTTAAAGTTCTAACTGCTCTAACCCAATATTTTAAGAAAAACAAGTTTAAAGATTTGAGGTTCTCATACTTTTTTAATCAGTAATTGATCAATTCAGGTCTTTATATACTTTTAGGCATTTATGTAGATGGCATTGGTTTAAAAAGAGAAAAATGTTCAAGAAAAAATTATTTATCCATGATTTAATATGAAATATTTGGAGTTTAGGAAAAATACTGTTACAGACCCAATAATTAAAAATGACAAAATTTCATAGAGATGTAATTGGAGTAACAGCTTGTTTTATAAAATAAATAAATGACCTCTAAAAGGAGAGTAGACACTATTATTGAATGATTTCTGTCTCCTTAGACTAGTGATGAGATGAGTCACTGAAGAAAAACGAACAGTATAGAACATTTGAGAAAGGCCACACTACCACTAGGTTACCTAATGATTCATCAAGCTGGTCACCTATGAAATGTATGTATTTCCAAATAGTGATATGGTGATAACTGCATTTTACAGTAGTTGGTTCTTATTTAATTTCAATTAATTTGTTTATCTTTTATTAATAAATTTAATTTCTCATATTATAATTCTTAGTAATATAAATGACTGTTTACGAGACAGATAGGGTGGGCTACATTTAACAACTTGATCATTACCTATGTGGGCGATTTTCATAACAAAATTTATGTCGTTACCGAGCTAATAATTCGGGCATAGGAATGAGACGAGTTTTTAACTTGGTAATGACATTTCCATGTATTTCATTCGGACAAAACCGCTGTGTAACTAATTGAGATTTTTCTTTTTTGCCAACTGGCTTAAACAAATGATAGTCAAACTAATATGATATAAAGAATGAAATAATTTGAAAAGAAAGCGTGGTAATGACAACAGTAAAAGTACGTGACTTTTCTTACGAGGCACATGAGCGGAGAGGCCGGCTCCCAACTGAAGTCGATCAATTCACAGGTGGTTGTCCTTTAACTCCATGATGATCACTACACTCACAAGAAATTTCCCCACTGTTCCCCCTTTTTCAAGGCTTTATCTCTGCCATATTGTTTTGTGATTGGTAATGATGTCAAAGTGAAGGGACAAAGTTTTGAAACTACTTAAACATACTTATTGTTAACAAAAATTAAAAAAAAAAAAAATTCAGAATGCTTCGGTTATTCTTTATGAGTGGAAATAAATTTTACTATCATTAAACGTAGGTTTAAAAGAAAAAAAACACATGTTTACTACAAAATCGAGAGTGGGATCCTACATGGTAATGACATTTTAGTAGCTCAAGCAATTATAAAATCATATTATTCATTAATATTTTCATTTTTAATATTTTATTATGAAGAAATATACATTCACGGTATAACAATGGAAAAAAATCAGGTTTTTTCACCATTTATGTAAAAGTTGACCCTATTGACTAAAACTTGACTCTAAAATGAGAATCACCCATATACATTACATTTTGCTTTAAGTGTATGTTGTATTAAATTGAGCCCCCACTGATAATTTTGGACAGTATTATTTTCGAGACTAATGGAGACAAATACATCAGTTATAGTGTGATATGGAACAAACTGTTGTTACTAATAGGCAAACAAAGAGGTCTATGTGGCCACTTGCATCCAGGCTACAACAAGTAACTAGGTAAACCCCCCATAAAAACCCAGGCTAAAACAAGTAGATAAACCAATGGTCTCCAGGCACCTAGCTAGATTTCCCCTTCTGAATGGCCTTAGACTTAGTAATTTATTTTAAAAAATAAACTAATTAATATAATTATTTTTTTTAATTTTTTTTTCCTTGTTCTTCGCCTCTACCCTACAGAGTCATTGGCGATGCGTTCACTTATATTCTGCTATAGTATGAAATTTCTTTTAGGTATTTAAACAGAATATCTATTTTGTTTTCCTCATCTTTTAACAGCTCATTTAATGTTGTTTCCATATTAAGCTTCTTCTTTAGTTCATTGTATTTAGAGCAATGGAGTAAAAGGTGTTTCACCGTTTGGGGTACATTATTGCATTCTTGGCATGTGGGTGCTTCGAGTCCTCGGAGAAGGTATCCGTGTGTGAACTCGCAGTGGCCAATTCTGATGCGACACAATACGACTTCTTCTCTTCTCGAGTTTCTCGAGCTTGTATTCCACTTTTTGCAATCTAATTTTATTTCAGATAATTTGGAGTGTTCGCTCTTCCACCTCAACTCCCAAATTTTGTTCTGATTTTTTTTAGTTGGTGTAACCAGTCCTCTTTTGTTACTTCTTTTAGTAACAATTTATAATCAACTTTGTTTAAACAATCAGTTAATTTAAAATGATAACCATAAAAATCCACAAACAATTATAATTTATGAATTGTACTATTTATCAAAAAAATAATCAATTTTATACATTACCTGACCACCACTCTTTCCCCTTCCATACTGTCTTCCTTCTACAAACCCTGCATCCCAATCTGTTCTTATAATGCGATCATCAAGCCTTGTTCCATTAATATACCTCATAGCACTCTCAGCATCAGGTCGTTGATAATATCTACAAAGGGTATTAAGGACCAATAGATTTTATGTTCTGCAAGTTTGATTTGATTTATGTCAAAGGTAGAATAATGAGAATAAGTGAATTGCAAACGCAGTAACTATACACATGATATACAGTGACTCACGAAATTGATCAAATGTTTATAGTACAACAGAATATTCGTCCTAAACCGACAAGTTGTTTGTCAACATATATTAATTACTTGTCAGAAAACTTTGTTTACTCTCTTATTATGACGTTTGAACCCTTTTCTATGAACCCTGATATATAAACATAGCACATTCAGTCATCTTCTAACAAGATTTGATCAATTTTGTGACTTTGTTTTAATATTTAGTGTAGCTTCCTTTTGCGTCGATTACAGCACGAATCTTTCTTGGCATACTTTCTATTAATTTTTCACACTGTTGAGGTGTGATCTGACTCCATTTTGCTTTGACATTTTCCCAAAATTGCTGCGTGTTGTATGCTGAAGCACTCTTGTCAGTAAATTATCTCTCAGCTGACCCCAGAGATTTTCAATAGGGTTTAAATCTGGGGATTGTGGTGGCCAATCCAACATACTAAACCTATTATTTTCTAGCCATGTTTTTGTGACTCGAGCGCTGTGTTTAGGATCATTGTCTTGCTGGAATACAATGTCCTTTTTAGCTTTATTAAGCTTTGTAAGGCTTCCTATCAAATCTCCACGTAATTGACTGCTGTCATTCTCCCTTCGATTTTCTCGATTAAGCCAACCCCTTTTGACATAGAGCATCCCCATACCACGATACTCCCACCCCCCAAATTTAATTGTTGGTTGAAACATTGAAACATGAAAAAGAACATGTCTTGGCTGTAATTTTTCATTTCGTCCTTTCCACATCCACTCTTTGCCATCCGATCCAAATCTATTAATTTTGGTTTCGTCAGGCCATACAACCAACATTAACGTTTACCCAAACATTTACGGTGTAGTGCGCATATTTTTTGCGAAGGCTAATCTTAGTTCTTGATGCCTGGAGGTTAATTGTGGCTTTTTAAACTTTGCTCTTCCTCGCAAGACTGCTTCCCTCAACACACGGCGAACTCCTCCAGGGCTAATGTCTATATTATCAAACCGCCTAAGTATCCGTTGTATCAGGACGGCATTATCAACTTCCTCCGAAAAAATAGAACGAATAATACTGTGCTTGAAAGCATCAGATAGTTTTGGCTTACGACCTGCCTTATTTTTTTCAACCCCTTTCAAATGGGTCTCAATTGTTTTTCTAATTTTACTCATAGTGCCTAATGAGCGTCGGTATTTTTGGCTCAAAAATGATAGGATGCTCCTTTTTCAAGCTTGTTTAGAATTGCTTTGTGAATATTTTCCGACATTGGCTTCATACAAACCATTACAAATCAAATGTTATATTGATTCAAAATGTTGTCAACAAAAATAAAAATTGTTTCGTACTAAATGTTTTATAAGCTGCAGAACTTTTATTGTTGTAAACAATTTATTCTTAATACAATTATTACTGGTAATTCAAACTCACAAAATTGATCAAATCGTGTTATTAGATTTAGAAGATGACTGAATGTGCTATGTTTATAATTCAGGTAGAAAAGGGTTCAAACGTCATAATAAAAGAGTAAACAAAGTTTTCTGACAAGTAATTAATATGTTTTGACAAATAACATATTGGATAAGGACGAATATTCTGTTGTACTATAAACATTTGATCAATTTCGTGAGTCACTGTATATGAATTGATAGTTTATATTAATTTTATTTTACCTGATAAACCAATGAAAAAAATAATTAAAGCCATTATTAATTTTTTTTTTTTTTTACACATCTTCAAATAGTACCAATTTAAGCGACAGGTGAAAGCTTAACAGTTCAGATGTCTGTTCTACATTACTGTTATTTTTCTACTTACAATAATTTAAAATACACAGAAAAAAAGGATACTCTACAAAGCAGAACCCACATGGGATTTTTTTATATTTATCCAATCCCATAATTATCCTTTTTATATCACCGCATTTTGAAAAAAGTTCATATATTTGCTCTTCTGTAGTATAAAAGGATAAATTTCCTACATATAATGTTGTTGAAATGCGAAGGAGTCTTTCCTGTTCTGTCCGAGAGCCCTGTAGAAAAAATAATGAAGAAAATTTAAAATATGTTTTGTAGACGTATTGGGTTCAACATAGTAAAATTGTTTCAAATATTTTATGGCATTAATTTGAAATTAATTTCATAGTTAAAAAGTTTAGAATAGATAAGTATTCATGCCAATGATTACAGCAAAGGATGGTGGTGTGAATGATGAATAATACCTGAAAAATGCGATAAAGTATTAAATAAAGAAACATACAAAATTAAATTATACATACATCAAGTTATTTATTTATTAGATGGGCTAAAAGTAATTTATAATTGATAAAGCCCATAAAGGCCAGAATGAGTTTATGGCAGTATCTCATGCTTTACAAAGGTGAGAGGTATAAAGGTATAAGGTTCTTCCTGTAAGTTGGCAAACATTAATTTCAGGTAACTTCAACAGTGTTACTGGTCAAAAAACTAGTGGGTAGTGGCCCCTATTTAGAAATCTAAATAGACTAGCAATTAAAAAATGTGAGACAAGATTCAAATTTTTCCAATTAAGGTTAGTTTTTAAATGTATGCATGAGCTATATATTTCAACCAATAATAATAGAACTGTTAAGATTACAAAAAAATCTTGAAAAAACTATTAATGAATTTTCAAGGAAAATAGGTATGTCCATGATCATGAATGAAATCACAAAAGTATACAAATTTTATTGTGACATACATGGTGATATAGTTAGCTGACTATATATCAACAACTATTAATAATTTTAGCAATGGAGAATACTATATGTAAGAAAATTATACTAAAAAAAAAAGTTATAGCTATGATATTTTATTGATAGGTAGAAATTGAGTACAATTTAGAAAAAAATAAAAATGATAAAAGCTAATTTAAAAAATATTTTAACTTTATAGAAATATTAATAATAGAAGTATAAGTTATAAAACTATACTAAAGTGAAGGCATGATGGCTAAGCATGCTAACACATTGTTGAAGTAAGCAAAGTTAAATCGTAAAAGGAACTAAAAATGATTAAAAATTTTAGTAACCATTACTAATGGTTGTCATTATTAACTATGCCCCATAAAGATCATTCATAATTAAACCGCAAGGAAATGATACTAATGAATCAATCTTTGGCCTATATTGCAAAATTGAAGAGAACGCCGGACATAATAGCTAATGTGCTCGCTCACATTCTACTAACTGTCACAATTATGTAAGACATCATCTTAATCTTAAAATTTTCTTAAGGCTAACTCTAATGATTATGGGCTTCATCAAACACCTGAAACTTGTTCAGGCCTCTAAAAATCCAAATAGGACTAATAAAGTAATAATCGACTATCAAATCCCCCAAAAATTTCAATATTTACTTGAATAAAACTAATACATGAAAATCAAAACAGAAAAATCCTTTTCATAATAATAACCAAATTATTAGTATTGTAAGATTACAGTGGGTTTAAATAATTTTAATTGATGTAAAATGATAATTCACAACGTCAAACAAACATTAAAAGCTCAAATTAGTATAATGTTACAAAAGTAATTACAAGTGACAGAACAGTAGGTAACCTTATGCTTCAATTTTCAAGGGAAGATTAAGCCCCTAATCAATCACTTGTTATATTTAGTCTGGAATGAAACATTCCTGAAAGGCCTAGGATATTCCTGTCACATCTAGAAGTGCCTTTACACTGTACGAACTTTACCCTCGAACAGCCTTCCCGAACACTGTTTGGGGATCCTAAGTACTTCATCTGTTCGCCTGTGTTCAGGGGGTATTGCTAGGGTCACTTTTGATTTGGGGTTTTCCCAAGATACAAGAGTTGAAATATATTGATAATGGAGATTTTTTCTTCATCAGAAAGAAAAATCAGTTGGATGTATCAGCCATATTTGTTCGTTCAACATCACGTTGAGTGTATGACATTTATAAATGGCTGTTACTGGAATACCTGTATGGCAAGGTTGGGGGGGGGGGGGGCTATTCGAGTGTGAGGTTCCTAGACTGTAAAGGCACCTTAGAACATGTGATTAAGCACTAATACAGTTAAGTAATGTTTTCAACAAAAGTCTGGAACTCTTAGTTGCAACAGAAATAATCATCTGTTTTTCTTTCACGTCACAGTATCATGGTGACTTTATTTTATTTTATTTTTTGCCAAATAATAAAAAACTATTTTTTACTATCATAACTTCAATAAAAATTAAAATACAATTTCAAAAAAACACTGTTTAAACAAATCATTGAAGATAAATGAACCTAAACAAACAACAAGGAACCAACCAACATTTAGCCAAAATTGTGCTCTACAAATTAAATTAATAATTATTTCAATAATTTGTAATCCCTTAAAAAGACCAAAGGTGGCGAGCATCAAGTCTAATAGCAAAGAGAAAATCTTTCACTTTACTATCAGACAAAAATTAAAAGGTTGGTGGTTAATACCTTATTTTATACTCGGGTTCAAATATTCTTCAATTTTCCCACAAAAGCCTAATGTTGGCAAGAATTTTCAGAAGAAACGAAGCATAACAGATCCTTTCAAGTTTTATAAGATTACTTGTTCTTCCAAAAACTTCAGAGCACAGCATGGCAGTCAGTAAACAATCCAATTTTCTCTGATTGCTTCGACACTAGTAGTTGCTATACACTATTTCTTGACAAATAATACGAATGCACGTTACAAAAGTTGCTCCTGGAAAGTACATTGGTAAGAAGACAATAAACCAACAAAATTAATTAAATGAAATATATTCGTTATAGTGAAAGGTGCATTGACTGATAAATTGAAGATGAGAAAGTGATTCATGTAATTCCAGGAGTAAGAAAGCAAAATGTTTCTAAATTGAATTGAGATAATATATTTAAGAACTATGTTACATTTAAACTTCTAACAAAAAAATAAATATTGTATTGTCCTATGCTTAGTGTAATAATTATAATCAAATTTATAACTTATGTATAGATTCAAATGAAAAATCACTAAGCAAACCAATACGAATATAAATGTTATAAATACCTCTTGTTGGAAAAGTTAAAGGTACTCTAATCTAAGCTCATAATCGGTGTGAAATAAAGCAAATTATGAAATTTTAACTTAATGATATTCAATATATAATTGGTTTCTTAATTTCCTGGGATATTTATATTATGGGTATAGTTGCTGTTAACCGTATTGGAGCAATCACCAGGACAATCTCACCTTTAACATTTATTGGTTATTTATGTTTCGGCTATGTCGCCATTTTCAAGTCTTAAAATTAATTTAATCCATTAAACATTATTAAATAACAAAACTTCAAATACAATGAATAACAATATTGAAATTGTAAAAATCTTTTTCCTTAAAGAAGGAAGCACTATTCAATAATTTAACCATTTACAAGCAAAATTGCTTAAGAATGTATTTTCAATTAAATTTTTTTTTTAAATATAATTCAAAAATAACAAAATAAATAATTATATTAAAATACAATAAATTAAAAATTAAAATACCTCAATCTAAACAAAGATGTAATTAATCCAGCTTTATTAAACAATGCCTTCATCAACCCAAAATAAAACTTCTTTTTTTATAAAATAAATATATATAAAACTGGTGTCGTCATTTAAAAAGTTGAAAGACTTAAATTGTGTGAATGTTGGCCACCCAAATCTCTTGTTAACTCTTATTTCTTAACGTCCCCCTTATTGTAAATAAACTAGGAATATTTAACTATCAATTTAATAAAGTTTCCTTACTGGTGTTTCTATTTTTCAAAATATTCTGACAGAATTATTAAAAAAAAAAAAACATATAAAACTTGTTTTTTACGATAGGTTAAATGATGGTCAGGATTTTCAGTTACAATGATATTTATTATGGTAAGCCAACGTTTCGATCCAACTTGTGGATCTTCATCAGGGCTAAAAGAAAACAAATATATGAGTATCTATGCTAGAGGGTGACAATAAATGGATACATTACAGAACTGATAATAATATAAAAGATGGTATACATAAATATTAAAATAAGAGGCTGGTTAACAAGATAAAATAGAATCTGATATTTACCTACTGAGTCCAGGTGGATACTAAGACTAAAGGTAAAAATAAGGTGAGAGGTAGTGGTAGGGGGTTAGTTTGCCGACTTCAAAGGATTCAAAGGAACTGAAAATCCTGACCATCATTTAACCTATCGTAATTGAAGAACAGTTGACCATCTCTCATCTCAACTTGTTTTTTACATTTTTTGTTATATACTATTGTATTTTGTTTAATATTTCTGTATAACATTTTCCTAGATTTTTGGTATCTGTTTTAAAATTTACCGCTTTGTTAATATTTTGGGTAATATGTATCGCCTCCATCAATTTTCTTTTTACTTTCACTTACCTATATATGAAATATATAGTAAGTGGAAGTATTGCGATCGTGAAAAATTTCGACTTCCGGTTTTCAACGGAAATACACGTTTTGGGGTCCCCTGAGTCCAATTAACCAAGTCCCGCGAAATGGTCTGTGTGTGTGTGTGTGTGAACAGACTAGCTCAAAAACTATAAACCTTGCGAACCTGAAATTGGGTATTTAATGTATGTATATGCCCGCGATATGACAGCAAAAATTTCATCAAAATTGTTCAAAGAGAGGGGGTACTTTATTTTATAACTTTTTAAGTATTTTTCGATTTTCTCAAAAACGGCTCTAACGATTTTGATTAAACTGAGTCTTTTAACTATTTATATGCCCGAGATACGACTGTAAAAATTTCATCAAAATTGATCAACTGGAGGGGGTACTTTACTTAATAAATTGTGTCCCACTTTTATGTGTTTTTTTTCATTTACCCAAAAACGGCTTTAATGATTTCGATCAAACTTGGTATTTAGTATATGTATATGCCCGCGATGTGACAGTAAAAATTTCATCAAAATTGATCAATTGGAGGGGGCACTTTACTGAATAAATGTTGTCTCATTTTCACGTGTTTTTTTTTATTTACTCAAAAACGGCTTTCACGATTTTGATCAAACTGAGTATTTGATGTATTAATATGCCCGAGATATGACTGTAAAAATTTCATCAACATTGATCAAATGGAGGGGGTACTTTACTTAATAAATTTTGTATCATTTTCACGTGTTTTAAATTACTCATTAAAGGAAAAAATAAGAAATGAATGTGGAAAGATTTGTGAAGTGGCAATTAACAAAACACGTCAATTTCTAATCTAAATAAATAAATTAATCTAAATCTAAATAAGTTGGTAAGTGAAAGTTGTGTGTTGCGTGCACGCACCAGATTTTTTGGTTATTACTTTCTTTATGCACAATAGAGATCTCGTCAAAATCAAATTTATGTTTAGTTGTAAAGCAGTGCTTGGCTTCCCTAATCCCTAACCATCCCTAATCAAAATATGGAGCTTGACTGGGCTTAGGGCATTTTTAGTAAGTAGAAGCTTTATTGGGATTGAGGCACTAGGTCATCGAGGAAGAGTCCCCTGGATAGCGAGAAAATACATTCAAGGAAACTAATACTAAACAAAAATTGCTTATATTTTTTTGTTTAGTTATATTAAGTATATTCTTGATTGAAACGTGGATTGTATTTGAACATTTAATAGTAATTTATTTATTTTGTTACGTTACTCCTATTTGTAACCTGAAGCAGGGGTTTCCATGCTTTTAAGGGTTACATATCAGAATTTTCCTGTGGCTCCTCATATCAATTCTCAGGACAAACCTTATGTTACTAACAGTTTTTCTTCATTTCCAATTCAAATAGGCATTGATATATCTGTACGTCTCATGTTTGCAATTTTATTTAATAAATAAGCAAACTCCTGACTTAAATTTGATGACAGCCACTGATGTCTTAGTTGTAGTGACTATCTGTATTCAATTTCTGCATTCAATACAGCCACGGCACTCAGCTAAACTGCACTTTTGATGTGGTTTAGACAGTTTAAAAATAAATTACACATGTATATCAAACTCACAAATAATTTATTGTATCATCATTAAAATAATTGATAGGATGGATGGTTGTTCACCAACCATTTTATAAAGTAATAATAATAGAAAAAATTTTGCCTGAAGATAACAGCTGGGGTGCCAATGTGGGAGAAACTAAAGGACTTCATCAATAATAATAGTTCAATTGGGGTTCAAAGAGTTTTTAATAGAATATAAATGCGTATCCCCCTAATTGAAGTGGGAATATGTCTTACATAAAAGTATATTTGATCTATTAAACACTATTGAATATTCTAGTTTAACTTTTAACACATATGTAATGAAGTAGAATCTCACTAATCCGACCATTCCTTCACCCTTACTCTGTACTAAATATTCTTGGTACACCGGAATTCTCTTCAATACTTTTCTATGCAATGTTTTGGTTTGGTTTCGAATGTGGACTGGAGAAGTGATATAAAATACAAATTTTCTTTGGTCTACATATTGCTCTCCCAATGGAATGACAGTAACAGGAAACACCAGATAATAATATTGAAGGAAAAGAGTGCTGTCCTGGAGCAGCTTGACCAAGTTCAGTTTTTAATTTAAAAATTGCATGCATGTATGACCCTTGCTCAATATGATAATTTATGTATCATACATGCATAATTAATTATGGATACAATTTTAATTTAGGGGAAAATCTCAAATTGCATAAGAAATAGGAGATAGTGGGACTATATATAAACAGAGATTGGTGACATAAAAGAAAAGAATTTGAATCATAATACATCTTATTCTCTATTATCATAATCTACCTTATTAATAATACCCTCTTTTTTATTCATGTAAAATAAATAGGCAGGTCATATATGGTGAAACCTATTGCATTGAAACTACACCTATTGAAATTGCCTTTGGTTAATCCAACCTGTGGGTCTCATAAAGGTCTGATTAATGATTTCCTACTATGTACAATTTTTTTTTTTAAATTATTATTAATAAATAAGAAATCTGAAACAAAACCAATTAATCGCCCACAAAAGATAATAAATTTACACAAAAGTGTATTACAAGATATTTACGTTAATAACTGATAAACTGAAAGTTATAGCATAACTGCAGAGATTTTCTTATACTTTCTGTTTCTAAATTATATAAACAAGATACACTTAACTTAAAGATAGATCATTCAAGATCTAATAGAGTTGGCCCTAAATACCCAAAATATTAAACAAACCATACATATAAAATCAACCTAAACAACTCCACTATCAATAGAGGGGCATTAAATGCTATGGACTTATGCTGACATATTTTAGCTTACTCATCAAACAATCCTATACATATCCTTAAGATATTGTTCCTAAAAATTTCAAACATTCCATTCACCACTATATCAAGGTGTAAATAGGCTTAATAGTGACAAAAGCAATTATTGGTGCTAATAGAAAATAAGAAAGTAATTACAGTTAGCTTAATGACTTCCATAAAGTGTAGTAAACATTAAAAACATAACAATAACCCAATTACCTTAAAATGCTGGTCCCTGTAGGTACTGAGTTCGACGGAGGGAGTCACTGAAGTAGGACTCATCGCCTTCAGAAGATTCATTTTTGCGAATTTCACATTCGAATAATTATACAGAATCTAAACAGTAACGTCTTAGAAGCTAAACCTAAATACTACCACGAATAACCTATCGAAACAATGGCGTCTGTTCCAAAGAGCTAACATGAATAAGAGGCCATATTCCATATATCTACCTGACAACAAATATGAAGATATTCCTGGACTTACATCTTTATTATTTAGATTTTAAACGCGATGTAGGTAACCACTAAGAAAGGAATTTCAAAAATGTAACCCCTAAAGGTCAGGCCAAACATGTCCGCACCGCATCAGCGTATGTTAACGGTTACTATCTATCCTTCCTAAATGAATCAGATCCGTGCTGCGGAGCGGATGCAATGCGGACATGTGTGGCCTGATCTTAAGGGGTTTAAATGGCGAAATTGTCGTTTAACTCTAACGGACACCTATTTTTGCACTTCGAGAAAAAATATCTAATTTGGACTCATTTTAAAGATCTTGATACGAAGAGTTTAACTCGAAAGCCCCTACGGAGCGTCGAAAACCATGCTTTAAAGCCGAAAAATGAAGCGTTCACGACGAGTAAGCAATTTTTTGTTTCGGCGGTTTTAGTGAACTCTCTCCATTGCACGTCTCCCTCTCTTCTACCGAGCTGGCGGCTTCCCCCTCCAACATCCCCCCTACCGGAAGCTCCGTTCCCTCTCCCCTTTCGCTCACTTCGTTTTTCAAATTGATTTTGTTAAGATATTATATTAAATCAATACCAAGATAATGATCACAGGATTGATTTTTGAGGCTCGCGGGCAAAGCCGCGACGGGGAATGCTAGTCTCAAAGACTAGTAAAAATAAACAAATAGGAGCGTTGTTGTATATTTTATTAACTACAGAGTATATATTTTGGTATATACGATGTGTCTTGTACATTGCTTGATGGTATATAGATAAGTCTAAAAGAGAAATGAAACTCATCCCACAAACATCGGAGTCAATGTAAGTATGAAATTGCTCTAGATCAAAATTTTGGAACATTGCTTTTTTAGTTAAGCAGGTAGAATAGAATCAGCATGCCTTTTCCAAGAAGATCATATACTTGTTCTTTAAAAGGTTATTTTTCGTATCTAGGAAAACATTGCGATTCCCGAATGGAGAAACAGAGAAATGTCTTCATTATCCAAAGCAGACCCCTAGCTTTAGTCAAATCTCTAGACTTGTACAGATTTAGACTATTTGATTTCATGGAGAAATATTTCATTATTATCCTAAAACCAATCAATTTTATCTTATCATACAAAATAATGTCCGAGAAAGATTTGTTAAAACTATCACATTATTATTTAATGGCAATAAAAAATAAATAAAAATCTTTACACTATTAAGGATTCCACGCAAGATCTTCCAATTTGCCTGCATTTATATATGTTTGGTATAACCAAGAAAAAAAAATAAAGCCGATTATTTGCAACTACCAGTAGTGGAAAGAAGGTTCAACAAAATCTTAAAAGAAGGAGAGACTCCACTAGTTACATATGTCATGTTTCGTAGTAAGCTTTGTAAATTAATTAGTAGAAAATAAAATTACTTAAGCTATATAATTCAAATTGGTACAGGGTGGCGGTCAAAAGATCTACAAATTTTCACCCAATAATGCGGATTTTGTTCAAGCGAGAGGACGACGGAGTATAAAAATTAATATCATTGATTTTAGTGCTTCATCGCTATCTATCCTACAGAAGACCAGCATTGAAAAGGTTGGAACACAGGCTACAAAAAAGACAGTTAGTTGCTCACTGTGAGGATATCTTTTAACCGAAATCCCGGGCAATTATTTTTCTCTTTAAGTATCAACGGTCAATTGAAAGCTATCCTACATAATAATTATACTGTTCAATCAATAAAAAGTGCCCTATAAGCGCAGAAAGTGTATGAATAATTGCATTGTAAAAAAAAAAAACATTAAAAAAACGAGCATTAACAGCGACCAAGCAGTGGTCTTAGCCAAGAGCCTATAACATTAACATCTTGTATTCAGGGTTACCCAGGAGGTTGGCAAGTTGCCTCGTCAAAATTTTAAGGGGGTACATTTTTACAGGGTTAAGAACATTTTAAGAAGAGGAAAGCAATAAAAATTCGTGGGAGTTAGAACAGGAAGGAAAAATAACATTTACAAACCCAGCTTAGGTGGTGGGATAGCCGAGTCGGCAAACGCGTTAGGATATAAGCGTTGCCCCTGACAAACAACATCTGATTGGGAACCCGAAAATAGCAGTTCAAAAACCGGAGCCAGTGGACATTTAATAAAACTCTCCATTAACCTACCATCCTCTCCTCTGGCCAACGTGCCGGAATCTTACTCCTAGCCAGGATCACATAAAAAATAGTATCCAAGAATATTTGGGCACTAATGTCGCTATGTTACTTTTCGGTGTAGCCAATATGGCGCCGTTTTGTGAGGCCCTGATATCAACTGAAAAAAACTCTTTTCGGTGGTTTATTTATCTCTGAATACCGAACCTAGCGAGCGTGACTCGAAAGCTTGGATTTGATAGAAATGATCACAACCATTTTTGACTAAAGAGGAGACGTTGGGAGTTTCTTAAATTACGGGCACATCCCGTAGTAACATAACGATAGCCGTACTAATATTTCTTTATACGTACCATTTTCAATTATAATATTATTCAGTTAAATAAAGACTAGATGGCTTTATTAGAGTGTTATAGAAAAAAGAGCATTGGGCGTAGTTCTGCAATAGTACATTGTTCACATATACTATTGTTTCTATTTGTTAAATTAAATTTATTGTTTCTTTAATGCCAAAGATCTCTTTTAAAAGGCCGATACTACTTACATTTTTTACTCTTATCATTTCGGCCTATAATCAAAGAAAGGAGTACCATAGCATTCCTGTTGAAGCAATAAAAGCCTTTTTTTAAGTTAGATAGAAGCCTTTTACGCCTTTGTAGTCAACAACAAAGTCTTTGGGTAAACATCTGTCATATGATTTAAATATTCAGTGTTTTGTATTTTAACATGTGTTTAAAATGTTCAATTATTTACTTTCTATTCATTGTAAAAGATGTGAATTTCTTTAGCTAATTAAAGCCTTACTCCAGTAAAAGGTTTTGTTATTACAATTTAATTAGCTAAGGTAAATCTTTTCATTTAGTTGCATTCATTCTGTCCATTGAAATAATGGAACGGTATCTAAAACCAGACAAGTTTGAAGTTGAACTTAATTCAAGCACGGCTACTTCCCAATGGTTACATTGGAAACGAATCTTTGAAGCTTTCTTAGACAGTATTCTTGCAGACAAAGCGGCCAAGGCAGACAAAGCGGCCAAAGTGGAAACTGCAGTCGAAGTGGACAAGTTAGCACTACTCAACAATCACGTAAGTCACTATGTTTATCAGTTAATTAATGAATGTCAGACGTATAACGAGGCTATTCAGAAACTCGATTCTCTCTATAACAAGCCTAAAAATGAAATATTTGCTAGGCACTGTCTTGCTACGCGTAGGCAACGTTCTGATGAAAATGTAGACCAATATCTACAGGCGTTGCGTCTTTTGGCAAAGGACTGCAACTTTAAAAGTGTTTCAGCGGAGATTAATCGGGATGAATACATTCGCGATGCTTTTATCAGCGGTCTAACATCGAACTGTATCAGGCAGCGTTTGCTGGAACAGGTTTCTCTCGATCTGGAAGAGGCCTACTCTAAGGCGAGGTCACTCGAGTCGGCGAGTCTCTATTCTGAAACGTATCAGTCTTCGGTATCTCACCTCGCTTCATCCGTATCTCAGCCCATCCCAGACTCCCCTTCATCGGATAACGTAGTTGCTGCGGTAAGCCAAAAATGTTATTTCTGCGGGCAAAACAAACATTCCAGAAACCAGTGTCCGGCACGAGACGCGGAGTGTAGGAGCTGCGGCAAGCGTGGGCACTACGCTAAAGTCTGTAGGTCAGCAAAAACCAAAAGATCAACGATTGCATCTATCTGTGCTACTTCCGTTAAGAGTCTCGCAAAGTCCACGGTCAAACTCACATTGAACGACAGCATTTCTGCCGAGGCCTTGATCGATACCGGAAGCTCCGAAAGTTTTCTAAACTCTGATTTTGTTCGAAAACATAAATTAAAAACCTACCCGACTCATGGCCAAGTTTCAATGGCATCTTCATCCTTTTCAACATCTATCAGATCGTACTGTATTGTGAAACTCAATATTCTCGGTACAATTTACGATAGGATAAAGATAAACGTACTAACCAATTCATGTGCTGATATTATAATTGGGCATGATGTTTTAAGTCGACATTCTAATTTATCCATAACCTTCGGAGGGGAGAAGCCATCTCTTCAAGTTTGTTCCGTGACTTGCGCTAACGTCACACCTGCCTCATTATTCGAATACTTATCTCCGAACTGTAAACCCGTTTCTATAAAGTCAAGAAGACATTCTCGGGAGGACGAAACATTCATTAAATCAGAAATCACTAAATTACTCTCTGACGGGGTAATCGAGAAAAGCAATTCTCCTTGGCGAGCACAGGTCCTAGTCGTCAACAACAAACTGAAAAGGCGTATGGTAATCGATTATTCCCAAACGATAAATAAATATACTATGCTAGACGCATATCCATTACCATCGATTGAGAAAATAGTTTCGGACTTAGCTAAGTATAAGGTGTTCAGTACTATTGATCTTCGAAGTGCCTATCACCAAATCCCGATTCGAAAAGAAGATAAACAATATACCGCATTTGAGGCAGCCGGTAGACTTTATCAATTCTGCAGAATACCCTTCGGTGTGACAAATGGTGTTGCTTGTTTTCAGCGAAAAATGGATGAGATTATTGATAAGCACAAGTTGCGGGGAACAAAAGCATATTTGGACGATGTGACCGTTGGGGGAGAGAATGAAGAGGAGCACGATAAAAATTTAGAAAGGTTCATGGAAGTTGCTAAGTTATATAACCTCTCTATAAATGAAGAAAAATCAAAATTTCGTCAGAAGTCCATAAAATTGTTAGGTTATTGTATCGAAAACAATACACTGAAACCAGATCCTGATAGGTTAAAACCGTTAATGAATTTACCCATTCCAGATACAAATAAATCCTTAAAACGTGCAATTGGAATGTTCTCTTATTATTCAAGATGGATTCCTCGTTTCTCTGAAAAAATACATCAGTTGAACTCTTGCAAAATATTCCCTCTCGGTCCTGAATTAATCGAAGACTTCGAAAAATTAAAGACGTGTGTTGCTAACGCATTTGTTGTGAACGTAGAAGAAGATATGCCATTTATCGTCGAAACTGACGCATCTGATTATGCGATTGCTGCCATTCTCACGCAAAATAAAAGACCCGTCGCATTTTTTTCCAGAACCCTGTCCAAATCTGAACAGCGTCAGTCATCAGTTGAGAAGGAAGCCTGCGCTATTGTCGAAGCCTTGCGAAAATGGCGCCATTTTTTATTACGAAAAAGGTTCACTTTGCTTACGGATCAAAAATCAGTCGCGTTCGTTTTCAACACCAGACACGCCGGCAAGATAAGAAATGAGAAGTTAGTCCGGTGGAGGTTGGAACTTTCCGCTTATAATTACGACATCATCTACAGACCGGGAAAAGAAAACGTAGCCGCCGATACACTTTCGCGGGTATGCAGTTTAACCCATTCTATAGACAAACTGGTCACGCTCCACAATAATTTGTGTCACCCTGGAATTACAAGAATGGCGCACTGGATTAAAAGTCAGAATCTTCCTTATTCAATTGAAGAAGTTAGGAACATAACCCAAGCATGCAGAGTATGTGCTGAAATTAAACCTCGATTTCATAAATCTCAAAGTAGTCTCATTAAGGCTACATCACCATTTGAAAGACTTAGTTTGGATTTTAAAGGACCACTGCCGTCAGAATCTCGAAACAAATATATCCTGACTGTTGTGGATGAATACTCTAGATATCCATTTGCTATCCCTTGTTCTAATATTTCTTCTGGTTCCGTTATTCAAGCATTAAACCATGTTTTCAGTATGTTTGGATGCCCCTCTTATATTCACACGGACCGAGGCTCATCGTTTATGTCTGAGGAACTACAGTCTTATTTTCACTCAAAAGGAATTGCAACGAGTAGAACGACACCATATAACCCTTGTGGAAACGGACAGGTCGAGCGTTATAATGGTATCATCTGGAAGACTATAACTTTGGCCCTTCGGACAAAAGGGTTAGGGATTTCTCAATGGGAAAGAGTACTACCTGACGCTTTGAACTCTCTACGCTCGCTTCTCTATACTGCAACGAACACTACGCCGCATGAAAAAATGTTTAATTTCAAAAGAAGATTGGAATCTGGCGTATCTCTACCTTCTTGGCTAACGACTCCTGGGAAGGTGCTGATGAAAAAACATGTTCGACAGAGCAAGTATGAACCTCTTGTTGAAGAAGTTACTTTGCTGGAAGCCAATCCTGACTATGCCCTAGTTCAACTTCCTGATGGTAGGGAGACAACAGTTAATCTTCGACATCTAGCCCCAGCTGGAGAACATGTTCGAACGGAAGGAGATCCGACCCTAAATCAAATACAGGAACCTGAAGAGGGACCGACATCGACAGACCAACCTGAGCAGAATTATACTGAAGATCCTCTAATTCAAACAAAGACTCTAGAATCTGCAGATAATATTACGTCAAGAGAAGACATCACATCTCTACGAAGGTCGACAAGGACCAAGCGGCTGCCTTCATACTTGAAGGATTATGTTTTAGAATAAAGGGGGGAAGAATGTCATATGATTTAAATATTCAGTGTTTTGTATTTTAACATGTGTTTAAAATGTTCAATTATTTACTTTCTATTCATTGTAAAAGATGTGAATTTCTTTAGCTAATTAAAGCCTTACTCCAGTAAAAGGTTTTGTTATTACAATTTAATTAGCTAAGGTAAATCTTTTCATTTAGTTGCATTCATTCTGTCCATTGAAATAATGGAACGGTATCTAAAACCAGACAAGTTTGAAGTTGAACTTAATTCAAGCACGGCTACTTCCCAATGGTTACATTGGAAACGAATCTTTGAAGCTTTCTTAGACAGTATTCTTGCAGACAAAGCGGCCAAGGCAGACAAAGCGGCCAAAGTGGAAACTGCAGTCGAAGTGGACAAGTTAGCACTACTCAACAATCACGTAAGTCACTATGTTTATCAGTTAATTAATGAATGTCAGACGTATAACGAGGCTATTCAGAAACTCGATTCTCTCTATAACAAGCCTAAAAATGAAATATTTGCTAGGCACTGTCTTGCTACGCGTAGGCAACGTTCTGATGAAAATGTAGACCAATATCTACAGGCGTTGCGTCTTTTGGCAAAGGACTGCAACTTTAAAAGTGTTTCAGCGGAGATTAATCGGGATGAATACATTCGCGATGCTTTTATCAGCGGTCTAACATCGAACTGTATCAGGCAGCGTTTGCTGGAACAGGTTTCTCTCGATCTGGAAGAGGCCTACTCTAAGGCGAGGTCACTCGAGTCGGCGAGTCTCTATTCTGAAACGTATCAGTCTTCGGTATCTCACCTCGCTTCATCCGTATCTCAGCCCATCCCAGACTCCCCTTCATCGGATAACGTAGTTGCTGCGGTAAGCCAAAAATGTTATTTCTGCGGGCAAAACAAACATTCCAGAAACCAGTGTCCGGCACGAGACGCGGAGTGTAGGAGCTGCGGCAAGCGTGGGCACTACGCTAAAGTCTGTAGGTCAGCAAAAACCAAAAGATCAACGATTGCATCTATCTGTGCTACTTCCGTTAAGAGTCTCGCAAAGTCCACGGTCAAACTCACATTGAACGACAGCATTTCTGCCGAGGCCTTGATCGATACCGGAAGCTCCGAAAGTTTTCTAAACTCTGATTTTGTTCGAAAACATAAATTAAAAACCTACCCGACTCATGGCCAAGTTTCAATGGCATCTTCATCCTTTTCAACATCTATCAGATCGTACTGTATTGTGAAACTCAATATTCTCGGTACAATTTACGATAGGATAAAGATAAACGTACTAACCAATTCATGTGCTGATATTATAATTGGGCATGATGTTTTAAGTCGACATTCTAATTTATCCATAACCTTCGGAGGGGAGAAGCCATCTCTTCAAGTTTGTTCCGTGACTTGCGCTAACGTCACACCTGCCTCATTATTCGAATACTTATCTCCGAACTGTAAACCCGTTTCTATAAAGTCAAGAAGACATTCTCGGGAGGACGAAACATTCATTAAATCAGAAATCACTAAATTACTCTCTGACGGGGTAATCGAGAAAAGCAATTCTCCTTGGCGAGCACAGGTCCTAGTCGTCAACAACAAACTGAAAAGGCGTATGGTAATCGATTATTCCCAAACGATAAATAAATATACTATGCTAGACGCATATCCATTACCATCGATTGAGAAAATAGTTTCGGACTTAGCTAAGTATAAGGTGTTCAGTACTATTGATCTTCGAAGTGCCTATCACCAAATCCCGATTCGAAAAGAAGATAAACAATATACCGCATTTGAGGCAGCCGGTAGACTTTATCAATTCTGCAGAATACCCTTCGGTGTGACAAATGGTGTTGCTTGTTTTCAGCGAAAAATGGATGAGATTATTGATAAGCACAAGTTGCGGGGAACAAAAGCATATTTGGACGATGTGACCGTTGGGGGAGAGAATGAAGAGGAGCACGATAAAAATTTAGAAAGGTTCATGGAAGTTGCTAAGTTATATAACCTCTCTATAAATGAAGAAAAATCAAAATTTCGTCAGAAGTCCATAAAATTGTTAGGTTATTGTATCGAAAACAATACACTGAAACCAGATCCTGATAGGTTAAAACCGTTAATGAATTTACCCATTCCAGATACAAATAAATCCTTAAAACGTGCAATTGGAATGTTCTCTTATTATTCAAGATGGATTCCTCGTTTCTCTGAAAAAATACATCAGTTGAACTCTTGCAAAATATTCCCTCTCGGTCCTGAATTAATCGAAGACTTCGAAAAATTAAAGACGTGTGTTGCTAACGCATTTGTTGTGAACGTAGAAGAAGATATGCCATTTATCGTCGAAACTGACGCATCTGATTATGCGATTGCTGCCATTCTCACGCAAAATAAAAGACCCGTCGCATTTTTTTCCAGAACCCTGTCCAAATCTGAACAGCGTCAGTCATCAGTTGAGAAGGAAGCCTGCGCTATTGTCGAAGCCTTGCGAAAATGGCGCCATTTTTTATTACGAAAAAGGTTCACTTTGCTTACGGATCAAAAATCAGTCGCGTTCGTTTTCAACACCAGACACGCCGGCAAGATAAGAAATGAGAAGTTAGTCCGGTGGAGGTTGGAACTTTCCGCTTATAATTACGACATCATCTACAGACCGGGAAAAGAAAACGTAGCCGCCGATACACTTTCGCGGGTATGCAGTTTAACCCATTCTATAGACAAACTGGTCACGCTCCACAATAATTTGTGTCACCCTGGAATTACAAGAATGGCGCACTGGATTAAAAGTCAGAATCTTCCTTATTCAATTGAAGAAGTTAGGAACATAACCCAAGCATGCAGAGTATGTGCTGAAATTAAACCTCGATTTCATAAATCTCAAAGTAGTCTCATTAAGGCTACATCACCATTTGAAAGACTTAGTTTGGATTTTAAAGGACCACTGCCGTCAGAATCTCGAAACAAATATATCCTGACTGTTGTGGATGAATACTCTAGATATCCATTTGCTATCCCTTGTTCTAATATTTCTTCTGGTTCCGTTATTCAAGCATTAAACCATGTTTTCAGTATGTTTGGATGCCCCTCTTATATTCACACGGACCGAGGCTCATCGTTTATGTCTGAGGAACTACAGTCTTATTTTCACTCAAAAGGAATTGCAACGAGTAGAACGACACCATATAACCCTTGTGGAAACGGACAGGTCGAGCGTTATAATGGTATCATCTGGAAGACTATAACTTTGGCCCTTCGGACAAAAGGGTTAGGGATTTCTCAATGGGAAAGAGTACTACCTGACGCTTTGAACTCTCTACGCTCGCTTCTCTATACTGCAACGAACACTACGCCGCATGAAAAAATGTTTAATTTCAAAAGAAGATTGGAATCTGGCGTATCTCTACCTTCTTGGCTAACGACTCCTGGGAAGGTGCTGATGAAAAAACATGTTCGACAGAGCAAGTATGAACCTCTTGTTGAAGAAGTTACTTTGCTGGAAGCCAATCCTGACTATGCCCTAGTTCAACTTCCTGATGGTAGGGAGACAACAGTTAATCTTCGACATCTAGCCCCAGCTGGAGAACATGTTCGAACGGAAGGAGATCCGACCCTAAATCAAATACAGGAACCTGAAGAGGGACCGACATCGACAGACCAACCTGAGCAGAATTATACTGAAGATCCTCTAATTCAAACAAAGACTCTAGAATCAGCAGATAATATTACGTCAAGAGAAGACATCACATCTCTACGAAGGTCGACAAGGACCAAGCGGCTGCCTTCATACTTGAAGGATTATGTTTTAGAATAAAGGGGGGAAGAATGTCATATGATTTAAATATTCAGTGTTTTGTATTTTAACATGTGTTTAAAATGTTCAATTATTTACTTTCTATTCATTGTAAAAGATGTGAATTTCTTTAGCTAATTAAAGCCTTACTCCAGTAAAAGGTTTTGTTATTACAACATCATGTTGTTTATATTTTTAAAAAATCCGTCTGGTTGTGATTATTTTTTCGTGGTTTTTCAAAATTAAAATATCGACTTGTCTTCAGTGTATATATCTTATTATCTTGATCGTACGCAGGAAAGTTCTGAAAAAGTTGAAAGTGGAAAAATCGACCAGAAAAAGTGTAATTCATAAAAAGTTTTGAAAGTTAATAATACATTTTATTTTTTTATTTTTAAAATATACGGGTCAAAACCCAATTTTTACAAGAATACACACTTTTTCATCAGGACCTACAATGATTACTTCGACGTGCACCCGCCACATCGAGTTGCAAAGCAGAAGAGTCTAATTAATATTAGCCTATTAATCAGGCAACTGAATCTAAATCATGCTGAATGAAATAAAATTAATTAAATGGACATTAAAACTTACTTTGTTTCATGCATGAATTTTTTCATGACCAAGACCCACCTGGTATTGGAGATATAAACTAAATATTTACTTGTTGACAATTGGCTAGGCAAAAAGTCAACATGTCTCATTTACTTCGGTGAAATTACCTTATCTCTTTTTGGGACGGAGCGATTATGATGACCTGAGGGAAATCATTATTAGGAATTATTTCGTTATATATTGTCAATATTGTTTAAAATTGTATTTTAACATTACTCTTGTTATAAGATATAGAAAATAGAGATATTTGAAATTTGGAGTGTTAATATAACTAATATATGGCACAAATATAAATGACGTGAATTATTAAATAAATACCTCCATGAATGGATTAAAATTTCAGCGTTGAAAATAATACTTTACAATAAGATTTTTTTTTTTTTTTTTTATAAGAAGTGAAATAAATAATTTATAAGTGTAATATACTAGTTTAGATATAAAAAAAAATCCTAAAATGTTGATGGATTTTTTAAAAGTTGTAAACGTTATTTCTCTCAAATTGACTTCTACCTTACACATAGCAATGCCTTTCAAATAAAGCCTTTATAACTAGTCTGCACGTGTGAACTACCATTCGGTATACGTCAAGTTCAAAAACCACTTTACAGTTAATTAGTTTTCGGTTTTTATTTAAATAACGCAAAATGTCAACTATTGTGGAAAAAATTGCGGCTATTGAAGCTGAGGTAAACTTCGTTCACAACTAATGTTGGATGTTTATTGTTGATAAACAGTGTTACTATGAACATATTTAACATTTGTTATGTAGCTTCATACGGCCAAATTTTTATTAATTCATTATTACTCTATTCTTAATACGTTTATTGTGCCGATCCACGAAAAATAACGAATTTATGGTTGGAAAATAAGATAATATTTGAAATATGGAATCAGGAGATGACTCAAAAGTATTAGACCTTCTCCAAAAACGGAGTGGTTTTGATGAAGAAAATCTACCTACTTCTACATCAATTCAGCAAGTCCAAGTTGAGAAGACAGTGTGGGAAGCATATAAACAATATGATGAGATTAGACAGCTTTGGGTAGACCCTAGTTTTCCTGAACTAAGAAGAGAACATACTGAAGATTATTTACTACAGGTTCTCACTGGCTTATCACCTTATGAAGCTCATGATTGCAATAGAACATGGCTCTGCTATTGGATTATCCATTCCCTCAGTCTTTTGAATCATGAACTTGATGAGTCAACCAAAAGCCATGTAGTTAAGTTTTTAAGTCTATGTCAGAATAAAACTGGTGGTTATGGTGGTGGTCCTGGCCACTTTTCTCATTTGGCGCCTACCTATGCTGCTGTCAATACATTGGTCATTATTGGAACAGAAGAAGCATATGAATCGATCAATAGAGAAACGTTACTTCAGTTTTTAAAATCTTTGAGGGCCAATGACGGTTCTTTTTACATGCATGTTGGAGGAGAAATTGATATGAGAAGTGTTTATTGTGCCATATCAGTTGCCAAATTAACTAACTTGTTTAGTGATGAATTATTTCAAGGTAGTGCTGAGTGGATAATTAGGTGTCAAACTTATGAAGGTGGTTTTGCTGGAACCCCAGGAATGGAAGCTCATGGTGGTTATACATTTTGTGGCTTGTCTGCCCTATATCTACTTAATAGTCAAGATATGTGTGATATGAAAGCCCTGTTGAGGTGGATTACAAATAGACAAATGAGCTATGAGGGAGGATTTCAGGGTCGTACAAATAAACTGGTTGATAGCTGTTACTCCTTCTGGCAAGCTGGCGCTATCACAATTATTAATATGAATTTATTGGCACATGAGAAAGAAAGGAAATATGTAGCTTCAGATGGATGGCTTTTTGATTGTGGTCTCCTTCAAGAATATGTCTTAATTTGCTGTCAACATTCTAAAGGTGGTCTCATCGATAAGCCTCAGAAGAGACGGGACACTTATCACACCTGTTATGCTTTAAGCGGATTGTCAATTGCCCAGAATCTACCTTATGGAGAACAGTACAGTATTGGTACTGATGATAATATGCTTGAGCCAGTTCACCCTGCTTTCAATATAAGTGTTAAAAAGTTAAGGGATGTGAAGAATTATTTTAGTTTAAAAAAATGAATATATTACAAACAGAAAGAAATTGATGATTTAATTTTAACTTCGATGATTATCCTTTGTAGTGAACGAGTAGTGTTTTAATTTTTACTGTGTAAAAAAGAAATGATAAAAATATTATATTTCGCCTCATTTATATGATGAATTTTCTTTTATATTACGCTTATCAAGTCATTTAATCATAGTCAATGTTTGATTATCACCAATTTTATTGTTTATTTATTAGTGATGTACATATATATAAAAGTTGGCTGATCTTCGTAATAAACTTTTACATTCTAACTGATTTTTCTTTTGTGTAACCTTGTTATACTTCTGCAAGTATAGTAGTGGTATTAATCATACAAGATTGAATTATATAAATTTAAAGATTATTATGTTAAAATTTCATCTGACTTCAGACATAATTCTTCTAATCTTTATACTTTCTCTAATCTTTATACCTAATGAATCTTAGGATATCTAAAAATTTGATTAAAGAATAGGCTAGCTTTCAGTATCATTTCACTTATTATTTTCTATTATGGATGATTATTTATTGATAGCTATTCAAGTCAAAGATACTGAATAGTTAATATGAATTGTTTTGTTCTATTAGTTATTTAATAATTTTTAATTCAATATCTATTACTTACTATCTTAAAATATGTTAGATGGCGCGAACTCAGAAGAACAAGGCAACAGCAGGACATTTAGGTTTACTGAAGGCAAGATTGGCTAAACTAAGAAGAGAACTTATCACTCCTAAAGGAGGTGGTGGAGGACCCGGTGAAGGATTTGATGTTGCCAAAACAGGAGATGCCCGAATCGGTTTTGTTGGTAGGTTTTTCTCTTCGTTCTCGATGTAACTTTTATCTTCTTAATGCTTGCTTTATTTGATCGTTAAGTCTGTTTTGACATAATATGAATATAAATTTCCAGATTGTGTATGGTAAAAAATATATGAAAAACATTTGGCAGAAGCTGTTGTAAGGCTTTATTTTATTTTTTGGAATATTAGTACTTGATTTTTTTAGTTTGCTCCTGCATATTGCGCTTACCAAAACATAATACTATAACATATTTATTACATTATTAATGGCCTTAGTTAGTCTTGGCATTGTTAACATGGTTTGTTAGGTTCAGGAACATAACATTTTTTCTCTCATCATGTCCTGTATTACTGAATGTTTTTGTGGGCAGATATGTCACTCTTTTTTTATGAATTTAAACATATGTACAGTAATTATTGGAAAATATCTTGTGTCTTCAGTGATACCACCCACCAGGTCTCGCCACATTGCAGCGTAGTAACTGGGGGGGCTGGACAAATGTCCTAACGGTGGAATCGCTGAAGAGAAAAGATCGGCACAGCTGGGATTCACTCCATGGCCAGATCAGTGGTAAGAGCACTGCGATGGAGATACAGAGGACCTTGGTTCGATTCCTGGCGTTGGTCAATCTTTTCTTTTCCAATAAAATTATTTAAGGGGGGCTGGACGAATGTCCAGACGGTGGAATCACTGAAGAGAAAAGATCGGCACAGCTGGGATTGGTTAGATCGGAGGTAAGAGCACTGCGATGGACGTACAGAGGACCTTGGTTCGATTCCTGGCCATGGTCAATCCTTTCTTTTCCAATAAAATTATTTAAGGGGGGGGGCTGGACAAATGTCCAGATGGTGGAATCACTGAAGAGAAAAGATCGGCACAGCTGGGATTGGTTAGATCGGAGGTAAGAGCACTGCGATGGACGTACAGAGGACCTTGGTTCGATTCCTGGCCATGGTCAATCCTTTCTTTTCCAATAAAATTATTTAAGGGGGGGGCTGGACAAATGTCCAGACGGTGGAATCACTGAAGAGAAAAGATCGGCACAGCTGGGATTGGTTAGATCGGAGGTAAGAGCACTGCGATGGACGTACAGAGGACCTTGGTTCGATTCCTGGCCATGGTCAATCCTTTCTTTTCCAATAAAATTATTTTAAAAATTATATAATAATTTAAAGTTTAGTTCTATATCTTTTTTTAAAAGTCTTTGATGAGAATTTAGTGCTTAAAAGGAATTCAGGACTTAGAACTTTTTTATTTTTTAAATAAAATAAAAAAAGAACTGAAATATGACAATTTATTTTTTGTTTAATTTTACGACTTCCACAATTGAAGGGGTCAGGGCAAAATAGTGCCAAGCAACATTTTTAACAAAAATAAACTGTAGCTGCAGTCTGCTGTATATCCGCCTAAATATGACTATATAGAGCCTCTGTAGTCATATTTAGGTGGCATTTCCATCATGGACATATAGTCATACGTAACATACAGCAGATTGCAGCTACAGTTTATTTTTGTTAAAAATGTTGCACTATTTTGTCCCGACTCCTTCAATTCATTTTGTTACAGTTTAAATATATAGACTGATTATTATAGCTTCTCATTTTTTCTAATGAAGCCCTGTTAAAGTAAGAAAAATATATTATTTATTTTACTATAATTACTGTACATGTCTGACTTAATTTGTAAAAAAAGTGACATATCTGCCCACAAAAACATTCAATAACGCTTAAGGTAAAGTATACTATTCTTATAATTATAAATATATATAATAAATAAATAAAAGAATTATTAAAGAATGCTGTACTTACTATAAAGTAATGAATTCTTGAATGTCACTATCACACTGTTGTCTTCACGCCTAACTTGAAGTTTTCTTAAAGATACAAAAAGTATTAAAGAAATCCAAGCATTATCAAGTAATAATTCACCTTTAGTTTACTAAAATAATAGATAATACTCACTGCTAAATTCAAGGTAGCTACAGGCAATGAATGAGATCAGGTCAAACTGGCAGATATAGTGTAGACCGGCTTCCTTCATGGGGACATTATACATGAATAAAAGTGTTGGATGGGCTAAAGTTTCTGCCGATTTTGAGCTACAACCGAAACTGGCTAAACCCAGGTTTTTTTGCTGAAACCGAAACTTGGTCTGTCACTGTTGTATTATTTTATTCATTGGATTATTTTATATTTGATTTTTCTTTTCTGTTTATTTTTTTTTTAAGAATGGAAATGAATGACTGATCATAGAAGGGTCCATAAATAACTTAATCTCTGCGATTTGAACAAAGAGATAATAGTTAAAATATTTAGCTCAATTAATTAGAATGAGTTATGATTAATGTAAACTATTTATTCACTGCTTTTTCAACCTAGGCTGTGTTCATTGTCAGGGCTGTATGGTGGTGGGAGGAGAGACAACAGCGTGCCTCCAATGTTGAGGTCTCACCTCACATTACAATGTTCAAACTATAGCCTAACGTCACTTTGGTCTCAGAATCTTTGGTTGACTTCTATGTTGTGGCTGAACACACAATACTTTTAGGCCATTTCTAGCTGGTTGAATTAGCGAACTATAGAACATTCTTAAATAATTTATTTTTTGAAGAGAAAAGATTTTGCTCCGCCGGGAGTCGAACCCGGGTCTCCTGCGTTACATGCGAGGATGCTAACCACTACACCACAGAGCTCAGCTCAAGGCAGAGCAAATCCTTCCTCTTCACTGATACCTACTCCCCCTATCTCACAAGTTTTGTAAGTAGTAGCGGGAGGTGGACAAATTTTGTCCAATTTATGATATTTATTGACATAAGTCAATTTTTGTACATAAGTCAATGTAACGCAGGAGACCCGGGTTCGACTCCCGGCGGAGCCAAATCTTTTCTCTTCAAAAAATAAATTATTTAAAAATAATTTAAAATTGGTGGTCAGCCACAATTTAAGATTGGATTAATTAAAATAATTTAAAAAATTGACTTATGTCAATAAATATAAATTGAACATAATTTGTCCACCTCCCGCTACTACTCGCAAAACTTGTGAGATAGGGAGAGTAGGTATCAGTGAAGAGGAAGGATTTGCTCTGCCTTGAGCCGAGCTCTGTGGTGTAGTGGTTAGCATCCTCGCATGTAAGGCAGGAGACCCGGGTTCGACTCCTGGCGGAGCCAAATCTTTTCTCTTCAAAAAATGAATTATTTAAAAATAATTTAAAATTGGTGGTCGGCCACGATTTAAGATTGGATTAATTATAGAACATTCTATTCTTTTCTTTAAAGAAAGCAGATAGTTATAAAAATTTTCAACTTCCATTACCTTTCAGCCCTGATTGCAACCTACAGCGTTCGTTAAAATATTGGCCTTGAATGAATTGCTTATAAATTTCATTTCATTGAATTAGTTTAAAGATTTTTGACCGACTTCTCAAGAAAAATGAGATGGTCCCTTTACCTATTTTGTTAAAAGCGAAGAAGTAGGAAATTGAGTAATTCTTTCTTTCTTTTTTAATTAGTAACATGAAAATCACTTTTGAGGCCAATATCACCTTAAGAAACTTTGAATAAAATTGATGATTCATATTTAGAATATTCCAAAACGACTATGATTTTCAAGCTTACTTTGCCTAAAAACTATTTAATTTAGAAAAGAATCATGCCCATTCTTATACATTTCTATTTATATCTTTAACACATTCAATGCGCACTAACGATAAGCATACATCCTCAGGGGCCCAATGGTTTTTTTTATTCATTCTTGTAAATAACACTTTAATAAATCAAATCAATCATTATAACATCGATGCAAGTACCATTTACAATGGGTCGCAGGCCACGTACGTACCTTCGGATTTCTATAATGAAATCAGTTTTTAGTGCGTAATTTTTAATTAAATGTGAGAAATGGCATTTTCTTTCAATTACCCAATTAATGTAAAATGCATGTCAACTTATTTTTTGGGGGGGTTCCATATATTTTTTTCCTTAGTTCTTTTTTTTTAATTATTTTACTGGGTGGTATGAACAATTATTTCTAAATTACCTTTTTCTTTTACTTTTTATAAATCCCACAGGGATATATGGACAGATGAAGGGAAGAATTGAAGGAGGCTATTGGAAGGTAGAGGAAAAATATATAATAAAAAAATAAAATAAATTACATTATTTTTTTTTAAATAAATAAATTACATCAATATGTATAAATTATACATTAATTTTTTTATTGAAAAACAAATTACAATACATAAAGTAAATTACAATCAATATTCGTGAAAATCACGTTACTATGCAAAAAAAGTACATAAAGATAAATATAAATCGTTCACGAATTGAGAAACAAGTATGAGTCCTCCAAAACATGAAAATTAATAAATAAAGAAATCAACTTACTTGTAAAAGAGACTGGTGCTCCAAGAAGCGTAGCACTACACAAAACACACTGCCATGGATCAAAAAAAAAAAAAAAAGTTTTCGAGAAACCAACACTTTCAATACACAGCGACTACTCTTACCTTAAATGAGTAAAATGAAGTAAAAACGAGAGGCCCCTGCTGCTCAAGGTAGCCAGGAAGGCAATGGGTAGGTGCACCGGCCTGGCGGGGCGAGGGCCTCTGAGGTTAGGTCAGGTGCACCCTCTAGGCGGGTTGTGGGCACTTGTTAATCAAAGATTTGTTTTGATTTTCTAGGGATAACAGGAATGTTTGCTTGCTTAGTGTAATTTTGTTAATATACAATATACTATTATTTTTAAATTGGAGATGTTATCATGATTTTAAGATTTAAATCTTAACGATTTTGCGAGGTTTATAATTTCAATTTTTTAAGGTTTTCCATCAGTTGGTAAATCTACTTTGTTAAATACTTTGGCTGGTGTTTATTCTGAAGTTGCTTCATATGAGTTCACCACTCTTACTACTGTACCTGGTTGTATTAAGTATAAGGGAGCCAAGATTCAGGTATTGATATCCATTTTTAGAACTTTTATTTATATTTAGTTTATGTTTCTCAGTTATCGCTGACTTTTTAATACCAAGAATATTTGTATATTTTTTTTTCTGTGCTGATACTTTTAATAGTAATGCTAGTACTTTTTGTTTATAGGGAGGGTAAGGCTTCTTTATGATACCTTGATATTATCAGCCTTATAAATTTATTTTATTTTCATTTTTAGCTGTTAGATTTACCAGGTATTATTGAAGGTGCAAAGGATGGTAAAGGAAGAGGTCGACAGGTTATTGCAGTAGCCAGAACCTGTTCACTGATCTTCATTGTTTTGGATGTTTTGAAGCCGCTGCAGCACAAGAAGTTGATTGAACATGAGCTTGAAGGTTTCGGACTTCGTTTAAATAAGGATCCACCAAATATAGTTTTTCGTAGAAAAGAAAAAGGTGGTGTCAATTTACAGACAATGGTAATAATACCCTGTGTTTATGTTTAACATTTAAATTTTATTTTCAATTCATAATTATGAATATCTAAAATTGCAAGTTAAGTGATCATGGTTGATTTTTGATGTGTCATTTATCAAGAAAAATAAATTAATAAAAAATCTAGCTGATGGCGATGTTGGAGGTGCATGTTCATAAGAAGTAGTGTAAAATGATTTTAATGTCCCTATCTGCCAATGGTTTGGCTTGGTTTGGAGATTTAGGCAGCTTTTTTATGCTATAATTTTAACTTTTTTATAAATATAAAACTTTTAATCATTATTTTAAAATTTTCTCAGTGATTCTTTTATTTCCTTATTAAATCATAAAATAATTAATAATTATGATTATTACCTGAAATTTCCCCATTGTACATTGTTTTTGATAGGTGGCTCAATCAGAACTTGATCTTGATACCGTGAAGAGTATATTGGCTGAATATAGGATACATAACGCAGACATCACATTAAGGTATGATGCGACTACCGATGACTTAATTGATGTAATTGAGGGAAATAGAATTTATGTCCCTTGCATCTACCTTTTAAATAAAATTGGTAATTAACATTTGTTCTGTTATAAATCTAAAACTTTTGGTTTTTTAATCGTTTTTAACCTGCTACTTTTTTTTCCAGATCAGATTAGTATAGAAGAATTGGATATTATTTATAAAATACCGCATTGTGTTCCAATCTCTGCTCACCACAAATGGAACTTTGATGATTTACTAGAAAGAATGTGGGAATATTTAAAGCTTACTAGAATGTAAATACTTTAAATTTGTCCAATTATATTATACTCTTTCCTTTTTTTTCCTTTGTTCTTTTGTATGCTAGTAATAATATGTTGTAATCAAAATTTTATATTTTTGCTATATATTGTTTTGTCAGTACCTTGTACTCTGTTATGTAGGCGTGCTTGTTCATAAAAGTGTTATTGTTTCTTTTAGTTACACAAAACCTAAAGGCCAGCTACCCGACTATAGTTCTCCAGTTGTTCTGCATTCTGAAAGGAGAACTGTTGAAGATTTCTGTAATAAATTGCATAGGTCAATTGCTAAGGAATTTAAATAGTGAGTATTTATTTATTTCTTGAATAACATTATGAAAACAGTTGTATATGTTCATTGTTTATTTTCTAAATCTAAAATGTTCTTGTTTAGTGCTTTAGTTTGGGGCTCATCTGTGAAGCACCAACCTCAAAAAGTTGGGAAAGACCATGTACTGAATGATGAAGATGTTGTACAGATTGTGAAGAAAGTATAAAGAGAAACTATCGAAGGATTATATGATTGATCTCCTATAGAATGGTATTTTATTACTAATGTCTGATCAGTAATAAAAAAATATTGATTCTATTTAGAAAAGTTAAAAAACACTGCATTAACCCTGGAATGGTAGTGTCAATCTTCATACATTGTTGGTAGTGATACGCCTCCTAGACGTACATGGTAATAATTACGTACTATGCTGACCCTTTAGGCTGCAATTCAGTCCTTAGATAATTACTATTAAAAACAGTGAGCATTGCACATTTACTCACTGCACCCAATCTCTTTCACACACAAACACAGATACGTCCACAGATCAAAAGTAGATAAAACATCTTTTATAAAGATAAAAAATTTTTACCAGGACTCTAGTTATATCAAGGATAGAAAAAATACAGTATTAAAGAAATATATTAATGGAAAAAAAATATAATAAAAATAAATGTTTTTATATCTTAAAAGAAATTGACTTATAAAATTATAGGAACAATGCATTGTGGGTAAACACTAAGATCTTCAGTAATATTAGTTATAGTATTATCATATCAAGTTATTTATTACACGAAAAACAAACTTTAAGATAATGGTCTCCACAAACAGGTTTTTCACACCGAGAGCAACGCATTTTCGACATTCCCTTCTTTTTATACGAGCAAAAGGCACAATATTTTCTTTGAATACTCTTTTCTTCTGAATGATCTTGTGAATTATTTATATCCTCACCTTGTAAATCAGTTCCTAGAGCATTATGTATCACAGGTTTTAAAGCTTTGGTTATATTTTGCTGTAATCGTGCAATCATCCGCTTGTGCATTACATTGTCTGCTAAAGTAAGCATGTATTTGAATCTCGACATGGGTTTAGGATTATTCTTGTAAAAATTATAGGCATATATGACATATGAATTATATGTTTAACATGTTATAAAAGAAGCAGTTTTGTTTTTCGGCCAATATTTGTTCCTCGACAACACTGATCTAAAGTTTATTTAAATTAAATAAACTTTATGTCACAATTTAAAGAAACAAAAAAAAATTGTATATATATTTTGAATATCTAAAAAAAATTATACAAATTCAATGTCGTTTCTCTCTGATATCCACCTCTTATATTTAGGATAAAGTACCCGTTGAATGGTAGTAATATGTCTCCGAAGCGTAGCATCAAATACCTAGTGATTAGTAGCAATACGCCTTAGAAGCGTGGGACTATTTCTTTTCATTGGTAGTGATACGCCTCAGAGGCGCAGTACTATTTAGTAAAAACTTCAATACTCACCAGTTATTTACTTGTCCAAGGTCAGACCGTAACAGATCCGTTTCTAACCCCTTCCCGCAAGATGTCACGGAAAGTGATGTAGGGGTGGGGCTTAGATTTGACGGAAAGAGCATTTTATTAAGGAAATACGTCTCCAAAGCGCATGACTACCATTTCAGGGTTAAATTTTATTAATTTTGTTTGGTTATTTGTTCACCTTGTTTATTTATTGAAACATATGCAATACATTTTTAGGAATATAAGAGAATTGTTTGCAAATAAACTTTCCTTTGATAATACAGAAACGTTTTCCTTATCAGGATCTTGATTGTCTGGACATCGAGTTGATCCCTAAGTTATTAAAAATATTGAAATTTAGAACTAAAACTTTCGTTTTTAGTGAGGAGTTAGTATTAAAATAATTTAAACAGGGTCCTTACACAAGTTATGTGGGTACTTTTCTGTTATAGTCATGCCCAGAGAAAATGTTTTTAATTTAGTTAGTACATTGCTTTAAATAAATAAAACACATGTTTTCTGAATAAAACACTTTACATGAAATTTAATTAAATTTTTTATTTTCATTTTAGTATAAACTGAAAAAAAAAATTATATGTTAGAAATGTCATTGTAAAAATCCTTACTATCTTTCAATATTTCATTAAAAGGATCTTTTTCTGCTAACCTTTGGCGCTGCATAAATTCCGCTAAATAAGATTTTAAAAAATTCCTTCTAGTACCCTTCCTTCTTTTGTTCCCCCATTTAATTTTACCTTTGAATGTAAGGTTCATGTCATGGTTATTTTTACATATTATCATTTCACGAATAATATTATGCTTTTGAAAAAACTTGACCGCAGTTTCCTCATCCAAAATATTCCTAAAAATATTTTTTAAATTATACTGATACTCAACCATATTTAACGTGATTAATTATCTAGTCAAAAGAAATGATTCGGCACGGAATTGTTTTCTCCTGACAGTGTTGCCAGTAAGAGAACAGTTGTGACATTAACTCTTAGTTACCTCCCTAGCAATCTCCTTAAAACAATGTACTAACTAAATTAAAAACATTTTCTCTGGGCGTGACTATAACAGAAAAGTACTGTTATGTGTTAGGACCATCATCTTAATGGAGGACTCATTTGGACTCACTTGTACTCAATCTAGTATCCTAATATGGTTTTATTTGAAATAAGTAGCAGTCTGTAAGTTCGGTTCATGCATGATCTGCTTCGTGGAAAAAATATAGATCACTTCACATTTACTGAGTTAGTAGCAATAGTTAGTAGCCTTGACCAGGTTTTCATTTTATTTGAACATGAAAGAGCTGTACCATCAGACAGCCTCGATAAGACCCATAATGGATCATTCATTGGATGGCCCACTGCACCATGGAGATCATGGTTTGTAGCAATATGAGGTTGGGTGGCCCCCTACTGACTATCTTTTTCAAAGATCTATTAGGGCAAAAGGCAAAACAGAGGTTTATTTCACAAAGTTAGAGAAATAAACAATCGGTTTAGGTTTCTTCATTTTTAATCCCCCTTCCTTAATGGCATTCCTCCTGGTTGTCTTCTTTGCCTCAAAGCTGGAGTCTCGCAACAGAAGACATCTTCTTGAATTTGCTGGTGACGAATATGTGCATGTGTTACCAGTGCTAATTCTTTTATTAATGATTGTTTCACACCTCAAGGGAAGTTCCACATCTTTAAGGTGATTTTCAAACTGGCCGGTTCTAGGTTATGTAAGAACATTTCCTTCCTACCAATTATATTCTTCATACCAATTATATTCCAATTCTATTCAGATATGTTTGAAAACCTGATGGAGTTGAATAAAGCATGCTTGTATTTTCCATGCTTGCCTGTGGCATCTGTTGCTGGCAAGCAGCATTTAGTGAGGTTTGTAATGCTCGTGTCGGTTTTTCATTGCAAGGAAAATGGAACGTTTGGAGAATAGCTACTGAATCAAATTTTTATACAAACTGGTCAACAGTAACGGTATGGGCATCACACAGATTAATGCTAGGGATAACCAGTTCAAAGACAGCCAAACGTCATTGGAGAGTATGCCTCACTTCAGCAACCCATTAACATACCAAAAATGGGTTTCTTGGCATGTTTCCAACAATGGCTGCAGTATACAGTCCCAAGGGAATTACTTTGAGAGTTAGTAGGTGTCTATCAAATTTTTTGATTACAAATTTTATTGAGATCAGAACCACTTCTACTACAATTACCAGTTCCCTTACTTTGCTCAGACCCTTCTTTGCTTTGACAATCCAAAAATTTTAAGTATATTTAAAGATAATTTTAATGAACAGTGTAAGATGAATATATTTTATTTTATTTTTTATTATATTTTGTTTTTGTTCACAGAAAGACAGGAGAACTATTTCAATTAAAAAATTATGATTCTTGGAGATAAACTTTAAGGTCTCATTTTGAATCAGAAGAAAATTATTGTTTTAAAACATCAGCGTATATTTTTTTTTCTTTTTTAATAAATCATACCTTGTTTAAAAATTGAGATCCAATCGTTTGAGAGTTGTTTTTGATATAATTTTTTTTTTAATGATATGATTTTTCTTTTACTTATATGATTGCATTGTAACTGGTTATATTGGATGAAATGTCAATTTTTATTTTTTATTTACTTTAGCCAACTAATAAAAAAAGTTTAAAATGTTTGTTCATTGAGTTTTAATCCAACATCTCAAGTTTTTGTACATTCTAATTAATGGAATCTGAGGTAGTCTAACCACAAAATAAGAATGCTTAATCATTTTATTTTGTGTTCTTTTAAGAATTCAAATATTCCTTAAAGCATTAGTCTGGTTTATTTCTTTTCATATAAAGTAAGGATTAGCTTGACTTCAAATAATGTATCTGAAGCAATACATTAAAGTTTAAAGTTTAAGGTTTGCTGCAAAGTGACATGTTCTTAGTTTTGTCTTTTTAAGTTGTCCGCTGATGTTCCAAGCACCAAAATGGCTACTTAATGGCTATAATAAATGGCTACTTTCGTTGGATTTTGTCTCAAGGGCATGGGTTTGTGTTCTTATTTTAAAGGAGAAATTTCGGGTCCATCCATTATTAACACAAAGCTTATAGAAAGTCAATTTTATAAATTGTTTTACAGTTTTAAAACAATATTATAATTATTTCCGCTTGAGCAAGGAAATTTTTGGAACTTTAGTGTTGATAAAACCCTATTATGTACCAGGATTTTTCCAATTACTTTTGACCAGGGAACATTTACTGGCTATAGGACTTGGAGAAGGATTGGACCTGGAAAATCAAGAATAAGTTTTTAATCAGCAGTGGGGAGAAATTGTATGAACATTTGGGCCTAATTAGCTGGGAATCATTGAGTTTCTAGAAAAATGAAACAGAATTTTTTAGTTGCTGCAAATAAATGATCGCCCCTGTGCGGGTTCTCAAAAAATAGCATGTTATATTGTGATTAAAAAGTCACTTGGCTGAAGTCAGCTATCTGCGGCTATCTTAATTCCTAATTAATTAATTGTGCAGACTGATATTTCATGTGATATAACCAGGTTATGCAATGTAATTGTTATAACATAAGAAAAAAATTATGTGAACTATGTACTAATGGGTTTTCAGAGTATGTTTTCTTTATATTTTTGTTGTATATTACCTAATCTATTCCTTTCAAAGCTGAATTGAATTTTTAAAACAATAACAATTTTAAAAACATATGTTTATATAATATATGAACTATATTGTACATCAATAGCTTTGTTAATACTTTTTGTAATTGTTTTAGTTATCAACTATAAAGATTTTTAGATCTTAAACATTTCTTTATCATGTAATTACTGAATTAAATATCATTATTTATTTTTTAAATTAATGTGGTTTTGATTTATTTTAAAAAAGAAATTCTGATTTTTCATCTTTTCTTATTAATGTTTTACCTACAGATTTTTTTTTTTTATTTTAAGCTGTTTTTTATTTATTTATAAATTTGTTTAGTACTTATAATTGTCTTCTCATTAAAGGATTGGAGAAAAGCTGGGTGAAATATTTATACTCGGTTCTGATAGTTTCTTAAGAGAAAGCTATTGATATTTGTTTAATTTTTTATGGAGGTTATTAGGATGTGGCTTTTGCAATTATTATCAACTAGGTGGACCAGTGCGAAGAACTTCGCACGAAGATTTATATAAGATTTTACTTCTATGTTTAACATAACTAAGAAATTAACTTTTTTTTGGCCTATTCATCCCCCCTCCCCCCCCAACCACCCGGGCCTTAAGGTGAAATTATTTTTCTACAGCAAGGAAGAATAATTTATTTTTAAGAAATTATTTTTCTGTTTAATAGTTAAGGAAGAACTTTATTTTCTGACGTTTTTTCTCTACAAAACAGTTATCTGTAATCTTCCTGGAATATATGAAATCACTAAGAATATTGCAGTCTTGGAAATTAATCTTTTACATTCTGATTTTAACTACCCTACTTGTTTTGTTTTTTCAAAAACAGTTCATAAGATGTGTTTTACGGTTATCTTTCTCACAATGGAGAGGAAGGTAGTCTTTAAAGTGGTAAGAACGATATGAAATAGGTTTCTATCCATGGAGAGGCAACAAAACAATAAGTAGCCCCGTGAAGCTGGGGGGCCTAACCCATGCCATTTCGTAAAAACAATAAGTTTTAGAGGTTTAAAACGTCTAGCCCATATACGTGGAACCTGTATGGGTCATAAAACCTGCATAGAAACTATTGAAATACATTTTTCTTATTTCGATACTTTAGTTTTCTGAAATTCCGGCTTTAAAAAAGATAAATTCATAAAACCAAAGTTGTTCCACCTCGATCTAATGAATCACTATGTTACTTTTAATCACCATAAATAGATTTTATTTATGTTATAAATATTTTGGACTACAGTCATGGGCGGATCTAGCCGATTGTAAAGGGGAGGCTGCAGGCCCACAGCCCTTCATTTGGATCTGCCGATCAGTTTTTTCACCTTCCCTCAACTAAAATTCTTCCTATAGGTTAAATGATGGTCAGGATTTTCAGTTACAATGATATTTATTATGGTAAGCCAACGTTTCGATCCAACTTGTGGATCTTCATCAGGGCTACTGAGTCCAGGTGGATACTCGATACGAGTATCCACCTGGACTCAGTAGCCCTGATGAAGATCCACAAGTTGGATCGAAACGTTGGCTTACCATAATAAATATCATTGTAACTGAAAATCCTGACCATCATTTAACCTATCGTAATTGAAGAACAGTTGACCATCTCTCATCTCTACTAAAATTCTTCCTGTTTTGCACATTTTTGCTTTGCTTGCCATTCTTTAACTTTCTTCCTTACTTTAAGGAAAGTCATATTCTATATTTAAACGACGAAAATTTTCCAAAGGGTCCAGCCACACAGAACCCCCCCCCCTCCCCAGGATCCGCCAATGACTACAGTAGACTCCCGCTTATACGTCCTCGGAACGGATGCATTGTCGTTTAAGCGAGAGAGCCGGTCAATCCGGAAAATCGTATAAAAAAAACAACAAAATATATTATTATGACTTATATATTGCGATAAAACCCAAATACAACTCAACAAATTAAAGAAAACTTTTTTGGGCCAATTTTATTTAACAATTTACGAAAATTTACACTATCAATCTATTCAGATTTCACAAAATCTTTTATCTTTTTTTTTCGTTTATGCGCACCTTGATGACATTTCGTCGGTCTTGTCAAAATATAGGAAGCTATTTCTTCTTACTTTTTTTTTAAATTTTTTTAATGGAATGAATGGAGGGTACGGATTTTGTTTCAAGATCAATTTTACTTCAAGAGGTTTGTTTTACTGCAGTTCGGTCAAAAAATAAATAACAGAAGACTTTTTGCTACATGCCTATATTTTAATTATTTAAGATCCATCGAACCGCAACATAATACAAATTTTTTACCAGGTATTGAGAATATGACAAAGTTATAAATGCTTTTAAGGATTTTAAAAAGAGTTTTTTATCTTTTACAGCGTCCGTCGGTTTATCCGAAAAGTCGGTTAAATGGGAATCGGTTAAGTGGGAGCATACTGTAAATGCTAAATATGAGAGTGCAATTTTCCAACGCTACAATTAAGTCTAAATCAGAACAAACAACATTTGTAGAAGCCAAGCACGACAGGACCTAACATTTGCTGTAACGTAATACAATAAGTGGTTGACCACGTGCGGCGAAGGGGCCTAACCCAGGCGTTATCTCAAAAATGGTAGGTTTTAGGGCTCTTAAGGCCTTAATTCTCGTATCGCAATTTATAAAACCCAATTTGATTCGTTTCGGTCCGTTGAATCAGTACATTTAGGTCGATATTTAATTTTGTACCAAAAAATTAACACTGAGAATGCGGTACGCAAAAGCTCAGTGAAATTCTGAATCCAACGATCCCATATTCATGGCATTTGAGCACGGCAGGACCTTATAATTCATGAAAATCCGATGTTTACGCTTTGTGAAATAATATATGTGGGATGGCGCAACAACCCAATTAGTGAGTCAAGGGCTTCTTCAGAAGATGTCTCCATCGCTCCCTGTGCAGCCGCAATACAATTATGCACTCCAAGAAGATGTCTTGAATCATCTGCGACTCCATCTGTCCACTGAAGTTTCGGTTTTCCGACACCTCTTGACCCATAGATTTTCTCTGACATCATTCTTTTTGGAATACTCTGTTCCGGAATTTGGGCAATGTGTCTAGCCCATCTAAGCCTTCCAATGCAGATGACTCTAATGTCCGGCTGTTCATAAAGCTTTTGAAGCTCCAAGTTGCTTAATCTCCAATTTCCGCCTATTTTTACTGGACCATAGATTCGGCGTAGAATTTTCCTTTGTATAAAACCCTGATTTTGACTCTTAGTCTTGGACCATCTAGAGTTCTGAGCAGCAGAGGCTCCTTGTTTTCTAAAGGCTTTTACAATAGCTACCAGCATAAGTAGCACCCTTAATTCAGTAAACAACTGAAAGACATGTCAGTAAAAACTGATGATTATCTCTTTAAAATTATTTAAAACCTTTGCTTCAGTCTGCTGTTGAATGCAATTTTCTCCTTCACAAGATTAACGTTTAGTCTTCATATTTGGTTTTCATTTAAAATCGATTAGAACTAAATAGCTTTTTATCATTCCCGTGCATAGTTTCATTATGGATTTAATAAATATCACTCGTTTAGAAGAAGAGTGCCAAAGAAAGAAAGTTTTCATTTTTACGTTTTGCTTTTTTCTAAAAAGGCTTATATCACATGATCTTTCTTCCAAAACTTCCAGATTTTTTAATGCAATATTTAAAGTTGGAGAGAGTCGAGGTAGGCTTTAATAGAGTTAGGAGATACTAATAATAATCAAAACATTTGTTTCCTGCACAATTTCAATTTTTAGGATCCTGGCAATTTTCTAAATGACCAATATTTCATTACGTATTATTGAAATAGGGGAATTTATAGAATAGTAATTTTAAACTTTTTAATATTTTTCATTAAAACCCAAAATCATGTGTTTTAGAAAAAATTATTCATATTTTATAATTGATTTACATATGTATTTAAAACAGGTGATTAAAAAAAAAAAAAATGCTGTTAAAAGAAATTGTTTTAAAGAAAAATTGTTTGCAAGTTTATGTTTCATATTTTTAATAAGAATTACATTTGCAGGAATAAATCCTTAGTCATCATTACCTATCTCAAGCCCTCATCTCACAGGTATTAAATGTTATAGACCTTAAGAGAACTCATTTTTATAGGAAGAAATTAATGTGTTTACATGTTGGAGGTACCAACAGGCTTACACCACTAAGCTCTTCTACTATCCCACTTCAATGTTTTATTCAATTTCATAATTTATTGGTGTGATATTGGTAGTAATTTTTACTTTCACTTACCTATATATGAAACATATAGTAAGTGGAAGTATTGCGATCGTGAAAAATTTTGATTTCCGGTTTTCAACGGAAATACACGTTTTGGGGTCCCCTGAGTCCAAATGTGTCCAAATGTGTGTGTGTGAACAGACTAGCTCAAAAACTATAAACCGTGCGAACCTGAAATTAGGTATTTAGTGTATGTATATGCCCGCGATGTGACAGCAAAAATTTCATCTAAATTGCTCAAAGGGAGGAGGTACTTTATTTAATAACTTTTTACGTTTTTTCGATTTTCTCAAAAACGGCTCTAACGATTTTGATTAAACTGAGTATTTGATGTATTAATATGCCTGAGATACGACCGTAAAAATTTCATCAAAATTGATCAACCGGAGGGGGCACTTTACTTAATAAATTTTGTATCGTTTTCACGTGTCTTTTTTATTTACCCAAAAATGGCTTTCACGATTTTGATCAAACTGGGCATTTGATGTATGTATATGCCAAAGATGTGATAGCCAACATTTCATCAAAATTGATCAACCGGAGGGGGCACTTTACTTAATAAATTTTGTACCATTTTCACGTGTTTTTTTTATTTACTCAAAAACGGCTTTCACGATTTTGATCAAACTGGGTATTTGATGTATGTATATGCCAAAGATGTGATAGCCAACATTTCATCAAAATTGATCAATCGGAGGGGGCACTTTTTTTCATAACTTTTTTTCTAATTTTTCGATTATCTCAAAAACGGCCTTAACGATTTTCATCATATTCGCCATGTTTAATGAAAATTAGGTGTTATTTAATATCAGGTAAGCCTCATCATTTTTAAAATGTCCTGAGGGGATTATAGAGCAAATGAAAACAAAAATAAGAAATGAATGCGGAAAAATGTGTATCTTTGAGAAGTTGCATTAACTAAACGCATTAATTTCTTATCTAAGTAAGTTGGTAAGTGAAAGTTGTGTGTTGCGCGCACGCACCAGATTTTTATTTAATGGTCTGATAAATAATATTTTTTGAATCTTAATGGTTACCATGTATTTGACATTTAGTTTATGCCTATAGTGGTTTATAGAAATGTCTGAGCATTTTATAATCTTTAAACAAAATGGGAATTATAGGACTGTGCTATCAATAGGAAAAATGCTATCTAAATTAACTCTGTTGGCACTATGGTCCCAGTCGTAGGTCCACCTCTACATCTTCCTGCCATCGCAGTCTCAGCCTGCCTCTCTTTTTCCATGTGGGCATCCTTCCATTTGCTTTGGGGTTCTTCCTTGATCCATCCATTGTAAGTGCCCAAACCATCCTCGTACAGGTCCCTAAGTTCCCTGTTTGTCTTTATTCGGAACTTATTTGTATCTATCCTGGTTGGGTCATGTATTTGTCTTTGGATCTTTCTCTCCCATGTGATTTAAAAGTCTCTCCTGCTGTTTTGGAGGGTCTATGCCTCGCTACTATACAAAACCACTGGTCAGAGTACCGTCTTGGACACTCTTGTTTTGATGTTCGGGATATTTCTCGGTTTCGAAAAATTTTCTTTAAAGACCAGTAGCACCTTTTACCACCTTGGATCTCTCGCTTTGATCTCTTCCTCTATACCATTGGTAAGTGTCACAGTACAAATGGTATCATTTTTTCAATTTATGGCTCCCTCCTAATTTTTTAACCCCCCCCTAACTGTTAGTGGCTTATATATAAGCCAGCCTCGTGCTAGTCCCTAACTCATGCCCCGCTACCTCCACAGTTAAAGAGTTAACAAGTTATAGAATGGTAATAAAATTAAATACATTATGTTTTCGGTATAAAATAGATATTTTATATTGAGATGATGAGGTGACTCCATCTTTTTAAGCGACTGTACCTCAATTTTGTCATTAAAAAGAAATAGAGCAATCTCCTCATGATTTGGCTTCATGAACCGATCAATCAATGAGATATAGATAGAAAAAAAAAGAAACATGTAAGAGCCTCCACAAGAGAAATCATTTAAGAGCCTCAATCCAATTTAACCTCGTTCGCAGTCCTTCCTTTATTAACCGCTCAGCGAATAATAATTTTCTTTAGGCCATTTTCTATACCATAAACCTTTTCTATACCAAGTCGGAGTTCCCGAGGATTAAGCTCTTGTCTAAACCACACCTGAGGCTCAGCTAAACTTCTTGCAAGGATCTTCATAAAATTGCATGGTTATCTGAATCAAAAATCCAAGTAATTGAAAAAGGAATTTGAAAGAGACTAAGGGCCAGAAGTACCAGGATGCAATTTTGAATAGGTCTCAAAGACAAGTAAATAATGGCAGGATGACACGGTAGGCTACAGTACTGTGAACAATGAGAAAAAAAGCTAAAGGGTGTTCATTCGCGCGTTCCCTCACCACAAATGGCCTTGAGTGCCAAGGCAAGTGCACTGCTGGCATAACATATGAGGAAGGAAAGTACCCCACTTCCCGTGATAATAATATATTTAAAAAAAAGTATTAATAGTTTCTACTAATTACATACAATGTTATTCATTGTTCTTATCTTTCATGAGTAAAGAGAGTTAATATTGAACACATATGCTAACTGCTTTAATAAAACCAGTATGAACATCATTATGAAAAGAAAAGCTCATGCGTTTGCTACTTTCCTTTACTCTTCATTTTATATATAATTAATGCACAAACTACTTTTCCTAGAAGGAAAACATAGGCTAGAAGTCTTTTCTAATACCATACTTGTAACAAAGATTGGTTCGGTAATTAATCCTTATCATCCTTGCCCTAAAAGGTAATCCATACTCTGTGCTACTGAGAGGTAATGTAAGCAAATCATTATAAATGCTTTAAACTTTTTCGTCTTTTAATAGGGGAGAGATCAAGATATATTTGTAAGTATATAACATGGGTGGATCCAGAGGGGGGGTCACAGGGGTCATGACCCACCCCCCAAATATTTTGGCTTTTCAAATTTTTTATATCTTTGAGCCAATAATGCAATTAGGTTGTTACTACGTCCTATAACTCTTTTTGTTGTTTGACGGCAGACTTTAATACAAGGTAACAATATCATTAATAAATGGTGCTGTCAGCCACATGATTATGAGACAGGGGGGTCATCCCCAAATTTCATGCTGGATCCCTCCCTGACATATATATGCAAAATTTATGTTCCAACAATCATTTAAAACACGTTGACAACTATTTTGCATGCACAGTACGCCTTCACTAACAGTTTGTTTAATATCCCTTTATGCTACTAAGCCTTATTTTTTGTATGGGCGGTTCCAGGGCGAGGTGGTTACAAGGGTCATGATCCCCCCCCCCCCCCCAAATATTTTGGGTTTTCAATTTGTTTGTATTTTTAATGCAATTAGGTAATTGCAATGCCCTAAAAATAACACTTTTGGTTGTTTAGATCCCAATCCTTCTTAATACAAGGTAATATCTTATATTTAATCAAAGTACATACTCTCTTAAACAGTCCATATATTCAGGAAATTTGTTTATCTAGACTAGAAGCTTTCGGCGTCTTAAGCGCCATATTCATCTAAAAAATACAATTACAACTAAAGAACTTTATTAATGATAACAATTGTCAAGAGAAAAATGAGAATTACTCCCTGTAAATATGATGAAATATTTGTAAATTAGACCCACAGCATATGCTTAATGGTCAATATTAAGAAAGTGCCTATTTTATATACGTGTATTTTATTCTTTTAGTTTCTTAAAAATCACATTATGTATCTTTGGGAAAAATTCCATATTTTAAAATAAAATATTTAATCCTGGTGAGCATAAAAGATATTCTAAATAGAGTTGGGAAATAGCAATAATGATCACAACATACACTTCTCCAGTAAAATTTTAGTTTTTTGGATTGTAGGATTCTTTTTCCAAAAAGATGATATACCATTTGTCGAAGGAGCCATATTTGATATATTTAGACAATATAAACATTCCCATTTTATGACAAATATAAGTGCAGAATGGTAAATTGTGTTTTGAACTTTGGATTTTCACATTACTAGTAGGACCACTAGGAAATTGACTAATTAAACTATAGGTTTTTTCCAAGCAGACTTTGGCCATGCAATACTAGGAGAAAGGTACAAGTTACTTCAGCTTATAAAAGGCAAATTGAGCACTCAAGGGGAAGGAGGAAATTTTGTCTAAATTGATGAGGAATGGATCGGATACACCTCTGTGGAGCTTTTTTGGGTAGTGCCTCCAAGGTACAGATAGAAATGACTAAGCCATCAAATAGCTCCCTTCCCACATTTTTTGCTTAGACTGATTCTAAGGCTTTGGTTGGTTTTATTATTGTATGTTGGGAAAGTGATCTTTCAGTAAGATTACAAAGAGTCAATCATCTTTGATCTGTTCAACAGAATCAAATCTTTGGGACCATATTCAATAACCTCTATAAGATTTGAGCTCCTGTGATTGATTTTCTATGTTGTCAGAATTATTGCTACTGGAGGGCTCCTATAAATCAGCCATATTGCTACGGAGACATATGCCACATTAGATCCTCATTGAAACATTGCCTACAATCACATTGGTGTAGAGCTTATCAACAATTGATTGATGATTTGACAAATATTCTATCCATCTTGATCTTATATAAGAGGACGGATTGAAAGAGGCGACCTGGAGTACTAAACCAGTTTACGAGTTGATGAAAAGAGAATTTCTAAAACATGCTAGGCTGCTGGCTGGCAGCAATACTACCTTATGCCTTGAGAATAAACACATTGGTAATTGTAAGAACTTTGAGGCTGTGGCTTGAGGCTTTACAGTGTGTACTATAATTGCTCTAGCCAATTAAACAGAACTTAGTCAAAATAAAATATCACGGGATTTTATAAGTATGAAATAGTTATATTTTTTTTTAATAAATAAAAAGCAGCTTGACCTTTTATTTGTACTTTAAAAATATATTCAATAATGCCTGGAAAAGGATTTTTATCGTTCTTAAGGACAAAAAGACACATTCAACTTTGCCCATAAACAGTTCTTAATTCGCGGTCGCTACCGACAGTGCTGCTTCTTGATTGGAACTAGAGGAAGGGGAATAGAAGCCAGGCCAGTACCTATGATTAATATGTTTTTTGGGAGTTTTTAATTATTTGTCCATAATTAAAGCCCGATAGAGCAAAATATTATTTGAAATATTTCTAATAGGTATTGCTCGGACCCTCAGTGTTCAATCAGAAAATCAAAATATGTGTAATCCCATTTTTTTTCCAAAAAATAAAAGGTGGTGTGAGGCAGTGGCGGGTCCAGAAATTTTCTGAGGGGGGTGCACTTTTTTTTTTTACATTTCATGAGTAATGAAGGCCCTTATTTAAAATACATATTAGTACATAATAATGTTGTAAATTACTGTAAATGTTTAAATACAATTCATTTTCAATTAGTGGACTTTAAAAATGACTAAATATAGCTCATTTTATATAGAAATAGTAGTGAATAATGCTAATAATACTTTATCAGTTTCCTCACCTCTCAGGGGGGGGCGCCCCTTGTAGTTATTTTACTATTTTACGGGGCGTCCCTTGTAGTTATTTTACAAGACTTGTGCCTTCAAACAACCGATCTTAATGCAAACACACCATTGCAACTTTACGTTTTTCGGGTAGTAAAATAAAATTACCGGAATATACATACATCAAATACCGTATTTAATCAAAATTGTTAGAGCCGTTTTTGAGAAAATCGAAAAAAACATAAAAATTAGACAAAATTCATTAAATAAAGTACTCCCTCCGTTTGACCAATTTTTATGTAATTTTTGCTGTCACATCGCCGACATACACTAAATACCCAATTTCAGGTTCTTACGGTTTATAGTTGTTGAGCTAGTCTGTTCACACTCAAACACACATACCCACACAGAGACCTTTTCGCGGGACTTGGTTATATGGACTCAAGGGACCCCAAAACGGGTATTTCCGTTGAAAATCGGAAGTTGAAATTTTTCACGATCGCAATACTTTCCCTTACTATATATTTCATATATAGGTAAGTGAAAGTAAAAAACTAAATCAATAGTGATTTTTATATTATAAGGTTCTATTTAGCATTTTAGGGGTCAAAATAAAAATACATATTACAGAGTAAACACATTTAATGTACAAGTAATATTATTTTTCTTATTTATCAACATTGATTTTCAGGTATGCATCTATATAAATTATATACATCGTCATTTTTCAATACAAATACAGTCATCAACATATTTACAGCAGTATTTACAACAAACAACAATAGAGTTGAATAATGCTAATATTTAATATATATATGTACAGTCTGCTCAATATTACCTGAGTGGCAGAGAGTTGGTTACAGAATAGTAGGTATACCTGATTTGCTTTTGGTCTCAGTTATGCTTTTTTATATCAAACTATGTAACCTTTGATGAAAAAATTCTTTCTGCCACATAATGAACTATTCATTTGTAATATAGCATTGAGCAGGCTAAGGGATTAGTACGTATTAGTCAAGTGTCTAGGATGCAAGATTAGTAATTTAAACATAGCCTGCACTTCCCAGCACTGGCGGCGTCAGAAAGTTGAGATGATTAATCCTCTAAAATAGGCATTCAAGAAAAAGGGATCATAGTAATGATATTTGAATTGTATAATATTTTTTCAAAAAATGTTTTTGTTTTAGGCAGAAACTATAACTTAATGAATCAGCTTTGACAAATGCTAGTAATAAATTTCATGTGTATTTAAAAATTATTTTTCATTTACTGTTTGACACCAATATCTTTGCCTATTCATAGTATATAGAAGAGTTGTTATGCTTTTTAAATTAGTTATTTAAATAATTTTGGAGACAAGCTCTAAAATCAACAGATACCTTCTATTTCAGAACGAAAAAAAAACAACTGCAAAATGATAAAACAATAAAAAAAAAAAAAAAAGAACCAAATGGATGCAATAATTGTTTAATTTTAATTTGTAATTAGTTAAATTTATCTGATCATCTTGTTATATTTATAAATTGTTCTTAACACAATAAATACAATTTTTGTTGTTCATATATAGGAAAGATTAAACAAACTGAACGAATAAACATAACAATAAACCCTGTTATGATAGATATTAAAACATTCAAAATACAAATTAAATTAATTTTTTATTAAGATGAATGACATTAGTTCATATTACTTTCCTGCTACAGAAAAAGAAGTGTACCATTTTCAATTTTCTAAAGAGTGTTGCAGAACTATGACTGCGGATTAACATTTAGACAAACAAAAAAATAGCCTTAAGTAAATTTAATTTTCCAGATCCTAATATTTTTCAAGGGAGTCCAAGGAATTATCTTTACATAAATAGTGATAAGAACATTCATTACCTTTATGTGAAGGATGTTCTGATAAGTATAAAGGTTAAGAACCACTAATTTAAGGGGGAAATGGAAAATTTTATGGTATCAAATTTTGTATGTTTGGTCATCAATAAGCTAATGAAGTTGTTTTAGTATGTTAACATTTAATCATGACCTTCCGTATTTACTAAAGTAACAAATCAATACAAACGTTCCACTTTTCTTATTGTGTCTTTTCAAATAAATTTGCAATTACTCCAATCCCATTTATACAAGGCAGAAGGATTTTAAAAGAAGTGGATACTGTAATGTCACTGTTACAATCATACTGACAGCTCCTCCTTCTTTACGACGCCTAAGGAAACGGCCAGTTGGCGTGTCTTGCTGATGACCTGCTCCTGAACGAGGGCGAAGGCGGTGGCTATGACTATGAGGCCAACAAGGATGAAGAGGCAAGTGAAAAGGAGGTGGATCTCCTGCCTCTTTGCTGGGAGCCTTCCTGTGTCCGCAAGACCAATGGTGGTCAGCGCAGAGAAGGTGAAGTAGAGGCCTTCGAGGAAAGAAAGGCGGTGCCACGAGGCCCAGAGCCAGGCCCCTAGGCACACGTAGCCCAGCACCAGGGTCACTGCCAGGATTGGCGGCGCCAGCGGGCTCCTCCTTCGCCGGGGGTCGACCTCCTCTCTCCAGATCAGAGGCACTCTGCTTGGAGTGTCAGTCACGGCAGTGTTCCTGCAAACCATCCAACAAATTTTAACAGCAATCACTTTCATAATAGAGTATCTATTAGTTTCCGAAATACTGAAACCAATAAATCTGACAAGGTAAGATATTAATTTGTCAATATTATGTTAATATATCAAAAAGAACAATTAAAAGGTATTCAACAGAAAAAAAAACAATCCACAAAATAAGCAACTGAGTTAAGAGAACCAGAAATCCTAGTTAAGGTGCTCTCAATGAAAAAAAAAAATATTGGTATTATAAAATGAAGGATTAAATACATTAAGCCTAAAATATATTTAAAAAAAGAAAGAATCTATTATTAATGTAGTTAATTCTTGTTGAATCTGTTCATACAAAAATATTTTTGGGTGTATGAGTTAATTGAAAGAAGGTTAGGCCCAAAAAAAAAAAAAAAAAAAAAAAAATATGCTTATTTAATAAAGCTTCCAGATTTCCGTTTAGAAATCTCAACCTTAAGAAATGACTGTCTTAATAAAAATAAATGTCTTAAAGAAGAAACAAAGCATGTTGATAGCTTTGTATTATATGTTTGACAATTATATATTGTATCTTTAGAAAAATAATGGTTGAATAAGAAAATTGTCTACAGTCTACTTTCCCATTAAAATTTTCAAATCTCTTACACTTCTACACTGTCAAATACCTTGAGGAAATATATTTAATAACTGTATACCAAATGACTTAATAGGTGAACAAAAATAAAGCTCAATATGTAGTATTGATTAAACAGGGTTCTATCCCACCTCTTTTTTATACAATTTGGTGATACTGAAAGTAAATTGTCGCTTATGTATGGAGGCAGGTCTTCCCACCATATTGAAAGGAAACATTGGAAAGCCTCAAAGGACATCATTGGAAAAATATAATATCATAGTGAACGAATATTACGTAAAATAGTATATTTATTACAATAGTAATGAAAGAAGTTCACCATTGTAGTATATAATTTTTTAGTTGATCTTTAAAATGTTTAATGGATATTTTTATTTATTTACCACAATAATCAAGTCAAATTAATCAATAAACGTTATTTTTTTAGTTCTTAAAACAATTGACTAATTAAGTCTTAACGATTTTATTGATAACCAAATTTCAAATAATGGTTTGCGGGCTCGTAATGAAGCATATAAACATTTATCTAATTCAATGTTAAATGAAATACAACAGACAAATAATTTCGATGAAAAAATATACTGCATAGATAATACTTACAAATATTCCATTATTAAATTTACAGATTGGAAAACAAAATAAATAAATTTAAAAAATAATAACATGAGATTAATATTACTTTTCCTGATCGTATACCTGTTTTAATGAAGAGAAGTGCAATTTCATGATGCCTTCATTAGATCCGATAAGACATATAATAACAGGAGGATGAATAAGAAGGTAACATTGTTGATGTGCCAAGTTGAGAGCGCTGAGGAGCTCAGCCTGTCATGGAAGGTGTATAAGAACTCCATGACAACAGCATTGGTCCATCCAAAACCGACCTGAACGTCGTATTCACCTCCACCTCCATACACTCCCACACTCAAGGAAGAGTACTTTTCAAACATTTTATGTGTTCTCATGAACGCAGCATAGCAACTTCTAATCCATCGTTCGGCCCAAAAGTAAGCTTCATCCGCTGCTTCCTGATTCCCAGTATTTATCAATCCCATCACTACCATGTACAATGTCGGCGGCCAAGTGTTCGGCATGTCCCACTGCTCTCCAGATTTTATAGTAGAAAATGGCAGACCACCGACATAAAAAGATTTTTCAACTTCACTATTCAAGTAGTTTATTGCCGATTTCGCGTATTTGTCCTTATTCGACTGGTCATAACAACCTGCCCATAATGGAACAAAATTAGTTAGGTAAAAATATGGTCTGGACTTCTTATTGACCCTGTCGTAGTCAAACCATATCCCCTTTTCTTCATCCCAAAACATCTCCTCAACATTTTTCTTCCACTCATGGTGAATTTTGGCGTATTTTCTACTTTTATCCTCCATCCCTAACTTCCCAAACAATTCTGACAACAAACGAGCATTCATACATAAGTATGAGTTGAGTTCGACAGGAATAACATACCTTGTTTTTATGTCTTCGATACTAGTAGCTCTCTCACCAGAGTTGTCCACAAACCACTTGGAAGAGAAATCGAAACCAGATTCTGCAGCTGATTTTATTTCATTGTAGAAATCTTGAATTTCAGTACCACTAAAATTTGCGGCTGCACGAACGTCTTCTTCATACGATTCAGGCCTCGGACCTTCAGTTTCTGTATTATAAAACGCCATTCTATACGTTCTTCCATTTTTTTCGACATCTATAGTTCTTTCTTCTATCCAAAAGTTGTATTCTTTCTCGAGATTCTCAATCTGTGACTCTAAGAAATCTAGATCCTTGGTGGCATCGAAATACGTTTTGAACATTGGTATGTATAATGGTGGCTGGGATCGATTGAGATAGTAAACCCTCCCTCCGTTAGGAATAAAACCCAAAACTTTAACTAAAGTACCAAAATTAAACAACATACCTTGCACAGTATTGACCATGCCACAAAGGAGGAGGCCCCTTATGGTCCAATATGAATCCCAATAGTAGTACTCCCTGAACCTCCCTCCGGGGACTATCATGGGGTAGGGAACATAGATCTGCGAGTAGCTGAAAGGATCTGTCTCTACCTCCTCCATGATGTTCCTTCCAAGCTCCTTCCACTGCTCGTTAAGGTATATGGCCCAATGGCGATATCGGTCATCCTCAATCATGTTTACAAAGTAAGGTGTCTTTATCCAATCACTCGGGTGCCATTCCTCGAATTCGGAACCTTCTGGGTCGAAATTGTTGTTAACGAATTGCTCTAAATCTGATCTTGACGGTTGATTATTTGTTTTCTTCATCATAATAGCAAAATTTTTCTGTATAACATCAATGCTGTATTTAAGCTTTTTATCGACGAAAGTTTTAGAGTCTGGATAAAGCTCTGACATTTGTACCACCCTTAATATCTCACCATAGCAGTAAATATCTCGGTCGCATACAGGTGGCAAAGCGTCGAGGCAGATGACCATCGAGAGGAGTATAGATTTTCCGTAAAATGACATTTTTCCTAAACTTTATCTACTAAAGCCACTTTACAAAAAACACCATTTATTTATTACATTTCCCAGTAATACAACTGTTAAAAGTTATTTCAACCATGTGTTCAATTTGAATATAAATGTTAACACTCAAACGGTTAATGATTAACTTGCCATAACCATTTCCTCAAGTTATGCTAATTTCTACTAATGATAAAGTTTAAAATAGCACGAATCGTTTCTTTATTTAGCCAAACCAAAAAACTAATTCATCGCTTCTCTGGAAAATGCTGCTGCATAAATCTTTTAGAACTTGTACCACCATCTCATTTTTAATTTATCGGGAAAAATTTGAACAGAGCTTTAGTTTAGAAATAGGTATATGTTCCCGTAAAAAGAAGATGATCTTTAGAACACCTGCATCTTGACCATATGAATTAAAGAAAACTTTGTTTTTCCACAATGTTTTTTTCGAGAGATTTTAATGTGCTGCTAACATACGGTTACTGATGCTATATTTGATTCAGTATTATCATCGCATTGAAGTTATTTTAATAGGGAAAAAAAGCATTTTTTCCGTGTCACGAAACGTAGTTCTTTGCTAATTAATATAAACTATACAGTTTCCGCTATTCTTTTTCGTGTTTGTATGTAAATGTAACACCTAAATTACATAAATCAGTTTACAAGTTGGTGAGAAGAGATTTTCTACTACATGCTAGGCTGCTGGCTGGCAGCAATACTACCTTTGTGTCTTGAGAATAGACATATACATAGGTAATTCTAGGTACTTTGAGGCTGTGTTTTTATAGTGTGTACTATAATTGCACTAGCCTATTAAACAGAACTTAGTCTAAATAAAATATCACTGGATTTTATAAGTATGAAATAGTTTTTTTTTTCATTAATAAATAAAAAGCAGCTTGACCTTTTTATTTGTACTTTAAAAATATATTCAATAATGCCTGGAAAAGGATTTTTATCGTTCTTAAGGACAAAAAGACACATTTAACTTTGCACATAAACAGTTCTTATAATATAATGCCTTCAAGAGAACAAAAAAAATGTGGTGCGATGAACGCTACACACAACTTTCACTTACAAACTTACTTAGATTAGATCCGTTTTGATAATATCTAAAGGCCACACTTTTACACATTTATATGCATATATTTATATATCTCTATAAGTTATAATGTATCTGTAATGCAAAACTTGAAAGTTCCAAGTACTTTTCGATTCTATATTGCTTATTTGCTTCATTATTGATCATAATTTAATTAGATTATGAAAATTCTAACCCAAACCAAAGCTCTTTTCATACCATTATCCGTCATGGTTAAATGCTGCCAGATTTTCAACGAAAGCCATTGTATACCATATCTGGTATACATCCTAGGTATATCTCTCTGACATCATACCCTGGGTCTGCCATGAAATTAATTTTAATCCGACAACGCTAGATCATCGCTGGGCTGGAGGATATAAACGTCAAAGCTTTATTAACACCAGAAGGAGGGGTCATCTGTGGTGTAGTGGTTAGCATATCAACCAACTGTACAAAAGGTCGCAGGTTCGCGCCCAGCGGTGGCCCTAGGATTTTGTAATGGGAGTAAAAAATCCATGGCTATGCCGGCCTTCGGATAGGACGTAAAATGGAGGTCCCGAGCCTGTACGATGTCAGATATTCGTTAAAGATCCCTATCCTAATTATACCTGGAGAGGCAAAATTTAGGACTCCCATTGTAGCATTGTCAGATTAGCCTTAGTAGCATAAAGTGACGTGAAACAAACAAACACCAGAAGAACCCTTATTTGCTAAGGAGCAGTGGTTTATCGTACCAGCTTTTGCCTGGGAAAGTGCCGTTCTTTTGTAAGATGGATATGTTAGGATTGTAATATGTTCCTTTACTATTTTTTTGATTTTCACATGAGATGATTCACTAATTATTAATTTTAACATACCAAAAACACGGTTAAAAAGAAAAAGCACATAGTTTTTTTCCCAATTAGTAGAACGCTGACAATCTACTGACCTCCTGACAGGTGAGTCCTCATCATCTGAGTCGTGTTGAATCGACTTCTGCGTGGGGTAGTCGATGACACTCTCCAGTGAAGTGAGCCGGCAGACCGCACGACCGCAGCCACCTCCGACCACCTCTAAGCCCCTGGGCATCGACCGCCGCTCCTCCAGTTCCAGTCTCTCTGTGGAAATTTCTTTAACATGAAAATCTGCTTATCAACATTTCCACTTCATGATATTTATACTGAAAGATAATTATCCTCAGGTGAGGAATAACATTTAACCTCTCACATGGCAACCGACTATCTTAATGCTTACTTCATGTTTAGTTACTTAAGATAAAGAAATGACAACTAGGTAAATAAGTTGTCTAAGCAATGTTAAATTCATTTATACCGTTCGGTTTCCTTCTCGAAGAACATGTGCAGAGAAAGGAGTAGGCGGATTGGATAAGTTCTGCAAGGATGGATCCCAGATGTGAAAAACATATCAACATCAGAGGTACACCGACCAAAGCGTAGACCATGGTAGCCAATTTCCCTTCAGTTGTTTTGGGACCAAGGTTACCGCATCCTGAAAATAAATCACATATTATTAATTAGCATAATGGAAATCTTTTAGAATTAATAAACGAAGTATGTGGCTTCCAGGGACGGAGAACCTGGAACTAATATGGAGTCTTGCAAGAATGATGTTGAGAAAATTGATGATGGGAAAGTCCTAATTTGGATGAGGTAATTTTCCCAAAATCATATCATATATAAAAGGCAATATATCTTATATGGAAAGAAATAATGGATAAGCCTCTTTTTTTTTTGTTTATTTCTTTAACGTCACTTTATGTTATTATGACTAATCGATGCTACAGTGTGATACCTAAATTTTGCCTAACCAGGTATAATTAGTATAGGGATCTTATCCTAATCATTATTAGGATTACCGAGTACCTGATATCGCTGAGGCTCGTAACCTCCATTTTACGTCCCATCCGACAAATCCTTTTTAAAATCCTAGGATGCGAACCCGCGACCTTTAGTATTGAAAGCTACTATGCTAGCTATTTTACCACAGGTGGCCCCAAAAGCCACTTATTAACAAGTACGGCGTACTGCGCCTCACATTCCCTCACTCGTTTAATACTAAAGAGTAAAATTTGGCGCTGGAAGTGATATCTGAAATCTGCTAAATTTATGTGATTTACAGTGGTGATTCATCATTAGCTTGACCAATATATTATATACCAACAAGTATGACTTTGTCAGCACCACTTGAAGCGTGCGTTCAAAGTTCAGCTGCTCTTAAAATACCGGATATCTCCAGCTTAAAAGCTGTAATTGTAAGTTAATGAAGATGAAGTCTCTTACGTTATAAGCTGAAATTAAGTTTTGTTTAAAAAAGTTTTTTTAATAGTAATTTTGTCATCGTAAAGTAAAACCGATCCAGAACATAAGCATCAATCAACTTAAAAATCTATATTTTACTTTTCTCCTCTAATCCCAAAACTTAAATTAACTGAATTTGTGCATAGTCGACGAAGACATTTTTATGGTTCTAGATGTAACAATACCCATCAATTCGGAATTCATTCAATGCAATCCGCTCTCCATCAAAGACTCCGAATCGGTGAGCGTATTTCCGCTACCCTAGAAACCAAATAATTTTATTCCGGCGCGTTTTCCAACATATTTTTTTGACCGGGTACGTCACGCCGGATTGCTCTTCTAGCTTAAAACCCTACTGCCCTATTCCTTAAACTCAATTGCACGATCCTATCTTACTGCTCTTTCTGAGTTCGCTATGTTAAGGAATTTTCCCGTTATTATCTAGTAGAGGCTGGTGTTCAGAAAGGCATTGTCTTGGGTACAGTCCTTTACACGCCATTTACCACTGAAATTCCTACATATCCTGACACCCTCTTGTAAACAATAGAAGATGGTGCCGCCATCCTATCCTCCAACTTACATCCTGATACAGCATCCTCAAACCCAAAAGGTACCTTTCCCTATTTGAGAACTGGTGAAAAAAATGCGCATCAACGTGAAAATGCATTTACTCTTCGACGCAGAAGATGCCCACAAGTTTATTTCAACTCATAACTTCCTCAGACACGGCGGGCTTCTTCTTGGACAGAAAACTAACGTGGAACTCTCATACCTGACTTAAATGGCAGGATTTCAACCTAGGACCAGGCCAAGTATACAGACTACTAAATAGAAAATGAGTACTAACAATCGACAACAAATTACTAATATACAAAACGATCTTGAAACCTATTTGTAAACCCGAACAAATTTCACCGGTACCTCACACACCATCCAAATCCTCTCGCACATTTATTCAGCTACACTCTTCCCTAGAACCTTCATCGAAGGTTGAAGCAGCACTCACCACGAAATCTAATGAAAATATGTAAATATTAGAGTCCTCCTCGGCTCAAACCATGGTTGCGTGCAGTTAATTCGCCCTCGCTCAGCCTTAACTGGCTAACTACCAGTAATACTGCTTAGAGGGGAGCGCGAGAGCATGATTTAATATTTGTTTAAGTTTTTTTTATAAATACTCTATGACTGTGACCAGTGACCACGTCACTGTCACCACATCGTCTTCTTCTGTGAAGGATTGGAATATTATTCAATAAACAGTTTTAAATTAAAAAAAAATCTGGTGCGATGCGCGCAACACACAACTTTCACTTTCACACATTTTTCCACATTTAAATGCTTATATTTGTATATCTCCTTAAGTTATGGAGTATCTGTATTGCAAAACTTGGAAGTTCTCAGTACTTTTCGATTTATTATTGCTTAATTCTTTTTTTAAGGAACCGTTTTTTTACTGGTTGTTTTTTTTTTTTTTACTGCGAGTTGCTTTTTACAAATAGATCGTGAAAGTGAATCGATAGAAGTGTAATTACGTGTCGTTGTAAAGTTTGTCTCATGTCTTTCTGGAAATCAAGAACGATTACTGTTCCTCTAACATTTCTTTATATTGCATTCAGAAATTTATTATGGAACTATAGTTTCTAAACTAAAATATAATAAATTAAAGATTATCTTATATCGTATTTTTTCACACCTTAAATGCTTCGAATAATTTGAGCATCATTTATTTACTCTCTAAAGTATAATATTTTTTTTTATTGTTAAATAAAAGTTTTTATTTTCAAAATAAGGTAAATGAAATTTTTGCCGTTACATCGCGGGCATACGCATACATCAAATCCCCTGTTTAATCAATATAGTTACAGTCGTTTTTAAGAAAAAAATAAGTGAAAATGAGACAACATTTATTAAGTAAAGTGCCCCCTTATACATTATATACATCAAATACCGAGTTTAATCAAAATTGTTAGAGCCGTTTTTGAGAAAATCGAAAGAAACCTAAAAATTAGACAAAATTATTTAAATAAAGTACCACCTCCGTTTGACCTATTTTGATGAAATTTTTGATGTCACATCGCGGGTATCTACATACACCAAATACCCAATTTCAGGTTCGTACGGTTTATAGTTTTTGAGCTAGTCTGTTCACACACACACACACACACACACACACACACACACACACACACACACACACACAGACACAGACCATTTCGCGGGATTTGGTTGTATGGACTCAGGGGACCCCAAAACGTGAACTTCCGTTGAAAATTGGAAATCGAAATTTTTCACGATCACAATACTCTCCCTTACTATATATTTCATATATAGGTAAGTGAGGGGCCGGGATAGCCGAGCGTGTAGGAGCGCGACCCGCTGTTGCACGCTCGAGCCGAACGGCGGCGGTTCGAATCCGCCCTGGGAGGGTTGACTTTTATTTCGTGGAGGCCCCACGGAATAAATCTCGACCCTCCCACCATGGTTCTAACCATGGTGTAACCAACCTATTCTAATAGGTTGGTTACACCTCTAGAGTAACCCCCCGTATGCCACACATGGCCAGGTAGGGGTACCGAAAAAAAAAAATAAAATAAAAAAAAAAAAAAAGTATATATATATATATATATATATATATATATATATAAATATATATATATATATATATATATATATATATATATATATATATATATAGGTAAGTGAAAGTAAAAAAAAGTAAGCAATTATCACTTTAAATTTAAAATATTTACAATGACAATTACGCTTCAGTCTGCCTACAACAAATACTACAAGACATAAGAGTTTGAAGAAGAAAAAAGATTTAGAAGGTTGCTGGGCACGTAGGAAATGAGAACTTCCAAGTGAAGCTATTACTCATTTCTACCTCATGTAACTTAAGGGCGGTCCTTTTAGTTGAAATGAATACGAATGAATGATTTACCTCATATTAAAGGAAACCTAAAGTAATACCTAGGAAAAAAGTCCAAAATAACATTGGTCCACACACAAACAATAACAACTCCAATTAGACAGAAACTACAAGTGACAACAGTGACTTAAAGATAACCTTTTTCTTCGATTTCAAGGCAATACTAAGCCCCTAGACCATTGCTTCTTATATTTAGTCCGGAATGGGACAATCTAGAGGGGGTGAAGATCATTGTCCCTTCACGTCTAGAACATGTGATAAGGTACTAATTCATGTATGTAGCGGATCCAACAAAAGTCTAGAACTCTTTTTAATGTGAAATATATTAATCATAAGATTTTGTTTCACGTTACAATTTCGATATAAAATTTTCGACGTTTGTAAGAAAATTCTATTTAAATTTAAATAGAATATGAGCACACTAGAACATATTGCAATCATCGACCACGCTGCGTGAAATGCGGGGAGTTTCATGAAAGTAGCTCATGTCTAAAAACTAGAAATACGCCCGCAAAGTGTGCCAACTGTGCCGGTGAGCACCCAGCAAATTACCGAGGCTGCCAGGCACTGAAATTGCTCAGGGCTCAACGTAGGGCAAGAAACCATCTCCAACAGCATCCTCCAGCGGCAGAGCCAGCTCAGGGACCTCCAGGCATGCATGAGTTCCCCCCGATCAGACAGCGCCACAACCAATCGACACCACACATCATTCCCGAGCCACAGCAGCAACACAGCCCATCAGTTCCCAGAGCAGGACCCGAGATCCAGCAATCATGTTCAGGTATGAGGAGAGGCATTGCCCAGCCGGTACCCACGGTTGATAATGGCTCTACCCAGCTATTTAATATTATAAACGGTTTAAATAATTTAATCCAGCCCCTTTTCAATCTTCTTCAGCAACTATCACAGGTTACGCAGGTCTGGTGCCCTACTTATGCCCCGAGAACACCTGACTGTGGGCTCCCTGTCAGTTCTCCTATGGAATGCTAACGGATTGGCTCAGCACAGCACTGAACTTGACTTATACCTTCACGAAAAACAGATTGACATAGCACTTATTACTGAAACACATCTGACACCACGCTCAAAACTTAATATTTCAGATTATACTATTTATAGAACCGACCACCCAGATAAAACTGCCCATGGAGGAACAGCGATACTCGTTAAAAGTTCACTTAAACACAATCCTATACATCTACCCATTACTCCTGACATTCAATCCACAGGCATTACATTATACACGACCTACCACAACATAACATTTGCTTCAGTTTACTGTCCCCCTAGGTACAAGCTTACACCCACGATGTTTTCTGAATTTTTCAAACGCCTCGGCAGTTGCTTCATCGCAGGTGGTGACTATAATGCCAAACATCAATGCTGGGGGTCGAGACTGTGCACGCCAAGAGGCAGAAATCTATGGTCTACCCTTCATGAACTTTCATTAGACACCATAACTCCGAATTCACCGACCTATTGGCCCACCTCCAGACGAAAATCACCCGACTTACTAGATTTCTTCATTACCAAAGGACTGAGAAAAGTACCATTTACCGTCAGTACAAGCTCTGATCTTTGCTCTGATCACTCCTCAGTGCACATGGTCCTCTTCGACGAGCCCTCTGAAACACGAAGCAGACTGAAGCTCATAAAAGGTTGCATGGACTGGGACGCTTATAGAGATCATTTGAACTCAAAACTCTCTGTCCCACTATCGATCAAAAACCAATATGAACTAGAAGAGGCTGTCGAAACTTTCACGACAAGTATTCAAGAAGCAGCTTGGACCTCTTCAACACCAAGGCCACAGAAAGCACAGAACTTGCCTCATTACCCTTCTTATATAAGAGACCTGATCAGAGCAAAGAGGAGAGCTCGTAAAGTATGGCAGACGAATAGACTTCCTTCAGACAGACAGATTTTCAATAAACTAAATAACGAACTTAAAAGACAGATCCAAAAATTCAAAAGCACAAACTATGACAATTACATTAGCAACCTAACGACAGACAATGGAAGTTTATGGAGGCACACCAAGAATCTCTTAAAGCATCGTGAGGTGTCAGCACCACTCCGCAGAGAGGATGGCTCCTGGGCTGTTTCGGACGAGGAAAGGTCTGAACTCTTTGCTGACTACCTTTCGTCTGTTTTCAAACCACATACGGACTCCAATAACTCAGAACACGAGGCCTTCATACACAATAGTTTAGACATACCACTACAGCTCACACTACCACCACCTCCTTTTACACCATCACAAGTCGCTCAAGAAATCAGACAGTTGCCGAAAAGAAAAGCCCCTGGATATGACTTGATAAACGCAGAGGCGCTCCAGCAAATGCCCAGGAAAGCTCTAGTTTTTCTAACCACAATCTTTAACTGCATTCTCAGGACCACCAAATTCCCTGTCCAGTGGAAATACTCTTACATCACTATGATTAAAAAGCCTGACAAAGACTCAAACTGTCCTTCCTCTTACAGACCAATTAGTTTGCTTCCAGAATGTTCTAAATTATTCGAAAATTTATTGTATCCACGACTATTACAAATACTAACTGACAGACAAATAATCCCTGACCACCAATTTGGATTTCGAAATTACACTCAACATCACAACAACTACACAGGGTAACCGACTACATTTCGACCGCACTAGAGCGTAAATTATATGCAACTGGAGTATTTCTGGATGTCGCCCAAGCGTTCGACAAAGTCTGGCACCAGGCGCTTCTCTTCAAGCTAAAGAACGCACTTCCACCCACATACTATCTAATTCTTCATTCTTTTCTTTCAGACAGATCTTTTTCAGTAAGACACGGCTCAGGCCTTTCCTCTATTCGACCATTTCTCGCTGGTGTACCTCAGGGATCAATACTTGCCCCACTACTATACATCACATACACCCATGACATACCTCAAACTTCAAACACTCTTACGGCTACCTACGCAGATGACACAGCTATCATTACAAAGCACGAAAATGCAACACAGGCTTCACTTGACTTACAACATCACTTACTACAATTACATGATTGGTGTAAACGCTGGAAGACTCAAATAAATTATCAAAAGTCTCAACAAATCACATTTACCCTACGAAAAGAAACATGTCCCCCTGTCTACTTAAACAATATACCGATACCACAAACGGACAGAGTACAATACCTTGGACTCACATTTGATAGGAGAATGACATGGGGCCCACATGTCCAAAAAAAACGTGCTTCGTTAAATATACGACTATAACGACATTGCAAAACAATCACACCTGAATAGAATCCAAACCTTTCAGTCCAAGATACTACGACTAATTACCCAAGCTCCATTGTACATAAATAACAAGACTTTACATACTGATTTACAAATTCCTACAGTCATTGAACACATACGGACGTACTACAAACGATTTCATGATAAGTTTAAGGAACATACCAACAAATTAATAAAAGAAATGGCCACAACTGGCATGTCAGAGAACACCAGAAGACGATTGAAAAGGGTCTGGATGAGAGACCTACTTACGTAAGGAATCAAGCACGTAAGTAAATTAAAGCCGCGGAAGGGGTGCCGCTGGGTACTGCTTTTCCTCATGCCTATCAAGCCATTTTGTTCTGTTTTATTTTATATGCCAGCACATCTGCTGATTGTTAATGTTTGTATTTAACAGGTGCGGATTAAAAAATAAAAGTGAAAAAAAAAAAAAATTTAAATAGTTCTCCCAGTCAGCTGAGCTTCTTCATCGTCTATCTTCGTTCTCGCCGATACCTACCTCATCGCTGATAGCCTAACGCATCCTAATCACAGTAATTACCACCTCTATTGATAACACTTGCTGTTGATCCATTTATTGCCTTCCAAATCCTCACATCACAAAACTTGAAAAATTGATAATCAAAATCAATCATAGCCAATCCCATAAATTAATTATACTCTTCGTCGTAACTACCCCCTGTCCTAGATTATCTTTTGATAATGTTCCACTAGTCTGTGTTTAACAGATCGGCTACTTAGGCCGCCACCTGGAATAATGTTTAACTTGGAATCCTCACACAAGATTGAAATAACAAGAAAGCGTTTGAAGTTACCGCCTACTATAGCAACTTATTAGACAAAATTACTATAACAACTTACTCAAAATTACATGATGATAATAATACCTATTTGGACTTATGGAATTGAGCTTTGAGACTCGACTAAACTATTATATTCCCCTTATATCCAAAATCCTAAATACACACTATGTTGTCACACATAAAATTATTCATAAAGAAATAAAATCTATAAATATTATCGAAATAATAAGTTACCTATGGTGGTGATGACACTTAGGGAGTAGAGAAGAGAACCGAAGAAGGACCAGTGTACGTCCTGCTCGGCGAGCCCGGCTTGGACCGCCCCTGCCACTTGGACCTCCAGCTGCCGCAGCTCCTGGTGCACCAGTCGAGTCCAGTTTCTCTCGTAGAGGACGTTCAGTCTTTCTGCAACAATTACACAGAGTTTTAGATTACAATGTAAACCGAATTTAAATATGTTTTATTTTAATGAGGTAGAGATAAACCCATGCATATATATATTTATATGTTTTCCCTGGGATCCGTGTGTTTATTAGCCCTTTAGTAAGCATTAACCCTTTTGATACAACTATTGGCGAATCAATGTCAATGAATAAAAATTTCAGAATGTCAATTTAACTTACGCAAATCACGAACCCCGATCCATTCCCTTCTTCAGACACAGTCTGCTAAAACTTCAGTCCGCTATCTTGGCTTCCGTCGATGAATTGTTATATACTGGGTGTCCCAGACCTAGTGTAACAAAAAAAATTGGGTAATACGGAATGTTAAACGGGTTAGAATGGCGCAGAAACGAGTTTCCTATCTTAATCTGTTTGGGAGATAGAATTTTTTTTGTTTTTATTTTTAAAATCTTACTTTTTTCTACAAAATGACAGCTTTCTCTACTTTGGTTTAGCGTAGAAACAAAAAAGATGATATTTTCTTAATCAGCATTAAATTCTCTAAAAGATGAAACGGGTCTAGTTATTTTAAATTACTTTCATTGGGACTATAAACGCGCTAAACACAAAACATTTATTAAAACTTAAATTTTTAATAGTTTTTGAAAATTCCTCACTCCCCACTGGAGCACCCTAGAAGCTGTCAAATTTCCTAAAAACTGCGGAATTTTGTTAGCTTTTTAGTGATGTAACCGATGATACAATTGCACTTCACATTTTGATTCTAAAAGAAGTTTTTCTGCTGAAAAACACGCTAGAGATGGCACTGCTGGGGCAATGAGAAAGTGCGCTGGAGCCTGCATCCAAAGTAATGAATGCCGAACTTCCCATGAGTTAGAGTTAGTTTTACTTTTTTAAGACTAGAAAGAACAATGAATGAATTCTAAATAATATAAAAAGGGTAATAATAATCTAAAATTAAAAAAAAAAACTCCTTAGTTTAAATTTTAAAAATACTTTCTTTAAAATAAATTAAACTTTTTTTTTCTCTTCTACTAAAATTTGAAAAATCCTAGATAAAAAATGTTAAAGATAAAAAATAATATTATTATTGTAGAACTATTTTAAAATGGATTATTGCAGCGCGTGTTCAAAATGTCCTCCATTACTTTGGATGCAGGCTTATCTTCAACATTCTTTTTTAAATCTTTTAAATCTTCAACAGTATTTTTAAAATTTAAACTAAGGAGTTTTTTTTTTTTTTTAATTTTAGATTATTATTACCCTTTTTATATTATTTAGAATTCATACATTGTTCTTTCTAGTCTTAAAAAAGTAAAACTAACTCTAACTCATGGGACACGTTACAAACAAGCCCTTACACCATGACTTAACCATTCCATGTATCGTTACATTATGTCATGCCATTTTTCAAAATTCCACAAAAATTTTATTCATCTCTGTACCTCTCTAACTGAATCACAATTTAGTTTCAATCATCTCAATAATCCTCATCGGTTTATATGGTAAAGCTGTAATCGCGGTATCCTCTAGATCTTATAAATATATTATTAAAGTCCTAATAATGGCCAGCTGCACCATTAAAGGCTTGATTTTTAAACCGCTGATGTTTAAGTACCCTCACATGCCTCCACTTTGTTTTAAAAACTAACAACACAGTTGGGAGAGAAGCCCTGGGATATCTTGGAGTCTTGCTTTATCCATCTCACGTATGTAATATTTTTACGTGGATGCAAATTCTAAATACAAATGTATAAATTAAGATAATTTCTTATAATTATATAAAATAATTTTGTTCTAAATTGCTTAATTTTAAAATACATTTTACATAGAACTAAAAACCGTAAGGCCGGGAACACACTGGGCGTTTTTTTACCGATCGGTAATTTTGCCGCTGCCGCTCTAAAATAATATACCTAGTGTTTACACACTGGGCGGTAAAATTACCGACGCAAGGTGGGAAAATGTTGTGATCCTGTTGACAAAATATATATTACTCCTGACCAAATTAAGTTAATCGAATAATTCTTTTTTTTTCCATTATGGTATTTTAGCCCCTTTTACCCTCTACCTCTATGAAAAAATCAGAACCAATTATAGCCAAATAAAAGAATTTATATTAATTTAAATCCTTTTTTTTTTTTGAAAATTATATAGTTAACTTAGGATGATATTAAAACGCATTTTATTAAATAATTTTATAGCCATTTTTCTTATTTCTACTTCTACTTTCTACATTTTTCTAATTTCTAATTCTTGATGCAATAATATAAAAAGAATATTTATAGAAAAAAAAATTTAGGGAAATCGATGCATATCTCGTAGAAATAATTCTTCTATTTTTATCGAAGCTTTTATTTTATTTATTAAGATTTTTTATATTATTCCACCAAATATATTTTAAAAATAAAATATTGGCTGTGAAATATTGGATAAATATGCGTTCTAATTTCATCGATGTTGACTATATAACTTACAAAAAAAAAAGTATTTAAATTAGCATCAATTCTTTTATTGGTAATAATTGGTTCTGATTTTTTTCACAGTGGCTGAGGGTAAAGGGGGCTAAAGTTCCAAAATGAAATTTGATCGATCAAATACGATTGTTCGGCGATATAACGTTTTCAAGATTTAAAACCCTATATTTGCACATTGAATTTCTTTTTTTCGTTAAAATTGATAAGAAACATGTTATTTTTAATTTACTTTTTTTGATATTTACTTCTTCAAACAAAACTTTTTTTAAAAATTTTCAATAGGAGCAAATGCCTGAAAAAGACATGTATATAAGCAGGAAGCTCAATAGATAATAATACTGACTCATTTATTCTCTATGTATCATCCTGTACCTAATAAACTATTAAATAAAGGATTCATATAAAAATTAATTTGAAATATTCAGAGTGATGTGATTTATATTATTTTATTCTCACTAATAAAGATAATCTCATGCTCATGCATAAAAAAAAAAAAGAAAAAAAAAAAAGGATTATTCGATTAATCATGCTGAACTGTCGTTCGCAGAATCTCTTTCTAGGAGTTTTACTATTAGGTATGTATGTGACATTCATGTAAATACATGATACCCATAAAGTCCTCCATATTATAGAGTTTGTACATTTTTGAGAAATTCTGAAGTACTGTTATCGGAGGAAAGGAATAAAAACCAGTTTTATGTCGATAATATATGTTAAAACATGTGTGGATCGATATTCCATTCATTGGAAGAATAGATATTGCATATAATGAGCAGAAGTGCATGGGAAGTTATCTAGGGAGCAATCCCTTTTTGCGGTTAGATAAGTCGAGGCAAGACTGCGACGGGACGGGGCCACAAGACTGGGAATGCCTCATTTCGGCTAATTGGTGTACTCCGAGCGGCATCCTAGATCGGCAGTCCTCCCTAATGCCACTACTCTCTTGATAAGCTACAGGGAGGTAGTGGTTAGGACCGGGTGATAAAGGTATCAGGGGTGACCTTTAGACGAACCGATTGGAACTAATGCCGCAATTATCTCTAATACCAATGATGCTTAATTATACTTCTATTGTTGTTCCAGACAAAGACAAACTAATGTTTCAAACAACGATGGTTTAAGTTAAAATGTAGATTGTTGTTTCAATGAGTGGGAATACATGAAGATAATGAGAGTGATATACGAACTCACGGTTAAGTTCTATTTATATTCTAAAAGTATCCAATTGAATGGAAAAAATTGTCACCTGATTGGTGATCTGTTTCATCAAAGGTGAAGAAAAAGTTAAACATTTACTATCAGTTGGTTGCTTTCATGAGTAGTATTAGAAACCCATTGCTTAAAGTAGTAATAAGGCTTAGACAACAGAGAAGTTAATTTTTATATAGTTCGAAAAAATATCTAGTAAGTATAATAGATAGATAGATGTGTTTATTTCTCACAATTTATAGATATTTACATATATAAGTATAAAATAATATTTTTCTATATACAACAAAAGACGGTTATATACAATTTTAATACACATTTATCTAGTAAGTATAATTATATTAAATACCTATGCTAAAATTTAAAGAATTGGGTAATAACAAATATTCAGTTTTAAAATATTTTTTATAAAACTGGAAAAGATTGGCCTTGGAATGGACTGGAATCCGGATTTCTTTATCACTAGTGCGACGGTCTGGCCATTATAACGACCAGCAACTTAATTGTTAATCCATTCTCTTCGCCAGACATTTTCTTTAAAGAATTTTGTTGAAAACAATAGATGAAGTGACCAGGATATGTACTAGGTGGCCATATCCTAATTGGTGGTCACCATGGTTTAGAGTAAGTGCAGAATTATCGCACTGCCGACTTACACATATGAACACCATCCAACCAAAGGAGCCCATATCCCCCAAGTTTCAATTTCCTAACACTGCTCCCATAATTAGCTGAAGTATCTTGAAAGGTTGAAATATTTCTCATTTCCACCTTAAGTGATGGACCTAAATGAACTACACAGTTTGAATCATAGAATTCCATATGGGACATTGGAGGACCTCCAGCACCTACCCCCTATTTTTGGCCTCATCCAATTTACATCACCGATAATTAGCTTCTACCATTAGAGCCGTTGCTACGCTCGATTTTTTTTTTTTTTTTTTTATTATTAAGATTCAATTAGTCCTTTTTACTCTTTCGATCTAATTGGCAATTTTTATACTGCCTAAGACTCCGTTCCCGTGCAATTTGTATGCTTTCGAGGTACGAAATTGCTGTCTAGCCGAGGTGCGGAGGACGGTGGAGAAGAATCCTCACCTTCTTCGCTTTCCTCATTAATATTGGGAGAAAAATCTTCTTCCGCTTTAAATATAAAATTCAGAAATTCAGCTGTTTTGATGATTCTATTATTACTTTAACTTACCTATATATGAAACATATTAAGAAGTATTGCGATCGTGAAAAATTTCGACTTCCGGTTTTTAACGGAAATACACGTTTTGGGGTCCCCTGTGTCCAAATAACCGAGTGCCGAGAAATTCTGTGTGTGTGTGTGTGAAGAGACTAGCTCAAAAACTATAAAGAGCCCGAACCTGAAATTGGGTATTTGGCGTAGGTATATGCCCGCGATGTGACTGCAAAAATTTCATCAAAATTGGTCAAACGGAGGGGGTATTTTATTTCATAACTTTTTACGTTTTTTTTGACTTTTTCAAAAACGGCTCTAAAGAATTTGATAAAGGTGGGTATTAGATGTATGTGTATGCCCGCGAGATGACAGCAAAAATTCATCAAAATTGATTAAGCGGAGGGGGCACTTTATTTCATAACTTTTTTCCCCATTTTTACGTTTTTTTTCGATTTTCTCAAAAATAGCTTTAATGATTTTGATTAAACTCGCCATGTTTAATGAGAATCAAGTATTCTTTAATATCAGTAAGCTTTATCATTATTAAAATGTTCTGAGGGGGCTTAAATGAGGGGAGTGGCCGTTTTTGTTTTCTTATAAAGTACCTTTGTTTTCGATTATATGGAGAAATTATCTCTCGTTTGGCCTAAAAATAAGAAAAGGCGAAATATGAAAAAAATCAAGTAAACATATACAGGAGAAAAAAAGAAAAATATTCCGTCAACTCATAAAACACTCATAAAATAATTATTGTACTTTAAACAAAAACAAGTCAATGAATATGGGAAATTGTGTGACTTTGAGAAAGGGCATTTAACAAAACACGTCTATTTCAGATTCAGATTTCATATTCAGATTTTTTATTCGTCCAAATGGATTCTGAATGTATTGTCATTTATCGAAAGTTATTTCGAATCTCGATAGTCTAACAATGTCCACTTTATTAGCTTCCATTACTTTATTTTTCGTTTCCTTTTTTCAATTTGGATTGCAATAGTTGTTTTTACTGAAGTTACAGGATAGCTTCTATTAACTTTTAGTGGTTTTCGCAGTGGTTACCAAGGATCCACAGGGGTCAGTGGATTATGGCTTTTGAAAATAGCAGCGGCAATGGTACTTCGCTACACGTAATGAAATTGCTACCTCAGGTCTAAAAAAACAATCTATAATTGTTGGGAAAGATTCGAATTGGACAACATTTAATTCTGGTTGGTGATTATTTAGAATCCACGATAGTGAGCTAGCTATACATATTGGCTGGCAGAATAGAGAACAGATAACAAGAGTTAGCTCTATACTAGCAACCAACAAGCAATAATTCGCCATCAGTTAAAGCGACGACTATCTCCACCACCCGAAGACACAATAGCAAGTTTCTATTGAAAACATATTTCTCAGCTTTATCAGCAACCAATCACCAATTTATGGCGAAGCGATTGGACCGTTGGCAGTCGGACCCTTCTTCCGACGATAACTGAATTTCCTGCGGGAAATTTTCCAATTTTCACCGACTAAGTCAATAATCGTGTTTATATTAGGTTTTTCCACCCCTGCAGACTTAGATTTTTCTCTCTTCTTTTTCCCCATTCTTTTTTCTTTTAGCTCTTATTGCCATTCCCTTCGAGCCCCAGATTAGTTATTTATTTTTTCATCCTTTGTTGGTTATATATACTCAACAGGACTCAAGTTTAAAAACTATAAATTAAAAAGTTTCAGAGAATTAATTATGCGGAAATAGATATTCTTTCTTAATTTTTTCCCTAATTTTGGTTCTTTGGATGATTCTTAATTTTTTTTATTTCATTTTTATTTAGGGGTGATAAAGATCCAAACCTTTTTTCTTTCTTTATTTTATTATGTGCAATGTTTCGGATCTTATTGTCCATAATCAAGCATCTAAAAAGTTACGATTGTCAAAAAGTATAAAAATAATTCACACATAAGTATAACTTTTGAAACAACCATATAATATATTATCCATACCTTATCGAACTGTAGTATATAATTTTGGAAAATAGCCAAATATAATCAAATTGGTATATATATATATCTTAACATTTCTGTTTCAAACATTACATTAAATGTTCTGTCTCCTATTTTCTTTTTCTTTTTTAATTTTTTATAGCATGTCAAAAGTTAAAGATTATTATCATGTAATGGCTTCCTGCGGACCTATTTGTCCCCCTTTCCTCTAATACTAGACCCTCTCATGCATCCCCTCATACATTTCCTCTAATTTTAATTTTTTGTGTGAATGTGTTTATATAAATTTTTTTCTTTTCTTTATTACGCATTTATTTATTTTTTCTTTTCTCCTTTTGTATTTCCATATTTGGTTATTCTTTAGTTGTTTTTGTATGAATGTAATCTAAGATCACTGATACTAAATGCCCTAGAGTATGGCAGATTTTATTATTTCTTTTCAATAAAATAATTTTATTTATTTATTTAAAAAAATGGCATTTGTAAAAATTTTGCAAATAAATATTATTATTATTTTTGTCTTTGTCTATTAAAAAAAAATTAATTTTAATTTTTTATATCTGTTTTTTACATTGTCAAAAACTTTTATATTTTTATTTTCCAATTGGTTCCTGCATAATATGTTCATGTCCCTCCTACATCACTTTTATAAATTAATGTTTTTTTTTTCAATGTTTTTATTTTCAATTACCTATATATTATACTTACAAGCTAGTTACAAACATTGTCAGGTCTCATATAGAAACGAGGCAAATAATTTTATAAAAATTCTTTCAAGCACCTGAATCGATATATCTTTTCAATAGCTAGAAACTCAGGACATTTATCGATATGGTACTCCAAAGCTAGGAGAGATCGTTAAACAACCTGCAAAAGGGAGAGCCAGCACTTGTGGACTAAGATAAGAGCACTAAATCCAATAAACAAACAATAATTAATGATCAATCCAGATACCAGATAATGATATCCAACAATACCAACCAGATTCATAGCGCTGGATCAACATGCATCAAAAACGGATTACATGAGATTATTTGGATAGAAACTGGTTTTAGAACACCGGCTGACTAAGAAATTACTGTCACTTGCGAGAGTTTTCACATTAGATGCCCATGTTTTTTTTTTCATAATAAATTCGATGTATATGCGATATTAGGAAAACATCTTAATTAATAATTTTAATTTTGTGCTGACTCCCGTATTGGGCACTGAGAATTTTCACACGGTTAGCTACTGAGAGGACTTGATGCCCCAACCTGCGAACAGAGCAGTGACAGCCTCAATCAGGACTGTCAAACACATGCTACTGGAATGCCATGGTTTTTCCAAAATTTGCAGGGACTTTAAGGTAGAAAAATGTCTCAAGGGGTTGTTGGGGGACACGGAGAAATGATGATATTAAAAAAAAAAATTTAATCTAGTATAAATTATAAATTTTGGCCAAGGACCCTCACTATTAGTGTCATTAAAACCAATAAATGAATAAAATTACTATAAGCTTCATAGTATAAATAAAAATTCTATTCATCATAGCCATAATGGAGATTCTTTATTCTTCTTACATTCTTCTCAAAATTCTTTCAATAATCATTAGGTTGAAGCAACATTTTACCACTAGAGGCCATTTGCACACTAAGGAAACAGCTTATTCATATATAACTAACTACATCGTTTAGTTTTGAAAGGGCACATGTGCATTTTTTACATATTGTGTTTCCATTATTTTAGATTTTTTTTTTAATCACCTGAATTGCAAAGTTGTTGGCATTTTTAATTTCTATTAAGATTCTAATGAGTGTAATATAAGTCTGTAGTATTATATTTTGGTAGTAAAACTTTAAACTATTATTAATTTAATCATAAAATAAATCATTTCTAGAAAAATTCACTTAACTTGATTGAAAATAATGCATAAAGGTTCAATTTTCAATCAAAGAAAACTAAGATTTAAATTCAGTTTAATTAAATTTGAGTTCATAAGAAATATTTACCAAGTATCCCCTGGCAACGGTTGCTTCAAGGAATCTGTCTGAAGTTGGTGAAGACGGTCTAATTTTAGTGTGCTAAGTATAATATATAATTTAATACTATAATGCATGGTCCTTCTCAAAGAGTGATGTGCTAATTTAATATTAATTTAATCGGATTCTCTGCATTTCAGACAAAAAACGCAGGAAGTGAGGTCTCATCTTTTATTATTGTGTAAACATATATATACCAAGTCAACGCTCAGCTAGTTTCGCCTTTCCGCGGAATTCTAGTAACAGTGAGCTCCAAGTGATATTGTTAAAATCGTTAATTTGAAATAGCTTTCCATACATCATACTGTAACACCAATGTGTGCTTATATAATTTTATTCACGTAAAATTATAATAAAAAAAATTTAAACAAATGATTACAACAGAAATTAGAAACATCGTTACAAAAAGTTAACTGCCAGAGACAAAGCAGTGACTCAACAAAACACTAACCTTATTGCTTCGACGTTCAAGGCAAGATTGAGAATCTAAGCGATTGCCTCTAATTTAAAGCCCGAACTGGTCTAACCAAGAAATGCCTAGATTGTTCCAAAACATGTGATCAGGTACTAATATACACGTATGACTGTAACTGTTCCACGTAATTCTTGAACTTTTTCAATTTATCAGAAATAATTATCTGTTTTTGTTTCACGTCACGATACTAATCTAAAAAAATATAATGGTTTAAGGAGCAGACATAATAGACGAATAAAATGTACTATTATTCGCTTACGCTTATTTTTGAATCTAGCAATCTATCCAGTGTCGATATTCAAAAAGCCGTGAGTGAATTAAATAAAAGTAATCAAATTTAAACCAGTTAAATTAACAATTAATTTACAAGAGACATTTCATTAATATTTCATAATCATTTGTAAACAAATATAAGTTCAATCTATCTGGTCACTAAAACGAAATCTCAAAATTTTGTGCAATATCTTTCTCATATATCTATTATTTTTTTATTTTATTTATTAAAGTTCAATATATAGGCTCTTTCGAAAGATTTGGTGTCCTAAATTCTAATAATTTAGTCTGCTCCAGCTGGAAACCAAATCGTTCGATGGAGATTTATTGTTTTTTTCAAGTCAATATTTGGACTTGACTATTTGCATCAGAAAGGAACCAACCCCAATACTTAATTATGGTGTTACGAAAAAAAAAGGAAAGGAGAATCAAGAAAATTAAGAGAGAGTTGAAAAAGTAAAGGGTTCGTTAGGAGACTGATTAGCTTCTCAGATAAAAAAGATGTTTGAGCTTTACAAAGGTACTTAGAATTAAAGGAGAGCTTTAAATAAAGCTGAGATTAGTTAAGCATCGAGAACTAAGGCCTGCGGTTCCCTCCTCTGATTACCTACTTTGCCTTCGGCATACAAACAGGTAAAAAGAGTTGACCTAACTCTCAGTAGGGTTCAAGCAAGCAGTCAACGGCTGCGGTTTGACTTCAGCGTTGTCAACATTTTTGCAGGTATCTAATAGAAGAATATTTATATAAGAAGTTCATGCTCGGAACAAAGTAAAAAGAATATTTACTCGTAAGGGCGTCCGCAGAATTTCTTTTTTGGGGGGGGGGGGTAGGCTGGTGAAATTTTTATGCCTAGGAGAATTTGAAGAAGGTTTTCTGACCTTTTAAGGCTCAATTAATTTGTCATTTAAAATTTTTTGATATTTGAAAGTTAAAATATTTATTTATATAATGCTTACTAAATTTAAATTCTAATTAGACCATTCATTATTTTATATTAAAAGTATGCGTTTTTTCATTTTGAAATGGATTTAGTCTGCGATATAAATAACTTACTGGAGCCCAGTATAAAGTAGGTAACTTAACCATCAGTGGTTTATGAACAGTTGAAAGAAATATTTTATAAGACAGCTGATTTAGAAAAACTCCCTTTACTTAAATAGCCTTTACATTTAATCGGTAAGAGTGTTCATTTTATTTTCTAGGAATTTATGATTGTTTTAAATTTATGTACAATGAAAACCTAAGTTTCGTTTCTTAGGCCAAAATAAATTTTAGTCTAGTGATATAATAGATCAGTTAGTTGTTCCGTTTGCAACCGATTTGCAGAATATATGACATTTGTTGGTATTGTCTATGAATATTTGAAGTTTGAATAAGTGATAAATGAAAGAAGATATACACGTGATACGTGAATTAAAAATAAAGATATAATATAGGCAGAAACTTGAGACCCATATCCCCCCCCCAATAGTAAGACAGTGTTACAGAGAAAGCTCGCAAAATAACACTTAAACACTTTTCATTATAAAATTTAAGGTTTCATTTTAATTTTGGAAGAGTAACTAAAGTTTTTTTTACAATGGATGATTTTTATTGGTGCTATCTGTAGAACAAAACGAAACGCCAATAAATACTCGTACTTAGCTGTTTATCTATATGTTTTATATGATAAGACATTAATAAATAATAATCATAAGACTGTATTTATCCTGTAAAGTGCTATTAAGGAATTTTATAGAATATTGGCGACAAAATAGCATGTTGCGAGCAGATTCAATGAAGGCTTAAAACGCAAGAGTTACCCTGGATACAGTGACATCAGGTGCCCCTCAGGGGAATCCAGCACTCCATGAGACCCATATTGGTCCACGATTCGGCTATTATTAATTTAGGCACGCAAATTATAACCCCTTCAGGGAGGTTCATACAGTATTAACTAATTTCAAACGATATATAGTTTAGGTTTGGGGATAAATTTCATTCCCTATTAACTTGCTGTATTTCAAACTTGATTAGTACATCTTTGTCACAAAATTTAACTTTATGAATTATAAAATTAAAGAGGCATAAGATAGGACTGAAATGATTGATTATCTAAGATTTCTTGTTCCAGCAGAGGATAAAAATCATCAATTATCTTCAAAGTACCCTGAAATTTCGATGTGACAATATTGATAAAATTGTTTTATAAAAAATAACAAGTTTCGACTCATCATTCTAAAAAAAAAATTAAAATTAAAATAAAATCTAAAACCGAAAAAAAAACTTTCTTTTATTCAAAAAGTTCTGAACCAATTCGTGCCCACTGTTCCAATATTAAAACAATTATTTTATTTATTCCGATAAGAAACAATGATACATTTTAATGCAGATTGGGTATTAAAATATAATATTTTAAAATTATATTTTAATTTTTATTTTAAAAATTATTTTTGAATATTTATATAGAAATGATTCCAAACCGAAAATCAATAGGCTGTTTTTCACAAAACTTTATTTATTTCTAAATTGGAACACCGGGAAAAAATGGGTTGATAATAATTTAGTAGTGATTATTTGTATGTAATGTTTTGTGTTTTGTGAAAAGGATTCAACAATAAAAGTGAAAAAAAAAAAATAAAATTATATAATTAACAATATTAAAGAGAAAAGTTATATATGTCTCAGAAATATAATTTAATATTACCTTAATGAAATATTTAATTAAAGTCTAATTTTAAAAATGCAGGTGCTATATAGTATATAACTGTCGGAATCGTAATCTTTCTTCGAGTAATCGTGCCTATTGTTGATGTCAATTTACAAGAGATGTGTGCACGTGGTACGCAATATAATAAAATATATAACGCAAAATAAATAAAATAAAAAATATGGTAGTGAAAATAACCTTAATACTTTCATATTGTATTGAAAAACCAACTAGTAATTGTTAACATAATTATTTATACCGTAATTATGTAATGACAACCTTCTAGAATCAATTAATACAAATAATTTTAAATCAATGTTCAGGCTGTATTGGTATAAAATTTAGGAATAGGGAGATAACGTTTACTAACAGGGTTTAAGTTTAGGTACTGATTAAACAGCACAGATTACTTGACATAGTAATAAACAAGAACATATTTGAGAATTTCAGATATTGTTGCTGGGATATTGGCAAAGGTAATTACTTGCGAAAGATGCCTCTTCGGGACGCGCCACCTCCAGCCTGCTGGCATTCAACATATTTCCGTTATTGGCTCTTGGTGTCGGCAACTTAGATGCCGAAGGTGTTTACTTTGTGATTCGCCCTTGTAGCGAAAGTCAATATAAACATAAAGTTTAGGTAAACTAATCGATTTTGATTAAATTTAATTACAACTTGATGTATATCAAAGCCGGGGTATTTTATAATTTTAATCTAAATCATTGAATCAAGCCCTTGTCATATCTCAAATATTATTGATAATGATAGGAATGATTTACGGACTTGTCAGTACTTAAACCATAATCACAGGAAATCTGTCCTGTTTGTAACGTGAAAATGTTGGAAGATTTTGATCATTCTTTTTTGTGATATGCCCAATGTATTTACCTGTAAGAGCTTTTAAAATAAGATCATTTATAATTTCACATTAGTGTTTAATTTTTACTTTCACTTACCTATATATGAAAAATGTGGTAAGGGAAAGTTATGCGATCGTGAAAAATCTCGACTTCCGATTTCCAACTGAAATACACGTTTTGAGGTCGTCTGAGTCCAAATAACCAAGTTCCCCGAAATGGTCTGTGTTGGGTCCACGTCTGTGTGTGAACAGACTAGCTTACACCGTTTGGGCAAAATCTGGTTTGGAAATTGATGACGCTAATATTCCAAAACCTGCAACTTGACAATGAATTTTCTAAATAAAAAATGTTGCTTGTAAAAGTAATAGATGATCAAAATCTGCCTATAATGCGCTCATGAGTTTTTACACGAGCTAAGTCCTGTATAAAGATAAAGGTAATAACATAAACATTTATGATAACTTTTTATTTATTTGAGGCCAACAGAATTTAATTATTTATAAAATCGTTTACTTTAGCCTCACCCATTTACATTATTGTTCGACTTGCATGCTTTAATGGAATATGACTGTTTTTGACAAGTTTTAATTTTGTTTGACAAGAGCATTTATTCTAATCAATTGTAAAATATTTATGGTCACCAGAAATATTACCTTGATGATGGCGTAAATGCCGAAACCTCGAACAATAAAATAAATTACTTCTGTTACTATCTACATTTCTACAACATGACCGTGCAACTGTGATCCTTTTAAATACGCATGCGTCAGTTTGTTTACCCCCTCCATAAATATATTGCATTCAGAAATCTATTGTGGAACTAAGTTTGTAAACTAAAATACAATTAATTTAAGATTATACACCGTAAACGCCGTTACTTATAAACAATGGTCTGTCATTAAAGGCGTACTTCGCATGTGTGTGGACTCAACGCGTTTTATGAGTTGTCGGAATATTTTTCTTTTTTTATCCTTTAGATGTTTACTAGATTTTTTTCATATTTAGCCATTTCTTATTTTTAGGCATACCGAGAGACAGGTTATTCCTCCTCATAAACGAAATAGAAGTTACTATATAGGAAAACAAAAAAGTTTCCTTCGTCATGACGACACGAAAACTTATTTTACTTTTTTTTTTACTTAAAACTTATTTTTGCGACTGGGCTTTGCCATTCAGTAAGGATGCTCAAAGCAAACGAGCCTATTTAACCAGGGCCCTATGTTGCTTAAGAGGAAAAGATCACATGAATTTAAATCACCTCATGAAAGAGACTGGCTTTGGAAGTAGGAATTACGCGATCCATAGACCACTCGGAGCTGTCAAGATAGCTGAAGCTGACAATCTCTCTCGCCTTTTAGCGTTTTAGTAAATAATACAGTATTAGTCTCTGTCCTCGGGAGCCTCTTCAAGTCCAAATGATTTCGGCTTTATCCAACGATGGTGTCAACTTTATACGGTGTCAGGAATGCGCTATCGTGTTATTCACTGAATCACATAATTATTCACTGGGAAAAATTGTTCCAATTAATCTTTATTAGCTTTGCTTTATAGGTAAAAGTTTGGTTTCAATAATATCCACGTTAGATAAATTGTATGAATTTAATGTTGAAAAAATCAAATATTATTAATTGAGTCAGGGAGAACATATAATCTCAGGACCATTATTTGATCTTAAAATTACTTATGTTCATTATTCTCTAGTATGCATATGTTTTATAAATTAAAATATATTATAATTTTATTATTTTTCGGCTAATGATAGAAATAATTAATTTTTAATTTAGTCGTGTGAGTACTTTCCTATTATTTTCTAGACTCTAGATGACCCCTTTTGATTTGCTCCTTAACGAGATATCGACACAAATCTCTTACTTCTATGACGTATTTTTATTTCTGTTGGTCAATTTAAAGAATTTCAACCAATACAACCCTACCTGTGTTAGTGTAGTGCCCTAACCACAGTTTTGCATATACTTATGAAATGCAAATACAGAAGGAAATAATCCCACCATTATGTGAATTTTTTTAGGATATAGAGGAAAATGTGGAGAAACTGTAGAATTATTAGATATTAAAATCGAGTTAAAAAAAAAAAAAGAAAATACACAACCAAGGTACAGAATGAAAATATTCAAAAACTTTATTATGGTGGATATATTTGTAAATTACATTATATTATGGGTATATTGATAGTAACAAAATTTTGAGATCTGTAAATCTACGAATACTTTTAAGAGCACAGAATCAACTTCAACATACTACAGAAAGAACATAAGATAGTTATAATATGCATTAGCAAATATTTTGATGGAAAAAGGTTATAGATGCAGCATTAGATACGGTTAAAATGACGAAATTCCGTACTCCGTTCTGGTTGACAGTATCGATGATATATTGGTTTTGTTTTGGAAGTTCATGAAGAGTTTTATATCGATGACAGAACTTGGCCGAAGTTTGGACAGACCCCCTCACTCTTCCACCACCCTTACAGTGTTAGGACACCTTTGGGTGTAGTTGGGAGGATTTCTCACCATTTCTGACAGTATCGGAACAACTCCATCACAGAAACATTTTTGTTCGATACATTTCTATTCTATTCCATTCATCAGATAGTGCGATGGCGGTGTGGAGGGGGGGGGGGGTGGAGGAGAGGAATGCGATCCTTCACAACTCGGCCTAATTTCCGCTTCTACTTGCTACCTTGTGAAACTCGCCTAATAACATAAGTTCGACCCTGTTTTGATTAAATTAGTTGAACCTACAAGTCATGATATTAATTAACACAAATCGCATCATCCCTATATTCTGATGTTTAGATTAATTGGTCAGCTGAGGGAATGTAAAGTAAGATATGATAATATGATCAAGTAATTTTCGACGTAATATATTAATATCAGTAAGGTTCTCTCTCTGAGACGAGCTGGAATCTCCTATACTTCTGCTTTTACGCCCACGTGTGAGGGATCAAATCTGGATATGAAATCTTTGACCTAATTGCACAAAAATATCTAAAACTGCGTTGAAGATGTTGATTTTACTTCACTTAAGTTCGAGTTAATTTTTATTCATTTATATTTGTACCAAAATAATGTGAGTATGTAGACATATAGTTATCCAGATAACAGTTTTCATTAACTTTCCTTTCACAAAATCAATTTTAGACCCTTTTAATGGACCTATTCAATTATATACAAACGTATTTACTAGAACAAACAAACAAAACAACACTAACAATTAAAAAAGATTGAGTGCAAAATAGTTTGCAGTGTCGCCCTGATAATTTTTAATTATTAACTAGAGACATGTATTAATAATTAAATAAGACATGTTACTAGAAAAGGGTGTGTTCTCAATCTCTCAAGAAAAAAAGATTGAAACAATTTTTTGTTGATAACAAATTTGGAACAATTTACAATTAGTATTTCTGAATCATATTAAAAATTCGAAAATAACAGCTAGTTATCGATCCTACCTAAATTCTTTAATACGCTTAAAACAATCTATTTTGTCTACTATTTTACAATATTTGTACAAAGCCGACTAATCGTTAATCATAAATTAACTTAATTACCATTAAGGTAATTTATGACCTCTTCACTATTTAGATGTTTGTTTCCAAAACAAAATCTTCTAATTTCTATTAAATAAGACATGTTACTAGAAAAGGGTGTGTTCTCAATCCTTTTTTTTTATATAGTTATATAGTGCGCAATTAATATTAATATTTGAATAAAATTTATTATAATTTTAATATACCAATGCATAAATAACTTTGAATATTCATTTAACTAAATGGAAATTTATTTTGGTATCATTAAGGTACTGTGCCATAATCATAGTTTGATTTTTTCTAACTTTTGTATAACATTGATTACATTTATAAACATTATCTTAGAATTCGTTGACTTCTGCATAAATTTTGTTTTATAACTCAGTTGTGTTCACTAATCGTTGTAAATTATCTCCTTAAATAATAATAATAATAAAAATAAGGTAATATTCGAATATATAAATTATTAAAAAAAAAATATTTTAACACGAATTCACTTCGGTCTACAATTGAAAATAAATTAAAATATAAAAAGGACTGAGGAAGGAAACTATTACTAAAGAAAAAAAGATTGAAACAATTTTTTGTTGATAACAAATTTGGAACAAGAAAGTAGATTTTAGTAATATAATTTAAAACCATACAGGAACAGGGCACGCATAAAATAATCAAAGACATTTGATCAAAGAAGAGCTTTAAACAATCACATTTCATAAATTATTTAGTTTAAAAGAAGATAGTGTGTAAATAATTCATTTAAATAATTTATTTTGTTTGAAGTGGGCTTGCAAAACTTATAAAAGTTACAAGAAGACGCGAGATTGAGCTTCTTGCTTTGCGAGGCTTTAGAGGAAATTTGGTACATTCATTTCATTAAGAAAGAACTTTTTACAAGTTTAAAATGATGATTAAAAGGAAATTATTTAAGGAATAAGGAATAAATAAGACATATGACGGATAGGATGACTAGTATATGATTATTTGCAAATTATATGCCTGTTCTATCATTACTAAAGATGGGAGAACATTAAAAGTTTATACGCTTTGAAGAATTCCCTGCGAGATGTTTGAAGTGGCTGCTAAAATAATCAAAAGTGGTGGATCGGACGAAGTTCGCAACTTTCATCTGCTAGGCACTCTCCGACTCTTTGAGTGCATATCATATAAACAACATTCTATAAAGTTAGCTGGAATAAAGTAATTCTCTCAAGGTATGAACAGCTTGAAACTAATTTTTAAATGAAAAATTAAATTATATCGAATTAATTTATTTTAGTATATAAATTAATTCTTTATTTTAATTTAGGTTGTACCGTAACGTGAAACAAAAGACAAAACATATGGTTTAGAATAGATCTAGACTCGTTGTTGGAACGAAATAACAGTTGCAACAAACTGTCAGAGTACATGTTTGTGACTACGATGTTCGAGTAGCATATACGCTCTCATGGGGGGTTCTAGGATGTTCTTACGACTATAAAAAAGGATCGATGGAATGAAGAGTCAGTCTTGTTCTCAATTCAAGTCTTATGGTTATTTCAATGTAACAAAGTGATATTGTAAACCTGTTTTCATAATATGTGTAGCATTGAAAATTCTTATTTTCGTTAAATAAAAATTGTTTATCAGTACTTACAAAGTTAAGGCATATTGCTTGAGAGCACACTTCATTTAGTGGTTTTAGAGTTATCAAAATGGGAAAAAATTACGATAAATGGTCGTGATAAATAAATAAAACTAACAACAATGGGTATGGGTCATTCCATATTTTAAAAATATAACAATTCTAGTCCTTAAATCCTATGATTTAATGGAACAGAGAATGGCTGCAAATACTTAAACCTTTTATAATTATTGTAAAATTTATTGCATAGCAACAGAAAATTATTTTTTTGTTAACTGAAGTATTTTTAATACAATTATTTAAAAATAATTTTCATCAAATAATGTTTAACTATGATGGTACGCCAATTAGATCCTATGGCGATGCTGAAGATACGGGTTCAATTTCCGCCCGTGGCCAATGACGGATGGCCAATGATAATAACATAATAAAATTATGTTAATATTATTTTAAAATGATTTTTAGTTATTATTTTTTAATTTGGAGCAGCACAATACCTACAAATATTACTTTTAGTATGGAATAGCACCTAAATACATACAGAGATTTTATCGATATTTATCAAAATTAAATTTTCTGTTTTTGCTCAATGGGGCAGCAAACCTCATTGATATACATAACATAAAAAATTATTCAATACAATAAATAATGTAATAGTCAAGTCGTAGAGAGTTCTTTAGTTGAGATTTTAGTATATCCAAAAATGAAATAAAACTTACAAGCTATTCATGAAAAAAAAGAAGTAAAACGCTAATGACTAAGTAAATGACTGCCATGTTAACCAATTTTGTCCCAGAGACGCATGATTTTCGAGCATAATTTATATTAATATTTTCCTGTATAATGTAGTGAGATTTTTAGTTTTTATCCCTGTTTTAATTATTGAATAATTACTTTTTCTAAAACGTTATAATTACATGTTTTCAAAGCATGTTTTTTTGAGAAATGATGAGTTATTTATTGAGGAAGCTATACTTTGTACCAACACACATTATAAGGTATTTAAAGAATATCATGAACAATGAATTTTCATATATATATATATATATATATATATATATATATATATATATATATATATATATATAATAAATTAGGGCTGATTTCTGTTTTCTTTTATGACACAGAGGTGCGTCAACGAAAGATGAGGTTTCGAAGTCATATTTAATTTTACCACTTATATATTTTTGACATATATTATCATAGAAAGAAACAACAACAGTATTCCATATTATTTCTACCATTGGAACAAAATAGGGTAATATTGTAAATACTGAAATTGAGTTTAAAACCGGACATTCTCACCACAGGGCTAATTTACGGAGCCGTGACAAAATTTGAAAAGTTTTCGACAGCTCGGTGGCTGATTAAATAAAATACAGGAAGGGTTTCGTCCCCGAAAGGGTTTAGAAATTGTTCAAAACGAGGGCCATTGTTCTCCCCATCGCGCGGTTTACTAATTTACCCCCGGGGTTTAGTATTTCGTGGAGGTGGGGGGAGGGGTGGATTAATTTCCTCCCTTTGCCATCGAGATAAAAGGAATTGTTGTAACAGTTTTGAGGAATTAACAGCCTTGTCGGGAAGGGAAAACTTTATAACAAAATAAAAGGTCGGAATTGGATTAATTATCAAGGGAGCCGTGGTGATGTTGACGGCTCCCAGTCAAACTGAATTAGCTCTTGTTCAAGTTTGGACCTCCCCAAATCTTGGGGTCTGTTGCGGTAAGGAAGCGGATGTTGGATAGACCCCCCCCCCCCCCAACAGGAATAATTTATGAAAGCCCTTCAAACCGAGGGCTAGGGATTCTTCCACAACTTAACTCATTAATAATCAATAATAGTCATGACCGCGGACTCACCATAGTTAAATTTAACAAGATTTTATTCAGGAAAGTGTATGTTATTTTGAATAGCATTAAGGAATTTTGACCGCTTTAATTCTCAACTTTGTCTGTTTGTAAAAAAGTCGGCGGTTAACAATCATGGTTCCAGTACGATACACAAGTAATGATTTTTTTTTTATCTTCATGGCGTTTTTGGAATTATTGAAAGAACAATTGCAGGATTTTATTTTGTATTTGTTTACTAAAAATATAGTTTATAGCAGTATAAACGGTTTTTAGTTTATTCTCCTTATGGTACAGGCAGAGGTGAAGGTTGATAAAAACAGGTAACATTGAAGGCACCAAAAAATTAATGTTGTAGCCGTAAAGCCAGTATGCCGTTTGCGCAAAGTGCACATGGGCACCATGATAAAAAAACAAAACAAAAAAACTTGAGATAAATTACATCTAATCTTATTATAATAAGACTTAAATTTATGTTTGTGAAATGAAAAATTATATGCTCAAATATGCAAAATAAATCTTTTTCATCTGTAAAAAAAAAAAAGAGTAAATACATACTGAGCTGTTAAATAATCATCATAAAAAGGGGGTCATATTGCCACCACAAATAATCACTCTCATCATCAAGAAGCCAACGACTGGTAAATTTCACAACAAATAGTCCACACATTACACATGTTTAATCTTAGTAATGTGTGCACAAAAAAACTGTATGATTACTGTAGCATGTGTTAATGCCCTCAATTGGTTGTAAAATATTTTTGTAAGGGTATGAACATAAAACACTTGACAACTACAACTGAGATCGATACCAGAGCTCCCCACGCCTAATTTAAAACTTTGTTGTTTGTTTGTTTAACGTCCACTTTTATGCTACTAAGGCTAATCGGACGATGCTACACAGTGGGACAGTGGGAGTCCTAAATATTTAAAACTTTTACTTACTTTAAGTTCACAGTGTTTACTATTATGTTTGTGCTAATTTGTTAAAAATTAAGGGTGCCTATATTAATCTCAAGTGCCCATAATACTCCCCATTGCCTCTACTGTTACTACACGTAACAATATAGTACACGTAACTTTTGGTACTGTTGAATCTGTCGGTCCAGTTTTTAGTTACAATATTTTGAGTCAGAGGCTGGGTCCACTTTCGGATGTAATTAATTAAATCAATTAATGATTCAAATTAAGGAATACAAGTAATTAAATAAATTAGTAATAGCAATTAATGAATTAAGTTCAGAATTTTTTTTCTCCTTTAACTTAACACGTTAGGTGTGGCGGCGTATTTTAGGGATATCCTGAATTGAATGGTATCGGTCCCCGGGGTTCGACTGCTGGGAAGGGCCACAGACATAAAAGCGTCTATAAAGATCTCGTATGTGTTCTTCAATAGTTGTTGTTGTAATTCAGAATGCAGAGTTTTGTTATTTACCAGGGAGCGTTCGTTATTAGTCTCAAAATGTCTTATTGAAAAGTATGTAATTTTTGTTTAAGTGCGTCCTCTTTGTTGAGCCGAAAATCTGTGAAGCGTACCTGGGTTTAAGTAGGTAGGTGTATGTATTCAGTTTGTTTTATTTTAAATTTTGACGATTTAGAAAAAAGAGAGAACAGTATTTTTAGTTGTTTGTTTTTCTTATTTTACAGTAAATTAGTTTTTGTTATTTGTAAAATTTCTATGATCGATTTCAAACCATGATTAGCATTATGTTAAATAAAAAACATTGAAGTGTCCAGGATATTAGTCTATTAATATACCACAGAACAGTAAGCCTGGAGAAGAAACAAAATTGGAACCCGAAGAATTTTAAAACGTCCAAATCTTTGATTAAGTTGAAAGCCGACCAAGAGACTGAACTTTTCTTTAAAACAAACTTCCTTTAAAAAAAGGATTTCAGTATTTAGCTCCTGGATACTAAATTGCTGGATAGAGCAGAGATACAAGCTGAGATGTATAGTAAGTTATACGGCGACATAGAACAGCAACAGCCTGCGGTCCACCACTAATTGAGGAAATAACACCTGATCACTCCTTATGGCTGCTGTGTCCTCTCTGCGGTCTACTGTCTCCTATACTAATTAGTCCTAAATCAATGCCATCTTTAACAGTAAACCTGAATTCATTACTTTTCAATGTTTTAAATCATAAATTATGATGATAAATTACGATTTATTTCAACGAAAGATTAATTTATTTCAACGAAATAGACTAATCTCTGAGTTTCAAATAAAAAATAATCTCTATAAATTATTTTACGTTCAGTTAATCGTCTGACGCCTCCTCCCATAAATTTAAGCATGGTTGAGCAACAACATCACATGTTTAAAAATAAAATTATGCTTCTAGATTTGGAATGAAGAACTAGCCAACCGAAGCATTTAGATAGCTAAGCATTTCAGAAATGCTTAAAAAGTACCCGGTGAATAAGTAAATTAATAGGTTGTAAGTAGTTTCTGCGAATAAAATGGGGTGGGGTAAATTTTATTATTTAGCTCGGCCTTTGTGACTATCCGCAGTTGGTTTTGGACTCCAGACGGTGGATGAAAGCTTGTAGGCTGCTCTGGTTAAGTGAACCTTTGTTATTATTCATTTTGAGTTTAGGATCATTTCTGGGTGTAAGAGGTAAATGCACATGTACCTATCAGTAATTACAAGTGAAAATTCACCCTAACGTTTATTTAATTTTTCATTAATTTTGTTTCAGCAAATTTATATTTTATAGTTTAGGTACATGTAAAAGAAAGTAAATTCAATTATTTTCCTAGAAATGATTTTTTAATTATTGAAATGATTTGCTAGCTAGGTTTCTCAAAAACATTCACTAATTGGATAAAGAAACTTATGCCTCAACTAAGAAAGTTCAATGAACCTGAAGTAAGTAAGAATGCTCAACAATTCAACACAAATTTTAAATAATTCACACGGTATCTATGCTAAAAGAAATAAAGTTTTACATCCTCTAACAAACTCTAATCAGGTTGCAAGGCTTACTTGTATCGACCAACTACTGAAAGCAAGCTTGGAATGACAAGCTCCCTTCCAGACTAAAAGAAAACAAGGGGAAGTTAAAAGTTGTAGATAGTTTGGGAGCGGGGGGGGGGGGGGGTTGCTGATGTGGATGTACAAGTTTATGGAGGGGAAGTCTTCTCTCTCACTTCCTCGTAATACTAAACGAAACGAAATGCACACCCTGCACTGTATTTGGAATGAATGAAGTTATTTTTTAGCTAAAACCTGAAATCATGTTATCCTTGAAAAAAAAAAAAACCTTTCATAGATTTCTTGGGACATCCCTCAATTCTTGGAACAATATATTATAAAACCAACTTTGTAAAATGGGTTGAGTGAATTTTTATAATTAAGTTAATTATAAGAACTTGTTGAAGCTGTTGGGTGCCTTCCAGCCTTGAAAAAAACTCCAGATATTCTGATTTTGCATTAATATAGCTTTTGTAAATTTACTTTTTAGGAGATGTAATGTATGGCAGAAGTCACCCAAAGACTACAATAAGTTTCAAATAACTCATCTTGACGTATATATATGCAGTTATATTAGATATGCAAATATTGCATAGTAGTTTAGGATCGAGATGTAAGAATATTAGATTTTTTATTCCAACAGAGCAAATAAAAAAATATGTTTACGTTTTTATTTTAATAAAATTATACCTAATTAAATTGAACATATAGTACGATCATGAATATACAAATAATGATAACTAATCTGGTATTATCTACAAAATCAATTTTTTTTAAATTATGAAGTCAACGGTATTCAAAAAAAAAAAAAACGGATTTAACTGTATAAGTTGAACCATTGAACCTGATTAAGCCGTTCAATAAAGCCGTTACATGCCACCGATTAACCATAGTTGATTAATAAGTGGGTTAAATTGGAATATCGTTTTAACACAATAAAATAACACGAAAAACAGCAAGAGAAACCAAGACCAATAAATTACGTCGCAATAAACCCAGTGGTAATCTATGTTTGACATCGCATTAAAGTGATAGCATAGTTAGATTAAACGTCTTAACATAGTTACTTTTTTTTACATATACTGTCTTACAAGATATGCATCGCACTGACCCATTAAATAAGTAAGGGAACATAAAGTGAGTTCAGACTAATACGAAATTATTCAAGCGACATAACTTTTTTTTTTTTTTTGCTTCAAAATCAAAATCATATTTTGCCAAAGTACTATTCTAGTAGACATAAGTAAAGGAAAATTTCATTGGAATCATGAAAAGCTATTTGAACATATACAAAAGTTTATTTAAAAAAGGGTTAGAGACTTGGAAGTTATAAAGAAAAATAATTTGGATCATCGTCTCTAGTGCTATTTATTTTATTCTCTATATTATGGAATATTGGCTGTATTATTTAGACTTAAACTTAATAACATTTTCTATAACTTCATTAATGTTTTTTGTGTATCTGTATTTCATATCTAGTGTGTGACAGCAATAAATGTTTTTATACATGCTTACTGGCCTGCTGGTAAATATGTTAAAGTTGACACTCATTATGCTTAGAATATATATACCCTTGTAAACCTCTTTGGTGTGTTATGGTTAACTACTGGGAAGGACGTAATTTGATTAGAATTTAGTAGGGTGCAGCAATTTAAGGTGTAATATCTCCTTATTATATATAATAATAATTAAATAATTATTAATTAATTTTTTGAAAAATTGACTAATTCTAACATTAATTCATGTATTTTTATACACTTAGGACGGCGCACAGTGGGACGAATCGCCAATCTAGGTGGAAATAGTTAATATCAACTAAATGAAAAAAATCATGTCGGTCTCATGAAAACAACAATCTAGCTAGGTCATTTCCAAATTATTAATTGATTGAAGCAAATATTAACAGAATAATGGGGGGTTGAACATGGTAGTTCCCTCATAATGCTCTGTCAGTTTTTTTCCAAATTATATTGCTAAATAAATAAACTCCAAGAGTGGATTGTGTTTTTCGGAAAAAAAAATTATACTAGGCAATAGAAGACGATTCATATATTAAGTTTATATAAGTTCTTTGTTCTTTACATGCGAATATAGTACAGAGTACCCTCTTTTATTTTCAATTGTCTGTAAGCTATTTTTCTTTATTATAAAAAATGGGATTACTAAAAATCTACACCGATCTACACCCAGATATTTTAACAGAATATAGTCCACACTATATAGTAATTAATTATTCATAAGGAATTGCTAATACCTGCTGATAAAGGTGTACGGTTTTTTTAAAGGGGAAAATCTCTCTTTGTTGAGAGCCTATATTTTTCTTAATCGGAGACAGTACGGAGGTGCAAATGAAATTTATGATAATATATTGATCCAGATTCATTAGGATACAGTACGGAAATCTTCAAAGGTATAGTAAAACGAGATTCGTCGGCCATAAGTACAAGAATTAAAAGAAAATTGCAATTTTTTTTTTTTTTCCGAAAGAGATTTCTTTTATTTGTAGGAACAAAGAATAGATGAAAATGAAAAAAACCATGCCGGTTTCATGAAATCATCAGTCTATCTCAGTCTTTCAAAAGATAAATTCCTTGAATCAAATGCCAAAAAAATAAAAATAGGTTTAACACCAAAAAAACGTCAACTAATTTTCACATCTTATTGAAAGCGTATCAAAATAGACAAGTGAATTCTGTTTTGTTTTGAAAACTAATTTATACCAGGCTACGAAAGGCGATTCGGCAAGGAAGTAAATATCTGTGTTTGGCTTTTAAAATGAGGAGTACACAGATTTATTTCTAGTTGTCGGTAAGCTACTTATTTTATTATTTAAAAAAAATGGGGTTACCTAAAATCTACTCTAACCTACATCCGGATATTTTCATAGAGTATAAATAACTCTAAATAAAAAAATAAATGTTTCTTTACTAATTGCTATTACCTGTTTATGTGAGTGTGAGGTTTATTTCAGACGTATGTAAATCTCTCTATTGCTGAGATCTGCCTTACACGAGTTGGGGAACAATAAAAATTTAGCCTGGTTAAACAATGTAACTTTTAACTACTGGATATTGTAGACCTTTAGTTATTTTATTTTCAAAAGAGACTGCCGGCATTACCTTGATGATTTGTGAAGAAGAAAGTAACCTGAATTAATCAGAACGATGAAATATTCGGGTACTGGTTTTTCAGAATTTGATATTACAGTATAATCATTTTTTAAATTTATTTTGTGTTTTTTATAATTTATATTTTATTTTAATTTATAATTTTAGAATAATACATTAAAATAATTATTAATATAGTTATTACATTATATACGACAGGGATATGGTGTTTAGAAGCCGAAGTGGATAGTTGCTCCTGTTGTGTTCCCGTTCTTCAAACCATAAGTTCTAGCCTTAAGTTTTTTATTCTTCTTAATTAGTAGTTTATTAGTCATAGAACCAATTTATTATAAACATATAAGTAGACTATAAGGAAATACTTAGGTTTAAGTATAGAAAGTAAGATTAGGTTAGCTTAGGTTAGGTAAACATGTGCGATCCGCCCTACGGTGGATTTCGGAAGAGAGGGCGTTTAAAACTATCAACAGAAACATTAAATTTAACATTTATGCCTAAAAGTAGCCCTAACTACCTTATCGTAAAGAGAATTGGTGAAGATGATTTTAAAAAAGTTTCACCATTCTTCATTCATAAATTTATTGTTAATTTGATTGGGGATGTAAAAAACATTAAAAAGTTGAGAGATGGTACATTATTAGTAGAGACAGCCACAAACAGACAAACCGAAAAGCTATTAAGTTGTAAAGACTTTGGAGGCCAATTTCAAATTGAGGTTAGCCCTCATAAATCTCTAAATTATTGTAAAGGCGTGATCAGGTATTACGACCTTCAGTTTGTTGAGATCGAAGAAATAAAAAAAGAACTCGGTGATAGAATAATTGATATCAATAGAATACAAATAAAAATTAACGGCATTGAAAAATATACACATACATACATTGTAACATTCCCGGTACCAAAATTACCCGAAACGATACAAATAGGATTTCACACAATATGGGTCCAACCATATACACCGAATCCGATGAGATGCTATAATTGCTTAGGGTTCGCTCATCCTACTATAAAATGCAAAAAGTCAGCAATTTGTGCTAATTGCGGTGAAGAAAAACATTGTAACAATAATACGTGTAATAAACCCCAAAATTGTATTAACTGTAAAGGGAGTCATCACGCATTAGATCGTAAATGTCCAATATTTATAGCACAGAAAGAAATAAAAGCTATTCAATTCAGTAATAAAGTCCCCTTCCATGAGGCAAAAAGAATTTACAGGGAAAAAAACCCAACATATTTCACAAAATCTTTTGCAGATATTGTAAAACCCAAAATTATTGAAAAGAAAGACGCCGCCGTACAGGCCAATGCTTTGTTTACATTTTCCCAACCCAGTTGCTATAGGCAACCAAACAAACGCCAGGAACAGACCGCTGTGGCCGGCTCTGGGCCGTCCCTCCCCCCTCCCATCACCACTCTCCCCCCTCCTATCCCCTCTCCGCAGCCCTCCGCTAGCTCTGTCGCTAGCCCCGCTCCCAGGCCTCGCTCCCCCGTAGCCTCGTCTGAGAGCGATTCAGATCTCGATTCCGACCTTTCTGCTCCACCGGCTCAGTTGCCTGGATGCACTGAGGAGATGGACGTAGAAAAATCGGAAATAAATATAGTTAAAAAAGGAAGAAAGAAAAATAAGTCCTCAAGTAAAGAGAATAAATCATAAATAATTGTGTTTTTAAAAAAATCTAATTTATTGTTTTATAACATAAAATATGCAATGATAATTTTGTCTTCCACAAATACTAGAGTTTCTATTTCTTCTACTTCTTATAATGCTTTGTTCACTTATCTTTGTTCTAGTTCCTATTTATCTTCATCTTCTCTCCTCTATAATTATCACTATCAACTATCTGTAACATCTTTCACACCATGACCCTCGTCCAATGGAATTGCAATGGCATTAAAAGTCATTTGAAGATCTTAATGCAAGATGAAGATCCCTTCGGAATATGCCTCCAAGAAACCCATCTAAAACCTTCGGACAAATTTTCCATTAAAGGCTTCGACATCTACAGGAAAGACTGCACTTCAGACTTTGACCGAGCGTTTAGAGGAGTAGTTATAGCGGTAAAGGATTCCATTTATTCCCACCATGTAGAAATAGATTCCCCACTTCAAGTAATAGCAGTTCAAGTTCATCTAAACATTTCCTTTACCATTTGTAATATCTATCTTCCTCAGGACAACGCCATAGAGACAGGACACCTTCTCCACATCCACAGACAATTGAAGAAACCAGTTTTATACACCGGCGACTTTAACGGCCACAATCCACTATGGGGCTCTCGCGATACCAACTCTAGGGGTCGAATTATAGAAACTTTTTTGGAATTAACTGATCTCTTGTTACTGAATTCCGGCGATCCAACATATTTAAGTTCCACCTTCGGCTCTTTATCATCCATAGACCTATCCTTTTGCAGCAGTTCCCTGATTGACTGTATTGACTGGACACTTCTACCAGAACCCTATGGAAGTGATCATTTCCCTATACGTTTAAAATTTAGGAGTGCGAAACACGAAATTCACAGGGTGCCTAGATGGATATTAGAAAAAGCAGACTGGCCACTATTCACTTCTTTAGCCAGGCCGCCAGAATATTCCCCCAATAGTATGACCATTGACGAAGGATGTAAAGCCATAACCAAGACAATTCTGTCAGCAGCAGAGGCCTCAATCCCAAAAACCAAGGGCAGTTACAGAAGACCGCCTGTTCCCTGGTTTAATAACGACTGTAAAGAAGCTATCAAACAGAGGAGAAAGGCTTTCAAGAGATTTAAGAAGAATATGAACCAAGAAAATCATATAGAATATAAAAAACAAAGGGCAATATGTAGAAGAATTCTTAATGAAAGAAAAAAAGAATCTTGGAAATCATTCGTTGAATCCATTAATTCCTCTACCCCTTCCAAAGTTGTGTGGGAAAGAATAAAGAAAATAAGAGGAACAAGCTCGAGTTGAAAGTCGAAAGTTGACCGATGACCCAGCTGTAATATGCAGAATATTCGCTAATGATTACACAGGAGTATACAATGAAACTCCTAAAGACAATAACTTCGATCAATTAGACTTTTCCACTACCGATTCGAGCATAAATTATAATGCTACATTTTCTCTTTGGGAAATGCATACTGTACTAAATAGTGTCAAGGGATCTTCACCTGGACCAGACCTAATCCACTACGCCATGCTCCAACATCTGCCTGAAAATACCTTGAAATGGCTGTTGGATTTCTACAATCACATCTGGATCTCTGGTTATTTTCCTAGTGATTGGAATCAATCATTAGTGGTCCCCATTTTGAAATCAGGCCAAGATAAGCGGAATCCATCCAGCTATAGACCCATCTTCCTGACAAGCTGCTTGTGTAAAATATTAGAACGAATGGTGAACAAAAGGCTAACATGGATCATAGAAAAAAATCAACTCATCCAAAATTTTCAGTGAGGATTCCGAAAAGGGAGATCTACTATTGATCATTTAGTTCAAATGGAGGCCGAATTACAGTATACATTTGTCCGGGAGGAGCAGGCAGTAGCTATATTCTTTGATATGCGAAAAGCTTTTGATAAAACCAGTAAATTTTCCATTTTAAAGAAGCTTCATTCGTTAGGATTTAGGGGTAATCTTCCTAAATTTATCCACGAATTTCTTTCTTGTCGCTCCTTTCGAGTACGAATTGGTACATCCTTATCTCGACAGTGCATTCAAAGGAGCGGAGTTCCACAAGGGTGTGTTCTAAGTACGACCTTATTCGCCTTGGCCATTAGTGACCTGGGGTCAAATCTTCCCCGAGGAGTAAAAACGATGCTCTTTGTCGACGACCTAGCAATATTCTGCAGAGCAAAGGATACACATTCTATCAAATGTAAACTGCAAGATGCGCTCGATCGCATTGATGGATGGTCTAAATCGTCAGGACTCCGTTTCTCTACTGATAAAACAAAATGCTTACATTTCCATAGAAAACGGAAATCACCGCCTCCACCAGAACTACGTCTTGGAAATGTCACTCTACCTTACGTCAACACCTGCAAATTTCTAGGATTATTCTTTGACAGGCGACTTTCCTGGCAGCAACATATAAAATCACTTCGAGAAAGATGCTCTGGAAACCTCAAGGTATTGAGAGTACTCAGTGGAACAAACTGGGGATCAGACAGGACTACTATGCTGAAGGTTTATCAAGCCCTAATATCTTCGAAAATTGATTATGGCAGTTTTATTTTTGGCTCCGCTTCTAAAAGTACTCTAGCTATGCTCGATTCTGTGCATCACGCAGGTATTCGCCTAGCTACCGGAGCATTCCGAACCAGTCCGACCCTTAGTCTTTGTGTAGAATCCGGCCTACCACCGCTTTCTTTCAGAAGACAAAAGCTTGCCATTAATTATATCACGAAGTTGTACACCAGTATCTCGAACCCTGCCCACAAATACGTATTTCAGCCCAAATTTTCGACGAAATTTCAACAAAAGAGCAACGCAACACTCCCGTTAGCAGAAAGAATGGCCCATGCCGTGAACAGATTAAAAGTCATCACTTTAAACGACATAGAAAATAACATACCCCCGTGGACCTATGTACAACCGAAATTAAAGTTAGATCTTGCCAAATTTAAAAAAGACAATACAGATCCAAATGAATATAATGAACTATTTGATAAAATCATTCATTCATTGCCCGAACACCTCTTGATATTCACCGATGGTTCCAAATCGGATACATCAACGGCTTCCGCCTTTGTCACACCCGATTCTACATATAAATGTAAGCTACACCACCTTTGTTCGATATACACCGCAGTGATTAATGCCATCGCAATGGCTCTACAACATGTCATGAACACGCCAGCTGATGAGGCAGTGATAGTATCCGATTCCTTAAGTGCCTTGAGGGCGATGAACAACATGTATGCCGACCACCGAGGAATAAACAGGGTTCTAGAGCTAATAAAAAAGCTACACGATTCTGGAAAATCTATATCTTTCGTCTGGGCTCCACGCCATACAGGAATTAGAGGAAACGAAATGGCAGATAAGGCGCCGAAAGAAGCTCTTGCTCTTCCAGGACGTGGCAAAACTTTCCTAACAGCGTCGGAATTAGCACGACCACTAAGAAAAACCATATTTCAAGATTGGCAGACATTGTGGGACAACAGCCCTCCGAATAAATTGAAGGCTATCAAAAAGGAAGTTGGAGCATGGAGCAGCTCCAGCCGCAGCAGTCGCAGAGAAGAAGTGGTTCTAACACGACTCAGGATAGGACATACGAGGCTTACGCACCTCCACCTCATAACAAAAGAAACTCCGCCCAGATGTCCTAAGTGTGATGAAAGATTGACAGTAGCTCACATCTTCGATGTTTGTACTTACTACAAGAGAAGGCTACAAGACCAGGGTATACCAGCAAATATATCCACCGCATTGGGAAATGAAGAAAAGTTATTAAATAAGGTCATTTCTTTTCTCTCGAGGGAAGGACTTCTTAAAAGCATTTGAATTTTTTTTTTTTTTTCTCTTCTGTCTTTTTTAAATTATCTATCCTTTTCCTAATTTTTAATTAATTTATCTTTAAATTTTTCTAAATCAGATTTATCTCTCTTTCCATCTCCTATTCTGATTAATCTTGTTCTCTATGTTTATTTTTATTATATTCTTTGAAAGCATGGTTCCAATCTAAATCACTAAAAAATTAAAATCAATAAATTAAAACAAAATAATATAGACATAAACTAGGGCGTTTATGACCAAGAGGTTTTACGCCTTCATACTAAAACAACCAACCAACCAACATTATATACGATTTACTTAAATATTTATATTTTATTTTTTCTATTTTATTTATACATTTTATTTTATTTTTATAAATCCTTCGTCTGGAACATTGTGTTGACTTTTATTTATTAATTCATCATTAAATTTAGTCGTTTAGAATAATTAAAATGAAATAAGTCGCTTTCAGAATTATTTCCACCTAGATTGGCGATTCGTCCCACTGTGCGGCGGTGGAGGTCGAAACCTCTGTAATGTAGAAAATAAAATAAATAGCAGTAGAGACGAAGATCCAAATTATCTTCCTTCATATACACAAGCAAACTGGACATCCACATACCTAAATCTAAATTCGTATGTACCTATATATACATAAAACCCACCCGCATCCATATAAATATAAATGCTTATTGAAAAGTAAGAATAAATAATTTTAAATAAAAGTAAAACATGAGATTATAAGTAGATAAATACAATTAAATGTGTTTCATACAATTAATATACAGGGTGTTTCAGGGTTAAATGGCCAAACTGAACATTTGAACTAAGTACCTCGAAACAAAAAAAATTTTTCTATGAAGGTATGTCCGCGAACGCTTTGTTTAGGAGATATTCACATCTAAAGATTTCATTGTTACGAATTATTTAGACATAGTAAATAAATAAAACTTATTTTATTTGTTCCAACTACTTTATTTATTAAATGTAAGCCATTAACATTCATATTAAATGTTCAAAGTGATTTCCTTCAACTAAAGCGTGGTAATCATTATTAAGAAATTCCAAAAATGTGTCCGCATTGAGTCGAGGTGGTAAGAAATGCGGGCCTAGTAAAATATTGTCTATTATCCCCAACCACACATTGCACTGAAACTCGTGCTGAAAATGATGCTGATGAATTGCATGGGGATTTTCATGCAACCAGAGATGATTATTTTTCTGATTGAAGATACATACCTCTTCTTGTGAAGGTAGCTTCATCTGTCCATAAAATTTCTCCTGAAAAGTGTGGATTGTTTTGTTTGGGGTGCCATTAAACAAAAAGTCTATGCAAGGCCAGTGAATGACCTTAATTCTTTACGAAGAAGGATAATTGAGTTCTCTGAAACAATAACACATATTCAATGCCGTTCTGCTACTGCTGCTGTTGAAGAAAGATGCCGAGTCTGTCTGAATGCTCAAGGAAATCACTTTGAACATTTAATATGAATGTTAATGGGTTACATTTAATAGATAAAGTAGTTGGAACAAATAAAATAAGTTTTATTAATTTACTATGCCTAAATAATTCGTAACAATGAAATCTTTAGATGTGAATAACATCTGAATATTTTTAGACGCTCCTAAACAAAGCGTTTGCGGACATACCTTCATAGGAAATGTTTTTCTTGTTTTGAGGTCCTTAGTTCAGATTTTCAGTTTGGCCATTTAACCCTGAAACACCTTATATAATGCACGAGATGAGTAAGGTTTCCAATAATGGGATTTTAGTATCTTCTCGTCCGAACGACTATATATCAACTTTTACATCATTAAAAAATTTGCTTAAACCGTAGGCCCTATTCTTATTAATAGATCTTAAGTACTCCGTGGAGTCGTCTTCGAAGGGTTTCCCAAGATTTTGCGTCTGTGTACCTCAAACCTTTTACAGTGAAACGCTATGTGCCTTAGATCTTCTTGGATATTGGGCAGTTCGCGACCTTACCTAATATTGTTTAAATGTGTGTCGTTTGCGTCATATGACATTTATCTTATGTCTTTAGTTTGAGGCCGGCCTTACCATGTCTCCTTTTCCTCTCATAGCGATGAGTAAATGTAGAATCTCCAAAGTATGCGTTGGATAAGAACTTTTGGTGTAATATTAATCCAGATAACTGTTACTAATACTTAGCGGAATCCAGCTATAGTTTCGATCGAATTAAACGATAGAAAAAAATATGAACAAGAAGATAAGGAACCGGTTGGGTGATACTGAGTAATTCCAGCTATACATGGCAACTTTTATATATTTGTAAATTATCCTTTAGATTGGGGAAAATATCGTTATGATATTGGTAGAATGTGTCAATAGCAGGAGACTCCGTGCTATGTTGGTCCATTCCAGTGGAATCTGCTACTTCCCCATTCACAATAAAATAAATAAAAAGCTTGAATCCGTTTTCCAGAGAACTCGTTCCCAGGAAATGTTTGTGGCATCCCTGAAATCTTGCTCATTTTTTAAGCTTTGCTCTTACCTGTTGCTGGCATGTGTCTCGATCTCATGTCCTCATGGCTCCTTTTTGTTATTCCTAAAAGAAATTCCTATTTGAAATCGTGAGGAATGGAAGGTGTGTAAATGACAAGGATACAAACTACAGGAAGAGTGATCGGAAATAAAAAATATTGTAATAATCCTACATCGATGTTTGTTTAAAAATATCAATAGTCAAATAAAGGTGTTTTATTTTTAACCATAAAATTAACCAGATATTTTTTTTTTTTTTTTGCTTTTTTGATCGGGGCATAAAATTGTATTTGGTTCATCCTATAGCCTTTAGAGAAAAAAAAAAAAAAAAAAAAAAAAACCTAAATGGCCCAGGAAATAGTGACTGGATTGATTTGTAGACGATATTTTTTAATTAGATGCTGCTGTCTGAAGGAGTTTAAGACGGAACAAACTGAAAATATTTTACAAAAATCGTAAACTAAGAATTATTTCACTCGACATTGACAAAAGTGCAAATAACGTTGAACAATCCTCCAATATTCTGCAAGTTAATTTACCTGGATTTAATGCTCTCCATGCGCTTCAAATGAACTTATATTAAATTATACATCAAATTTTATTATATACAAACACGTAAACTAGGTATTATGTTATATTCAATGTTAAAAATCCAATGGCCTTATAACGATAAAAGGACAATGGTTGACGGAAAGTCAGTTAACAGGCTCACTCCTTCGCAAAGAAGAGACGCAGGGGCTGATAGGAGGATGGCCATAAAGAATTTACGATGACGGAAGAAGAGGCGGCAAGAGTTTATGTTTGATAGATGCTGGAGGCCATTGACATAGCCCGGTTGTAAGGAAATTAGCTATGGATAATTCAGAATATCCTCATCTCTTGGACCGATCTTGTCTCTCCCTTGTGGGTGGGGGGAAGAGCGAAAGGCGGAGGTGGGGCGGTATTAATCATGAATAGCGGGATAACTGCCCTTCATAATGGATTTATTACCCTTGTTTCGCTCACGACTCGTTCTATATTTTAATATTTGATAATGGAACATCCTGTAATTTTCTTTATTTAGTGATGAATACTTTACTGGCTCTCCCTGACTCTCTAAGCCAGTTAACTGCCGATCGTATAAATAACTCAAAGTTCTCAATAATCAATAACAAACTGCTATAATAAAAAAAATCATAATCGGCATATAACTATTATGGCTATAATATTGCTATATCTGAATGGCCGTTTAAAGTTAGTTTAAACGTTCTGGCGTAAACTATGTTGAATCGACAAAATGATGCGTAAATGTACATTTTTTTTTATTTGTCTTTTTTCATCACTACTGAAAAACGCAATATGATCTACCTAGAAAAAAAATCATACTGGAATGTCATGTCGTTCGGATAAAACAAAAAAGGAAGGACAAATATGAAGTCTGGAGCACTGAAAAGATAAAAACATTTGAAAAATATTGTTTTACTCACTACTAAGAAAAAAAATCTGGTGCGTGCTCGCAACACACAACGTTCACTTACCAACTTACTTAGATTGTAAATTAATGCGTTTTGTTAATTGCCACTTCTCAAATGAACAGAACGGCTTTAATTATGAACAATGGTCTGTCATTAAATGCGTACTCCGCATGCGTGGGCTCAACGAGTTTTATGAGTTGACTGAATATTTTTATTTCTTCTCCTCTTAATGTTTTCTTTATGTTTATTTTTAGGCGTAACGAGAGACAGTTAATTTCTCCATGTAAACAAAAAGAATTGTACTTTATAAAAAAGAAACAAACAAAGAAACCCCCCCCCCCCCCAAAAAAGCCCCCTCAGAACATTTTAATAATGATAAAGCTTACCAGATATCAAAGAAAACCTAATTTTCATTAAACATGACGAATTTGATAAAAATTGTTAAAGCCGTTTTTGAGATAATGGAAGAAAAGGTAAAAATTAGAAAAAAAGTCATGCAATAACGTGCCCTCCCAGTTGGACCAATTATGATGAAATGTTGGCTTTTACATATTTGGTATATACATACATCATATACCCACTTTCTTCAAAATCGTTAAAGCCGTTTTTGAGTAAATAAAAAATATGTGCATGTGAAATTGGTACAAAATTTATTAAGTAAAGTCCCCCCTCCGGTTAATCAATTTTGATGAAATTTTTACAGTCATATCTCGGGCATATAAATAGATCAAATACTCAGTTTAATTAAAATCGTTAGAGCCGTTTTTGAGAAAATCGAAAAAAACGTAAAAAATTATTAAATAAAGTACCCCCTCCCTTTGAGCAATTTTGATGAAATTTTTGCTGTCACATCGCGGGCATATACCTACACTAAATACCCAATTTCAGATTCCCACGGTTTATAATTTTTGAGCTAATCTGTTCACACACACACACACACACACACACACACACAGACACACACACACACAGACCATTTCGCGGGACTTGGTTATTTCGACTCAGGGGGCCCCAAAACGTGTATTTCCGTTGAAAACCGGAAGACGAAATTTTTCACGATCGCAATACTTCCACTTACTATATATTTCATATATAGGTAAGTGAAAGTAAAAACGAACGGTCGGTTGTTTTTTTACATATTAAAGACGTTGACACCTCAGGTCACTTGTGACTGATCCAAAGAATGTCAATATTTTTTTTTAACTTGTGAAATAGACTTTTTCAGTTAATATAATTTAAGCTATGATATCTTGTTCATATAAAAAATAATTACAGATAATAGCTGAAAAAGGATTTATGGAATAAGTACATGTCATGAGGGGTTAAAAACAAATAGAAATTAACTAATTTTAAATAAGTAACTAAAGAAAAAGTAAAAATTTACTTTATAGGATACATACATTTCTAGGATTGAAAATAGTTATTTTCATCACTAGTACCAAAAGTGGTTGTTTTCGGTGCGCGGTCGAGTATAACTTAAAGGAAATTAGACAAAGCACCGAAAACACACTTTTGGTACGGGTTATGTACAATACTTTTCATCATACTGCTCATATTTGAGTACATTAAAACACTTTTATATTTCATTAATAACTTACAGATACAATATAAGAAATTAAATTTACACCTTTTTCTTTTAAAAAACATCTGTTTATTAACCTATAATAGAAGAAAAGTAGGTACTTATATATTTACATTAATATATATTTAGAACAATTCTGATTGTCTTTGTTTGGCATTGTTAACATCCATACATAAAAAGTGTTTTCTACTTAAATAATAAAATTTAAAAATCTTCCGCTAGATTCAGTTAGGAGGGGGTGAGGAAAAACACAGGTGTTACTTGTTTTAATTTAAATTTCGTATTATAAAAAAACTTCCCTAAGGTTTGTATTAATTAGCTTCATAGTTAATTTTTCTAATTGGTTCCAGGATAAAACTAAGCATTGTCCGACAGAATTCCAGTGAATGAAAACTTTTGTCATTAAAAGAATTGCATAGGGAGAAATAGGTATAGACAATATTTGACTGGTTGTAAATATTATTATTATGAAGTAGCAGAGTTTATTTGTTTTTAAGCACTAATTAAACTTTTTAAAATTGTTTTATGATGCATAGTTATGTAAGAAAACATTCGGGTTTTTTAATATCACTTGCAACCCAAAAAAGCGTATTAGAAAAAGTCGCAAATTGATCTAGAAAACTGTTTGCTCTATCACATCTACAATATTTATATTATTAAAGATAGATAGATAGATAGATAGATAAATTATTTGTCTTTGGGGATATTACCCCATACAAATAGAGTCAGACAGCCTGTACAAAATATCATAACTAACAATTATTACAATAAAATTATACTTAATTAAATTAAAAAGTTAGTAATACAATTGATACCTTACAGATGATTATATACATATAAAATTGATCAATTAAACATTTATGCCTGATATAAATAAGATAAACAAATATAACGACCTTGATTAAAACATTAAAATTATAAGATATTAATCAACTAAATATTATGATAAATTGTTTTTAAAAAAGGTACAGCATAAACTAATGTAAATGAACTAAGTTTATACTAATTCACAAACAGACTTGTATTCTATTGTTATTATCCTCTTGTTTAGATAAGTATTTATATAACAGATAGCTGATTCAGACGTTTACTCATTAATAATAAAAGATCTAATTCTCAGACTATTGATTATATAATAATATGTTGCTTTTATTATTAATGGGTCACTAAACTGAAATAAATTCGCGAATTCAGCTTCTGTTGCATTAGTAATAAACGGTATGTAGTGATTGCGGAGAGAGGAGTATATAGGGCAAACCGAAATGAAATGATATAGAGTTTCAAATGTTTTCATATTACATATAGTGCATACTTCCTGTGGATTGATTATATATACATTATTTTTATGGGTAAATTTTATCTGATACTTGGGTTATTATTTTGACTATATTAAAAGAAAGGTGAGGTAAAGATAAATATTGCTCAGCAATTGATTGATTGATCAGCATTTGTTTATATAGTTCCAATGTTTCTTTTATTTTTCGTTTAAAAATATTCGGGTTGATTTCAAACAGTATATGCCTTATGTTTAATTTATCTAAAATATTGTAAATTTGTGTAAACCAATTGTATTTAATAGATGGACGGGTTTGATGTTTTTGTTGAAGTTTCACAAAGCAAATTTTTGTTATTCTATTGTTATCCAGAGTGAGTATATTTAATATCCAATTTAGGGTTCGTTTTAAGATTATTATGCTAGAATGTTCTATATTATATTCCGTTCTTATGAGCCATTGAGGGATATTTTTATTTAAATTAAATAATTTTTTCTAAAAGCTTAAATGTGCTATCTCGACGGTTTGTAGGTATCGCAAGCTCCATATTTCAGCACCATAGGATAAACTACTGTTGATAATTGAGTTATTTAGACGCTCCCTGCTATCCCAAGAGTACAATTTAGTTTTCCTGCAGATGTCTAGTACGTTATTTATTGCGGCATTAGCTTTTGACTGAGCAAATTTTGACGCTCGATGAAAAAGGGCGGAGGAGGATAAAGGGATACCTAAATAGACATGAAAGGAAACCGTTTCAATAAGCGATCCATCGTAATAAAATTGTTTTAATTTTTTCTTTTTGCCTTTATGAAAGTATATAATTTTAGTTTTGGACGTATTTACTTCCAGATAGTTTTGTTTTGCATACGCTGAGAGTATATTTAGTTTTTTAGATATGTCTGTGTAGGAATCACCGATAATTGCCTGATCATCAGCGTAACTAGGGCATATTACGTCACAATTTTGAGTTAGCTGAAAGCCGGTAGCACCATTTACTTTGAAAAAGTTTTCAATATCCGAAATATATAAACAGAAAAGAAAAGCTGATAAAACCTCCCCTTGTAAAACTCCTTTTGTCAACTTGATATCCTGAGATAGCCTCCCTTCACTTTTTACTCTTATATTATCATATAAATTTTGAAGCAGTTTTCGATTTTTATGATAAATCCGTAAGTGTGCATTTTGAACCATAATAGGCTGTGATTTACGCTGTCAAATGCTCGCTTGTAATCAATAAAAACTATATATAGATTTTTTTTTGCTATATTCTAATTTTAATTGTGCTATGGAATTTAATAGGAATAAATTATCTATACATGATCTGCCCTTTCTAAATCCACATTGTGTATCAGGGAGTAATTCTTTTTCCTCTGCCCAAACAGTAAGTCTATCTAATAGAATTTGTGTATTTTATTATATATAATCAGTAAAAATTATCTGATAGTGCAATCAGGATGAATATAACATAGACAAAAACTTAGCAAAACTGAACGTAACGAAAGAAGAGTATTGTTTTATATATGGACAGCTTTATCAAAGTAAGCTGCGGAGAATGTCAGTATACAAGGACCGATAAAAAATCAATAAAAGAACTAAGAATTTTGTTTTCCTCTCTATCTTTCCCAGGTTCTCCTCACAATCAATCTTTCAATATTCTAAATCAATATTTTAAATCTTAGGTGCAAGTTTGCAAGAAAGTTAGTATTGCATCAAAGTGAACTGCATTCTAACCAGAAAGTATTATTTTCTTTATCGTTCCTTTGCCTAATATTTTGGATATTATTCGGTTAGTCACTTATCCATCAATGTATGGATGACTACAGATATGCTGTAAAGTAAGTGTGCTATTGCTTGCCATTTTTAATTTTTATGTATTTCATAATTGGCAAAATATATTTTATAATGGTAAACCTCCGTCCATTATTACACAATTATTTAAAATAGCTCATTAAAAAAAAAAAAATAACATAAAAAGGTAACAGGTAAGATGTCTTGTTCAACGGGATCCTCACAATAACGCTGCGGAGGGCTCCCGTTCATTAAGGAACATCACTCCTCAAATATTGAAGGGACTGAGTATACAAGTACTCTCGGGTATTACATTTTATAAAGGAAGGTATTTCCTGAAATATATTAAGGTGAAACGCCAGGTAAATGAAAGGGACTTTTAGAAGGGTGGGGGACTAGTGTTTAAACCTTGTTTTCACCGAGAATATCACTTTTGAAACTCGAATGCCACACGAATGAACAATACAAATGAAACGTTGTGTTTCTTAAATTAAAACCATAACCGTTTATATTCTGAACACCAATGTGGGTGTAATGTTTTTTATTGACGTAAAATAATAATACAAAATGTCAAAAAAAAAAAAAAAACTTTAATTATTAAGAACGTTACATTACATTATAGTGACTACCAGCGACTCAGAATTAATCTTATGCTTCTATGTTCAAGGCCCTAGTATTCGTTTCTTATATTTAGTCCGAAATTAAACATCTCAGAAATGTCTAGATCATTCCAAAACATTTGATCACGTAATAATACATCAAAGTAATGGTTCCAGAATATTACTTGAGTCCGAGTATCATAGATTTATTAAATATTCAAGGTTTCATTTTATATTTAATTCGCTATAAAAATATAAATAATTAGTTACTGTGAAATCAAATTATGAAAGAAACTTATTCTAAGATTTAGACTATTTTAGAGCTATATCGCAATAACAGATTGAATAAAAATTAGGGTATATTTTTATTTTTACGTACTGTTCCAGACAAGCGATATACCAAATGCTGTTGAAACCTCCGTTCTCTATTCAATAGAAGAAATCATTCTCTTCCGGTCTTAATATAACCTAACATTTGGTTCTAATTTCATCAATCGTTTTGAAATGATTAATGTTCAAGTAAGTTCCTAAGCTCTGTACACATGATATAGAAAAAAACATTTTATAAAAAAACCGTATAAAAATATTAAACCGACTTCGAAACCTAGGAACCAGTAAAAATAAATTCACTGAAAAGTATGAAATAATTACCTTCTGATTTTTATGAATACACAGCAACATTGAAAATGGCATAAAAAGTGGAAAAGTGCAATAAGACGAATAATTTTATTTTGATTTGTACAAATATACACTAATTGTTAATAAAAATTATTAAATTTAAATATTAAATACTATGTTCAATACAACACAATCTTTTCGGAGGCGGCGCAAAATAGAAATAACATGTTACTGATACAATTCCATTAGTAGGCATTGAAATCAATAGCTGGGAAGAGAAGATCCATTTAGAAGATTTTCATAATGTCTAGCGTAAACAATTTTAAATTTTTGCATGGAAAAGTGCATTGGCAAAGTGCACTTTTCCACTTTTTATACCATTTTCAATGTTGCTGTGTATTCATAAAAATCAGAAGGTAATTATTTCATACTTTTCAGTGAATTTATTTTTACTGGTTCCTAGGTTTCGAAGTCGGTTTAATATCTTTTTTTTATAAAATGTTTTTTATTTCACAATTTTTAGTTGGAGAAGATAACAAATGTAGAAAACCGTACGTTGGTTTAAAAATTTCGTTGGTAATTGGTCGTTGATAAAATAAACGTTGGTTTAAAAATTTCGAAATATTTTTACGCTCTACCACGTTTGTCTTTCCCAGGTCTTTTTATTACACAATAATTGTATAAAATTATTATGAAATACACTTTACCTTTTCAATTTTATGAATACACACAGAAAAGTGGGAAAGCGGTGCGTGTATTATACAACTTTCAACACCCTACTTTTTACGATTTAAAAATGGATTTTTTTTTTTTTTTAAAAGATCAATGTTCAATTGGGAAGGGAACATATAAAATGTTTTTCCACAATGACAATATTTTTTCTTTGCTAAATGTCGTCAGTACTTGTCATTTACGTACAGAATCAGTGTTCCGAGATGTTTTGAGTTAAATATACATAAATACATAAATCCGGCCATTCCAAGATGAAGTAGATAAGTCACTGAACAGCCGAGATTTTGGCCGGTTTTAGACATGATATCGTTATTGGAGAATCGATGAGGATGCTAATATGACCTATAGTAAATTTGAAAGTAATTTTTAAATTTTGATTGCTTGATTATCCTTCTGAAAACTATGGCGATATTATACACGACTTCATTGGATTACATCATTGGATAGAAGTCCATGCAAAAAAAGGGGCAACCATAAAATTTATCGATATCAAAAAGACTGCCCCGCTAGGATAGAAGCAACAGGGTTTGGGACTCACATATGGTTAATTTATTATTACTATACGAAGGATATTATTATTCTCCGTATTAGACTACTGACTTAATCCCAAAGGTTGATTCAATTATGTTCGTAATTTCTTTCGATGAATTTTTGACTAAATTTATTACCGAAGTACTATGAATTATATCCTTCGTAATAAAACATTATTCAGAAAATAAATTGCTAAACAATGTTGCTTCAATTCTAGTGGCGTAGCATTTATCATCATTTTTAACAATCATTTCCATGACTGCCAAATTTTTGCTGAGGGGACTTTCATACAATGAGGTTGTTTTCGGGTAGTTATCAAGTTTTATTTTGTAGTTTTTATTGATGGATGAACACCAGCAAAAGCCTCGATAGTTGTAGAAACAAATTTAAAAACCGATACTACTAATCCGGATAACATAACAGAAGTGTCACCCTTAAAGGATCGGCACAAGACCTCCGGCAAGATATTCAACAGAAACCGAGTGTATCCGGAAGAAGAAAGAGGTATCTGAATCCTTTATTAAGTCAACTGAAAATGAGGAATGAATTTTCCAAGGATGAAATTTCAAGGAATTATTGTATTCTTTTTTAATATGCATAGTCAATAAAAGATATAAATCAAAATCTAATTTAAATCAATAATAGCTACGATTTTAAATTTAAACGATCCTTCGGGAACTTGAAGAAGTCTTAAATTCTGCTTTAAAACGATTACCGATTAAATACTCAGTCTTTCTTGGAATTCCACGAATTTTGTTGCCTTATGATTATGGTGTCAAACCGTTGATTAGATCTAAATTAAGAAGGTTTACTGTTATCGGTGAATATACATCTATCTATTATTTATGCTAATATCGCTACAGAAAACGACAGCGATATTATATTCTGCTGATATTTATATCTTCATTTAAATCAAATGTTGAAAAATTAGTTAAGGTTATGTATAGGTTTGTTCCAATAAGCACGTAAAACACATCGATAACTAACAGACTTCTCATTGAACACTTCTTCCTCGATTAATTAATAGATTTTTAATGCACCAAAGCTATCCTCATTTTTAATACAAAACCCTGGACCCCCTTGACTCCTTCATTCTGGAAACTGGCATTTACTTAAATTTTGAAAAAGCACCGATGTAATCGCCATTGTTTCACAAAATGAGAAGGGTTGAAATTAAAGCTAACAAATGATCCTCGGCTGTAACGAGCTACAAATTTCAACCCCCAAAACATTTATTATATGACAATAAATACTTTGAAGGGTGGGAAGGTACATTAATTGAACTTTAGTCAAACTTGGGCCACACCTGGCCTTTGACGATACCGGCCCCTCCTCAATAAAGACAGTTAATAGCTTTCGCCTAAAGCTGCAGTAATTACCTCTTCATAGAAACTCTGATGAGGAAACTCTCAACCAAATTTTAAAATGAGTAATCAATACAACGAAACATGTAGAACGGATTACATTCAGCTACAGAGAATCAACAGAACTGGACATAATCCATAGTAATTGCTGTATGGGACATTTACAATCAGGTTTGATGCTCTTGTAACAAGCAACCCAAATTTGATCTGGTAATTCTATAACCACACGTGATATTAGTAGAATCCCAAATAGTAGTCAAACAATAAATATAATCTTTTCAATTAATTTTATAACATAATTTTTATTTATTAAAATCTGTTACGATGCACGCAACACACAACTTTCAAGTACCAACCTACATAGAGTAGGAATCACCATTGTTCGTTAAATATGTAAGCGCAACTTGTTTTTGCACCTTTTTTTACATTTATTCACCTCTTTTGTGTGTTATATTTATGTGTTGTACCACGGGTGCTATATTTCAGAACTTAAGTCTTTAGTCCTTTTCGATTTATTATTACTTAATTAAGGGGCCTCTAAAACAAATCCTCGATTGACTTCATCGATAGTAGATTTTTTTTTTATTTACTGATTTTCGTTGATATATCATCAAAGGGAATCGATAGAAGAGGTGTTAACAGCCTTAATAGATTTAAACCAAACTGTCAATTTCTTTTCTCTAAAGCCGACAACGACTACTTGTTCTAGTAGGGCCTCCTTATATTTCAGGCCTCCGTATATAATATCTGTTTAGGAACTAAAGTTTAAAATAAAATATAACAATTTAACACATTGAAACAATGTAAAATTACGTTTTTCGCAAACTGTGCATAGAGATTTTTAGTAAAAGTATTCCTATGTAGGTGATCCTCCCTCTATGCACAGTTTGCGAAAAACGTAATTTTACGGGTCCCGACTACAATGTGTTAAGAATAACTTGTTCCATATATTATTCACCCATAAAAACTGATTTAAATATTTTGAGCTTCACGTTATATTTAAAGTTTTCTTACACTGAATAGCTATAAAATAGGTTGTTTCATAGTTCCTGTTTTAGTATAGTAACAACACACTTTGAGAAAGCAGTATTCATTAATACAAATTTTTTATTAACCTCTCACACATGAAGAAGTAGGGAAAAAAATAAAGGGGAGATGTAAACAAACACAAACCTCCAATTTCCAAGAACTAAGGGTTCAGTAGTTCCTGGATGTTTACATTTTGTTTCTCAATTCTCATCGTTCTGTCAGTATCAAACTAGCTTCCGTCGAGTATATTGTTACTTAAAATGCCAAAAATTGGTGGTGTATTCTTCGAAAATTGCGGGATGGATTGAAAAATATCCTGACTCAAAAGGGTTGGTAGTGTAGTGTTCTGCAAATCTTGTGATAAAAATATTGGATGTAAGAGGAAATCACAAATTGATGCCCACTGCAGCACAAGTAAGTACCTAATTATTTGTTAACCATAGAACGGTACCAGGGGGTAGTGCGTGTCATCAGAGTGATTTAAAAATAAGCCTGCGCGCCGGATATTGCATCTAGTGATTCCAGTGCGAGAGGTAATTAGTTAGGAATGAAAAAAAACATAGTAATTAGTTAATGAAAATTTACGTGTGCGAGAGCTAACTTGAGCGCGAGGGCAACGAGTTGGCGATTGTATAATTATTTATGAAAAAGTATCCTAATTAGAAAGTAGAATCAATTATGCATTATTTATATAGTAAATGAACATAAGTAACCAGAACTAAACGATAGACTTTTATTTATACTAGGTGATAGAAATTGAAAAATAAATAAATAAATAATAAAAAATAAACCAAATAAATAATAAATGGACGCTGTTATTCCTACATCTCAGATATTTACCTATCGATATGGTCCTTCTGCTACTATATCTCGAGTACACACCTAGAAAACATCAGGAACTGAGTAACTGGCCAACTCATATTGCTTGCGTTACTAGATTCATGTACTGAATTTCCATATTAACTTCGTAACTGCCTCCGTGGTCTGGTACTAGGCGATCAAACCAAGTCAGAGCTAAACTTTTAATGAACATTATTGGGCCTTAAACGCCGGGTATATGATAATTCTCCATTTCAAGTATAGGCTCTGCGCCAGATCCCGATCCAATCAGCCCCCAAATGCTTCTTAGCCAGGTTTGATTAAAGGCTCAGAGAAAGCTGAATCAGCTAAACCTTAATCCACTCAAACAATCGAAATTTGGCTTAATTAGTTCCAGGCATATAAATTGTATGTATACATTTCTCCAATGATCGGCATCATTCCAACTTAACTGAGGTATTAATATCGTCTTTATGGATAGGTAAAACAACCTCAGGAATATTTTCAATAATTTCAGTCGCCATTATTTAAATAATATTATCTAAAAGGAAAAGATCGCGGTGGTCGGGCTTCGATCCCGCATCTCCGTTGCAATGCTCTAACCGAGCTACCAAGGTCCATATCCCATCCACGTAAATTTAATTAACAATAAGATCCCACCTTTGGACAGTGTCTAGCCCTTGCTTAATGAATGCACATCGCGAAACAAGGATCAGCAGTTCTTGGGCTCAAGAGAGAAATTTACATTTACATATGTAAAGATTAATATTACTAATTAATATTACTAAATGCAATGAATAAATTTGTCCTTGAATAGGTTCTTGGTACAAGTCATAGCACACCAAGAGACTCTAAGATATCTGAGGAGAGTAGAGCAGAACAAATGGGCTTGTAAGTCCTGAAAAGAAGATGAAACTAAAATATGATAATAATCCATCCCTACAAGATCTGCGTTGATGGAGAATCCTTCTCAAGAAGGAAGAAAAATAAGATGAAAATGGTAAAACGATAAAAGAGAACAACTTTATCTATTTTATGTGTATATGGATTGATTGGTTTGTTCTATTGTATCCAACGCCATAAAGTGGGGAAGCACTGCTTTTCAATAAAGTATATCTCTCTCCCCATAAAGTGAAATGGGGATCGGAAAATGTTATTGCATGGAACATATAACATCAAAATAAATTAAACCGTTATAATAAAACTTTATAAAGAAAAAAATCTATTTAAGTAGTGCCTTTAATTATCATTTGGCATTGGTTATAATAGAAATATCACAAGAAAAATAAGGTTTTTATTAAGTATAGGGTTTAAGAGTATATATTTAGCATAGATTCATTAGTGCGTTTATCTATTTGTACAAATGAAATAAAGCAGACTCTGGAGATGCATGCCTTCTTATATAACACGTATTCTTGGTATTTAGCAAATGTTGATAAATATTTAAACAAAGGAAAAAATCCACATTAATGAGAAAATTGATTTAATTAGCATACTTTGACGTCCAACAACAGCAAGTCCATTCTATCTTGAAAAATCGTTTTCTTAATCACCTCTTATATTGTTTTACTTCGATTTAACCATCCTCTTCGCCACATTTATATATATGCAAATAACTCAAATTTTAAAGCCACTTTATTGACTAAAGATTATTCAAATAACATTTATAATCTATAGAAATAAAGATGAAATTCTGTTTTTTCTTTATAGAAATCCATACCGCTTGCCCTGAATTCTCCAATTTTCGCTTAGTGGTTCTTTTATACCAGGTGCAAACACCTGTCCATATTAAAATTGCATAACTTCAGCCGATCTCTGGGAATATTCTTTATTGTTTTAAAAATCGTTATGATCTCGCTTTAAATTGGTTTTTTGTGAAATCGATCGTTTCATTAGAAAAAGGAAATTCCCTGGATGAAACCGGGATATAAAGCTAGTTATCTACATAAATAAAGATGAAATTCTGTTTGTACTTTATAGAAATACATACAGTTTGCCCTAAATTCTCCAAATTTCTCTCAGTGATTCTTTCATACCAGGTGCGAACACCTGACCATATTAAAATTTCATAGTTTCAGCCAATTTCTGGGTATATTCTTTATTGTTATAAAAATCGTTATGATCTTGCTTTACATTGGTTGATACGAAATCAACCGTTTGAGTCGAAACATTTAAAGATTTTGAAGAGGTCAACAAGGCCCGATAAGGCCGTTCCTCCGGAACGGACCGGGGTCCATCTTTTAAGGCTGAAAGATGAGTTCTTAAAATATTAATCCTTTAGAAAATGAAATTCCCCGGGTGAAACCGGGATATACAGCCAGTACAGTATAATATCTCACACTGTAAGTGTGTTATATTATACTTAATACAATATAACAGGGCAATAGTACAGTAAATAACTTCCCTTTACTATTTCTGAAATAATTCTGCCATAACAGTTAGAAACAGTATATCAAACGGTCTGAGAGCCTGATACGTTCTATCTTAATAATTATTTGGAAGATACCGATATTTTTATTTATCTTTTAGCAAATAGTCTATACCGAGCGGTTAGATAACTAGTACTATCCCACGACCTGGATAGAAGAGCCCACCTGTAGCCCTATCAGGAGGTGCTGGAGCCTTGGAAGGTATCGACTGATCCGATGAGACTATTATGTACATCCTCCTTCCCGCTTGTCTCCACCTCCAGCTCATGAATAATGGATCCTAGCTCATGTTATCCAGCCTATTTCCATTCAATCTATTAGCTTCCGAAATATGTACCTACACGGATTGACTGGATCACACAAGCGACACATTCTATGGATATTTCCAGTCATGAATACATCAATAAATAGATTATTATTTCGTTTCGAGTGGGGTCCGTGTATTCATAGGTTCCAATAAGATTTCAGGATTGACTTAACCGCTTTCTTTTACTTTACTCTTTCTCCGGCAATATAAAAAGCAGTCTGCCAAATAAATTAACTTACAATTAGCTTATAAATGTCATACGCCATTTGTTTTAATGGTGATTAAAATATGGGTAATCCGTATTTATAAGATAGACTTTTATAAAGTACCTGTCCACTTTCCAAAGTTTATTAGTAATCAGTATTTTTAAAAATATGATTGAAATAAAATTTTTGTCCTAACTTTTTTCCTGAGAAATTCGTTTTATTGTCGAGACGGGCGGGGTGGGGGTTGGAGTATCTTAAATCTTAAAAGTTCATGTTTTGGAATTTTTAATGATATAGTCATTAAACTTACTGGTGCTATAACAACAGTAAGAAGCAAATACATCGAAAAAATAGGATGAATTCTTGGATAGGGGTATTTATTTTCCTTCAAAGATTTTTTTTTTTTTTTTTAATTCGAAAACATGATTTTCTTACTTATTTATTTTCTATAATTCTTTTGTATTCATTTATAATATAATGCTTTTTAGAATTTCAGAAATGATTTCTAGCATTTTATATATGTATATATAATATATATAAAACCCTTAGTAAGGATTTATCAATAACAATTCATCATGTCTATGTGAAATTCTCCTTTCATTTAATCCATAATTCATCAACATTTTTCGCTCCTAAGAGCAGGAACAACAACCTTTGCAAACATATCTAACGAGAAATAAAATAAATTAATTAATCTTGATCTATTTCCTTAAGTAAGAGAAAAAAAAAAACTTTCTTGTTGAGGCTTTTCGATCTTCTAAAAGTTTTCCCTTTCAAAGTGTCAGGTAAACCTATCCACACGGATTATTGCGTGCTTCTCTTAAATTATTCTGAAAATTGTACTGGAATCTCTAGCTTTAGAAATTCGATCGATCAGCCACTTTGTATAAAATGATAGTTAAGGGGATAATAGTAGTAGCATAAAATAAGTGTTTCATTACTGAAAAGATAATAATAGAATTTGAGAAAAAAATAACTCCCGGTTCAGGTTAGTGGTACAAAAAAAAAAAAAAAAAAAAACTCACCAAAAAAATTTATTGCAATAAACCAAAGTTTTGGTATTGTTTAATCTTTAAAAATTGGCGTAGAATGGCCAGCGTGGTTTTGTCAAGGGAGTGGTGGGTAAGGTCATAGGCGGGGAAAGATACAATTGAGAACACTTTTTTATTATACACCGACCAGGTGAAGCCTTAAAATTGAAGTTGAAACGTCTGGACAAAATAAATTGTCATATTTTAGTGTGTAAATTTATTTTTAAACCGCAACCCATCTCTAAACCCCATCTTTGAACCACGCCACCCCCTAATTAATTTCTCATACCATACCGAATGAAGTCATTTAAATCTTCAACAAAATTTGAAAAAAAAGTAATAATTATTAAAACTTTAAGTGGTTACAACAAGAAAAATATATGAAAAATTGAAGATTTTAAAATGTTTTCCCGCATTTTCTCACTTACTGTATTTGTTATACAAATTTAAATAGAATGGAAGGTAGTTTCAACGATTTATTAAAGAATTTTGACTTCCTAACTTCTATTAATGAATAAGTCGTCGAAAGAGTAATTTTAAAAATTCGAAGGGAGTTATAACGAATTTAAATCTTTCTAAAAACTTTGTCAATAAAGATTCAAGTTTTTCCATTGAACCTTCACGATCAGCAGTTAGTATTCATGTCCAAGGTTTCAAGGGTCATGGACCGGCTACTGAAGCGTGCTAGGATACGCTCTTCTTCAAGATGAAGAAAAGGAATAAGGAAATAAAAATAAGAAAAAGTCTCTTGCCATTATAGTGGCAAATGTGGCAATTAGCGTTGAATCTGTTTTAAGAGCATTTAAAAGCGTTTAATGGAGGAGGGACGATTTAGGGGATGAGCTGCCAATTCTAGCGCCTATTATCGCCATCTTTCTCCTAGCCTCGAACCGCGACTCGGGATTAGAGGGATCCTTTAAAATTACCTCCCCTGAGGTTAACGAGGCTAAAATTGAGGCAGGGATAACCATTAGGGGATAACTCCCCACCTCAGGTAAATAGCTTTTCCTTACAACCTTGTCCTAATCCACCGGAGGCTAATTTCGGAATTACCGGAGTCCTCATTGGGGGTTTTCTTCTTAAGGTTTTGGGATGATGGAAAGATTGTCGAGCTCCAGGTGATAATGCATGGAGAGCACTGGTTTCAAAAAAATAATTTTTTTGCATGTAAAAAAATTGTCAAGGAATGGTTGCTAGCTTTTAAAAAATAATGCAAGCTTCATAAAGCGTGTAAAAACTCAGTAATACCCGGTTACAAGGTACATGGTACAAATATGTCTCAATAAAAAATCATTAGCAGAAGCTGACGTAGGTTAATTAATGCTTTATTATTTCAATTATTCAATAACCCTTGGATAGGCATCAGCCATAAGTAGGTACTTAATAATTTTACTAACCCATTTCGCCCTAAGGTTATAAATAATATAAACTCTTAAGATTTTCTTTCTATTTATAAGATAATATAGTTCAAAAATAAATGATTAGTAAATTTAAATATTATAGCTCTTCGGCCCAACCCTATTTTCCGGAACCATGCTAAAACCTGCCCACCTCTAGAGGTCTAAAGTGAAAACATAAATCTGCACCAATTATTTTTAACTTTTTTATTATTATATTATTTTAATCAGGACTAGATTTATTAACAAATTGTATTAAAAATTTAAATTATTTTTGACATTTTTAAAAATAATTTAGAAGATTATAGATTACTTAATTATAAAAAGAAATAAAAACAAAAATGCCATAATAATGTACTGACAAAATATTCATAACAATGATTCGTAAATGCACATCTTGGACGAAATGGGTTAATAATATTCAAAGTCATCAACATTTTGGAGTTTTGGTTCCATATCTAATTTCGATTTATTATTAGATACTTAACAAATCAATTTTAGTGGAGAGCAAATATAAGTGATTTGTAAACACGAGCGAGATATTCTAGCCTTTTGAAAAATATTGTTTAAATTCTGAAAGAGAACATACTTTTTGTAAGAAAAGAAAATTCGATTAACTGAATTTTAGAATCAAGAATAAAGTTAATAAGATGACAAAATGAGTCTCCCCGAAAAAAATGTTAATAATCGAAAAGTGCAATTACACAAGAATGTCAAGATTAAATACTTTATTATTAAAAATTAATAAATTAAATTAATAATGAATTAAATTATTATTTAAAAACAATAACATAAATATACTTGTATGATGTCCATTGACTGATAGAAACTCATCAGAGAGGTGGACTGGCGATTTTGGGTTCCCACAGGAGGCTTTATTGAATTTTATAGCGTCGCGTGGACTGAATTTAGAAATCGCCCTAAATGTGATATATAGCGGCCGGCAGGAATTAATATGAGACTCGGCGTGTGGTGCTCTGTGTCCATTTCTCTAATAGAAATTTCACAATAAAAATAGTATAAGAAGAAAGAAAAGCTTCGTGTGCAAAATATAGCTTTACCTTTATCGATTTTACAAGTCACTGGATGTCACTTTATTTCAATACAATCATATAATGGAACACCGGCAGATAGACATAAAGTATCACTTCGGTAAATAAAAAACGTCTTGGGAAATGCTAATAACTGTTTCTATTCCTCATCACTAAATCTTCTCTTGCTTTTTAAAATCTGCATTGCGTTATTTAAGCAGAGTTATGGCAACTCCCAACTAGGGATGCCGTTTGTAATGCATTATTTTGAAGTGATCGGTATTTGAAGCTGATGGGATATAGATGGGTGAAAAATTACCAAATGAGTCAACTATGTTATTAGCTTAATAAATTTTATCAACTGAAACAAGTAGATTTTTAAAATACAAATAAAAGTAATTTCCAATTTCCTTAGATCCTTTTATCTTCACCTTCGGTTCTAAACTTAGAGGTGTACAACAAGCTAGTGTTTAAAGTCCAACACTCTCTTCGCTCAATATCTCTATATACCAGGGCCCAAAAATGTCCTTGTATACACTACCTTGGAAAACCTTTCCAATTAACAATATGGTGTCTTCAACAAGATGAAGTTTTAACATAAGGTTTAGTTAAAAAAAAAAAAAGACATTGAATTCAAGAGATTAGAGGGTTCAAAACTATCACATCTTTCTATCACAAGATTCTCACTTAACAATTGAAATAAATGCCTAAACACTACACTGAAATATACTCAGGCAAAGCGAGTAGAACATTTGGAGCTCAGAAAAAAACCGTGTAAAAAACGAAATTCCCAAGAAAATAGTCCAATCTTAAATCATATCTTAAATTGAAACGGGCTATAATAGGTTTCAAATGTACATATATTTCAAAGCCTACAATGCGACATGTAAATTCCAAGATTTCACTTTTTGCCTCACATTTTCATATATTTTCTCATCTCACTCACCAATGCTTTTTAAAGACAGTGGTGAAGGATATGCTTAATATGAATATAATATCTTACAATATCAAGTAATTTTAAGAAACGAAAAAGGGACAGCATTGTAACACCAAATCGAGTATGAATAATATTTATTGACGGAAAATTAGAACTGTCTCGCAAAAATACAACTAAAGTCAATAAAGGGTAAACCATAGGCCTGAAGGGATGACGAACTCTTTCCCAATGACAATACCTATGTCGTGACGACAAGAATTAAATGAGCCTCACCTATGTTGGGAACTACCTGCCCAATAAATTTAAGAGCAAAATACGGAAACAGTTATTCTGAAAAATTCATTACGAAGGTGCTAATAAATAAATTGATACTATCAGTGGAGATGATAATAGGGTTAAAAGGCACTATCATTTACGAGAGTATAGAGAGAGGTGAAGGATTAGGGTGCCACTTTTCACGGCCCAGCTGAAATATCACGGGGGCAACTGGTTATTAAAGTACTGGAGATTATTAGAGTTAATCTGGGCTCTAGGGACTGTATACAGCTTTTATCGTAATTGAGTGTAAGCGGATTTGCATACTATTTTAATACACAATGATGAAGGGGAGATTAAACACTTGGTGCCCAGAATTTTTAAAAACACTTTAAAAGTTTTCTATGATTTTTTTTTCATTTTACTGTTCATTATTGTTTCTTTTTTTTTTTAATATTTAGTACTTTTTTTTTGACGGATTGCAACGCCCAGTGGGTACGAATCGGATGTTTAGCAGTACAAAAGTCTTGGATATTTCTGTTATGAGAATAAAATACTATTAACAAATGTAGAATAATACAAAGCTAATTGAATTACATAATGAAACTATAAAAACAGCCCAATGGATGATTAAATCAATAAAAATTATTGCAATTAAAATTAAAAAATCAATAAGTTCTATTTCACGTAATAATCGAAGCTGTATGGCAAAAATAAATTATGAATCTCTCGAAAAAACACTCGCTGCATGATCATCGATAGAATCAATTATGTTACTGTGATAAGTGAGCAAGTAGGAGGAGCATCGTCTTTTGGAAGTTTTTTGTATGTTATTATGTTTTGGCTAGTGAAAGCCTTAAATAACTACTCAGTCTTCAGTTCCCGAGTTGCCTTACAATCAGTAGTGCACGCTTCTATTTCGTTATGTGTATAATTATCGAAAGTAATATAATTTATGTTCCTACTTTTACATGCTCTTATTTTCTCCCAGTATTATTTTTTTTTGTTTTTCATAGTTTAATTTTAGAAGATATGCATATTTATTATGTTCTTATATCTTTCGTATGCGAAGTAAAAAATGTATGTACTCAGTTATTTATTATGTCCCAAATAAACAATTGTACCAGGGTTTCTTATTTGATTTGTTAACCCCTTGGCTTATAAGTTACCCCAACGAGGTAACACATAACCTATAAGAGTCATATCCATATTAAAGTCATCCACGACTTTCTGCCGGAGATTATTTGTGCATCGATTTTAAAATATTAATTTCAAAAGGGAAAATTAAAATAACTACCAGCCAGATGACAAACCATTTATATTGAGGAGGTTTTTGCTGACGCAGAACGGGACCCTAGTGACTGTATAATGCGATAATCCTAGCGAAGGGGAGGTTTCCATATGCATGGCCCTAAACTTCTCCAGGTTAAGCCCGATAAATTGGCTCGCTAAGTCCCTTTTACAGCGAAGTAGTTTCGCCTTGAAATAAGGAGCAAGTGGGTATGCTTAATTTGGATGTTAACTGGCGCACACGTAAAGAGAGTTAGATGGAATTAGTTCTGCTTCCCCTGAGCTGAAGGCGAACACGGTAATTTGTCAGCCACCTTCTTCTCTTTGTAAGAGGTCACGAGTGTCTTGGCAACAGTGTCTTTGCTGAAGGTACAACCATAAACCATAAAAACATATTTTATGAGATCAGGACTAGGAACAACAAAGTTAAAAGTTGGTCTCTACAATAAATAAGAATGTGAGTCACATAGCGTGCGTTTAATAACCGTAAGTTATAGCCTTGCTAATCGATAGCTAAACGTTTTGTAAAATAAACACACGAATATTATGAAATGACGTGCACACCTATGTAAGCTAATAATTGGTCATTGGGTTAACTTTAAAAAAAAAAAAAGATTTTACATAATAGCTACAAAGAATTCTGAAATTTTCTTTGACTCTCATCACTTCAGAATAATGTTTGGTACAATAAAGTTTTTTTTTTAAAAGAATAATTTTTTCAACAACTTCGAAATGCGCATTTAACCTCGAATTGCAATTTTCTCTTAAAAAACAATACAAACTTTTGAACTTTTTCTTAATTTAATTCTTATAGAGACTTATATTTTTACTTTCACTTACCTATATATGGAGTATATGCATTCCAATCTTGAAAAATTTCGACTTTTTGTCACGCGAAATGGTCTGTGTGTGTGTGTGTGAACAGACTAGCTCAAAAACTGTAAACCGTACGAACCTGAGATTGGGTGTTTGGTAACAGTATATGCCCGCGATATGACAGCAAACATTTCATCAAAATTGATCAAACGGAGGGGGCACTTTATTTCATTTTTTTCCCCATTTTTATAGTTGTTGGCGTAGTTTGGAAAAGTAGTGAATGAAGTACCGTTGGTTGAAAAAATCCTCAGGAGCTATAAATAATTTATGAATGGCTGGTGAGAAACCCTCCAGATGAATTAAGTCCAAAAATTGGATTTATTTATTATTATAAAATGCATTTCATATTTGGGTGCTTTTTTTTTCGTATTTGGGTGAAATTTTTCTTAAATAAAAAAATAATTACTTACGTTACTTAAGGTGTTTGTTCGTTGTAGGTATTTCATATACTTATAAATTGCGGTAAAAAAACTGCATTTTTTTTTTTTTTTTTAGAAAATAAAACTTATTGATAATAACACTAACATCCATTCCGAGCAAAGGCTAATATGTTTATTTTAAGTGTGTTAATTATTGGCTACTAGAAGGCACTCGTCAGAACCCTCGGACATGAGTCAAAAAATTTTCGACCTAGAATTACCAAAAAAGGTTGGTAGCTGTGCGCTTCTGTTGATATTTTCTTTGTCCGTTTCATATTATCTTGAAAAAAAAAAAAAATAAAATGAACCAGGAGGCTCTATTTCATAATTTCCACCTCCACAAAATACGATATTGACTGAACGGTTAAGGTGATAATTTATTTAGAGTTTTCTCGTTTTTTCCCCATCTTTTTTTTCCTGAAAGCAACGGATTTGACGGATTTTATAAAAACGTTTTTAAAAATATAGGAGCTCGTATTCTAAATATTTCAGATTTAGTATTTCAGGTTTAATAAACGACCATAACCAGAAAGTTTTTTCACAAGTTAGCATTGATCCCCCGTCTACAAACCTGGTTCAGGAAAACGCCGTGTAGCTATAAAGTCTTGGAGGGGAGAAGAAGGAACAAAGAATTAAATTTAATCATATGGACATTGTATACGACCTATCCTCAATAAAGTTATTATTGTCTGCAAACGATGACTTTTTAAGGATTTCCAACTGAAGTCTCTATGAAATAATTAAAAATATTTATTTCTGTATTTCTAAGAACCCTTCAGAGTCAAAGTCAATTTAAAAAATATACATTATAAAATGGCAACTAGGAGCCTTGTTAGGAGCCGTCTCGGATGAAACACGTGCACAATATCGATTAAGGAACTTCGCTTTACCGTCAATCAACTCCGAACTTTCCCTGACTAGACAAATATCTTTAGATCCTTTCCGCCCTTTGTTCTTCCACATGGCGAAATACTGATTCAAGATCGGGTTAATGATCCGGAACGTAGCTCAAAGAATTGTAAATTATTTTTGAAACCGAGGGGAGTAAATATTTTCAGGATGTATTAAAAGGCGGAACAATGACAAATGCTGTCACGAAAGATTACGTGCGATAATAAAGATTTATGCTCTTAAAAAAAATTTACATTTTTATTGAGACGATGAGTTAGCCAAGATAAGGTCAAAGAAGGTGTTAGTTCGTGGAGTTAATACCACGCTCTATGTCTTTGTATGATTTACTGAGTAGTAGGTAAGATAGCGTTGGTGTATGACCAACGTTCAGTACTCGGTTCTTATAAATACACACATGAGGGCATATCGTGCAAAGGCATGTTATATTTTTCCGTTTAAAAATTACTATCATAATGATATTATAAAACGCATTGAATATCATTAAAGGAGAAAATCGCGTTTCATAGAAAACATAAATATATTTGACAAGAGAAGTGGGATAGAAGGGACTTATGAACAAATAAATAAGATCATCTTCCGGTTTCCGAGGCGCTTTTATAGTTCCAGCTCTTATACCAGGTTGAAGTGGCTCTATCTTGCAACACGGAGACGATTCCTCTTTGGGGTTTTAACCTCATTCAACTCCTTAGAACCAAAAATATCTTATGATCTCCATCCTTGGCTTTTTTCAGTTACTTTGGTTTGTTAAAAAAGAAGATCCCTCATTCACCTTCTTTTTAAGCTCTTTGTAATATTCAGGGCATTTCAACTGTAGCTAGATGTATCTCGTAGGTTGTGTAACAAGTAGGTTTGTGTTTTCCATGTATGTTAGTAGGGAAACGTTTGTAGAGAAGCTGCTCGACTGTTGGAATATTAAAGCTAGTTTTCTTAGTTTACTCGTAGTTTTACTAGTAGTTACTTACTCCCAATAAAAAATAATATTTATACATCCTGGAAATATTAATATGCACATCAACGTCAACTGTTTATCACAGTTCATACATATTTTTTTATTATAAAACTAATATTTAAATTTAATAATAATATACATATGCATTCTTACATTCTCAGTCTGCTGGCACTCCTCGAGGTACAATCCTCAGTCCCATGCTCTACATAGTTTAAATAGTTGACATCTTAACCCATCGCAATACAATCATCAAAAAATGAGTCGGTGGTACATTTCTGATATTCATATCCTCTCTAGCATCTCGAGATTTCCAATCGCTCATCAAAAATTAAGGAATGTTATAAAACTGTAAAATCAATCCCAATAAATCCATTCGAATTACTTTTACACTTTGTCGTAAAACTACGAAGTCCTGCCTCACTGTGTCCTTTAATAATCCTTCACTTATCCCTGTTGAACGGACCAGCAACTTGGGAATAACCTGAAAAACGGCCCAACCCTTGCATGATACTGAAACTATTCGTCAGTAACGCCTAATTTCAGCACTTACTTTACAAACGCTCAAAATTACCAATCTATTACAAATATGCTCCTTTTATGTGACAGTAATAAGACCTATTTGGACTTATGGTATTCGGGTATGGTAATGGTATTTGGGGCTCAACAAAATCCTCTTGCATCCATTTCTAAACTTTCCTTACTTTGTCAGAAATAAAATCATCCACAAAAAGCAATATGTTCCAAACGTCGCGTCGCCGATTTGGCACAATCCAGATATTTTCATATTAAACTACCAAACCATCCGAAACCATTTGTTTCCATCCTCGATCTTTTATAATAGGTTAAATTTTATAATTTAACCTATATTCCACACAATCCTCTTGTTTATTATCACATGTATTTTTAGTAAATTCAGTTAGTTGTTTTTGTATCCTTTTAAATTTCAAAAGAAAATGATATAAATTTGGATAAAGTATAATTCAATTTTTTAAAGCGAAAGATTGGATGGGCTGTTAGACGTAACTAAATAGCCGTGGGAAGTGGCTTTGTTCCAGCACTTGGGGGCTGATGGTGTGGACACAGGCTCCACTTTCCACCGACCTACCTTCCCCGACCCCTCCGCCACCTTAGCCTCCCGACTTTTCTGAAATATATTAGCGTTCCTTTACCTAAAATAAATAAATAGAGTTATTTAAAATTGAATAAAAAGTTGTACAAATATATATAAAAAAAAAAACCCGACGAAATTATAAATTTTGATTTTGATTACTTTACATCGAGAAACCGTAAAAAACAAAGGACTGAGAGCATAGTACACAAATGAAAATCTCAATAATGTTGTATATTCTATAATATATCTTAGAGATTTAAATAACTTCTTCCAAGAACAAAATCGATAACCATAACTTTATACATACATTTATAATTAAATATTTTTAGATTTATATTTTGAAATTATTTTAATTTTAGAAACTCATGAGAGGACGGATAAACGTCTCCATTTATCTTCAAGGTATGTTTCGTAGGACTCTTCGATTGAGAATTTAATAGTAGTTTTATTATTAGTTTTCCCTGATTTAATTTTCTTTATTCTATAATAAATAAGTACTTGTTATTTACGTATTTGTATATGAGTAGTAAGTTCTTTTTTTTTTATATTTGAAAAATGTGCAAATCGAGAAATAATTTATACTAAATAAGCACGCTCTGGTGCTTGGTTAATTAAGCATTTGTGGAAAATCTACTTTCATGTTTAACTCAAAATGTTTTAGATTCACATTCATGCATTATTAGTATCAATAAAGGTATAACTTTAATGTGATCGGAGCAAGTTGTATATTACATAAGGAGGGGTGTGGTAAGGACCTGGGAAGGAGCTATTAGGAAGAGTGAATTTTCCCTAACTATCCCTGATTGGTGGAGGTAATGGCCGTAGAAGGATCAGAGGAATAAGTTGCTACAGCTCGTTATACATTGAGTTAAGAGGGAAACTTCTTCATAGGGGGCCGTCACCAACCGTCTAATAGCGTTCCGGAAGACATCTTGGCCCCCAGTCTTCGTATTTCAAAGATGGTTTAATGATTTCGTTGTATATCCTCAAAAGAGTAGTCAGTCTCCTTTCCCCATCCAGAGAGTTCGTTGAGGGTTCGTAACAAATTAATTTTTCCTTGGCCAGGTAGGTAGATAGATAGCCTAAGAGAGCCATCAGAAGAAACTTAGGATACACGGTATTTGATCGTGTAACCCACCACCTGGGATATGCGGACGACTTAGAAATTGTCGCAAGAATCCTCCAAACACCAGCGAAGGATGTAAAAGATTTTTACCGGCGGCAGCGACCCGTTGTCTACGCATCGATAAAAAGAAGACGGTCTAAATGAAAATCGTCGAGGAGGACAAGGTCTTAAGTTGATGACGGCACTGAGGCGTAATGTAAATAAGTTTAGATTATTTTTAATTTATTCGGCTGGGGTTTTAATCATTTTTACAGGCAATGGGCGGATGACATCAAAGGTGCAAAGAGAACAAGGAAGGCGTAGGAGCTTTAAAGTTTAGTGCGTCATTAACTGAAAAATCAATAGCAGTTTTGAAGATCTTTCTGGACCTTTGACCATCTGTATAAACTATATGTGGGCGACAACCGGCCCGCTGTAAGATTTGATCCGGCCCGCGATACATTTTGAAAAACCCAAAAAAAAAATTATTACACTACTTACTCATGCTCACTCCAAATGAGGAACATTAAGGTTAATTAGGGCATCATAACTTCTGCGTGTTATGGTACAGTTTCATTTGAACAACAGTAATTTACGTATATTTAAAAAACGTAATCGCAAAAAATGCACTACCTTTGAAAGCGGCCCACGATTATATTTACACACTAATCTTTGGCCCAAAACATGTCAAAAGGTTATAACTAAACCATACCCGATATAACTTATAACCATACCCGATATAAACAGTGGATCGGGATAGTCAGTTAATAAGTGCCTTCCTTGTATTCCGTCATCAGTTGAGAAAAGTGCCATCTGGGCGCCAGCTGTATATATTTAAAAAAATTTAGTAATAAGGATAGTAATTAAAATTAATTAGCGTAAGCAATCAGTTTGTAAGTTACCATACGTATTATTTGTAGTTTATATTTGTTAGACCGTAGATATAATTGTAAATATTTCATTTAATAAGTTATATCAGTAAATATAAATTATACATGAGATGTAGCAACGAGCTAATTTACAGCTAATTATCTCTTGAACAAATAGAGGTTGGGTCATTAAAGCTCAACAGTATGATAGGAAAAAAACATTTTTATATGAATTTCCACAAATTTAAAAAGTTTCAGTAATTTGGACAATTACGTTTTTTAAGTTAAAATATCAATTTTTTCGAGTATAAGTACATTAGTGGTTTGCTTTAACCCCAACTAAATTTGCCTTCAAGAATTAAACTTTCTTCTAAAATAAAGAGAGTTGAGGATTTTAATATTGCACTGTTGTATTAGAGCAAGGATTTTCCCAACTCAAGAATAAAAGGAAAAAGAATTCATTTGCATTTCTACAATCGCCAGCCAATGGAGACTTAAATATTACCCTCCAACGAAACATTCTTTATTAAAACGTCTATAAAAATATTATTTCAAGGAAAAAAGTCAGCCTAGAAGGAAAGAATAGTATCCTAGAATGGCATAGTAGTAACAGCTGACATTTTATTTGTCAATGCAAAAAACCGAGTCTATAAGAATTTAAATGGAACTGAGAGAAAGGTCATAAAAAGAAAACTCTCGGCTGAAATGATAATGGCCAAGAAATAAAAAATATTGAGTAATAGTATATGTCCACTCTAAGTAAATGAACTTCCTTGAAATTCAAAAAATACTAAGCAGGTATATTTTTATATAAATATGAGAAGAATCATATGAAAGTGAACTGTTAGCAAAGCAGCCTGCCAAAGCACAATTTTTATACCATGTCAGAAACAAAATTATATGATTATTAGTCTTCCTTCAGTTTAATTTTTTTAAGTTTCAAAAATTAAATTATCTTTTTGAGGTAAGAATGTTCAGATGCATGCAGAAAAAAAAATTGAATTTCATAACTTTTATACTGAAATGCCCAAGAAAACACAAGTCAGGAAAATAAGGAAAAGGAAGAAAGAAAATTAAAAAACTTATACCTTCGTACTTCACGATGACGTCCGGAAATGTCATTTCCAATTAAGTTTAGGACGAAAAAAAGATGTTTTCCGAGGAAAACACCTTGTTGGGATTCTCATTTTATTTAAATATGCGCTGTATGTAAAATATTTAACTATTGTAATCGGTATGTCCATGAAATACATCGAATTTAACACCTGTCCTTTCTAACATGGGTAGCGGGATGGCCGAGTGGGCAAACGCGTTAAAAAATACGCGTTGCCCATGGCAACGTATGATTGGGAACGGAAAGATAGCAAGTTCAAAACCCGGAGCCAGGGGAAATTTAATGATACTCGGCATCAATCCCCCACCCTCTCCCCTGGAGCGGGAAACCCCGTATAGCCGTACACGGTGAGGAAGGGGAGGACCAATAAAAAAAAAAAAAAAAAAAAAAAAACCTGTCCTTTCTAACATTCTAACGTTGTTATTACTTTTACTCTCTTTCATTGGCATCATCAAAGTAAATCACAATAGCTCTTATTTACCCCCTTATTTAGATACTGGTGTTTAGTCTAATTAGCGCACTCGGTCCTATGTAATTCACTTATGAGCTGTATCTGATTAAGACGTTTCATCATCTGATCATTGTAATAATAAGGCATGCTGCTGACACATGAGAGTTCTCACTGAATCATGACCCATTAATTACTACCCAAGCTCTACAATCACAATTCACACCCTTTGAGGAATGATTTAAAACTTGAAGATTAAAATAAATCATATCAACTTTGCCCTTCGTTGTAAAATTATTAATTACTCTCCTCATATATTCACCTGTTTACTCCACCTCGACAAACGTTTCGGATTTAATACTGTATTGAAAGTATTGTTTTTTAATCAGCAGTCCTGCAAAGGATGTGATTTGACTGTAATCACGCTCAAATGTCAAATTAAGGTTTCCCTTCTTAATTTTTCAATTAAGAGTATCCACTTTATACAGGCTGGATTTAGCCAGTTACTTCGACGACGGGATAAAATAGCGAGTTGGGTCTTGTAATTATTGTAATGAAGCTAAGATATTTAGGAAGATATTTAAAATAACGATAATGAAGTTAAATGTTTTTTATTTATTTATTTATTAATACTCCATACCACAGCTAGTGACTTTATGTATGCCATCCATCCTCTTTAAGTTAAATAAAATTAAATTCATTTGTTAGGGTTATTTGTAAGGTGGAGCAATTGAATGTTCGAAAGTTTATATATAAGTTTATAAATGAAATGATTATCACACATCTGACATTACCAAATTTGTTCCTATTTCAGTTACAACAATCGTGGACCGATCCTGGGGTTAGATGACCTTCATAGGGCTCATTTTCAAGGCATGTTTGTTTATTTAACTATCATTTTATAAAAATTTATGGATAAAATCTACCTATTATTGTCTAGGAAGAGGATAACAAAAAATCCTAGAACACCCCAACTAAGTAGCTACTGTTACTTAGATCATATGAATCAGAGTTAGTCGCTTGTACCAAACTCTCGGAACACTGACATATACGCGGCCGAAGGTAAAAAGCGGAGCTGATGGGGGCCAAACAATGGGTACATATTTGTGGCCTCGACTACGCCATCATTCAGCTGGAGGAAAACATATAAATAGCAGCTCCCCATTTTCCGACGATTATCCACCGCCGTTTTATACCTGACTCCGCTCCGGAGCTTATATCCCTCATGACATATCGCCGGATCAACCGTTATATATCCCTTCTATATCTGCACAAGTGGGCCTCTTCCATACCAACCGCCAATATTACCTCTCTGAAGATATATTCGTCGATTTAAATAACCTAGTTGACTACTAATCAATATATATTTATACAATATAAATATATATATATTTATACAATATAAATATATATATATTTATACAATATAAATATATATATATTTATACAATATAAATATATATATATTTATACAATATAAATATATATATATTTATACAATATAAATATATATATATTTATACAATATAAATATATATATATTTATACAATATAAATATATATATATTTATACAATATAAATATATATATATTTATACAATATAAATATATATATATTTATACAATATAAATATATATATATTTTTTTATATATAAATTTTTTAAGAGATTAGCCACGACCGGGAATCGAACCCTTGTCAGCCGCGTAACATGCGCGGTACGCTATCCCTGCATCACCAAAATCGCATCCCTCGCCGAGTTGATCTCTTCTCTTCACTGATCCCCTTTCCCCGATCTCGCAAACATTTTGCGAATTTATACTGCGAGGGGCGGAGGGTGGACTATTTTGTCCAATAAGTGGGATCACTTATCATTTCGTCCATTTTTTAATATTTTTAATTATTTTGTGAGGGTAACCTTATACATATTACACTTACAATTATCTTAACCACTTTAAATCGTAATGAAATTCTAATTATGGATTTTTACAAGTGGTCAAACTGAGTCTATAAATAAAGTAAATCAAGAAATAGTAAAAAATATTTGAGTTAAAAGAGACCACAGTAAACAAAAGTAAAATATACGCACCTTAGAAGGTAAATTACTTGTTGAATTAAAATAGAAGAACCTTCTGAATTTTAATCTGGTTTTGTTGTAAAAGGTTACTTCTGAAATACTAAAATCGTGGTTGGGACAAATTTGAAGTTACAATTTTGAACTTATCGGAACTCAATAATGACCCATATTTTGAGAATTACCTTTAGATACTCAGCAAATAGTAAACCCTATACAACAATTTTGAACTTATCGGAACTCAATAATGACCCATATTTTGAGAATTACCTTTAGATACTCAGCAAATAGTAAACCCTATATGTATTCGCATAATTTAAGCACATCGCGCAGATCCCTAGGAGACGCCTGCTATCCTCTGAATATAAGACATCGACTACCTGGGTGTAGGGCTTCCCTTGTGCTCCCAGGGGATTCACTTAGTCTACATCAAGATGTAGTCTAGATCATCCATCATCCAATCCGCTGAACCGGGTATCTGCATTTCCTTTCCAACAAATTTGGTTTGCTTTTCTATTCTGCATAAGGTTTTCGACCCGGATTGTTTAAGTGCTTCATGAACCCGAAACCCGGGGAATTTTAGTTTAAACCGGGGGATTGTAAACTTTTTGGAACTGAGAACAAATTTTATCAAATCGTAATCAATCCATCTCTCAGGTGAATAACGAAGTATAATAGCCGCGCACAGTGGTTAGCACCATCGCCTAAGGTCTCCCAAAAAGTTCCCTTACCTTTGAAAAAACCTATAAAAAAATAATGTTGATATCAGCACAATAGGATCTCCTGATTAACCAGCAGCAATACTAAAAATAGAAAAAAAATTAATACATCTATTTTTTCACAGTGGTTTCAAGTTTAACAATTGTGAAGTTTTATGTTTTTAAATAACTTTATAAGCTCTTATAATATAATTTTAATTAAAGAAAAGAAAAAAGACACCTACGAATCGAATTGAGTTAAAACAAATTTTCTTCTCCGACTCCTCTTTCGAATTTAGGTTAAAAAAATCTGGTGCGTGCGCGCAACACACAACTTTCACTTACCAACTTACTTAGATTAGAAATTAATGCGTTTTGTTAATTGCTACTTCTCAAATGAACAGAACGGCTTTAATCATGAACAATGGTCTGTCATTAAAGGCGTACTCCGCATGCCTGGGCTCAACGAGTTTTATGAGTTGACTGAATATTTTTATTTTTTTTCTCCTCTTTATGTTTTCTTTATTTTTATCATATCTCATATTTAGCCATTTCTTATTTTTAGGCGTAACGAGAGACAGTTAATTTCTCCATATAAACAAAAACAAATGTACTTTATAGGAAACAAACAAACAAAAAAGCCCCCCCCCCCCCCAAAAAAGCCCCCTCAGAACATTTTAATAATGATAAAGCTTACCTGATATTAAAAACACCTAATTTTCATTTAATATGCCGAATTTGATAAAAATCGTTAAAGCCGTTTTTGAGATCATCGAAAAAAAGGTAAAAATTGGAAAAAAAAATTATGAAATAAAGTGCCCGCTCCGTTTGACCAATTTTGATGAAATGTTGGCTATCACATCTTTGTCATATACATACATCAAATACCCAGTTTGATCAAAATCGTTAAAGCCTTCTTTGAGTAAATAAAAAAAACACGTGAAAATGATACAAAATTTATGAAGTAAAGTCCCCTCTCCGGTTGATCAATTTTGATGTAATGTTGGCTATCGCATCTTTGGCATATACATACATCAAATACCCAGTTTGAACAAAATTTTTAAAACCGTTTTTTAGTAAATAAAAAAAAACACGTGAAAATGATACAAAATTTATTAAGTAAAGTCCCCCCTCCGGTTCATCAATTTTGCTACAAATACAGTCATATCTCGGGAATATAAATAGATCAAATACTCAGTTTAACCAAAATCGTTAGAGCCGTTTTTGAGAAAATCGAAAAAAACTTAAAAAGTTATTAAATAAGGGAAACCCCCTCCCTTTGAGCAATTTTGATGAAATTTTTGCTGTCACATCGCGGGCATATACGCCATGTTATTGTAGTGTATGTTATGATGTTATGATGGTATGTTATGATGTTATGATGTTATGACATCAACATACACTAAATACCCAATTTCAGGTTCTCACGGTTTATAGTTTTTGAGCTAGTCTGTTCACGCACACACAGACCATTTCGCAGGACTTAGTTAATTGGACTCAGGGGACCCCAAAACGTGTATTTCCGTTGAAAACCGGAAGTCGAAATTTTTCACGATCGCAATATTTCCACTTACTATATATTTCATATATAGGTAAGTGAAATATATAGTAGTAAACTAGTATAAAATAATAAAAATAGTAGTAAAAAATATAAAATAAATAAATAGTAGTAAAAAAAAAAAGTATATAGTAGTAAAAAATCTAACCGATTCATTCACTTTTATTTCAGTGTTTCCGTAAAATAAAGGTAATATTTTATTATTTCAATCAGCTAATTTTATTCTGTGCTTATGTCTGAGTTGAATAATTGAAAAACATGAGTGGATAAAATCTTAGTACTAAAACTTATTAATCAAAATATGATAAGAATCAAAAAATGTTAAAATTTTAATATAGTAGGGGGTAATCAATTCTATTAGGGAGGGTATAACTGAATATAAATGCTACAAAAAAGTTTAATATTTTTTCCCCCGATTATAGGGATTTCGGGACGGTCATTAGAACTAATGGGAGATTTAAGGATTTTCCCCCGTGGTACTCTTAACTTTGAAAGACCGATTCTATTTAAATAATCGTTAAATAATTCGAAAATGAAGATGATTAGGTCAATAACCTATAATAATGGTAAATTTTTGCATTAATAATGCATTTGGTGATTATTAATGAAAAATGAATTAAGAGTGATATAACTTAATGGAAGGGAGATGGAAAATTATTAGTTTTAATGGTTTATTCGATATGAAAGTATTTTGACTCACTTGTTTTTAACACACTTAATTATATAAACTTATCATTGTTATTAAATCCACTCCAATCTCTATTCCATCCAGAAGAGTAGCATTTTTTTTTCATTAGAAACGTTATTTATACACATAGTCTTTTAATATCTACAAACATTATCTAACAAGGTTATATAAATACAAAATATAAACTTACAAATCTTAGAAAAAAGTTTTCAGGAGCATCCTGTTGGTTCATGCATCCATATGGTTTGAAGATTTTGGAAAAAAAATATGTCATATATTTTTTATACAACGTGAATTTCTAATTTTTTCTACAAGTAAGCCATACTAGTATATATAGTATATATAGTATGGCTACCATTACTTTCTATGGTACTACTATATAGTAGTACCATAGAAAGTAATGGAAAACCTAAAATAAGAAAATAAAAGTATTACGCCTAACAGTGAGAGATGGCAGTTGATTCTGACTGCTCTCGGTGGTGGATGATGGATGGCTTAAAACTACTTCCGAGCTTCGAGTTAATGTTGTAGCCCCAAGTATTCCCTCCCTCCTTGTAATTTGGGGCCTCCGGCTCTCGCCTAGGTGGACTTCATGGAATCATAAAGAGGAAGTCTACAATCGAATACCTGAATTCCAAACACTTTAACAATATTTATCTTGGATAGTAAAGATCAATGGATATAAGATAAAATATATTTTCTCCGGTAGTATTGTCTTACAAAATTAAATTATATTTCTTTAATATTTTACGATATTAACAACTGCGTTATAGCGCGTCAAGCATGGTTTATTTGAACTACTTGGGGATATATTTAAGCTACCTATATTATTGTTGAGTAGCAGATCTCTCCGCCACTTTATTTTTGGGTAACATAGAAGAGGAAAGAGCAGAAGAAAGTGTGGTGAAGTTTTTTTTCTTCTATGTATGATGTGATTTAAAATATACAATGGCGCATTTAGAAGTTTTCTAAATATTTTTGATATAACTATTATAATTTTGTTATAACTAATATAATTTTGTTAATTTGTATATTTTTTGTTACTACAAACTTCAGCTGGTCTTGCGCCGTATAGATCCCATTTTATAATTGCAGATAAGTGTTTTGTCGAAGATGTAGTCAAGAAGGTGCTGCAGTTAATTGTTTCGTCTTGTCAGTCTTTAGTAAAAGTATTGTCTTCAAAAACGAACCATGCTTTCTATTTCGGCTTCAAATTTCAGCTTGAAACTTTCAAGTGTTGTCGCACTTTTCTTAGTTTATGGCTCGTTTAGTTAAACATCTCTAATTCATTTTACCAATCCAGCCGTCTATTTTATAGACCCAATTAATACATCTTTGTTGAGTAAACATTTTATATTTTTTACAGATAATAGCAAGCTAATAGCCGTCACCTTGGAATCTATAATTCCTTTATGTCCAGGCATCCATTAATACAAACCATAGAGCCTAAGCTTTTAAATGTTTTCTAATATTGGTTAATTCTCTCACCATCTGGTATATAGTGCCAAAAGTCAAGGTTGATTCAAGGTTAATCATGAGAAAATGATAGATAGGAAAGAAAATCTATATAAATAAAGATGAAATTCTGTTTGTTTTTTTGTTCTTTATAGAAATCCATACCTTTTGTCCTAAATTCTCCAAATTTCGCTCGTTTTTAATGAGTTTGATGAGTTTTTAATGAGTTTAATGAGTTTTTAATGATTTTGATGCGTTTTTAACCATTAGTCAGAAAAATTCAACATATGGTTACTGAATCTAAATATTGGTCAGCGAATTTTGTTTAAATATTACACAACTAAGTTTTATGTTTCCCTCCGGCGGGATCGGTACAAGTGAGAGAGTATATACAATTTTATCTCACTTATTATCTTAACTTCTTCCTATGCGATTAAAAAATTGATTAATCTTGTTAAAGCTCTTTTAAGAAATGGTAACAGGAAACTAGTATAACCTGGTGTTACGAGAGGAACCATGGATCTCTGAAACTCGAGAAAATAATTAGAAATGAAATGATTTGATCACTTTGTTACATCACGTAGGGATATTCTTACATAACTTCATCAGCTAAATAAATATTACGTTAATTAATACATTGCGTAATCAATGTGTTAATTAATAAACATTTTGTTTTTGTTTTCTGCTTTAGCCCATTTTTTATTTGATTTGAACCGCCGGGGGACATTAAGTATTAATATGTTCTTAAAGAAGAACTCTTACTGCAAAAGACATTTCTGTTTCAGTATTCATGTTATAAGATGTATGTCAACCACGACTCTGTCCCTGGTGATACACGTATTATGTGATGAAAGAATGAACAACCCTTTGGAACATTAGTGAAGAATTGCGTTTTAATTCAAACCTGAATTATTAGAATTTCAAGGGCTATTCTTTATCGCATAGCTGTTTTGATATTTTAGTGCCGATCGGAAATATAGTAGCAGTATATTTAAAATATACCTGCGTTGACTATTTCCACTAAATATATAGATGCTATATTCATAAATGGTTTTATTGTTAATGGTTATAGGATGCATATATTAATGATTTTTATATAAAAAATATTTTATAATTATCTATTATTATTCCGACATATTTGATTTGGTTTACTTGTTCTTCATTTAATCAAATGTTCAGGGTGGGAGTATTTAGGCATTTTGGTGTTTTTTTTTTCTTTTTGATATACTAATTTATTATTTTATGCCAAGTAGACAATTTATCAATCATCATAAGAAATTTATGTGCCATAATATGTGTGTGAACAAATTAATGTGTCATAAGTTGGTGTCATAAGTCCCGGTTTTTCAACTATTTGTAATATTGAAGGTAACTTTAACTTATTGGTGGCATATTTGTAAGGAAACGTCCATGATCTTTATCAATAAAACTACAAATTTCTTTCCTGGACTTTAATTTATTTAGTTTTATAATTATTTAACGTTTATATTTATGTTATACGAGTATATAATTATTTAGTTGGATAATTACTTATTTACATAGGAGTTGTGAGATTACAGCAAAACATGAATGTAATTAGCATATGCTCAAGAGAAAGGCAAGATAATAGTCCAATAGACTCCATTTAAGAAGTCTGCACAAGGAAAATATTGAAGAACTTGAAAGAAAACTCATGAAGCTAAAGGCAATGAAGCTGACAATCGAATCGCATAAGAACTCCATGAAACCTGACGTAGTGGAGGAATCTTTAAGTTACATTAATGACGAGATCAAAAAACTCCAAGAAAAAATTAATCAGTTAAAGTGATAAAAAAATTAAAGCTTGAAACAATATAACAAGAATGTATTTTATTTTATTTAATCATCTGAAATATAATAGTAAAAATGAAGGAACTTTCCTTTTGTTTTTATAAACTTTTCCAAGGCGCTTATATATATATATATATATATATATATATATATATATATATATATAATTCAATTTCGATATAAATTAGAGTGAGTAATGTATAAGAATTCACTATATGCATGAGATGTTCATAAAAAAGTTTTCTATTCTAAATTTTTAAGGTTAAGGTATAAAACACATTTTCAATCGATACAGCTTAAAGTAATACGTATATTACATGAATTCCATCCACGATCTTGTAGGATATTTGGTTAGATAAAGTAAATTTTAATTGCAATAACATTAAAAAAGACACTTTTTTTTTCGAAGCACGATTAATAAATTTAAGATTAATAAATATAATCGCAGGATTATCCAGCCTACCCGAGGATTAACGCACCCTCTATTGTATTTTAATAGTAAATATTTTTCATCTATTACATTCGTCGTTAAATCACATGGTTATAAAATAACAGAGAACAGAACAAAAGTTCCCTTTCCATATGATTATAGAAAACGGTAAAAAAAAAATACACGAAATTGGAATCTTCCAAGCCAAAAAATGTTTAAGTTTCTGAATTGCTTTCTTAGAATTCAACCAAATTCCAATAGACTCCATTTAAGAAGTCTGCACAAGGAAAATATTGAAGAACTTGAAAGAAAACTCATGAAGCTAAAGGCAATGAAGCTGACAATCGAATCGCATAAGAACTCCATGAAACCTGACGTAGTGGAGGAATCTTTAAGTTACATTAATGACGAGATCAAAAAACTCCAAGAAAAAATTAATCAGTTAAAGTGATAAAAAAATTAAAGCTTGAAACAATATAACAAGAATGTATTTTATTTTATTTAATCATCTGAAATATAATAGTAAAAATGAAGGAACTTTCCTTTTGTTTTTATAAACTTTTCCAAGGCGCTTATATATATATATATATATAATTCAAACAAAAATATATATACTTGTACATACAGCTAATCGTTTTACATTTTTTCCAACTAGCCAGATAAATGGCTATTAATTCTCGTTTCACGATGTTTGTCTGGGATAACAGCTTATTGTGTGTAGTTTTGTCCAACTTAAATATAGTTAGAAAGGATAGATTTTATCTCGGTTACTGACCTTAATATTTATTTTAATTAAACGTTTATTATTCAACAATTGTGTTTTATTTCTTGTAAATTTCCAGCATATGGTGGTGTAAGTCGATTTACCGAAACAATATTTTATTTTCATTCGATATTTAGGTGAGGTTAATATCGAATGTCTCGTCTTTGTGTTTACCACAAGGTTGTCGTCAATAAACAACTCAAATCGGCTCATTATTCCATATGAAATGTCATATCGATAACTTCGGAATCCAAACTTTTCTGTCATCTTTATCTTTTTAAGACATATTTTCTTATTCAGGTCTGCGAAAAAGAAAGAGTAAATACCTCATGTACTTACCTCATGAATCACCTGTCGTTTGTTACAAGACCAGGCCAAGCGAATTCAGCAGATTCCTCGACCTGATTTTGGCTAACCTAATTCATTAATTACTCAGGTTTAGGTCGTTCTTTTTTTATGAAAGGTTAAAAAGGAACGACCTAAACCCTACGTAATTAAAAATGTTCGTTCATCACACTCAAGTTCAACATCTAGGGTACTTTGTCAGACACAATGAAATTTCAAAATGCCCCAAGAAAGTTGAGGATGTTGCCATGATGGATGAAGCCATAAAATCCTGATGAGTTACACCGTTTCTTAGGAATGGTTTTTAGATTAGCTGAAACGTTTTTATATTTATCAGTGAATATTGATTTGACTGTATTAAAAAGATTAGAATATAATTAATTCAATGCATATACCGAGCCACAGCAACGCGTGGCCGTGCCTGCTAGGGTCTAAACAAACACACACACACACACACACACACGGACAAATACATACACATATATATTTCCATATATAAAAATATGGAATTTCAAAGTATATGTATTATACAATATGATTTTTGTGGAATTTGACTCTTAACTTTTATGGAATTTCAAAGTCATCTTTTCTTATATTTCTGGTTGTAGATGGCATGGACGCATGTTCATTAGCAACTATTTGAAGTGTGCAAGCACTGATATTCATACTTATCCAGATAATGATTTTCAGATCAACAAATGTTTCAGGGAGTGACCAAATGGAGCATAGCGCATCTTTGTATGCATTTAAATATTTTAAATGCAATTATTTTTTTTTCTTTCATTTTGAGTCTTGTGAAGTTAGTTGAACACTCTTATATAGGGAATAATCAATATATATTATAAAGCAAAGTGTACAATGTGCGTGCCGATAAGGCTCAAAAACGACTCAACGTACGTTCAAGAAAGTTATGTCAGCGTGTTGCTATATAACGGAGAAGAGGGTTTCCGTTTTTCTCTTAAGGGTGTAAAATTTAAGAGAAAAGGACTGGAATTTTAAGCCTCTCGCACCATGTAATTAACCTACCTGTGAATTACATACGAGTATATGAATGAAAAATTTAGTTCGGGCTGCAGACTACCAGGAAGCGCTAGGGTGTGTTTCACTCAATGTTTATTGTCCATTCATTCTGTTCAGTTTGTAAAGGGTATATATATTTTCAGCTGTTCTTTTTAAATTACTAAAAAATCATGATATTTTGGTTTTCACTTTGTAATAGTAGGTGCAGAGTCCGGCCAAATTACGGGGGGGGGGGGTATCTTAAGGAAGGTTGAGCTCGAAGAAAGGTCTTAAAAAAAAAGTTTCTATGAATCTTCGGTAGTTTCTAAACTTCTGGATCTAGTATTCTGGATACAGTAGTCGGCGCTTAAGTTTTACTCGAAATATAGTTTTTTTAACTATTAGATTTTTCAACAATAATCTAATAACTTATTATCTGCTGACTGCTTGGAATGGGATTATAGGATTCAGAATCACAGAAACCATCAACAACGATGCATGACTCGACAAAGTTGCAGCAAAATTAATTGTTCATTTACCATTTTCAACCCCCTTTAAAGTATATAGGGTTCCTTATTTGGGCGGACTCTGCAGATCTCGAATCTTAATATTGATACCATGTTAAAAGTTTCAAGAAAGTGCTAATTTTGTTCTATATTTCCTTTAATTTTAAAGTTTTTTTGTTATTAAAACTACCACACAACTACCGGGGCGAAGCCGGGCACCCTAGCTAGTATTGATTATTCTTTATTCACACTTTGTTCGGGCGAAACATATTTTCTACTGTGAAATTCCAAGTAAAAAAAAAAGTGATGTAATTATCCTGACTTTCGTGACATTTCCTTCGAAAAACATCATTTTGAGCCTGGGAGTGACAGGTCCGGGGGGGGGGGGGGGGGGTACAAATCAGCCATTTATCAATAATTAGGGAAAAAAAGGTTCAACAATGCCTAAAGGTAAGGATTCCAGAGTTCTACAAAACTGTAATAAAAATAAAATATAAAAAATATGTTTGACTAGCTTTAGGTTAATGAAGTATAGTAAAGTACTCGCTATAAAAATACTATACAGCTTGACATCTTCCTCCAGGTCCTGGAAGCAACTGAAGTAACCTGGAGATATGGCTCGACGTAATGTCGGGCTCATAACAGTGTTACCCATATGTTCTCAGCACGAAATTTCCTTTTCTGATGGAATTGATGGGTGGGAGTATAATATTAGAAAAATAGCTACTGAGTGACCTCACAACTATGAAATAAAGGGAAAAATCCTTCAAGCCGTTCTCGTTTCGTTGTGACACAAATGTCACCATAATTTTAGAATCAACCGTATAGTCTTCTTTATGGATTTTCTATACATTTGACCATTTTTCGGCACTGGATGGGAAAAAAAATCTCAACTCCATCATCGGATTCAAGAAAAGAATGCCCTCCCTAGCCACAAAGAACATTCTAGAAATTATACATAAAATGGCTCCTTTCTCTGTTGACAGGAATTTCCAAATTAATTTTTAAGATCATAGCATTTACACTCTTAATTAATAAAAAATAAAAAATTTGACGATATATGAAAATCAGAGTAACCTTTTCTCCTAGTTTGTGTTTATAATGTTAGAATGCTATAAATAATAATAATAATATAGAATGCTATTGCAGTAGTGTCTGTTTATAATTAACAATCATTCAGACTATTTCTTTAAATTATTTGTAGTTTTTTTTTAATACAAAATTAAATAGCATTATGTGGACTCTTTCTCTTCGCATATCAAATGCGCTGTGAGGCGCTCAAATGCTACATCCTTTTTCCTGTACCGGAACCCCCAAGAGTTCGTTATAACTTCCCATGATTTGTGAGAAAAGCGGGGAAATACTTTCTTAATAAAGAACTTTGCCTTGGCGACTATATCAGTAACTGGCGGGGACATAGCCATTATGTAAGGATTTGTTGCTCCAATCGCTGCCGAAACGGCCATCAAGAGGATCGGTGACTTTCGTTTGGAAGGTGTAATAAACTGGATTTTTCAAAATATCAAATCAAAGGCTGTCGAATATAGATCACTCTTAAACATACACTGCTTATCAGATTCGATTTTAATTCGTTACTAATTTGCTTAATTTATATGTGAGTTTTCAAATAATATTCGAGTTCCTAATTTAGAAAATATATCGATAAGATGCCCAGTAACAGGAGGCCTTGAATGGGAAGAGTGGTGGAACAGAATTACAGAGTAACATTCGGCACTACCTTAACCTTTTGGTAAAGGTACAGATATGTTCCGGTAGGGCTATTGTGCTCATTAATTTTGTTATTGTTAAAATTAGTCAAGACTTAAATGGCCTTAGTCGTCATCGTGATCACCACCTTTTTAGACCTCAGCTACAATGACATTTTAAAGAGGTGATACTATTGATTCTGAAATGAACGTCTACAGGCTGGTACCAGAACCTCTCACATTGGCCGAAAGCTAAGGTCAAGATTTAGCTGACTGCACCGTTGCGAATAAATTCATCTTATGTACCAAAGTGCATCTCATGACACAGTGATGACCTTAAGAGGGAGGATAGGTATTCTAAGAAGCAAATAAAAAAGGAATACTAATATAAAAGAAGCAAATAGTATTGAAAGGAATACTACGGATAGCAGAAGTAAGGAAGGCTGAAGACCTATATATGTACCTTGAAAAGAATTCATAATTAATTGCTTATCATAATCTCAAAACATTAGCTCTTTAGACTACCTTATAATAGGAACATTTAAGTAGATTTGAAAGTCACGAAGGGACCACTCAACAAGCAGTAGGGAAATGAGCTCCCAACGGATGTCAATAAAATTTTATTCAGAAAAATAGTTCATCGAAAGGTTTTTCTCGAGCTATATTCACTTATCATTTCCACCGGGAGGGGAGAGAATTGGATTCCATGGATATTGAAGGGCGAATATGAACTGGAAGATCGAAAATTCCCAACATTGCCCATTGTCACCAATCATTTGATGGCGGAACTGCGTTCTGCAATTCTGGGAGAATGGTAACAGCTTACGTTTTCGAATCATAGCCAATGTAACGGGTTATAGTCAACGATTTGCTGAATTTCAGCACGAATATTATGAACTTACCCTTCGATCAATAACTAATACTATTGCTTTGATACCGAAATACATTTTCTAATATAGATATATTTTTTCTTTTATGTACGCCATTTAGTTTTTATTGGTATAGGATAATGTGAGTCGTTCAGTTGAAACCCTGACTAAATCAACTTTTTCCATAAATTAGATTATGTCTTTTTGAGTAAATGTACATAAGTGACTTTCCAAGAAAAAAACAAAAAAAAAACGTCTCATTAAGTTATTAACACTTATTTGTTATAATGTGAATTGAAATTATTCAATCTGAAGAAAATGAAATATTATTCCGTTAACAGAGTGACTAAGTCAACTTGTCTTAATTTTGTGATTCTTTGTAAACAAACTGTAAATATTAAACATTGTATCGGTGGAGAGAGTGTTTGAGCAACATAATATACCAGTGTTTAACTTCTAGTCCATTGCCATTTAATTTTGAAATGCCATTGTATGACGTAAACCTCGATAAGCACAACGATTGAATTTGTTTTAATTATTATAGTGACAGTTTTAGTCGTTTAAAAAATTATTTTAGTAGATAGCAATTGCAAGTTATGATGAAGAAGCTGGTTACCAGAGTATTCAATTATTTAACTAGGCATGTTCTTAGTTATTGCAAAATAAGTTTTTTGTATTATGTTTAAGGTTCATTAAGCCCATTGAGAGGACATTCTGCAATTTGGGAAAAGAATAAATAAGGTAGACTTAGAAACGAAGAATGGAATGGATTGGTTATTTCTGATATATCATTAAAAGTGATGTTAGTATAAAAATCTCTGTCATAAATTTTGACACTATATTGATAAATGAAATATTTTATACCGAGAATAGTGAGCCTCAATCCTTTGCCTTTTTTGATAGTACCTATTCTAAAGTATTCTTTGTACACTTATTAACGATTATTAATTTACAATGATATTATGATTTATAGTTTATAAATAATAGTCAAATGCAATATTATTATGTTGCTGTTACACAAATATGCAGTAAGACATTTTGCGTTAGATAATACTTATTATATGGAAATCAATTTTCTGCTAATATGATTACAAAATTAAGAAATAAAAAATCTGGTGCGTGCTCGCAACACACAACTTTCACTTACCAACTTACTAAGATTAGAAATTAATGCCTTTTTGTTAATTGCCACTTCTCAAATGAACAGAACGGCTTTAATCATGAGCAATGGTCTGTCATTAAAGGTGTTCTCCGCATGCGTGGGCTCAAAAAGTTTTATGAGTTTTGTTATATGAGTATTGTTATATTATTATATTTGTTATATGAGTATTGTTATATTATTATATTTGTTATATGAGTTTTGTTATATTATTAATATTTTTCTTTTTTTCTCCTCTATATGTTTTCTATATTTTTATCATAGCTCATATTTAGCCATTTCTCATTTTTAGGCGTAACGACAGACAGTTAATTTCTGCATATAAACAAAAACAAAGATACATTGTAGGAAACAAAAAAGGCCCCTACCCCATTTAAGCCCCCTCAGAACACTTTAATAATGATAAAGCTTACCTGATATTAAAGAACACCTAATTTTCATTAAACTCGACGAATTTGATAAATATCATTAAAGCCCTTTTTGATATAATCGAAAAAAAGGTAAAAATTGGAAAAAAAATTATGAAATAAAGTGCCCCCTCCGTTTGACCATTTTTGATGAAATGTTGGGTGTCACATCTTTGGCATATACATACATCAAATACCCAGTTTGATCAAAATCGTTAAAACCGTTTTTGAGGAAATAAAAAAAAACACGTAAAAATGATACAAAATTTATTCAGTAAAGTCCCCCCTCCGGTTGATCAATTTTGATGAAATTTTTACAGCCATATCTCGGGCATATTAATGCATCAAATACTCAGTTTAATCAAAATCGTTAGAGCCGTTTTTGAGATAATCGAAAAAAGGTAAAAATTGGAAAAAAAGTCATGAAATAAAGTCCCCCCTCCGGTTGAACAATTTTGATGAACTGTTGGCAATCACATCTTTGGCATATACATACATGAAATACCCAGTTTGATCAAAATCGTTAAAACCGTTTTTGAGTAAATATAAAAAACATGTGAAAATAATACAAAATTTATTAAGTAAAGTCACCCCTCCGGTTGATCAATTTTGATGAAATTTTTACAGTCGTATCTCGGGCCTATACAGACATCATATACATAGTTTGATCAAAATCGTTAAAGCCGTTTTTGAGTAAATAAAAAAAAACACGTGAAAATGATACAAAATTTATTATGTAAAGTCCCCCCTCCGGTTATTCAATTTTGATGAAATTTTTACAGTCATATCTCGGGCATATAAATAGATCAAATACTCAGTTTAATCAAAATCGTTAGAGCCGTTTTTGAGAAAATCGAAAAAAACGTAAAAAGTTATTAAATAAAGTACCCCCTCCCTTTGAGAAATTTTGATGAAATTTCTGCTGTCACATCGCGGGCATATACATACACTAAATACCCAATTTCAGGTTCCCACGGTTTATAGTTTTTGAGCTAGTTTGTTCACACACACAGACACACAGACACACAGACACACACACACACACACACACAGACCATTTCGCGGGACTTGGTTATTTCGACTCAGGGGGTCCCAAAACGTGTATTTCCGTTGAAAACCGGAAGTCGAAATTTTTCACGATCGCAATACTTCCACTTACTATATATTTCATATATAGGTAAGTGAAAGTAAAAATAAATAAAACCGTCGTATTTATGATTCGGAAGCATCTTCAAGTAGATAATTAATTTCTTCACTTACAATTATTAAAATTTATTATGAAGGTTTTTGCCTTGATTTAAGTAGTAGTGGTTAAATGGACTAAGTGTCTTCCAGGTTTAATTTTGCAAATAACTAATCTTCAAAATATGTATTCAGCATCAATTAATGAGAACCAGTACTTATGAGTAATATTATTATTTGATGAACGCCAGAAAAAAAAAAATTTACCGGTTAGTTTTATGTATAAGTTTTTTACAAGGAATTTTCATATATTACTTGTCATTTTTAAGCTTATCTTCTCTTTTGGTGACGTATAATAATCATATTCCATAGACTTTATTAGTGAATGACCTTGATGTTATTCCTGAAGAACAAGCAGGTTTTCGCGGGGGAAGAGGCTGTGTCGAATATATATTTTCACTTTCTTCTCTCATTAATATCAACCTCAGACAGAAAGGAACATATATATACACTTTATTTATAGATTTAAAAAAAGCAAGTTCAAGATAAACATTAAAAAAATAAGACTAGTTAGCCAGCTAAGAGTTTCCAACAATTATTATGTGAAACTTTATGAAAACAAAAATTAAAATTATAAAATCGGAAGATTCCTGGAAAATATATCGGACGGGTTAAAGCAGCATATATATATATATATAGAATGCTCATCTTACACGTATTAAAGAAACAGGTATTTGCGTAGCCACTTAATAATAAACGATGATCTACTTTTATTGGGAAATATTCTCCATATTGACATTATCGCTACATTAAATGCTATTTACTTCATTATTAAAACAGTATGTACTCAAAATAATCTGGCAAAACATATATACAAATAAACAAAAATAATCTTTTTCTTCCTCCTTTGTACCATTACTAGCGTGGAGGGGCCTCGATCCAACGCTGCCAGGCTTCACGGTCCCTGCAGAGCCTCTTCAGTTCCTGGAAAGTTTTTCCTCCAATCCTCTGGATATATTCTTCATATAGAATCCTAGGCCTTCCGCGTGGCCTCCTGCCAGTGGGTCGAGCTTCCATCACCTTTCTGGGTTCCCGGTTCTCGCTCATTCGACAAACATGGCCAAACCATTTTAGTTGGCGTTTCTCCAGGATAGTTTTCAATGCAGGAATTTTTAGCTCTGCTCTAATCCTTTCATTTCTTACGCGGTCCCTCCTCGTTTTTCCTGCGACTCTACGTAAGTACCTCATCTCAGCTGCAGTTATTCGGCCAATCTGTTTATCGAGCATTATCCAGCTCTCGCTCCCGTAGGTAAGAGAAGGGAGGTATATTGATTTGTAAATGTGGAGCTTCGTTTCTAGCCACACATCTCGATGCCCAACAATACTGTTGCATATGCTATAATAGATTTGGTTAGCTTTAGCAATCCTATTTGCTATTTCCCCATCTATTTTTGCCTGTCTATTTATGTTGGAGCCCAAGTAGAGAAAGTTCTCCACTACTTCGAGAACCTCGCCATTGCAAACCACCTCCACTGTCTCCTCCTCATATCGGGACAGGACCAGTATCTTGCTCTTGGAGGCATTGATGGTCATTCCTTTACGCTGGAGTTCTTCCTGCCATTCCAGTAGAGCTTGCTGCAGCTTATCTTTTGTGTCGCAAATGAGAACGATATCATCAGCATATAACAGTGACTGGCTAAGTATCGTCCTCATGTTCCACTTACCTATAATTGTTCGAGCAGTTCGCCTTTTACAAATTTTATGGATTTCATCCATAAACACTGTAAATAGAAGGGGGCTCAGGCTGTCTCCTTGTTTTACTCCTCTATCTATGGGGAAAGGAGCAGATTCTGTTCCATTAATCCTCACCACTCCTTTTGAATTCATGTAGACTGATTTTATGGCGGTAATGAGGTCTCGTGGCACATTTTTTGCTGCTACGGCGTTCCATATTTCTTGACGTGGGACCGTGTCGAAAGCAGCCTTAAGGTCCAGGAAGGCTGGATATGTTGCCTTATCTCTGTCCCATGATTTTTCTAATATATTTCTTATGACAAAGATATTGTCATGGGTCTGCCTCCCAGGGCAGAAACCTGCTTGCTCCTCCTCCAACTGCTTCTCCACAATTCGTCGTAACCTTTTCTCCAGAATGAGCGTGTACATTTTGTAATCCACAGACAAGAGGCTAATTGGTCTATAATTGGCACATTCTGTTTGACTCCCTTTTTTGTGGATAGGAATAATCACACTGTATTCCCAATCCTTCGGGATCTTCTTGGTATCCCATACCGTCTGAAATAGGCCTTGCAATGCTTTAATGAGCTCTTGTCCACCATATTTCAGGAACTCGGGGGCAATGTTGTCTCTGCCTGCTGTCTTGCCTGTCTTCATCTGTTCAAGAGCCAGTCCCACTTCTTCTTCATTAATTGATTCTTCGCTGACTTCATAGATCGTCTGCTCCCTTTGTTCTCTTGCTGAGTCTTCTTTTGCGAAGAGATCTAGGTAGTGTCTACGCCATCTATCTAATATTTTAGATGTGTCTGTCAGCAATTCACCATTGTTATCTTTAACATTTCTCACTGGCTTTGCTCTTTTGCCCTTCAAGAATTTCACTGTACGCCAAAACTTTTTGATATTTTCCCTGTGATTTCCATCTAGGCTCTTCCCAAATTCCTCCCAGGATATCTTTTTTTGTGCTTTGACTACGGCTTTGGGCTCATTTCTTGCTTTTCTATAGTCAGCAAAGTTCTCAGGTGTCTTATGTCGTTGGTAGGACTTCCATGCTTGCTTCTTTCGGTTTATAGCTACCTTGACATTATCGTTCCACCATTTGCTGCGTTTGCCTTTATAGCTGAATTTGTGTAGGCCACAGATCTCCTTGGCAGTTCTTAAGATGGTAGTTTTGAGAGCGCTCCATTGTTTCTCTGCGTCTCCATCTAAATCCAGAACTCTGAGGCATTCTTCCAATTTTTCAGAATATAATTTTCTCTTATCTAGATCATCCAAAACTCGAACTTTTATTGCTTCATAAACTTTAGCTTGAGGCTTCAGGGTTCTTAAGATCCTGGTATCCGCAACTAATAACAGATGATCTGTGCCTATTTCTGCTCCTCTTATTACTTTCACATCTCTGAAATATTGTCGAATTCCTCGATCATAAATAAAATAGTCGATGAAACTATTTCCAACTGCGCTTGAGAAAGTAATTTTGTGTACCCTCTTATGTGGGTAGAAGGAATTGCCTATCAAGAGATCATTGTCGACGCAGAAATCAATTAATCTTTGGCCATTTTCGTTTTTAACGATTTCACCTGCATGAGGCCCCATCGCTCCGAATGATGTTCTGTGGTCCCGTCCAATTCTCGAATTAAAATCTCCACAGAGAATTATTAACCTTCCTTTGTCTCTGCTTCTATCAATTGCTCGTTGCAGGTCTGAGTAAAATAATTCTTTGTCCAGTACCCATGCATCTTCCGTAGGAGCATATACTTGGATGATTGTTAACTTACCAATGGTTACCTGGAGGTCTGCAAGTATGATCCTAGAGGAGACAGGCTCCCATTCTTCGACTCTGCTGTATGCTGAGGAAGACATGACTATCCCAACCCCTTCTTTTGCACGAACACCCTTTGGTACCCCTGCATATATCAGAAAATATCCGTCATTCAGCTCTACCTCTCCACTTCCTTTCCTTTTCACCTCAGCCATTCCCAGGATATCTACTTCATATTTCTTCATTTCATCAACAAGCTCAACTTCCTTTCCTGTCAGTGATTTTATGTCCCAGGTTCCAAACCTAAGGTCCCTTTCCGAGCCGCGTCGTTTCCGTTTAGACAGTCCATTTGTTCCGAGGCCTTGTGTGGTTCTTTGAATCCTTTTTACTCTCGTGTGGGCCCTACACGGGAGGCCCCGTAACCTCGGGACAACTGGCTCCTTTAGTCGCGTTTACGACAGGTGGAGATTCCGTGGGTAAATTCTATCCCCTACCCACAGGGGGGAACAAAAATAATTCATATTAATAAACAAAAAGGGAGTGGGAATTCATACTTAGGTAACCATTAAAATGTTGATCTGTATTGTATTTATTCATTATATTAGTTAGTAATCTTTAAATTGAAAAGGAATTATATATATATATATATATATATATATATATATATATATATATATATATATATATATATATATATATATATAATGTTATATATTAATATATATATATATATGTTATTATTAAACGTATTATATTTATATATTATTGCTCGATCATAAGATATTGTTTTTGTTTTTATTATGGGAAAGATCTTTTTTATTTATTTATTTATTTTATGCAAATAATTAAAGATAATTTTCGTTTTAGTGAAATATTGAGTAAGAACTCTTGTAGAACTATTTTAATACGACAAGTAATCTTAATATTGTAACGTTAAATCGATAAGCAAATAAAAAAAAAAAAAAACATATGGCGTAACCTCCCGCATGTTGGAACAAAATAACTGGTTGGAACGAACCAGTTCCAGAAGATCATTCCGTGATGACGGAGAATTGCCGACATTGTTCTAGAAGATTCCAGGCCCCACTATTTACGATATATATAAGGGGCAGAGACTGAATGAGTTAGTTGAAGTCTGTGTCTTGACTGTGTTGCTCAAGTCATATGATTGTGTGTGATAAAGTTATCAATTTTGTAACCTGCTCAATTGTTTAAGCTGTAATAATTCGTTGGCATTGTGATTACTGTATATTTCAGTTAAATAAATATTCTTTAATCCACATAAGTGTTACAACTGGTGTCAGGTGTGGGGTTAAAGAAAAAAAAAATGCCAGGTAAACGAATTGGAGAACTTAAAGTTACGGAGCTGCGGAGGGAATTAGAAGAGCTCGATTTAGACACTACAGGGACAAAAGCGATCTTGTTGGCCCGCTTACGTGAGTATTACTCGAGTCAGGGCGTAGATCCTGAAACTGTAGAGTTTGAGGATAGCTCTTTTAAAGCCGCTTTAAATAATTTGTCGACGGAAATGAATGAAAAATTCACCAGCCTTAATTCAAGTTTGACTAGCCAAAGTACTGAATTAAATGATAAATTTTCTAATTTATCAGGCGAAATAAATGGTAAATTAGCAAGCATGTCTGGCGAATTAAATAATAATAAATTGACTAACCTGTCTGGTGAGTTAAATGAAAAATTGGTCAGCCAAACTGCTGAAATAAATGGTTTAAATGAAAAATTTACCAGACTTAATTCCAATTTGTCTGCTGAGTTTAATGAGAAGAAGAATAGCCTTAATAATAACCTTTCGGCGGAAATAAATGATAAATTGAGCAATTTGTCTGGTGAAATAAATAACAAATTTACAAACCAGTCGGCTGAAATGAATAACAAATTGATCAATTTATCTGCCGAAATGAATGATAAATTGGCCAGCCAGTCAGCTGAAATAAATGAAACATTGGCTAGCCAATCGGCTGAGCTTAACGAGAAGATCGCTAGCTTCAAGTCGAGCATTTCGGGTGAGATGGATGGCGTGAATGAAAGGTTAGCCCAACAAGATGCGAGGGCCGCTGCTTTACAGGAGGAGGTTGAGAGACTCAAAAGGACTCTGGAAAAAGGGGCTCAGGCGGTCTTCAGGGATCAGCTCTGCCCACATCCGTTACAAGATGGACAAGTATGTGAACCCGCCGTTACGGAGAGCCGCGCAAGGATAAAGCCACCGACTTTTGATGGTAAATCGTCCTGGGCGAATTACCTGAAGCAATTCAACGCAGCTGCCAGTGCTAATGGGTAGTCTCCAAGAGATAAGGCGGTTGCCCTTACGGTGGCTCTCAGAGGCGACGCTTTGGATGTCCTACAGACCCTCAACCCTAACGACGCATACGATTTTAACATGCTAGTAAGTCGGCTAAAGATGCGGTTTGGCCACGCCCACCTCGAACAGGTATATCAGTCCCAGCTGAAGAACAGGAAGCAGAAGGCAGTCGAGACTATTCAAGAGTTCGAGGCAGACGTTGCCAGGATGGTAAGACTGGCTTATCCAACAGCCCCAGACAGTTTGTTGGAGTGCTTAGCAGTCCAAGCGTTCGTCGACGGTTTGAGGGACTTGGAGCTTCAGAGAGCGGTACGTCTGACTCGCCCTAAAGTACTAGTAGACGCTCTATCCCCAGCACTGGAATTTGAAGCGGCAACTGAGGCATCTCGCAGCCAGGCACGTGTCCGAGCCATGAACAGTACCGATACAGAGGAGTGTCAGCAGGAGTCAGAGAACCGTAAAAATTTTGAAGACGCGGTTCTGAAAGTTGCGAAGGCTTTGGAGTCCAGGAAAAGGAGACCGGTACGTTGTTGGAGCTGTGGGGAGCTCGGGCACGTTAGAAGCGCCTGCAAGAAGCGGACCGCTTCTGACGTGCCTAAGCCACAGAGAACTAAGGCGGGTCGACTCCTGGAGGGCGACATCGACCCAACGACTTCAAGACCCTCCCATTGTTGTGGTAGCCTCTTTGGGGCAAAAGGCCGGTAGTCTATATGTGGACGGCTTCGTCAACGGCACGAGATACGCCATGTTGGTAGACACCGGTGCTACGAAAACTATCGTCTGTCCAAAGGTGGTAGGCGAGGATAGGCTGTCGCCCTCCAGGTGGCGACTGAGGACCGCTACAGGAGATGTAGCCAAAGTATTCGGAGAAGCAGAGATAAGGATACAGTTGGGTTCAAACTGTGTCTCGCACTCAGCTCTAGTGGCTGACATAGAAGAAGAAGTGATTCTCGGAATGGACATAATGAACGCATGTGGTTTCCAACGTACGACCTGAAACGGCAAGTCGTAAGTGTTAGGGGGGAGGAACTTTTTATGCATAATCGAGAATCGGCCAGCTTAGAAGTCACCTTAGGTGAAGACGTGGAACTTCCTGCAAGATGTGAGACTATCGTTGCTGCTCGTCTCGACTCTTCAATTCCCACGTATCAGCCTAGACATCCCGTCTTATTTGAGCCACGAAACCACGACCAGGAGGTGGGAAAAGGAATCCTACTTGCGAAGGCGCTCGTAATACCTTCGGATAAGGTTCCTATACCCCTTTGCAATATCAACGACTACCCGGTCACTATCAAGAAGGGCACTAAGGTGGGAAGTTTAGAGCCTGTAACCTCCATGATACTTCAGGAGTCTACTAAGAAGGAACAAACTAATGAAAATCTCCGAAGGATGTTAGAAGGACTTGACCCGTCGCTGTCAAGAAAGGAAAAGGAGAAAGTCAAGGACCTTGTGAATCGCTATCGCCCTGTCTTTGGCTCGGAATCCGGGAAGCCAGGTAGAACAAGCGTTGTGCGTCATAGAATTGATACTGGTGAAGCACGCCCCATTAGTCAAGCTGCGCGACGACTTCCCCAAGTCAAGAGGGAAGAGGCTGAGAATGCTTTTCAAGAGATGGTAAGAGATGGAGTCGTGGAACCGTCGAGTAGTCCATGGGCCTCTCCGGTAGTGATCGTGAAGAAGAAGGATGGAACGACCCGCTTCTGCGTCGATTACCGGAAGCTTAACGACGTGACGAAGAAGGACAGCTACCCATTGCCGAGGATCGATGACGCCCTCGACGCTCTTGCGGGATCCAGACTATTTTCAACTCTGGACTTGAAAAGTGGATACTGGCAAGTAGAGATGGACCCTGCTGACAAGGAAAAGACTGCGTTTACCACTGGGTCAGGACTATGGCAGTTCACGGTTTTACCGTTCGGCCTTTGCACCGCTCCTGCGACCTTTGAACGCCTGATGGAGAACATTCTGAGAGGTTTGTCCTGGAAGATATGCCTCGTGTACCTCGATGATGTCATAGTGGTTGGCCGGACGTTTGAGGAACACCTGTCAAATCTTGAAGAGGTCTTCAAGAGGCTTAAAGCGGCCAATTTGACGTTTAACGCGAAGAAGTGTCATCTTTTTCAAACGAAGGTAGCCTATTTAGGACACATCGTCAGTGGAGAAGGAGTTGCGGTGGACCCTACAAAAATTCAGGTAGTCCAGCAATGGCCTACCCCTGTCAATAAGCAGCAGATTCGAAGTTTCCCGGGCCTTTGTTCCTACTACCGCCGGTATGTACGGAAGTTTGGAGATATTGCGAAGCCGCTGAGTCGATTAACTGAAGAAGGTAGACCTTTCAGCTGGAACAACGAGTGTCAAGTAGCGTTTGATGCCTTGAAGGAAAGGTTGACCTCGGCTCCAATATTGGGCTACCCAATTCCAGGAGGCAAATTCATCCTAGATACAGACGCCAGCGAAGAAGGCATTGGGGGTGTTTTATCACAATTGCAGGATGGCCAAGAACGGGTTATCGGATATTTCAGCAAGACGCTATCAAAACCTGAGCGTAATTATTCCGTGACCAGGCGAGAACTTCTGACTGTTGTCAAGTCCATAGACCATTTTTACAAATACTTGTATGGTACAAGATTCTTGTTGCGGACTGACCATGCAAGCCTCAAGTGGCTGCTAAATTTCAAGAATCCTGAAGGCCAAGTTGCCAGATGGCTACGAAAGCTCCAGGAATACGATTTTGAAATTGAATACAGACCGGGTGTAAGACATCGCAATGCAGATGCCCTGTCTAGAAGACCATGCCCGCCTAATGGCTCCCACTGTAGCCGAATCGAACAAAAGGAGGCCAACCTTTGCGCCGTTGGAGTAGTTAGCGAAGAATGGACACCTGACACAATCCGGGACAGACAAGAAAATGATTTCGAGTTAAAAAAGATAAGGGACTGGAAACTGGCCAATCGCCGGCCGACCTGGCAGGAGGTTGCACCATTCTCACCTTTTTTGAAGGCGTACTGGGCACAGTGGAACTCCCTTGTAATGGAAGACGGCTTGCTCAAGAGGGTTGTGGAGAATGTAGACGGCAGCCTATCCAGGAAGCAGCTTCTGATACCGAGGACCTGCGTGCCGGAGGTACTTCGTCTGCTACATAATGAAGCGTCAGGAGGACACCTTGGTGTGACGAAAACACTCCAGAAAGTACGCGAAAGGTTCTACTGGGTGAACTGCTCTGAGGATGTCAGGGACTGGTGCCGTAAATGTAACACCTGCTCTGCAAGCAACGGACCAGCTCGCAAACGCCTTGCTCGGATGCAGCAGTATATTGCGGGAAGCCCCTTCGAAAGGGTAGCTATGGACATATTAGGACCATTCCCAGAAAGTGAAGCTGGAAATAAGTACGTTTTTGTAATCGTGGACTGTTTTTCCAAGTGGGTGGAAGCATATGCTGTCCCCAACCAAGAGGCTGCTACCCTGGCCGACGTTTTGGTGAAGGAGTTCATCACCCATTTCGGAGTACCAATTGAACTGCATTCAGATCAGGGGAGGATCTTTGAGAGCACATTATTCCAGGAAGTCTGCAAGAGGCTTGGGATTCGAAAGACCAGGACTACGGCCCTCCATCCACAGTCTGACGGAATAGTAGAACGGATGAACCGAACCCTTATAAAGTACCTTTCCAAGGTAACCTCTGACCATCAACGAGATTGGGACCGTCAGATCCCATATTTCCTCATGGCCTACCGCTCTGCAGTTAATGAATCCTCTGGACAGACACCTACGAGAGTTCTCTTCGGTCGAGAGATGAGGTTACCTTGTGACCTCATTTTTGGCAGCAAACCTGGGGTGGATCTATCTGGGCAAGACTATGTATCCGGACCCCAGAAGAGAATAGAATACACGCACGAGCTAGTTCGCAAGAATCTTCGTTTGGCCAGCGATCGGATGAAGAGACACTACGATAGTAAAGCCGATCAGGGCGGGTACCAAGAAGGAGACCTCGTTTGGCTCTATAACCCAAGAAGAAAGCGAAGATTCAGCCCAAAGTTGCAGAAGAACTGGGAGGGACCCTACGTGATAAAGAAGCGCATCAACGATGTGATCTACAGGGTCTCCAAGTATCCCAAAGGAAGGCCTATGATCGTTCATTATAATCGCTTGGCGCCATATGCAAGGAACCACGAAGAAGAACAGGTGCAGCGGATTACGGAAGAGACCTTTCGTTTGACCTAGGGAGCAGAAGCATGGAAAAGAAGACATCCAGGAGGAATGTCTCTAAGGAGGGGGCAGTGTAACGTTAAATCAATATGCAAATAAAAAAAAAAAAAAACATATAGCGAAACCTCCCGGACCGCATCACAGTGGGACGAATCGCCAATCTAGGCGGAAATAGTTAACATCAACGAAATGAAAAAATCTTGTCGGTCTCTTGAAAACAATAGTCTAGCTAAGGCATTTACAAATTATTAATCACTTTAAGCAAGTACTAACAGAATAATGGGGGTTTGAATACGGTAGTTCCCTCATAATGCTTAGTCAGCGTATTTCCAAATTATATTGTAAAATCAATAGAATCATAGAATGGATCGTGTTTTTTTGAGAAAAAAATTATGCTAGGCAATGGAAGACGATTCAGAAATTAAGTTTATATAAGTTCTTGGTTCTTTAAATGTGGATATAATACAGAGTATCCTCCTTTCTTTTCAATAGTCGATAAGCTATATTTTTTTCTTATAAAAAAAGGGGTTACTAAAAATCTACACCGATCTACACCGAGATATTTATACAGAATATAGTCCACACTATATAGAAATAAAGTATTCATTATGAACTGCTAATACCTGCTAATAAAGGTGTGCGTTTTTTTTAAAGGTATAAATCTCTCATTGTTGAGAGCCTATATTTTTAATATTTTGAGGCAATACGGAGGTGCTAATGAAATTTATAGATATATAGTAAACCAGTTTCATTGGAATATACTACGGCAATCTCCGAAGCTATGAAAAAACGAGATTCGATGACCATACGTACAACAATTAAAAGCAAATAGCAAGATTTTTTCCTTTCTAGGAATAAGAAAGAAATAAAGCATGAAAACAACAGTTTACCTTAGGTATCTACAAACCATTAATTCCTTAAAACAAATACCAACGGAATAACAAAAGAATAAACACGCCACACTCGTCACAATAAGTCAGATAATTTGAACATCTTATTGATGAAGCGGCAACATAGATCAACGAATTTCATATTGTTTTGGAAAAAATTTATAACACGGTATGGAAGACGATTCGGCAAGTAAGTTTATATTTATTTGGCTTTTTAAGTGTGATACACTTAAGGATACATAGTACCCTTCTTTATTTCTAGTAGTCAACTTAGTAAGCTATTTACTTTAAACTAATACTTATTTAATTATTATTAGTAAAAATGCGATAACTAAAACTCTATAACGACTTAGATAAATAGACAGATATTTTCACAGAATACAATCAACATTATATAATGACAAATTTTTCATTACGCATTTCTTATTCCTGCTAATGTATGGTACGGTGTTTTTTTTTCAGGTGTTAACATGTCATTATTAAGATCCGACATTTTTAATATGTGGGAACAGCACGGTCGTATAGATGTAATGTATATTTCAGGTTTTTTTTTTTTTTTTTCCTATCTAATTACCTTTCGCATAGGTAAATATTAAAAAAGTCTTTATTTTGTTGTGTAGTGGTGGGGGATCGACATCAGTAAGGAAAGATTGGGTACGATTACTCGACTCGAAACGAACAATAAATAGGTTCAGGGAACATACCAGGTCTAGAATGAATACCGTAAGATACCGGAAGATTATTCCGGTACGTCTGGAATCATCCTTTTCTTCAATATTTCCCGAATATCTGGGTTAATTCCAAGGACTATGGAGCATCTGAAGGTACAAGTTTTAAGGGGTTCAATTTATTTTAGGATAGCAACGAGATTGGATGTAAGGCATTCTACCATGTCGTCAATTGATTCATAGGAATAGATGGGTCCTATACAACGGGATAGTAGATCAATGGATAGATTTATTTCATCTGCTGTCAGGTAATCTAGGTTTTTCCAAGATATATATTTTAGAAATAAAGTAGGATTCGAAAGATCATTTGAAATACGTATTAAGTCGTGGCTAAGTCGTCGCTCACAGATTTTATGAGTATGATACTAGTTGTTGACAAAAGTCCTCGAAAATATGATCGATATCAGTAAAGAAAGATAGGCATGATTACTCGACTCGAAACGAACAATAAATAGGTTCAGGAAACATACCTACCAGGTCTAAAATGAACTGTTTTTTGGGAGAATTGGATAGAATATTTGTATTGAAGTCGCCGGATGTATGTATTCAGATCCTTCAGATTCAGATGATTCGGAATGAAAAACAATTTTTTTTACATTTCGATATTAGAATTTAATAAATAATTTTTTGAAAATGTATTTGACGTTATTTTACAGTTATGTTTTTTTTTCTTTTTGAATAATTTAAAATTGAATAAAGAAATATAAATAGAATTACTCCATTATTTACAATTTATCTAAATAATTTTATATTGGTTTCTAATTTTTTTTTTTTTTTTTTTTTTTTTTTTTTTTTTTTTTTTTATGTCCATTGCCAAAAACCACTATTTTGACTTTTATTTATTAATTCATGCTTAAATGCAATTTTCTACAAACATTAACATAAAATATGTCGCTTCCAGAATTATTTCCCCCTAGATTGGCGATTCGTCCCACTGTGCGCATGTTGGAACAAAATAACTGGTTGGAACTGTTTTTGTCTAGATCATTGCGTGATGACGGAGAATTGCCGACATTGTTCTAGAAGATTCCAGGCCCCACTATTTACGATATATATAAGGGGCAGAGACTGAATGAGTTAGTTGAAGTCTGTGTCTTGACTGTGTTGCTCAAGTCATATGATTGTGTGTGATAAAGTTATCAAAATTGTAACCTGCTCAATTGTTTAAGTTGTAATAATTCGTTGGCATTGTGATAACTGTATATTTCAGTTAAATAAATATTCTTTAATCCACATAAGTGTTACAATATTAATAGACATTATTATTTTAATTTAATTATTGTAAAATTATTAGGATAGTTTCGTTAATGCAAGGGCCATTTTCTATTGAAAAGCATTTGTTTAAACAATAAATCATTCATTCATTCATTATTAGTGAATTACTCAAAAATGTTTAGGAAATTCTTAGGTGTTTATATGCAACAGTTTTTAAAATGTTTCTGTGAGAGAAATATAAGTAGATAAGAAATAATAAAATTTTAAAACATATTTTGGTTAGTCATTTAGCGTAATGAAACACCAAACGATAAAAAAATTCTACTTATAATAAATAGGCATAAATTTATTAAAAAAAAAAACTATTTGGTCACTATTTTTCATTCTATCTAAAATAGTTACTTTTAAATAATTTATTTTCTCTTCAAAAAATAAATTATCTAAAAATAATTTAAAAAAGGTGGTCACCCACAGATTAAGTTTAGATTAATATAAAATAGTTACTATTTTTTATTAACAAATGGCATTAGAAATAATTTATTTATTAAGTTTTAAAATTAATCTAAAGATAGGATCGGAATTTTTTTCGGGCCGAGGGACTTTAGATGTGATTAATATGAGATAAAGAATAATCAGAGAAATATCTGGAAAGAGAACCGAAGGTTGATTAAATAAATGATGATGAACTCATTAGAACTTTTTACTCCTGATGGGGACCATTACGTTTTCAGGTCCTGAATTAAGTAAATCTAGATCCTGAATAAGGTCCCTGATTGAAAAAATAAAATAAAAAAAAGGTCAATTGAATTCAGAGAAGGGGGGGGGGGCATGAAGCGAAGGCCAGAAAATCCTAAATTAATATTTGGAGTAGTAATCTGCAATAAAATGTTGCCGGTTTTTTTAATTATTTTATATTTTATAAATTGCTTTACTTTAAAGAGATATTAAAAATGGATCCATGGATATTAAAAAAAAGTTTAATTAACGTACATAATTAATTGAATTCACTGTTAGATATGGAAATGTCCCCACTTTCCGCTAAAAAACATCAATCAAATTAAATACTATTTAAAATAAGTGAAACTAATTTTAAACAAAAGTGACAACGACGTACATATTTTATAAAATAAAAGGTCGATCACTGTGGCCTTCATTTCGAAACATCGTAATTTAATCTGTTCATCCAACAACCACTTAGACTTTTCATTATCTTCATTACTTCATGGCATGAATATTATGTAACTTAACTGAAGAAAATTGTAAACATGTATAAACTTTTAAATTTTATATAAAATTTAAGGCATACTTTTTGTACATGTTTTTATTGTTAAATTTTTTTTTTAAATTTGCCCTGAGGATGGCGGAAACTCCGAAACGTTGAATGGATGCATTGAAGAACAATTGTTTTCAAATAAACATTAAAGAATGAAGTAGGCAGTTTATTCACTAGTCAAAACATATATTCTCACGGGGCATGGGGGTTTCCGCGCCAAACTGCACAGTCTTGGAAAGGACATAGATCCCCTAAGCCCCAAATGCAGGGTTCCGGAGACGGCTGAGCACATCATTATGGACTGCACCGTCTTTGAGGCATTTAGGGCCAAACTATTGAGGGAAACTGGACTCAGAAAATGATTTCCCTCAGCTAGTGACTGAAGCAAACTACCCGTACTACAAGTCCTTTGTGTACGGGTGGAAAACTGAGGTTGGCCCTGCCCATTTCAATTTGACAAGGCACGGACCTTTGCCTGGAAGACCGCCTGAAGGAGGAGATGAAGAAGAAGGCCAAAATATGAAGGCGAATTGCAGAGTAGTAGCTGAAAAACTAAAGTAAGAAGAAGAAAAAGGAACAGAAAACAGAAGAAAAAATAAACAACTGAAGTATAACTCCAAAGATTTTCAATTGCGACATTTGAAGTGTTGTCAATGTGTTGAAGTGTTGCCGACAGGCAAGGAAGGGCGAAATAAATAAATAAATAGTCAATACATATAGAAGATAATTAGGCTTTTTTAAAAACATTTTTCCGGAAAAGTAAGCCCTCTCTTTATGATTTCTTTAGATGTATACACACATTATTAATAAATAAGGTGGACTAAATAAAAAGGGCCCAAAAGACACCTCAATGTAGCGTTCAAGGAATAAATATTAAAGATTTTAATGAGTGAAACTAGTGCAATTATCATGGTAGTTGAAAACTTTGCATGGCTCACTTATGCAAAAGCAATCTTGCCCTAAGTGAATATTGCCGTGGTTGTATAGTAAATTCTTTTATTATACAATATTCTATCAAGAGTTGCTTAAGAAAAATTTAATATGATAAAATAAAAGACAACTTAATATGATAAAATAAAAGAAATATACTTATAGGTGCTAATAAAAAACATTAACTTAAAATATCTATAACACAGGCATATCTATTGAACAAAATTTGGCAGGTGTCTTAACTGAGAAGATTACTTCGAGTATCACTATTCACAGTAGTTTTTTTTTTTTTTTTTTTTTTTTTTTTTTTTAATTCTTATATCGATTATTTTATTTAATTCATTTAATTTAATATTTATTTTTTGTGTATGAATGTGACCTTTATTACCATTGTCTTCATCTGTTACAGATTGTAATATAATCCAATAAAGAAATTTTTTATTTAGATGAGAATATTTATCATTTTAAAAAAAATAAAAAGATACGAGAACTGCAGAGAAGAAGGTAGAATATTTAATTGTTCTTGTGACTGTGGCAGAGAACTGGATATTGCTTTAGTTCAACGCTTGCGGCTTTACTTTCCCTTCTCTGTCTTCTCTTTATATCTCCATCTTCCTCAAGGTGAGGCATTTTGTAGTTGTAGCAGCCCTAACTTGTGGATTAAATGCAACTGTGGGGCAATCAAGAATGGAATCAGTGACAGCTCTGATTTAAATTTCAATTGTCTTAATAAACCACAATTGTTATTAATGATATAGTAATTATAATAGTCATATACAAGAAATAATTCACTGGTAATTTCGTAAACAGAGAAAACGTTATACTTGTTAATAAACAATAGAAATGAGGTATAATTTGATACAAAAATAATTTATTTCGTTGGTGAGTTTAGATGAAAAAACAAATCGAATTAAAAAAAAAAAAAATTGTAACTTTTTAATGGTTTTTATGTAATATGACCTTTTTACTTGTATTTATATTTTGAATATTTATTTATATATCTAATTTTATTGTTCTGATATTGTTGTAAAATAATTTTATTTCATTGTTATTGTTAGTAAAATTCATGTAACCTTTTTACTTAATTTATGTAACGTTGGTATTACTGATACTAAATGTTAGACCAACGTAGACCCAGTTGATGAAGTGTTCTTGCACAGATTACTCAAGACATTGTTTTTATATATAATTGTTAAAAGAATTTTTAACCTTTCATTTATGTGAAACATTTTATATATATATTTGATCTGATGGTGAGTCCCCCAATATTTATTTTATGAATGCTTAGTGAAATAATTTTAGAATATTTATAAGTATACCTTAATACATAATTTTACAGCCCTGATGATGTCCGAAGGGGCGAAATTTGGCTTATATATATATATAAGTATATATGTAAATTTGAGACTATCTGAGGCCCTTTTTTTTCTATATAAGTCTCCTTTTTCTAGATTAGTCTCCTTCCTGCTATATAAAAATCTTAATATAAAAATCGAATTAAGATAAAAAAGTAAAACAATTGTAATCGTTCAAGATATGTCGCTGCACATGAAATCGTTCGTAATTCTCCAAATGGATACTTTTTATTTATTTATAAATATGTATTTTGCAATATTATAATACATGGCGGCATTTCCCATTTTCGATATTTTCATATCCCCCAATTATCTAATCTAAAACAGTTGTTAAATTGGCTAATTAAATTTTTGAATAAGAATTATAAAAGATACACTAAACAATGTTTTTTTTAAATTATTAAATCATCAATAAAGTACAATTGTATCACATAAATTAGGACTTTTTTTCGAAAGGTTTGGCTAGTTCGATCCTCTTTTTCCTATTTAGTGCTACTGTTTTTCTTAAAAGTAAATTCAATGCAATATTAGAAAATCATCAATATTTTTTCGGAAGCAATGACTTATTTTTTACTCAATTCATCATGAAGTTATATATTTTACAAACGATTGTTCATTAAATTGGAATACCCTCAAAACTATCGGAATCGTAATACCTCCACCGTTTTATTAGAAACATGGCTCAATTGAGATTGAATAATAAATATATATATCAAATACAATTAGCAAAATTAAATATACATAAAACCTTGAGGAAATCTATCCTAGTTATAACATGAAAACGGGTAAGATTTTATCATTTTGTTGTGATATGTGCAATGTATTTACCTATCAGAAGAAATAAGTAAACTTTTTTTTTTGTTTTTAGATTGAAATTAATTAAATTCAATCAATTTTCTATGAATCCAGTCACTCGTACTTGGATTGTTCAAACACACATCCGAAACTCCACAAGTCAAAACACTTTTAGGTGGTGACAGAAAATAATGACTTACCTTGTTCAAAGAAACATCGGTACAGCAGATTTACTGAATTTTATAGCGTAAAAACTATGTTTCTGTTTTAATTAAACCTCTCTACATTGACTTCCATCATTTATTGTTGGTAAGTGTCGCGTTATTAATTTCATAGGCATGTTAAAGCCCTGTGCGGAAGATAAAAGACTCCCATGAGTCATGTTCCTTCTATTTGTTGTCTGTCCATCGATCAAGTTTTTGTTTGAATTTCTCTCTCCCTTGGTTCTCTCTCCTCGGGCTCTCTAGATTTTAGAAGAGCCAGGGAACGAGAAATTTGACACGTTAAGTGATTAGGTGTCCACTGGCAATTGATAATGGAGTACCTAATTTTATTTTTAGGCCAAAGGATATATTACTTTCACTTACCTATATATGAAATATATAGGAAGGGAAAGTATTGCGTATATATAGGATCGTGAAAAATTTCGACTTTAGTTTTTCAACGAAAATTCACAAGTTTTGGGGTCCACCGAGTCCAAATAACCAATCCCGCGAAATGGTCTGTGTGTGTGTTTCGATGTTCTCAGGTGTATGTCCGAAATATGATTGCAAAAATTTCATCAAAATGGATCAAACGGAGGGGGCACTTTATGTCATAACTTTTTTTTTAATTTTTAAGTTTTTTCGATTTTCTCAAAACGATTTTATTTATTTTGATCAAATTCGCCATGTTGAATGAAAATCAAGTCTTCTTTAATATCAGATAAGCTTTATCATTATTAAAATATTCGGAGGGGGCTTAAATAGGGAAGGGGTCTTTTTTGTTTCCCTATAAAGTACCTTCATTTTTGTTTATATGGAGTAATTATATGTCTCTCATTTCGCCTAAAAATAAAAAAATGGCTAGATATGTAATAAAAAAAAAATCAAATAAACATATACAGGAGAAAAAAAGAATAATATTCCGTCAACTCACAAAACACGTTGAGCTCATGTTTAATGACAGACCAATGCTTTATAATTAAAGATGTTCTATTCATTTAATGGAAATTATTTGTTTCATAGTAACTATATGAAGTTTTTATATACTACATAGAGAATTATAAAATTAGACGTCTAGGAGTATTAGGCTTGCATTGCCGAATAATCAAAAGAAAAATATTTTATTTAATAATAAAAATATTTAGTGTACTTTGGAGAGCAAATACAAGCAAATGAATATAGAAAGTTGTATGACTTTGAGAAATGGCATTCTTTAACATTAAGCAATCTTTAACCCACAGAAGCGGTACAATATGATTTAAAAGAGTTCTAGATATTTTGTTGGAGCAATTGTCTACTGTTCTAGTACATATTTGTGACTGTTCGAGGACCATCTGGAGTGTTCTATTTCAGAGTAGGTATATGGAGCGATGGAATGGAGAGTTAGTCTGGCTCTGAAGAACGAATGATTACGTTTGTGTTACTGTATCGTTACAAGTTGATACATTCTGTAACATCGTTGATTATTTGAGTTTTTTGCAAGGCATTGCAAATTATTATTATTAAGTGAAAGTTGTGAGCTGCGCGCATCGCACCAGATTTTTTTAAATTCTATATACTTTCGGGTTCTCGATAACATAAAGCATTAATTTTCAAGAAACTGTTTTTAAAAAGTTAGTTTGTTAAAGTAAACGAAAGAATTGAAATTAATCTTTTTAAGAAGCCACCCCCCCCCCCCCCCCATCACAGGGCTGTAGTTAGATTTATGGAGTACCTTGAAAATAATAGTATAATTTTAAAAATGTTGACAAAGTCAGGTTTAATTTAATGAAAAATGAATACCTGATAAAATAGACATAACTGTGTAGTGCCATTATGCTCATCTATCTTAGGAAGGCAATATAAGAGAAATTAGAGGAAAGTAATTTTATACATGTAAAAGTAATTTTACACCTCTATAAACTCCCTGGAGCATGTTCGGTCTTCACAGGAGAGGCAACTGCTATAAGGGAAGCCCTGCTCCATTGTAAAGTAGCTAATCATCAAAAATCAGCTATCATCACTGACTCGATGAGTGTCCTACTGGCAATAAGAAGCCAAAGACCAGAACAGACCACTATCCTCGAAATATTTAATCTGATTTATGAAGTCCAGAGGGTAGGCAGAACGATTGTTTTCATCTGGGCCCCATCCCATTGTGGCATTGGTGGAAATGAAAAAGCAGATGCTGCATCGAAACTGGCCCGTACAGGGGATCAAAGTCAGGTCAAGTCCATAGACCTCATTCCCCGAGAGGATTGGGTGAGGCATGTAAAGTCAAAACTAATGGATCAGTGGAATGAAGCCTGGAGAAGGAGCCCGTCTAAACTACTGCAAGTAAAAAAGGAATGTAAAAAATGGGCAACTAGCTGTAGAAGATCGAGGAGAGAAGAAGTAATCCTTTGTCGCCTAAGAATTGGTCACTGCGAATTCTCCCACGCATACCTTCTGCACAACTTAGTACAACCTACCTGCGTTAAATGTGGCGCCCCTATGACCGTTTCACACATATTAGTGGACTGTAATTATTTTCAAGAAATAAGAAGAAAATTAAAGTTGAACGAGTCAATACCTGAAATTCTGCAAGATTCGGAGGAAAGTGTGGAAAAGCTTATGCGTTTCCTTAAAGAGATAGGATACTATAATAGAATATAAAAACGAACAAAAAGAACATTGCCAATGACCCCGTCGGGTAGAGGCAGTTACAACAACAATAAACTATAAACTATAAACTACAATTTTATAATTACTCAACAAAAATTGTTTTGAACCAATAATGGCAAATCTGCGATATTTTTTATTAATGCTTTAATTTTTACTATTCTTTTGTGATAAAGAACCTGACATTTAAAAAATATTAAACGAGAAGCATCCAATTGAATCTGAATGATTTAACTATTGAAAAATCATGTGGTGTTATGGTAAATAGGATTTATATTAACTAGTGACCGACCGAAGTTTCGGTTTCGGCCATTTTCGGCCGAAAAACCTGGTTTCGGCCGCAGCTTCGGTTTCGGCCAATTTTAGGCAGAATCTTCGACCAGGCCGAAACTAGCTCCTGTGTCTGATATCTCCAAGAAGGAAGTAGAACTACACGATTTCAGCTTGTAAGCTCGATCTCTTTTATTCCTCCTTGAATTTAATAATGGTAAGTATCTGCTATTTTAGTTAATTACACCTGTATTGTATTTCGGTAGAACATAGATTTTTCCCATTTTTTTGGTATCTTTACTTGATCGAAAACTTTAAGTTGGGTGTGGAGACAGAAATTTGAGAGTGACAAACAGAAATGTCCTCGTAAATCTCATCAACTCTTAACATGTAATGAAATCATGCTCTTCATACAGAATTCTTTATGATAAAAAAAAGATTAACATAAATAAGAATATATATTCTAAATACTTAAACTTAAATTAGTCGACATGTCCACAGATTCAATTCAAAATCGAAAAAAATATCTTAGTCAGTAACCTTGTCATTAAAAGTTTCATCAAATGGTGGTAGTAGGTTTTGGCCTTTGTTCTTGTATGGAATGGGAATCAGATGTAAAACCATTTTTTCAACCTTGGCAGCCCCCAATCCCCCAGCGGTTCACCAATAACATCCCAAAAAATTTTCTCAATTTTTACCATGAAGAAGCTGGTTTTCGACCAAAAACTATTCTATAAATTTTCAAACTAGATTAAATCCACTAACATTTGAGACCAAAACTGACATAGTAGATTAAATAGCTTCTGACATACAGATTTTACGTATTAAATAAGCTTTTTACGTATTCAATAGGCCGTCATTATGTATTCTATCGGCTTTATTATGGAAAGATTTACAATATTATTTATTATTTATACATAACAATATGAATTTTTATTAATATCAGCCTGTTATTTCAAGATTATTTCAACTTTTAGGGCTGTACTAGTTAACGGTGTATGGCGTAACATCCCACGGGGACCAGCCGTACTAGGAAGGAGGGGGCCGGGATTCGATCCTATAACTTAACTAATACACCTGTTTTACCACTCTTGTATACCAGCTCACTTATTAAATGAATAATTGAGTTAAATTACTGTTATCTTATAAGCTTTCATTGATATTATTGCTAAACTAGACATATTACACACTTATATGGATAATATATAGACACGTAAAAAAGTTTCGGTTTCGGCTAAAATTTTGATTTCGGTCGGACACTAATATTTACCTTCATTCATGTTACCGTTGTTTTTTTTTTTTTTTTGCAGTTTTATTGAATTTATTTATTAGTAATAATTATTGAATTTACTCAGAAAGGGAAGCCTTCATATGGCTACTATACGTTTTTTAAAAACCTATCAATCATTAAATATCAGGGTTTGAAATTAACTCTTATTTTCTCGGAAATAAAATAAAAGTTAATTCCGGACTTTTATATTTCTAATAAATAAATAAAAATCACATCATGAATTTTATATTTCGGGCCAGAAAATAAAAGTCCTGATATGATCTTTATCACAATGATACCTAATAGAAGAGTCAAATCTTGATTTTAATTATTTAAGGATAACTTTATTAGCTTTTTTTTCGGATTTCTCCATATTGGTGTACATTATTGGGTTAACCCTTTTTATGGAAATCTTATAGGGTATAATAAATAACCTTATATCGATCTTAAGATCGATTATTAGATTATCAAGGCTGCTGATTATGAAAATAATATCGATATAAAACCTCAGGCTCGCTCAGGTATCGATTATAACTTATTTGATATTTACAATATTGAGGTCTACTTCTAGGTTATTTAGGACGCTGATTGTGAAAATGATATCGATTTTTCGATTACGCGCTCAGGTTTCGATTTATTATAACTTAAACGATAAAAACGAAATTGTGGTCGTCTAATAGGTTAATAAAACAAAACTTTATCATTTTTTAAAATTATAATTATACTATCACATTATTTTACCTTTATATTTTAAATATACTTATCTACAAGTAATATTTTCAATAGTATAGTTTCAATTAAGCAAAATTATTAAGTTCCAAAATAAATGGTATCATTTTTTTTTTATTATTTCACACGTAACGCAATCCAACTTGAGTTGAAATTGATATTATTTACTAAATCAACAACTTCAAATACCCGATCCTAATATCGTTTTTATCGTTTAACTAGTAATAAATCGATACTTAAGTGGGTAATCTGAAAATCTATACCATTTCCAAATTCAGCACCTTCATTAACCAGTTAGACGACCACTATATAGTATTTATCGTGTAAGTTGTAATAAATCGATACCTGAGCGCGTAATCGAAAAATCGATATCATTTTCAAAGTCAGCGCCTCAATTAACCTTAGAGCGGACCCCAATATCGTTTATATCGAGTATGTTGTAATAAATCGATACCTGAGCGCGTAATCGAAAAATCGATATCATTTCTGAATTCAGCACCCCAATTAACCTTAGAGCGGACCCCAATATAGTTTATATCGCGTATGTTGTAAAAAATCGATACCTGAGGGCGTAGTCGAAAAATCGATACCTGAGGGCGTAATCGAAAAATCGATATCATTTCTGAATTCAGCATCCCCAATTAACCTATTAGACGACCACTATATAGTATTTATCGTGTAAGTTGTAATAAATCGATACCTTAGCGCGTAATCGAAAAATCGATATCATTTTCAAAGTCAGCGCCCCAATTAACCTTAGAGCGGACCCCAATATCGTTTATATCGAGTATGTTGTAATAAATCGATACCTGAGCGCGTAATCGAAAAATCGATATCATTTCTGAATTCAGCACCCCAATTAACCTTAGAGCGGACCCCAATATCGTTTATATCGCGTATGTTGTAAAAAATCGATACCTGAGCGCGTAATCGAAAAATCGATATCATTTCTGAATTCAGCATCCCAATTAACCTATTAGCTGACCACTATATAGTATTTATCGTGTAAGTTGTAATAAATCGATACCTGAGCGCGTAATCGAAAAATCTATATCATTTCTGAATTCAGCACCCCAATTAACATTAGAGCGGACCCCAATATCGTTTATATCGCGTATGTTGTAAAAAATCGATACCTGAGCGCGTAATCGAAAAATCGATATCTTTTCTGAATTCAGCACCCCAATTAACCTATTAGCCGACCACTATATAGTATTTATCGTGTAAGTTGTAATAAATCGATACCTGAGCGCGTAATCGAAAAATCGATATCATTTTCAAAGTCAGCGCCTCAATTAACCTTTGAGCGGACCCCAAAATCGTTTATATCGCGTATGTTGTAATAAATCGATACTTGAGCGCGTAATCGAAAAATCTATATCATTTACACAATCAGCACCCTATATAACCTCAATATTGTAAATATCAGATAGGTTGTAATCGATTCCTGAGCGAGCCTGAGGTTTTATATCGATATTATTTTCATTATCAGCAGTCTTGATAATCTAATAATCGATCTTGAGATCGATATAAAGTAATTTTTATACCCTATAAGATTTCCATAAAAACGGTTAACACAATAATATACACCAATAAGGCGAAATCTGAAAAAAAACTAATAAATTCATTCTTAAATAATTAACATCAAGCTTTGACTCTTATATAAGGTATCATTTATATAATTATAAATCACATCACAATGGAGTAGAGCTCAGAGCTCCCGGAGCTGAGAAGTGGAGCGGAGAGGCGCGGAGATGAAGCTGAAGAGAAAACATCGCGATCAAGAAAAGAAAAGCATGCTGCCTGCCCACCAGAGCACATTCATCACAAAATGTATTTGTCAGGTTAATCCATAATTTATGTAAATTGCCTAAATTTCTGTAATCATTCATCAATTGAACATCAATTTTTCTAACATCTATTCATTTTTATTATTCTCAACCTAATTTATATTTTTTTAACCTAATTCAGTCCACACATTTAATAGCTACCAAATTGATCGAAACAAATTTTCCAAAATGACAGTTAGATCAAACAAGTTTTGGTCCAACCGGTCCGGATTATTCTTAAACACAGATCATTTTGACGAAAATTGAATAGATGTAAAAATTGGTGTATAGATCTAGTGACTTTAACTATCAATTCGATCACGATCGGGACGGCCCCACTGTTAGCTCAGTGGTAAGAGCGCCGCAACGTAGATGCGGAGGACCTGGGTTCGATTCCCGGCCGTGGTCGACTCTTTTATCTTCTAGTTAAATAGTTTAAAAATTATATCTTAATTGTATAACCAACGACCATGAATAAATAACTATCAAAACATTAGAAGGTTATAAATTTTATTAGTCAGAGTAACATATGCATTTGTTTTATATTTGTTTAGTTCTGGACACGTATTTATAATGTTTGTATAATATTGAAATTCTGAATTTATTAAGTTCTCAATTCAATTCCATTTAAGTTTTTTTTATAACCATATGGTTAATAGAAAATTACTTGCATTTATTACATCTTTCCTCAGTCTTCACACTGAGAAGTATTAGTCATTCCTCGTTTCTAACTGTCGCTTCTGCGAATTTATTTCGTAAAGTTAGGTATTATGGCTCATTCTCTTGGCACCACAGTCTGCAGGTTTTTATTCGTGGTTGTCTGATAGTTTTTTAGTCTTGTGTTTTTTCTGCTCATGAACCCTCCTTCTGATTGTTAGTTTCTATATTTTCGTTTATTTGTTTTGTTAATTTTTTTCTTCCTTCCTCATTCTATCTCTGGCATATTCTATTCATTGCTTCATTGAAGATCTTCACAAGTTGTTTTTCTTGATTATCGCGGTAAATCCTCTTCATCGCAGCCTTTTAGTCAAATCTCCGCCTACTATCAGCTTGGGAGTATATTCGTAAAAAATTAATACTGAATTAGTAAATCAAATCAGCGTGCTTGAACGCAAACTGCGGCATCTGAAACGCAGCATCCTCGGAGTAAGCGATGTATGCCTTGAAGAACTAAAGGATACTGATGCCGACTCTTTCGAAGCAGCATTCCACACGGCCAAAGAGGAATGGGGTGAATTTCGTTCAGCATGGGACGAAGTTACCTCATTGTATATTCGAATAGGGGAAAGTGAAAAATTTCCTACAAAAGAGTGGGAAAATATGTATGATAATCTCCGTAGCGAAATCGTCAAAGCTAATGGTATTCTCTTATCACTTCGCAGACGATTTTCTTCCATGCCATCCGCAAAAAAGGACGAGTTTTCTCAGAGAAGTTCCTTTGGCCCCGAACTTGAACAAATTCCAATCCCTTCCTTTTCCGGTGACCTTTTAAAATGGGTTCATTTCAGGGACACGTTTAGATCATTGGTTCACAACCGAAACAACCTCAGCAACATTGAAAAATTCCATTACTTGATAGCAGCACTCAAAGGAGAAGCAGCACTGGTTTCCAGTTTTCCAGTTTCAGAAAATTACTACGATCACGCGTGGAGCAAGGTCGTACAAACCTTCGACAATCCTAGAGTTCTGGCACGAATGTTGATACACCGAATAGTAGACTGTGATCTGTCTTCTGCTAAAACGGAACAGCAACGATACGACACATTCTTGACTGGAGTTGCTGACAGTATACAGTCCTTCACCGCTCTGAAGCTAGAAAATCCTTGCGAATTTATTCTGTCCACTCTTGCCTTAAGAGTTCTTGACCCAGAAACAAGGAAACAATTTGAGCTGTCTCGTGAGTCAAGCAAAGAGCTTCCAATGGTCGAGGAAGTAATCAATTTCATCCGGCAGCGAAGGCTAGCGTTAAAGATGTCGCAGGACCACCAAGGAACTTCACGGTCTGGCTCATCTCCAACATCCCCCTTGACTAACCAAACTGGTAGGAACCTAGGAAGTAAGACCACCATGGCATTGCACATGACCGGTTCCACTAGTGCTCATTGTTTAGCGTGCAAAGGCACATATTACATTGCACGTTGCGAGGAATGCAAGAAATTATCATCGGATCAACGTCGTGCCAAAGTCAGCACCTGGAAGCTGTGTTTCAATTGCTTGTACAAGGGTCATCAGGTGAATAATTGTATCTCCCGATTTCGCTGCCGCCAATGCAATCAAAAACATCATACCTTAATCCATCGGGATAAGGCAACAATTAACAGTGAGTGGAAGGAAAAGAAAGAAGTCTCTCCCGAATCTATCTCCGGTGACAAAGCATTCATTGGTTTTGGTTCAACAGAACCTCTACCACGCTCCACAAGCTCCGTGCTCCTGGGAACCGTCCGCACTTTAGTGAAGGCACAGTCTGGAGAGTTTCATTCGGCATACGCACTCCTTGATTCAGGAAGTCAGCACACCTTTATGACTTCAGCGCTTGCAGAGAAAATCGGTGCGAAGTTGTGCCCTTCGAACATTTCAATCACCAGTTTAGCAGGTTCACCACTCCCTCCAAAACTGGTAAAAGGAGTCACCAATTGTATCATACGCGCGTATATTTGTGACATGGAATTTGAAATCAACACTCTGGTCATTGATCGCATCACGTCTAAATTGCCCCTGATTAGTGTTCCCTCAACTGTCACTTCTAAACTGATGTATATGTGTATGTATTATCAGCAGTCTTGATAATCTAATAATCGATCTTGAGATCGATATAAAGTAATTTTTATACCCTATAAGATTTCCATAAAAACGGTTAACACAATAATATACACCAATAAGGCGAAATCTGAAAAAAAACTAATAAATTCATTCTTAAATAATTAACATCAAGCTTTGACTCTTATATAAGGTATCATTTATATAATTATAAATCACATCACAATGGAGTAGAGCTCAGAGCTCCCGGAGCTGAGAAGTGGAGCGGAGAGGCACGGAGATGAAACTGAAGAGAAAACACCGCAATCAAGAAAAGAAAAGCATGCTGCCTGCCCACCAGAGCACATTTATCACAAAATGTATTTGTCAGGTTAATCCATAATTTATGTAAATTGCCCAAATTTCTGTAATCATTCATCCATTAAACATCAATTTTTCTAACATCTATTCATTTTTATTATTTTCAACCTAATTTATTATTTTTTTAACCTAATACAGTCCACACATTTAATAGCTACCAAATTGATCGAAACTTAATAATTTTCGAAAATGACAGATCAAACAATTGTGATAAAGATCATATCAGGACTTTTATTTTCTGGGCCGAAATATAAAAGTCATGATGTGATTTTTATTTATTTATTAGAAAAATAAAAGTCCGGATTTGACTTTTATTCTATTTCTGAGAAAATAAGAGTTAATTTCAAACCCTTTTCAATATAATAAATGGTAAAGCATTGGTATTGAGTTTATTTTAGGAGCTAAATACCAAATCAGCAACATTAATCTGTCGTGCGGGTACTGTATATCTAACTTCAAGGCGCTCATAACTGTTGTATTGTTGCTTTTCAATAATTCAACAGAAATGAGTTACAGTATTTTTAATTTTTAACCCTTTTTTTTTATTTTTAAACGGAATTATTATTATATTTTAAAATGCTAACGTTATTCTATAAGGTCTTAATGTAACATTCATATCTAAATGAAAATATATGATTGTATAAATAATAACTCACCCGTTTTACCGAAAACTTACGTACGAGTAAACTTTTTCTTATTTGAATATTTTTATTTAAGGATAGGATAGAATTTAATATTAAATAAATTTAAAATGTGAATAAGCTTATGAAATTCAAGATATATCTTTACAAACCATAAACTTTTTTAAACATTAATTGTTCACAACTATTGATTGATATTCTAATATTTTTATGATTATAAATGTTTAGATTCTCGCATTTACTTTTCTAGTGTTGACTATAGATATAATAGATATTAGATATTACAATATTAGATATAGACCATAAATCTTTTTTTATTAGTGAAACAAAAAAATATTATATAAATATACTGTTGAGTTTTATCGAAAAATTAAGAGAGAATTTTGAATTATATTAAAATTAATTAGAAAACTACATAAAATGGGTTCGCTTAAATTGAAATGAAGGAACATACTTTTCTAAAAACTATTAGTTGTAGTTAAAGACAAGTTTTTTGAAAAATATATTTGAATTATTATAACGTTTATAAACTAAGATAAATGTTATTTACAAAACAAACTTACTATATTAGTTTGCTTTTTCAAAGACAATTATTATTATAAGTATTAGATAGGCATAGATATAGATAAAAAAGTAATAGGAGTGTAGGTCATCTATTTTTTATTCTCCATAAATATTCTGATAAATTTTCTGAAATAATGAATATTTCCCGGATTCATTATTTATTTGTTAGTCCTTGTTTTTTTTTGTTTTTTTAATATGAATATATAGAATAAATATATATTGGACTAAAAAATATAACTAATTCCGAAGTTGTGAAAATAACACATGCAAATATCATTGTAAAATCAACCAAAACGACTAACTGCAAAACGAACTGCTCGATAACTGGGCAACAGATATGCAATTTGCATTGGAGATCTGCTTTCGATTGGGTTGACCTGTTGGGACTAATCGACTAAACAAGTGGTCAAGTCGTTAGTGACCAAGGTTATCTACCGAGCAAATTATTGATGCATTTTTTATCTAAATTGAAATAGACTAAAATTGGTCTCTATTAAAGACTGAAAGCTCAACTCAACTATGTAACAACGTCTAGTCTAACTGTAATGGCACGCCGCTGACAAAAATTCAGGTCACGGTTCAAAGAGACCAATATACCTAGAAGTATTACACAAAACGAGGCTATTATCTACCACCCAATTATCACAAATAAAATAAATAAAAAAAAGAGAGAAAATTGCAATACAGTAAATTATATCAGTAAAGTAGTTATGGGTCAACGATAAAACTAAAAATAATAACTAGGTACCATCTTCGCGTGTATCTTAATACTTATTATCAGATATACAAAATGAAGAAATCTATTATTCAACTTCTTCAAACATTGGATAGGGAAATGAGTAGAAATAAATAATCTGTCTAGTAATGTTGAAATAAATATTGTAACTTAAAAAAAACAATAACATATGATTGAAAAGAGTTCTAGATTTGTTGTTGCAAAAGCTGGAACAGACTGTTCTAATCTATGCCTATTTAGAACCTTCTAGACTGTTCTTATTCATACTAAATATAAGGAGCGATGGATCGGAGAGTTAGTCTTGCTCTGAAGCTCGAATCTTATAGTTATTTTGTTTTACAATGTTGATACTTTTTGTAACCTTCTTGATTATTTCAATTTTGATTGTTTTTCTAACAATGTGAAGTGTTATTTTCTTCTAATAAAAATTATTTAAACCCACATAAGTGTTACACTAAAAACAAAATAAATAAACAACAAAACATATTATTATTTGTTTACATATCTTTATACAATCAAAGAGTTCCTGCAACTTATGCGATGTCAAGGTAAATTTTCTGAGTGAAATGAGCGATTTGTTCTAAATAACAACAGAGAGACGGTCTTTCAACGTTACTTTTAAACTTGATTTTTGATAAGGAGATGAAAACCTTCTGAAAATATAATAGTTCAAGTGTACAAGCTTTATAGTACAGAATTAGGTTCAGTTTAACATAAATTACTGCTGAAATATAGAGACAGATGAACGTAAGAAAGAAAATCCCTGAACTGATGATTTCCGTGGGAAAAAAAGAAAAGAATAAAAAACAGCTTATTAGATTCAGTAATAGGAATTATGGATGAAATTAAGCAATTGAAAGAAGTTGTGAAAATAAAACCGTGCAATGTAGAGTGATGTACTGAAGACGAAAATGATGACTAGTACTGCATAGATATGGAGAAATTGCTCGGAGAAAAACCCGGACTCGATAAATCATCCATGAAGATCAAGAAACAAAACCTTGAACAAATTTTTGCTTAAGTGATATGTACAGAAAATTTCTGTAAGTGCAATAAAAAGCTTTATAGTACAGAGTTAGGTTCAGTTTAACATAAATTACTGCTGAAATATAGAGACAGATGAAAAGAAAGAAAGAAAATCTCTGAATTAATGATTTCCGTGGGAAAAAATATGTAATTTCGAGAGAGGTAAATGAACTAAAGAGACCAGTTTCTGCAAAAGATACCAAACCAAATGATATTTGATTGGTCCTGGTAGAGATGTTCTTAAAAAAATAAATAATTAACATGACGTAAGTAATTGTTCAAATGGCGTACTTTTTTTAGGCATTTTTTTTGTTTCGACTTTTTATCTTGATCCCTGTAAATATAGTAAAAAAAAATTGATTTTTTTTATTAATTAATATTCCACCTATCAATATTATAATACTAATAATTTATAAGGATCGCTTCCACCTAACACACACCAGAGATAAAGAAAACTTGGCGTTACCTTAGTTGCAGAGCCAAAAGTTATCCCTAGCGATTGAAAAAGTTTCTACCGGATATAAATATTTTCTCAGGGGCAGCCCTTGCTAAGCTTAGGCAGGACTGGAAGATCCCGGTAATCTAGATTATCGGCGGTGTTATTACTTATTACTACAATGTTATGATTGAATATTTCATTTCTTCCTGCAAGTCCTATAGAATTATAAAATTTTCACTGTCTTATCTCTTCACTTCTGAATGAAATCATATTTAATACATACCTACTGTACGAGGAAAAAAAAGAATTTTTTTTTTTGTAAATATGGATTAATTTATTTTTATTTACTGTTGCAGGACTTACAGCAACTCTAGAAAATTGATCTATTGATATTTTTTCAAACGGCATCTAAAATGTAGTATCCATTTCCAATATGTTCTATAGTTGGGAATTTAAAATGTATTAAATATGTCCTATCTAATTCGTAAATAAAAATGAAAGTAATATATTTTATATAACAAAAGGGAGGTGCCCCAACACCTATTTTAAATTATCGCATTACCCATTGCAATGCCAGTTAAGCCTTATGAGTTTTTCAATGTTTAAATTTCAAAAACTTTTCGATGAGGCCTTCAGCTTGGTCTTTTCGTCTTCACTTCTTTCCTAGACAAAAATTTACCATCCATTGTGTTTGTGTATAATTAGATTATTATTCACTTTTTCCAGATTCTAAGATTATAAATTCAGTTAGTACCGTGAATGGTACCATATTTATATTAATATTTAGAATAACTACATGCAAACCATGAATTTGTATATAGTACACAGGTACACGAAAAAAATACATATTTGTCATTTTTTTTTTAATCAAACGATATTTATATTAAATAAATTAAAAACTTAACAAATAGCAAACACTAACTACGATATGATAAAATGTTGGTTGAGGTGTAAGGACGTACCAGTTAAATTTTTAATGAAGTTTTTTTTTTGTACCAAATTGAATTAATGTAACGTCAACTAAATTGAGACAATGAAAAAAACATCCATGGCATCTGAACAGACTAGAACTAACTGCATTAATGACCTCTATTGGTAGTTCATGACATTGGCTCATTATCTGATATATAGATTATATATTTATTTTATAATATCTCCACAACTTGTTTCATAACTAATTGGTATGGAAGATGCCATTAATTTAGGCGCAAATGTCACGAATAGTATTACGGTTACATCCACCGCTACAAAACTTCCCTGAAACGCTCAAAAATCATGCAACAGTGGTATTTTAGCACAACTCTCGTACATGTTCCAAAATTTATCAAAGTGAAAAGTACTCATAATATAAATTCTTTTCGGCCGATATCAAATAAGTACTAATATTTACTTAAAAAGAATATTTTCACTGATTGCACATGTCATAATATTCAAACGTTTTACAAACTCTTACAAATAAAAGAGAAAAGAATAATCAAGTAATTCCCATATGGTTACAGACCAAGAGAAACAAAAATGTGATAATAAAACAAAAGAAATTTTACAAGATGTTCACATTTATAAATCGCTGTCTCAGAAATAGGCCCAAGACCAACGGTAAACATTTGAGATGTATGAACAAAGAATACATTGAAAAACTTAGGAGAAAACTCGAGACACTAAAGGTACTCAAGTTAACCATACTATCGAATAGGAGCAAAATGAAACCTGAAGTCTTTGAGGAATCTTTAAGTTACGTAAACAGTCAGATCATAAAACTGGAGGAGCTAATTGGAAATAAATAAGGTGTATGTACAATTAATTTGAATGAAGGCTTATATTTTATTTCATGTTTTAAAAAACTCTAATGGAGTTCAGAGAATTAATTTTATTTATATTAAGCTGATCAATAATTTTTTCAGTACCTATAATACAATATATATATATATATATATATATATATATATATATATATATATTTACTATATATTACATATATTACAATATATATTTATGTACATTTATATTTATACCTATATTCAATTATATTTAATATCTCTATTCAATCAAGAAATAGCACTGACCCAAATGAATTCTAACGATGGGAACTTATAAAGTACTCGTAAAAACCAACCGCCTTTTAAACAAGAAACAGACAGATGTGAATTTTACAAATAATTTGTTTCTCATGAAATATTAACAATATATGTATACATTTTAATTATACTCTTTTAAAAAGAATATGAAATCAAAGTGTCATTTACTGACTTAGATATTCAAGCATAACAAACAAAAAGTAACAATTAAAGTCTGATAGAGATTAAGCGAGATAAATTTATCTTAGTATGAAGTATAAAATCAAAAATAGTAATAATGTATGGAATAAAATAAATCCAAAAATCATTTACTATCTGCTATTTTCTTGCGTCTTAAGATGTTTATCTCCTCTTTTATTACTGTTGTATAATGTGGTTCAAAAACCCTGTTGAAAATCACTTATAAACAGCAGCTCCAACAACTTTATAAGTTTACATAACTGTGGAAGGTAAAGGAGTTTCCAGCATTTCTTCCCTTTCACCATCACTATTATAAAGGTGACGCAAGTAGCTAGGGTCAACTAGCTTCTAGTGTAGTCCTGATAATTTAGGAAACTATAGGATGGTAGCCTAATTTGATTTCGGGATATATAAAAGTTAAGTCGTCAGTTACAATACTGGACTGATTTTTATTATATATAATTAGTTGTATTCATCTCTGCTCTTAATAATACGTATTAAAACTCGAAAAAGTTCGTTAATTTTAAATAATGATTAAACTTAAATTATAAAAAATTCCAACGAATATGGGAATCGGGTAACGTGAGAACGGCTGGACTGATTTTAATTTTTTTTTTAAATGCTCGTAATTGTTCGTGAATTTGGGACAGTTGTTCAGAATGTGTTGGAATATCCATGAGACAGCATATGAACAACCTTCATTGAGCTTAATAGGGAATAACTCGAAAACTTTCTATCCTTTACCAATTATGTAGTTAAGGCGAGCCAAGTTCGCCGGGTCAGCTAGTATATTGAATAAAATAAAACATTTTAATAAAAATTAACTTTTTGAAAGGAAGTTATCAAGACCAATAGCCATTTAATACATCATGGGCCCTACAGACTCAGGGCTAACTCGGCCATTAATGTCAACCCGGTAGAGAAGCCTGGCCCGGACAGCGGGCAGTGTCTTTAGGGCGCTTCTAATTGGAGCGACTCGATTAGCACTCGGCTCAGGTGACATATTAATCTGAGATTAAACTAATCTTGTTTATAACTGTCACCCTCAGGAGACGGAGCCTAGTTAGTCAATCCTATCCCCTTCTCCCGAATGAGGAATGCTGGCCTAATCTGTTCAATACGTGAGGTCTCTGCTCCGAGGGGGTGTGTAAGCCCTTACCATCCTCTCATGTCTCATGATCAATTAGTCAGTAGATAATCCAATTAACTGTATCATTAGTGAAACCATCCCTACCGGGGTACCACGCTGGCATAACAATAGTCAAACTGTTGCAAACATGTAAATTGTTAGGATTAGATACTTAGTTGAATTAATTTAGTCTCGAATATGAACTAACAATCTACATAACCGCAGAACTCAAGATAGAGATGTGAATTAGTTCAGTGCCATAAAAAAAAAAAAAAAAAAAAAAAAAAATAGTTTCAAAGAACATTATAAAAGATATATTTAAATAATAACAGTTTCAATAAATGTTATAAGGTAAATAAATAAGTAGTTGCTCTGCTTTGATAGCAAGGCTAAAAACATAATGTCTCATTAACAGTTCCAAACAAATAGCCTTATCCATCTGTTTATGAAAATAAGGAATAAGTTAACAACTGCTCTCATTTAACATACAAGACTAAATTAGGAAATGCACTCATTTTTCTTATATAAAATATATAAAAACGAACATTTTTTGAGAAAAACCATTTTGAAAGATGAGTATTAATATGATGTCTGAATGAACAATGAGATGTTAAATTAAAAACCTATTTGATTAGTCCTCGGAATAATTTTTATTTTCACGAATGCCGGACACCTGCGATTGGGAAGAACTATGAGTAAACGAGAACTGAGAATGGTTAAACTATCTTGAGTTCGCGGACTATATGGTATAAGTAATAAGTCTTAGCAAATAAAGATGATGATGTCTATCCGACTAAATCTGAATTTTAAAAATGCAAATTAACGCTTATCAATAAAGAGGGAACAGAAAGGATTCAGGAACATGAAATCGAACAAGTAACCAGCTTCATCTAATAGGTTCAGGAAATCTGCAAAGAAGATAGAAAGAGGAACCTATCTTCTAGAAAGAAGATGATAGCTCTGTTGAAAAACAATATTATGGATGAGCACTGTTCTTTCCACCCAGAACTACGAATATGAGCCACTCAAACCTAATGCATTTCATCATCTCAGGACGATTGCCAGTACAATGGAAAGGTTAAACGTAACCATCATGAGGAAAGGAAGAAAAGTCATGAGGTGATAAGCGGCATGCTCTTGCAGCCGGGACCTGATAATACCGAACAGGTAATACACTTCAGAAAGTGTATTAGCTATCCCTACAGGGAAAACAGAGCCAGAGGTCTTCAACAGACCCATTTGGACTTAGAGAAGGGAGTCTCTTAAGGAGGAATAACTAGGAAAGAATCGATATGGAGGGGAAGCAGTGGAAGAGATTGGGAGAAGTGCAATCCCTCGCCAGTGCCAGAATCATAAGATACGTTTGAAATTAGAAGTGAAGTGTTCTGTTATAAAAAATAAAAACCAAATATCTTTTATCTGAAGTCAAAAAATTAAGCGTTAGTTGAATTTGGAAGCAAGAAAACAGAACTAGCCTATCAAAATAATTCTTAAAAATATCTATTTATTCGTTACGTCGACCCTGAGAGGTCATTTAAATTATTACTATTTTTTTTTTAAGTTAAATAAATAAAGTTTTATTCTATACTTTAGAAAATAAATATTTTCTCTATACCTTAGCAAATTTTTGTGCTGATTATTTGTTTTCACTGAGTAAAACTCTCTGGTCTTCAATATTCAAGAATGATTTAAAAAAGGTATTCGAGGAATTCAAAAGGTATTCATCACTAGGTCATCCATATTTGAATGTATCCACGTTTCCGTAAACCCTACAGATATATGAGGCAAAGGTGTAAACTATTCCTAGGATATTTACATGATGGTATGGCTATTTTTTAAGCATATTACACAAATAATTGCAGAACTTACCCTTGCATGGATTAAGATGGGCTTGGTAAAATATTAATCTAATTCCTGAACCAGCTGCTTTACAATTACTACCAAGGTCTGCCAAACCAAATACGAGGGTTATTCAATAAGTAAAGAGACAAATGGCTATAGCTCAAAAACAGTTTATTTCAATTTTTCAAAATTAAGGCTATTTTTCAACATAAGCACCCCCTACAGTTATGCACTTGTCCCATCTTTCTTGCAGCTTCCTAATTCCCTTGGCGAAGAATTCTTTCGATTTACCCCGAAGCCACTTTTGCTAATCGCTTCCTTAACTTCCTCATTTGCTACCATGTTAACATTGTTAACTACCATCCTTAACTACCATTGCTACCATGTTAACATTGTTATCCAACTAACACCCCTGAAAAGATTGTACACATTCATTGAATAATTTTAAAATTATAGAATTTGTCTCTTTACTTATTGAATGACCATACCTCGTAGTATTAATGTGAGTACAATTTGAGAAAAAATAAAAGGGATACAAATTAATTTTTCAGCTAATATAAACATGTAAAAATGCTAAAGTGGCATTACACGAAAACTGACATGGTGTGAAAATCGCAGATAATTATTTGTTCTGTTGAGTTGGGCACCCTTCCCACTTATAAATTCCTTTAAGGTCTACAATCGCCGCCGACAGGTACAGACCTTCAGGTACAGATCCCCGACCCCCGAAGCAGGGCTCCATTACATTATCCAAAGAGGAGCTAGAGCGGGGCGAGGGAGTGGCTAACAAGCAGTCGCCCGCCACGGCCGCTCCTAATGAGACGTTGACTGCCCACTCCAACAGAGATCTGTCTAACGAGAACCTTCTTTTCAACGAATATTCTCATGAACAAGAAACAACAGGAAGGTCTCATCCTTGCCATTCCGACGGCAACGATAACTGCACTTGCCAGTATTTTTAGGGCTAAGGGTCTTCCAACAGCTTGCTATATTTCTGGATATGGAGCAGAGAGGATTTAGAAAATAACACTATTTATTGTCATAGATCGGGATAATTGGATTGTATTGTTAACCCGATAAGAAGTAAATAAATAGTGACTACAATGTAACCCATTTGCAATGCAAATAGCAAGTTAAATGAAAACAAAAATCTTATGGCTTAATAAAATGCAAAGTAATTAAATGGCCCAGTTGGTTTCAGCAATAATTAAATTTTAGGCAAATTTTTGTATCATCTTCTTGCTTTTAGATAAACATGTTTTATATATTTTAACTTGCGCCTGTTGATAAACCTTCGAAAAGTAATTGAAGCCAGGGATGAGAGGGAAGGCACCCAGCAGTTAGTTTAGTTTTAGTTACTCTGGTTTGTTAACGAAGGAGATCTCGCATACAAGTACTTTTTAAATGCGCTTTTTGATCTACTTTTTATAGGCATGTGAGCTGTTACTAAGTTTCTTATCAGTCGGTTAAAAATTCCATATCAGTTAGTTACAAAGGTTCTATGTATGTTGGTCAAGCCAGACGATTTTAGTCAGTGTGTTGGGTATTTTTAGTCACGCAACATGGTGCTTTAGTAATGAACCTTAATATTTCTGGTTGTAAATTCGAAGTGTCTGTAAGTGGGATGTTCTTGCTGAACCGTATATCTATAAATATTATGCTCCTATAGGATAAATGGAAGGCAAATATTTTTTCGAAGAGCCAACACCTTTTTTAAATTTGCCAAATAGGTAAAATAGCAGATGTAAGGTACTATGATCTTGGGTTTATAGAGATGGTGCGATATTTAACGAACGTCTGAGCGACATCCAAAAATACACCAGTTGATGTATGAGGCTAAATATTGCAAAAATATAGTTTTTATTCTAATACTCCAACAATGTGGTCTGTAACTCAATTTAATTAATGTATTGTTAAATAGCAATTGCGAAAACCGAAGCAATGGTCAGGTATTATCATTATTGAACGGAGGCTAATGGATCATAAGGCCCACGTATTTTTTGTGTCTTTATTTAGTTTTTGAATTATTATTTTTTTTTTTTTTGCGATTGAGTATTTCCATTGTAACGGGAATGTTGAGTTTCTTAGTATACTGTTATAAATTGTTGTCAGAAACATCAGAGATTTTCTGGGCATCTGTTGGAGAGCATGGGCTGTAATTAAGTTAACAACAGAGTCTTTTCTTTTAGGTGACAATATTATTTATAGTGGAACCCTAAAAGAAATAAATGAAGGTAGGAGAATGTCAGGAAACAACAATGTCAGACAGATTGCAATGTTTCTTGTGTCTTCCACAAACTTCCATCGTCAGTAGAAAGATCTTCAACGGATGCGTCATAGTTTTTAGAGTTCCCTTTTCGTTAATGAGTTAATGAATTTCGTTAATAGAGTTCGAAACGTTAATGAATGTCGTCTGTCAGCCTCTCGTATTTTACGCGCTCTTCTTTTCCCTTATTAATTTATTGACGATATTTTAGTTTTTTGTTTTTTTAAGCCTTGATCTTGGTTATAGATGAATAAAGTGCCACTTCTTGAACTTTTTTGATAAATATTTCGGTGGTATGTTCCTGACCATTCTCTTTTTTAATAGAAAATTGGATCAAAACAATTAACCCGAATATGAACAATTTAATTTTTTTTCTATATGTTCTTAAACGCCATGTTGTTATTTTTAGTTCAGAATTTGAAATTCTTATGTTTAAGGCAATGAGCTCTTAGGCACGGCAGGATTATCAGGTTATTCCTTTCCAAAGTGCTATCTGGCCCAAAGAGGAGGAAGTGACCCGAACCGATCCATCTTAGCACCTCTACAAACCTCCTGCAATAGAAATTTAAGGCCTATATGAGTAATCGGTTGCCAAGAACACTTTCCTATGAGGAGCTTCTGAGAAGGACCAAACAAAGAAAAAATTGAAAATAAAATGGGCTAAGGGATCGTAAGCTCTCGATTCGAATCCTCAGCGACATGTCGAGTTTGGAGGCCTTGAAAAACGTGAGAAAATTCTGACCTGGAAGAAGATAAACGACAGAAGTTTAGGCCACCCACAAAGAGATGGAAGAAACATATACAGTCATTTCATCAAGGCCTTATTTCCCATGAAGGGATAACATGAACTATGTGCCATCTCCGCTATTATATAAACAATTTACATCCTCCTCTAAAACATAAATAAAAAAAAATCTAGATTATTGTAATTTACTATCAGTAATGTTACTCAGGAAAGGATAACAGCCAACTGCTGCTAACAACAGTATTAGCCGATCAGTCACGTTTGAAAATAATATAACTTATCTCCAAATATTTGCAAAGTACTGAGGTTTAATGTTTTAAGTTCCTCAAGTATAATTATGTCAAGAAAAAGGAAAAATAATTATGTTATGAGTACTCCTGAAATTGGTTAGTGGTTCCGAAACGTTGAAATTTATGCGAAATAATAAAAAAAAAAAAAAATATATAAAATATAAAATTAAATAACGTTATCGGGATAACGCCTGTAGTGGCTTGCATACCACGCTACAATATTAAAGGTGTGGGTCAGCGTCCCGCGGTGGCCCTAGGGTTTTTTTATGGGAGTAAACTCTTGGCTATAGCCTTTTGGACAGGATTTAAAATGGCGGTGCCGAGCCGGTAAGATCTCAGGTAATCGTTAAAGATCCCTATTCTAATTATATCCAAGGATAGGCAAAATTTAGGACCAAGGATAGGCAAAACTCCCAATTTAGCACCGTCCCATTAGCCTTAGTGGCATACAGTAAAGTTAATTAAACAAACGGATTGCGTTATTCGGTATATCGTCTTTTTAATATAGTGCAACATCTAAAACATAACATAAAATGTTATAGACCAGCGAAACGGTTTGGTGTAACAAATCAGTATTTGGACCAAAAAGCAAGTGTAACAAAGGGTTTGGCCAAAGTCACGAACAAAAAAAATGATGAAATGGTGTTCAGGAGATAAATTATTCCTAGCCGAGCAATCATTTTTCTTGTGATTAATACTACTTTGTCATTTGATGTAAATTTGAGGCAGGTAATTAATTAATGGAAATTCATAAAGAAGAAATAAATTTTCTAGGAAAGGCCAAGTACTCCATTTTCCCTTCTTACAATAAAAGAGGTCATCTCATACATCTATTTCATTGCTGAATTCCTATAGGTTCTTAATTAATATGAAATTTTTGGATACATATAGATTCAATTCAATGTACGTTTTCAATGGATCTTCCCTTCAATATAGGAAGGATGGCAATTTAGATAGGAGAAAACTGATTGTGGAGCTGGGCTATAAATCGGAATTGATCCTTACAAAAAGGGGGGCCAGTTAGCAATTAGCCACGCCATTAGGGGGCACAAATGAGGCGGGCAGATAGAGCGAACATAGGTCCAGTGGCTCGAGATAAGAGAGGGCTGCTCGATAGCCATCTCTCCACACTTGTCACCTCCAGTCGTCCCTTCCTCACAGCATCAAGACCTTATCCAAAGGCCATCTAAATTCTGTCCTAGGCGAGTTCAGCTTTTGTGTTACTGTTTACAAGTAGTTATCTATTGTAAGATTGTTTATAATTTGGGTTTTTATCGTCTGTCTGACATTGTGAATTATAGTTTTCTAAAAGGTCTAGAACGTTCAATAATTTGGTTATGAGCAATCAATGGATTTTCATAAATTGTCTCAAGATTATAAGATTCATACAAATTCGTATATAAACAACAAAATAATTTTGTAGTTGTATGAGAATACTAATAAATATGATAGTCGAAACATTGTAATAATATTGTTACGGAGGAGATTTTGTTCAATCTGCGGCTAAGCCTACAGCCACAGGGGGCCACACTATCGACTGTAACATAAATTATCTCGATGTTGGAATTGATATTCGATGCCAGCCGGAACTGAGAACATTTATATCAACTGCTTATCGTTGCCACCCCTTCCTACAACCCCTCCTCCGCACAGTTCCCGCTACACCTACGCGGGCTCAGAGAACGTTATGGCTATATAAAGTGGTTTCTGATGTGTGCAATTGTGTTCCAATTAGTAGATCAGTTATGTCTTGTAACCAGTTTGGCGATATCTCTAATATTATACACGTAATAAGGTTTCATAATAATTAATTGAGGCATTCTTTCATTTTTCGGTAAGAAGGGACTGGATTACTTAAGTCGGTAAAGGAGGATAAATGTCTTTGAAAATCATCAAAATAAATAATAAAATAAAAATATATTCCAAAAAAAGAGAATAAAGAATGGTTAGAATAAGATCACTCAATGTTTCACTTATTCACCAATATCGCAGAAATTTAGAAACGAAAATCCAGAACACCTCAAATTAAGATAATAAAAAAAAAATAATAAAAAAAATCACTTAAAAGGCTCAACTTTTTTTTTTATTGGTTAATTGGTGATGTACCATCTCATACTTTCATTTAGGTATGTTTATTATAATTTCCAAAACTTCAGAATTAAATTACATTAAAGTCAAATATACTATTTTTTTCAATTCTATTTCGCAAGCGCATAATTATTGCTGGTACCACAAAGAGTTATTCGGAGGAGAGGTGTTTGTCAGGCATGATCCTAGAAAAAAAGGGAAGGGGGAGTACTGGACGGTAATAAAGCAGCACATTTATATATTTTATGTTTTTAAATTTATATATCTGCTATAGCAGAAGCGTAATTGTATTCCACTTTTTTCCGCATTTACTTCTACGAAATTTCGGGAGGGGGGATCGATAACCCTCTGGAGGCTTTTCATTGAAGAATTAAATTAATCTACTTAATTTAGTTTAATTAGCGGTCTAAAAAGTTTTTTCACCGAAGAAGGGATTATTCAGAAGACAAAGACAAATAAGAATCTGATGATGCCAAGATTTGGCAATAAGAGTATTTTGAGTGCAAACAGTTGTGATGCTAAAGACATAATTGAGGCGCAGAAATTGAAAATGAGGTAAGTGCCAAAAATAGTCTTTCACTGAAACATTCCATGTTCCAATAACATTATAAAGAAGGCAAGTTCTATCTCGCTTTGAACGATGTCACAAGATTCCGCTGGTGGTAACAAAATGACAATTTCCTTTGGAAAGGAGGCACGAGCCGCAGTCTAAAATGATGACACTTCAACCTTATCATAGTCGGTTTAGTAATATAATTCATTAACAAATCCTAAATATATTTATCGATTTCCAACCTTCACTGAAATTGAAGAATGGGAAAAAGAAAACAAGATTTTTTAAGAAGGGAAAGTATAACTATTTAATAAATATGACTGGGTATTGGGGTCATAAAAAATTTATGGAAATTAACGAAGGAAAAATCACATAACCTTCATCCTTCTCTCTTCAAAGATTCCACCCGCCAGGTTACAGGTTAAAGGTATTCATATTTTCCCTCTGAAGGTATATTTCTGTTATTTATTGCACAAATAAGTTTATTGCTTCTCTTGGAAAATTTCAGTTTTGGTACTTACCTCCTGAATTTATTTACATTAACGCCTGAATTAATAAAATATTTGTTATATTAACAGTTTACATAATAAGCAATTAATCAACCCTACTGGACTGAACCTCTCTTTTTTCAATAACATATTGATGCATCCCAATTTAATTTGGATGAAGTTTTACTAACTCAGTATTGTACCTACCCGCTGAAACCTATGATAGAAGAGTATGAGTGAAAAATAAAAGCAAGGCCAGGATAAGAAATTCATTACAGCTCTAGTGACAATGACATAAGTTACTATCAGTTGAAAAAAACGTGTTTATATTCATAACTTAAGAATATTTAAAAACCTGCCCAAGTCTCTCGTTTTGGATTATAACTGAGTAGGGACATTACATATAGGAGAAGTAAAAATAAGATTGCTATTATTTTTTAATAGATAGCAATGCTATAAATTTCAGAAAAACTTCATAAAGATGTGGTACACACCATACAAAGGCACTACGTCTTAATAAATAAGATTTACGACAAAGGTGTTGATTGGTAGAGTGATCAGTATTACTACCAGGGGTAGCTGTAAGTGTGGGGGGAGGGGAGGTGGCCTTTGATACATCGCCGCCACGTGTCAGGCATCTACATCACCGTCATTAATAACTTTTCCCCAGATTGCCCCCCCCCCACACCATTTTTCTCATATTTCCCCCACTTTTTACGATATATTTTCGACGATTTTCCACTAAATGGATGCCTCTAAGATGACTAAACTTCATTGCTTAAACCTAAGTAACAACTACCATCGGACAAAGAGCAAATTGATTACTCATTTATATTAATAAAATAGTAATTAAGAAAATAGGTAATACAGATTTTATTATTTGAGATGAACGTTTCTGAAATTTAAATTCAACACCAAGCCTCAACATCGTTCACTTAAGTTACACCTAAGTTAGGAATGAATACACACTATATATCGAGGTACGGGGATGGCCGAGAAGGCTAAGTTGCTTGCAATAGGTAACAACATTAAGTAACGTCGAGCGTGGTAAGTACTTGGATGGTTGCCCGCTCCAGTCGGGTGACCACCCTCCGATTAAAGGCATTCAAAGCCCCCCCCCCGGGTATGTGAGCCCGTCAGCCTACTGGAGACGACTCACAACGACCGGTAGTTTCCAGTAAGGCGGTTTCAGTAACCGCCCGGAGTTGACGATATGCTTCAGTGAAAGAAATACGGTTCATCGGGGCCTGCTGACTGAGCTGCTATAATCCTTGGACCTAGACTAGTTCGTCAGTGTCCTTCAACTCAAAAGATCTGACGCCCTCGGTGGGAAGGAACCTGAGAAATAGGCGCTAATGAGATTGGTTATGGAGCTATGGGCAGTGTGGCGCTGCACTATGGAAATCATGGTTGCAGCAACGTGAAGTTTGGGCTATCTCCTAGATGAGAACATAGAAAGAAGCACAAGGGTTGCATACGAGATAAGAGTAGTGGGCAGGAAGAACCTGATCACCTAGGAGGTATGATAGGTACTTAAACAATCAGAAAATAATATGAATAAAAACATCATAAACCTGATGACATGGGTCATTTCTCTCTGGTCCACTTAATTTTTCATTTAGAGGTTCAGAAAATCCAAACTTTAATTATTTAAAGTTAAAGCTTTGTCTCCCATACTTGCCTATGAAGTTTGATGTAGCTTTTGAGTAGCAGAAGCAAAACTTACGTGACAGGTGATTCCGGGCAAAGTTTCTTCATAACGCCGATATCATTGATCACATCTTAGCGATATGCACTCTTCAAAATTAGTTTTATACAGTCTTAGAATGGTCGATCTAGTTATTGGAAATTGGAATATTTCGAAGAGAGTATTTGTGCTGCTGTCGGAATAAAAGGTTAAGTAATTTTATCAGTGGTGCCGGAGTTAGAGAACAGTACCCATTCAATTGTTATAAAATTTTTAAAAACAGCCTTCCTTGCCCCAGTCGTTGTAGAAATCAAGGAAGGTCGTTGCTAAAACTTTCAAATAAAAAATAAAAAGAAACATAAGGGACCTAATATAGGTAGTCAAACTAAAGATAAATATCACTGTCAAATCTAGTGGTTATTGCACTAATGTTACTATAAAGACAGTAACATTAGTTACAACCACTCTTACTATATATTATCGCTCGTACTACATGTCCTATCGCTTTTATACTTATACACATAATTCAACTTTAGATAAAAATAAGAGAGAAATACATTAGTTTTAACTACAAGCTGTCCAAATACTTTCGGTTGTTATAATACACAGTATATTCGAACACCAACGTGGGTTTAAATAATTTTTATTAAAAGAATAGTGCGTTGATTCTATTGACTGAAATTGTTTGCAATTTCAGCATGTTTTTGTTTGTAACTCGCAAACGATGACGGCAATCGGAAATTTTATAGAACGTTCGTCTTGACAAACTGAAAAAAATGACATATTTGAAAAATCCTGCGACCATTTTAGCCGAGAAATGCATTAACCCCTTGTAGTTAATCGAAAAAATTTATAAGACCGAAAATGGTCTAATTGAAAACCTGAAAAGATTGACACCATTTAGAAACCTCTACGACCATTTTTCTCGCAAAAACCACGGCTTTGCGCTTACAATTTGCTAACAAAGGGTATAATTGAAAAAAATTATAAGACCGAAAATTTTCTCCCTGAAAAGATAGACACCCTTTAGAAACATCTACGGCCATTTTGATTTTCTTGTCAAAACCGTGGTTATAATTCGAAATCGAAGGCGAAATGAGTAATTTGTATATTTTTCCGGTGTGACGGTTGAGGAAAGCTTTAAAATGATGCCTAAATCATGAAATTTGATGAAATATTAAGGAAGTTATGGCGTACGGACAAAAAAAAGGCCTTTAGAAATAATTTATGTCATTATAAATCACAAAGTCAGATTATAATTATAATCAATGTTACCAAAAGTAACGATGATTCGATTTTAGAGCAAGAATAAGACTTCGGTCCATTGTTTCTTATATTTAGTCAGAAAAAGAACGTTCTAGAATGGTGTAGGAGAATCTAGAATATCCAGACCATGTTCTAGAACAATTAGGTAACAGTTACAACAAAACGTCTAGAACTCTTCAATGTAACAGACAAAAATTTTTATCTAACACTAGATTATTTATCAATAAATAAATACATTTATTAAACAAATAATATAATCTAAAATAAAGTTTTATCAATTTTCATATTATAATTATTTTATATCAATTTTTTTCTTGTTTTTTTTATTTATCGCTAATGTAAACCTTTTCTGTAAGAAAGTACCAGACATCCTGCAAGCCCTTCAGCCTGAACCCGTCCCAGGGAATGAGGATTGGCCTGTTATTGAGGATGACAGGGATCAGGGAGGAGAAGGCCCCCAGGCTGAAAGGCATATTGCAAGCCCCAGAGCTCTAGCAATGATCGGGGTTATTCGATTTCCAGCAAGTGTTGTGTGCAGTGTATCGCTATCGCAACTCATTTTTTTCAAACTATTATTTCATGCAAGTGATTTTTTCCAACTGATTAAAAATATATATTGTGCAAAATAGCTATCATGGATAATACCGATATTAGTATATCAATAAATAAAGTTTTAGGACGTATAAAACACGGAGTTGCTGGTAAAGGTATGATTTTTAACACTAATCATTAAGCAGTTCAAATGACCCAAGACCTTTACGTTGCATTAAAAATTCATTTGTTTTGTTTAAAGGCCTAAAAACTCTTCATTCACGCCTAAAAGGTTCAGATTTTTCTTTTTCACATTAAGTATATTTCCGATATAAAATATCTATAAAGGGCACTTTTGGCACCAGACATCTACAAAAATTACAATTATTTATTTCCTAAATAAATATAAGTATGTGAGATATCTAATATAAAATGGCTACAAGCATACCATACTAATACAGATTTTTCTATCTGCTTTCCTTCGAATTTATACCCATACCTGAAAAAGAAAAAGGTAATTAATAGAAAAAAATAGATTATGTCAAAATATTCAGCAGATATTAAATATATGATTCAAATTTATTTGTTGTACATTTATCTTTCTTATCCATTTTGGACCCTACTAGCAGAAGGCATAGGGAACATAATAGCATAAGGAGAGCTGTTCTAGAGGTATGCCTAAAATCTTCTAGCCAGGGTGGATAGTTTAAGAGATTTTATCCATGGGTCCACCACGAAATAAATTTTAAACCACCCAAGGCCTATTCCAACCGCACTCTCCACCATAGACTAGAGAATGTTTCAAGAGGAAAAGCTCTGACACGCTAAGTTGTATTGGTCTCGACTATTCCCGGACCTCGTTCGAGACCCATATTTAAACTTTGTGTAATTTTTAATGAAGACTTTCCAAGCATCAAATTTGCCCAAGAAAGGGGTTAATTGAATAAAAAGGAAAAAGTAACAATACAAAGCATGATTTTGACGATGATGTGTTTTGAGTACTAAAACAAAATCTAAGATTAAACTGTATCCCAATCGACACAGAAAAACGACTGTTAGAAGTTTTCTTTATTTATTTTCTTATATATATATATTTATAATAAATATTTTATTTATTTTCATAAATATATATATTTATAAATTTTAACCAATATCAGAAAGATCTCTAAATAAAGTTCTGGATACCGAGTGAATTGAAATTAATTGAGCCAAAAGGCTGAATTTATAAATATAGGGGACACAAATTGAAGGAGATAAATTTAAAAGGTTAGAAACAAACATTAATATATATTTATGATTTTCGATTTTTTAGATTTGTGTCTTCCACGAATAGCGGAATAAGTGTAAAAACGAAAGAAAAAAAGGTTTATAAAAAAAAAATATTGGCTATCGAATAACGTCAGAGCTGCTAGAACGATTAGGCTACTTCTTGTTTAAACTATAAGTAACCCGAAAGGTGCTAAAACTGCCATTCGACAGACTTTTCCCAAACGCTATGGAACATTTCTTGTTCATTATTTAGATAAATAATTGGTCTTTCGATTCCTTAATTACAACCTTTTTGATATTTCTGTCTCAATAATAAAACGAGTACTGTTATTTGTTTTGGAAATAAGTTTGTAATGCGGTTTAAAGTGCGCTTTCGGGTCAGCTGGTATGCAATAATAAACCAGGGCGTGAATAATAAGCGACTGTTAATGATTTTAGTTAGGAGGTCGGAGATAACATTAAATGAGCAAGTCGAGATGGCATGTTGAAAGGGCAAGGCTTTAAATTGCGAGGTACTCCGCAGGGCCTCGGTTTAAAATCTTACTTTATTAAGTCTTCGCGTTTTAGTTACTTGAACGTTTATATTGTTTCGATTATTCCAAAAATACAAGGATTATTCACCTACAGCTTTGTAGCTCTTGTAAAATCTGGTGAAATATACGCTAACGTTTTTTTCTGAAACGTAAATATGAATATATTTACATTCCGTTTTATTTATAAAATATACTTCGTCTATACTGATCCATTGCAACCATTTATAGAAATGAATCACTGGCTAATTATCCAAACCTTCCTCCAAAGATAAACAGGTAAGCAGCAAAATATTCACAGGGCCCGGAAATATATAGCTGCTCCGAATAAAAGTTATAAATAATGGTTTGAAGAATGCGATATTTGGAAGCCAAAGAACTGAGCGTGATGAATGTAAAATTTAATCTATAAAAATCCCAGGTCGGACAATGCCCAATCAGATGGTGATAGAACGGATGATGGATGGTGGCATTCAACCAGGTAGCAGTCCTCAAAACCTGTTTCAATGGATGAATTACATCTAGAACAGTGAGAGAAAAAAATATAATTCTATTTTAGTTCTCGCATTGTTTGTTAGAGTTAGAATTAACTATTTAAAAAAATTATTAAGTTAAAAAATTTTTCCTTGTACAAATATAACGTAATTAATGTTCTAATGCTAGGGATTGTGAATCAGAAAGGTGACAGATTACCATGCAACTAAAAGTGACAGCTGAAAGAAAGCGATTGTAATATTAATGGAACTTCACCACTTATTAATAGTTATTAATATTTATAGCTCATAAATATATAGTGAAAACTGAGATGTGATAGTCAATATAAAAAGTCTTTGATGTCAAGCCATAATGACTTTTATATCCAACCAATAGGGAGTTGGGCACATCCCTAATTTTAGTTTATTTTTTGCATCATGTTTAACTAATTTTGTGATTAAAATGACTTGTGAATTAGGTTCGATTCCTGCAGTAAGTTACCTTTCGTGCGGTTAAACGAAACCTAGCAATATATTTCGAACCAAATATAGAGAGAGGCAGAGTTGCCGAACACAGAAGAGTACTCGATCGGAGCAATGAGCGGGGAATATAAAGGATTAGCTTGGGCAGACAGGGCGGAGGGCAAACAGACAATCAGCGGCAAACCAAACATCACCGACTGACTCGTTAATTAGAGGCCCAGGGGAATGTTTAATGTAAACACCTTCCCATAACAATGTTTGAATATTGGATAGCCTTCGCCGCAATTGGGATTGTTAATGGCTTTTAGATCTACCTCCATTGGTACTCTGGAGCAAGGGCCTCATTGTGGGCAATAGTTTTTAATAAACATAAGTAGTAAAAATCGTTAGGGTCAAGAATTCCGAAGCACAACTCATTAAATATGCAGAGAGGAAGGTAGACTGAGTTATTCTCTTGCATGGCCATTGGCTAATCTATAGCCAACTTATCTATGCCTCCACACGTAATATCAAATAATGTTTTAAGCCGGTGGTTTGGCACTATTAAATATATACGAAATATCGATAGATTTGCTACTTGGATGAATAGTTCTACCCCTCGCCCCATCTACCCCGAATAAATTGCAGGGCATCAGTAAGGAGAAAGGATCAACTTTGCTTGGACACGTGCTCTTGGTGGCGTAATGGAACACACTGCGCTAGTTACGCGTGAGACTGGTTTGAGTCTCGACTAAGGCTATTCTTACTGTTAAAAAAAATCTGGTGCGTGCGCGCAACACACAACTTTCACTTACCAACTTACTTAGATTAGGCGTTTTGTTAATTGCCACTTCTCAAATGAACAGAACGGCTTTAATTATGAACAATGGTCTGTCATTAAAGGCGTACTCCGAATGCGTGGGCTCAACGGGTTTTAAGAGTTGACTGAATATTTTTCTTTTTTTCTACTCTTTATGTTTTCTTTATTTTTATCATATCTCATATTTAGCCATTTCTTATTTTTAGGCAACACGAGAGACAGTTAATTTCTACATATAAACAAAAACAAAGGTACTTTATAGGAAACAAACAAACAAAAAAGGCCCCCCCCCCAAAAAAAAAGCCCCCTCAGAAAATTTAAATAATGATAAAGCTTACCTGATAATAAAGAATACCTAATTTTCATTAAACATGACGAATTTTATAAAAATCGTTAAAGCCGTTTTTGAGATCATCGAAAAATAGTTAAAAATTGGAAAAAATTTATGAAATAAAGTGCCCGCTCCGTTTGACCAATTTTGATGAAATGTTGGTTATCACATCTTTGGCATATACATACATCAAATACGCAGTTTGATCAAAATCGTTAAAGCCTTTTTTGAGTAAATAAAAAAAACACGTGAAAATGATACAAAATTTATTAAGTAAAGTCCCCCCTCCGGTTGATCAATTTTGATGTAATGTTGGCTATCGCATCTTTGGCATATACATACATCAAATACCCAGTTTGATCAAAATCGTTAAAACCATTTTTGAGTAAATAAAAAAAAAACACGTGAAAATGATACAAAATTTATTAAGTAAAGTCCCCCCTCCGGTTGATAAATTTTGATGTAATTTTTACAGTCATATCTCGGGCATATAAATAGACCAAATAATCAGTTTAATCAAAATCGTTAGAGCCGTTTTTGAGAAAATCGAAAAAAACGTAAAAAGTTGTCAAATAAAGTACCCCCTCCCTTTGAGCAATTTTGATGAAATTTTTGCTGTCACATCGCGGGCATATACCTACACTAAATAACCAATTTCAGATTCGCATGGTTTATAGTTTTTGAGCTAGTCTGTTCACACACACACACACACACACACACACACACACACACACAGACCATTTCGCGGGACTTGGTTAATTGGACTCAGGGGACCCCAAAACATGTATTTCCGTTGAAAACCGGAAGTCGAAATTTTTCACGATCGCAATACTTCCACTTACTAAATATTTCATATATAGGTAAGTGAAAGTAAAAATTAAATTATTATTACATTTAATTCAATTATATATATGTAAACTAGAAACCACAATATATAATTTTTAAATATTTTATTTTTCAAGAGAGATGATTAGCCTTAGCTGGGACTACCGCGTTAACTCCTACTACTACACGGTACACTGCCATTGCGCCACCGAGGCAGCATCCAATGTTGGTGGGACAGTGGCAGGTATTGAAAATCATTATTTATGTGGGATTGAAAGTAAAATATCTAATTTATGTTTTTTAAATAGAAAGATAAAAAATAAAATAATTAACCCTTCTAATCTGCATAAAAATATATTTTCAAATTAACTTGGATTTACCCAAAATGGGAAAAATGTCACTTTGCCCCTTTTTTTTCAAGGTCCAAATAATTTTTTTACGTCGAATATATTTATAAAACCATATTAATATAATACTCAAAAAATATTATACATTAGCAACGGTGACGAGCCACCAACGTCAATACAAATTAATTTTCATCTTTCTGCTGCATCTGTAAAATTTCGGACGAGATTTCATTTTATTCCTTTTTGTCTATAACTTTTCTTCAATTGACTGCAGTAATTTTTTATTCCATTATCTGCCTTAAGAATTTTTTTTCTTTTTTTACAGAAATCCAATCTCTACTCGGCAAAGAAACGACTGCCCTAACTTCTACCATAAGACCCGAGAGTGGATTAGGAGTAAGGCAGTAATGTAAAGAAGTTGACGACAGCCAGAGCTATTTAGTTGGAGGAGGCTAGAATAGGGAATGCGCCAAGGTAATTCCCAAGTCTATACAAATCCGGCTGAAGTATCGGCTGCGTAAGTCAGGGCCTTGCACGATTGAGTTCGGGCACGGTGGCTTAGAGCAGCAATACTCCATTTTGGGGTCTGCATATATGAGTAGTATTGTAAGCGAATTGAATCGAACCAAAACCAAAATTCTGTTTTTTTTTACATTGTGAGATTTTTGGAATAATTCTCAAGATATTATAGGTTGATGTTTCGCTAGATATTATAAGTTGATATTTCGCTAGATACTTTAAGTTGATATTAAATTAATTTAATTTTGGATCTTTTAATATAATAGTCAAAGTTTGTTGAGGTTCTCTTGGATTATTCAAAGTTGTTGATAGATCGATCAGGTAGAAGAACCAGAAACAGATATCCAGGGGAAAAAATATACTTTATATTAATTACACAGATAATAGTATTATTATTTTTTTTAAATCTGATATTAATAAGTGATTTAATCGATAAATCACTCGGGTTGGATCAGTAGAGCTGGTACACGGGTTGCAGGAGTAAACGATATAAAGGTTCCCTAAAGTAATGGCAGAAGGAGAGGCAAGAGTAAGTAATAAATTCCTAAATCGAATTTAAACATCTTTTTGTGATCTAAAATTAAAATTATTTGAACAAGTCTTCAAGGAAACCTACAGCTGCTTAAATAATTTAATCATGTTAGGTTGATTATGATTTGAAGATTTTGATTTACCAGTGGTTGAATATCCATATTATTTTTTAGTATGTAAAGTATTCTGGGTTATTAACCGACTTCGAACGAAAGAGGAGGTTACTCAATTCGATACGTATGTGCCTTTTTTTTTTTTTTTTTTTTTTTTTTTTTTTTTTTTTTTTTTTTTTTTTTGCTATGTATGTCCACCGATTACTCCGAGATGGATGGACCAATTGGAACGAAACCTTTTGCATCTTGTAGAGTATTTTCCCAAGCTGGTCCCATTAAAACCTTTTTTGGGTTCTTAATTTATTTATGAAGTTATCGGGAAAAAACATGAAAATAAATATTTAATTATCACTAAAAATTTTTACTTATTGGAAAAACATATGGCATATATAACATAAGGTATGCTCCAACAAGCTATTAAACTTATTGGTAACTAACAAATCTCACTATTATTTTAATGGTGGATGAATCATGTGGGAAAACTAACCAATCAAATTTAGAATCAAAAGAGTGGGGGGGGGGACATGAGCAGTATATTAGTTATCGACGTGTTTTAAGTGCTTGTTGGAACCAACGTATACATAACCTTAACTAATTTTTCAACAATAGATTTCAATAAAGATATTTAATATACTTAATATAGCTGTCGTTTTCTGTAGCGTTATTAGTATATATAATAGATAGAGATATATATATTCACCGATAACAGTAAACCTTCTTAATTTAGATCTAGTCGTCGGTTGGACACCATAAACATAAGACCACAAAATTCGTGGAATTCCAAGAAAGAATGAGTATCGATAACCGGTTTAAAGCAGAGTTTAAGACTTCTTCAAGTTCCCCAAGGTTCGTTTAAATTTAAAATCGTAGCCATTATTGCTAAAATTAGATTTTGATTTCCGACTTTCATTCACTATGCACGTTAAAAAGGAATACAATAATTCCTGGAAAAGCTTATTTTGAGTTGATTTGGGGGCCTTAACATTTAGGCACCTCTGTCTTTTTCCGGAATCACTCGATCTTATTAATATACAATTTAATCATGAAATCTTGTGCCGATTCTTCATGGAGCGACACTTCTGTCATGTTTTCCGGATTACTACTACAGGTTTCTAATTTTGTTTCTGCAACTAGAATAAATTAGAAAGGCTGTAAGTGCCAAATCATTTATATTGAGAAGACGAAAATCTGCTATCTAAGCTCAAATTTAGCCCGAAAAAATATTAGGGGCATGTCCAGTTATGAAATAATTTACGTTCTGCTATTCAATATTAGTTTGTTCCATCACCAATTTCATCTATGATGGCTAATTGTCTAATTTTTTTTGGCACACATTCTTTGCTATTGTCTACATAGGAGAGTCTAGATATAAAAATCTTCAAGATAGGCACTTATTAGGAATTATTTCCATCATTCATTTTCCAGTTGATTTTTCGATTTTTTACACTTTTCCACTTGCCTAAATTGTGAGTTGTAATTGTTTGCTGTGTATTAGCTGAAATGTAGTAGAATAAAGCTTTATCCAAGAGCCATACTGTCTTAAGACAATTTCCATTGATTTTGAGGTTTCTATCGATCTTTATTAAATCGAAAGAAATTTAAATATTTGATTTTCTTAGGTTGCCGAAATTTTCAAAAGCCAACCGTCATAAGTTCAGTGTTTGCGGTTCGTGAGAGCCTAAAAGTGTTTTTAAGAGCCTAAGTCCAATAATGAATGAATGAATTTTATTGAAATAGACAGTGAAAATGAGCTTGCATGTGATTCTCATCAGTCATCTCTCAGGTACCGAAATAACAAACACAAATATTGTTTTTTCATTTTCCAATGACACTTTCCCCATACAGACATTACATTATTTAACAAAGAAATTAAAATTTCTATGTTTGCTGATGTTCACCCATCAATAAAAACTGCAAAATAAAAGTTGATATCTCCCAGAAACAATCTCTTTGTATGAATGTCCCCGCAGCAAGTATTTGGCAGCCATGAAAATGCTTAATATCATAAATGCTACCCCACTAGAATTGAAGAAATTTATTTTCTGAATAATTTTTTATTACGAAGGATATTATTCTTAGTACTTTGCTATTAAATTTAGTCAAAAATTCATCTAAAGGAATTACGAACATAATTGACTCAACATTGATCTTATTTAAAAATAATTCCAATTATAATCATATTACGAAGTATACGGTATAGAAGTTGTATTATACAGGCACCGCTTTTCAACGTTTCTGTGTGTACTCATAAAATTGAAAAGGTGGTAGAGCGTAAAAAAATTTCGAAATTTGTTTTACCCAACTTACGGTTTTCTACATTTTTTATCTTTTCCAACTAAAAAGTATGAAATAAAAAACATTTTATAAAAAAAAATAAAACCGACTTCGAAACCTAGGAACCAGTAAAAATAAATGCACTGAAAAGTATGAAATAAGGACCTTCTGATTTGTATGAATACACAGCAAAATTGAAAATGGTACAAAAAGAGGAAAAATGCAATAAGACGAATAATTTTATTTTGATTTGTAAAAATACACACTAAATGGTAATACAAATTATTAAATTAAAATATTAAATACTATGTTCAATACAACACAATCTTTTCGGAGGCGGCGCAACAATCTTCTCATGACGTCATGACGTGATATGTTATTTCTATTTTGCGCCGCCTCCGAAAAAATTGAGTTGTATTGAACATAGTATTTAATATTTTAATTCAATAATTTTTATTAACAATTTGTGTGTATTTGTACAAATCAAAATAAAATTATTCGTCTTATTGCATTTTTCCTCTTTTTATACCATTTTCAATTTTGCTGTGTATTCATACAAATCAGAAGGTCCTTATTTCATACTTCTCAGTGCATTTATTTTTACTGGTTCCTAGGTTTCGAAATCGGTTTAATTTTTTTTTTATAAAATGTTTTTTATGCAATGAACATTTTATCTATGAACTAGAGACAAAAAAAAAATAAATAAAAGAAAAATCAACTTATATCAAAAACCATCATCATGTATCATCCGAAGGAATACAAATGCGATAAAGTGCAAACACTCTCAGAGAATATAAAAAGAGAGCTGGATCTGAAGATAAAAATGGTTGGTCAATGTTTATCATTCCTAAACAACTGTTTTTACACCCTTCTCCGATTGTACAAGAAGTACTTCTTTGCTCTCGAATATTCAGCAGGGTATATGGAAGGCATCATAAGATATTTACAGAACATTGAGCAATGTACGTTGGTAGAATAAATATTGTTCTTAGAATAAAAATTGCATAAGAACTTGAATGAAATAATTTTGCTCTTCTACCTTATACAGGAAATTACAATTTAAATTTACAAATTAATAATTTATCCAGTAGTTCATAATTAATTCATTTGGAAGGTTTCCGGGAAAAACTGTCACAAAGATATTCTTCTATTAGAAAGTTTTGACAGGAAAGTAGTTAATACATAGTACATATAACAAATGTAAAAAGCAGCTTTCGAAATCATGTAGTGAAATTATTAATTTATCATTGATTGGGAAAAATTAGCGAATTATACAATATTAAATAATAATTTGAGATGGTCACAGATAAGTTATTATATGATATTTTTTATTTAGGAAGGTGGTATATAGTTTAATTTTAAATTTTCGGATTTTTTTCATACTAGAGTCTGTTGCGAGTTTATCATGATCGTCATATTGTAAATTAATGTATATTTTAAATTTTTTCAACAAAAACAATGGAGAAATGTCTTATAGGGAAAACGACATACTCTTGCTGATTTAAATATTAAAAAAACACACACAAATTAGTTTTTAAAAATAATTTATATTTATAATTACTCTTTTATATCATGGATCAATAGTAATTACATGCACAAAAATCACTGGAATCGAGGATGTATTTAGGCTCTATCGTTTGGATTTACCTCCTTTGCATCGATAAGCCTCAACTGTACTCACTTTAGGAACAAACATTTATTCCCTAAACTTGAAAGGTTCCTAATAGCTGAACAGGCTTGAAAAAAACATTTTTCTTTCAAATTAATAACAAAACAAAAGAGAAAATGACGATTTGATAGTGATCTCAGAGAATGCACTTGAATGATGATGGGTTGGTACGCAATCTAGTATGTCACCGCAAAGAGGAAGCCAATGAAACCGTCCTGTTAATAGAAGTGATGGATTTGGCCAGGTTAGGAATTTGCGGGCCGATAATTGCTACAAGCTCAGTAATGGAGTGCCAGGTGTCCTGCCTCATTTGCGGATTTGATTTCTCCCAATCCTCTCATTGCAACCTGATTTCGCGATACGTATTAATGAACAAAATGATGCCCGATGAGCTTCCAAATCGACGAATCTAAATAATGCAATGCTTCAATATTCAATATTCGGCTTATTTCTCTTTGGCTGGTTTATTCCTAAAGGGCGCACAGTTTTTATTTTTTTCTTGAATTTGCATTTAAAATGTTCCTAAAGATGTAAATGATCATTAATTAGAATATTTACATGTAGTTGTTAACTCAATTGCAATTAAAATTAAGAAATGTTTCGAAAAAAACAGTATTAGTGACCACTTACTTACTCGTATTAGTTGAGAAGGGATTTTAGATCTATTTTATGGATTTTAGAATCTAAAGAATGCAATGCTTCAATATTCAATATTCGGCTTATTTCTCTTTGGCTGGTTTATTCCTAAAGGGCGCACAGTTTTTTATTTTTTTCTTGAATTTGCATTTAAAATGTTCCTAAATATGTAAATGATCATTAATTATAATATTTACATATAGTTGTTAACTCAATTGCAATTAAAATTAAGAAATGTTTCGAAAAAAACAGTATTAGTGACCACTTACTCGTATTAGTTGAGAAGGGATTTTAGATCGAAGGTAAATACAAGATGTAAAGATTGGCTTTTTCGTAATCTTTTCATTTAGGCTTCTTTCTGTTTAGAAGAGGTATACTGTAAACTTTATTTTAAGTGAAAGTCGAAATTATTTTGGAAAATATGGCCAAGGGTAAGACAAATTTTTGACTCTCTCGATGTTCTACTAACTTTAAAGTGAAATATTACAAAAAATGTCAGCGAAACACCTCTTTCATTTTTTAAATATTTGTAGTCTAACTAATTTAGAATAAAAATGTATAAAGATAATCTGCGATAACCTGCGACTCTGAGTTTGACAATTGTTTTTCAAATGAAATCAGGCACTCAGCGCTTGCTTGAAAACCAATTCGCATCTACAACCACTAGATTAGCCGTTCTAATAAGATACATTTTTCCACTTAAATCCAGAGAAAATATTAGGTTATACTGTAAGTAAATTGACCAATATCAATAATATTAAGCAGTGTCTGAAATTATGCCCTGATTTTAAAAAATCAATGTAGCTCCTATTTTTATTTACATTCATTTAATTTGTGTTTGGAAATTGTGTTTACTGCATTACACTATAAAAGTAATATTTGACTTTTCAATTAAAAACAACTCTCATCTAATTTTGGAACTAAAGCTTTATGAAATTGGCCCTATAGTTATAAGTATATTTTTAAGTCTTAAAAATCGAGAACTCTTTAAAAAGTGGATTTCTGCTCCTCCCAGCTGTAAAAGAAATGCCGTTTTGAAATGTCCCATTTATTAGACAAAAAGAAATAGAATTGGAGTCTGGGCCATTCTGAAATATGAAGAGAAAAAAATTCCTGTCAATTAGCCATCCTAGTCAGTTCAAATAATTATAAATACAATTTTCAAGAAGAGGAGAGCTAAAGAAAATTTATAGAGTATTTGTTTTTAGCATAGCAGAGCTCGAGCGCCATTTGGCACGCCGCACAGTGCTTCGAGTATATGGACTTTTTGTACAAAAATCTTTTGACAATGGAATATTATAGGGAATGCTAAGCCAAAAAAAAGATGGAAATCAAGGTTTTGGGAAAGTATCTTAAATTTAAGGGAAATTAGAAAGGAAATCATTATTGGTTAGTTGATCAAAATTTATCTTTAATAAGATAATTACACAAACACAACATATCAAATACAAAAGATACTTTCTTCATTTACATATCAAAATAATATTTTACATAATATAATAATTTTAAAAAGTATCTACATAAGAGAAATCTAAATTAAAAATAACATAAAAAGCTGAATCTTCTGCTTCAATGACGAAAATTTCCATGTTAAATTTATTTATATAAGTTTAATTAATTTTAAACTATGTTATAATTAATTCAAATTAAGTTGAACATTAATTCAATTTTAATAAGAAATTATAACTAAAAGAATTAATCTGATTCACTTAAATATTCGCTCCTAAGATTATCTTCTAAGTTCATATCGGTGAACAAATCTAAACTTGTCTGTCAGATTATTGATAGTTCATTCACATATTAAATACTAGCAGACCCGGCCACGCGTTGCTGTGGCTCAGTAGTTATATCCTAATATTTTTAAACAAATACAGTAATACCAATATTCATTGATAAAGATGAAAACCTTTCAGCTAATCAAAATCCAACGTGATTGAGAATAGAGCATTACACCATTTAAAAGTATTTGATAAAGAATATAGGAAAGTTAAAGTTTTTATTTTTTACATCTCATGCTTATATGTAGTTTGATTAAAAAGGAGCTGGTTGTGTTTACGACTCACAGAGCTGCCAACACTATCGCCCTTTTTTTATGGATCGGTATAAACTAACTCGAAATGGCTATATTTTTCCACTAATTTTAAAAAGGATGACTGAAGTAAGTTTTGATAACCTCAGCCATTGATCTATTGATTATTGGCCTAACACTACTTCAACTTGGTATTGTTAGTTTAACAACGGGTTTAATTTTGCTCAGGGTCATGCCAATCTTGGTTAACGCGTCATATATGTCCTTTTGATAGGCGTTTTTCTCAATTTCTTTGAGACCTCGATTTCCCAACCCTTCGGCTAATAAGTGTTCGGTAGGAGGGTGGTGTGTTGAAGCTTTTAATTTAGCAATATATTTGAGTGATAATAAATCTCTTCTTAAAGAGGTTTTTACATAATATAATTAAGAATTTTTATTTATTCAAGTACTTATTTGTTCAAAATGTTTTGGGTTAACCTGTTTTTTTTTTTTTAACACAAACCAAAGATTTGATGGTTTCCACACACGTGAGCAGGCGATACCCATTTCCCACGTGAGTTATGCCATTGCCCAAGGGAAAAACACGGATTTTCAAAGTCCAAGTGGACATTGTTTGCCCTTGGGATTTGTTTATGGTCATGGCAAAAGCCAAACGAATAGGATATTGAAGCCTTTTAAATTTTATTGAAAATTCTGTCGGTTCCAAGGGAATAGGTGGCAACAGGGCGATATCTCCTGTAAACCTTCCAGGTAACATTTTTCCTTCAATAACATTTCCTGTGATCCTTTTAATGACCAAACGTGTACCGTTGCACAATTGAGATGGATTTAAGTTACGAAGAAGAATGATCTGTGAGCCAAAATTCAACTGGAGATTGTTTGGGTGTATATCCAGGGAATTAAAAAATTCAGATGGGAAATTTACGGCTTCGTTTACATCTAGAACATTGTCAATTGATTTTGGAAGTTTATTTCATCGAAATCAACATTTTTTGCTTCCGAAATAGCAAGACTACCCAGCCACTTATAGTCCAAATAATTGTTCAAAATATCAGGAAAGACAATTTATATTTCGTAGACAGTTCATTTTTCGTCTCTACAACAGTTCAGAAATTTTCTGGTAATTTGATAAATTTTGAATTTCGATACAGCTAGCTCTATTTCACCGTTTCCAATATAGAGCAATTGTTTAAAAAATATATCTGCCGATGGATTATTTTGCAGTAGTACTCTCATATTTATGGCTGATAAATCTGAAACTTGAGGTTACCCAAATAACAATTATTCCTGTTCAGTAGAGGTGTAATAATCATTAAATGTAAAATTTAAAAAATGCCGCGATTTGTAATCCTTTCTTCATCAACAATCATTTAAAGATAAGTAAATCTCATTTCCAATAATAGCCTAATTTAAATTAAAGAAAGGATTAAAATCTTCGCTAACATTTCTTAAATTTTACATTTAAAGATAATTCCAACTTAGGAAGTAACAGCCTCTATTCGATTGGGATTAAATTTTCTCAACTTTAAATTTGTTCATTAATTTCAATAAAATTTATATAATGCATTTTTGTAAATCATCAATATGTAATAAATTTTATAATAATTTTATAAATTATTAATTTGTTTATGAGGGGTACTCAAAGGCTAAATAAACTACGTTAAATTATTTATGTGGAGTCTGACCCCTTAATCCACGTCCAGGCCCTTAGCGGCACTCCTGTGTCGTCATTCAGAACGAACGGATGTCGTTCGTAGTCATAGGCCCTTTACTAGTCATTTTATGTACTTAAGTAAATTAATGTGCTTCAACTACGAATTCGTAATATACTCCTGTTTCGTCATTCAGAACGAACGGATGTCGTTCGTAGTCATACGCCCTTTACTAGTCATTTTTATGTACTTAAGTAAATTAATGTGCGTCAACTACGAATTCGTAATATATGCGTGTATCGTCATTTTCATGCACGCTGCGTTTTTATATAATCTCTTGAAAGGGATCGTCTTTTTCTTCACCTCCAGCTTGAGACTAGCTGCTTATCGCCAGGATCAGGGCTCTATGTGGTTCGTCCTATTTTATCATTTTTCCCTTTACCCCTTTTTCCTTCTGCCACGTAGCTCTGATTTCAGGTTATGCCGTGCAGTCCAGCAGTTCGAGGTAAGCGATTTTACATATATAATTTTGTTTGATTTCCATTTGCTCTCTGAGCTCACCAGGGTTTAATCCCCTTTTACTTTCAATCATTTTTTTTCTTGATATTTACTTAATTTAAATTTATTACTTAACATACTACCAGAGGATTTTATGAGTTTATGTATATTTTTGCATTTATTACGTATTTTTCATTTATTTCATTATTAGTGTTTTTTTTTATTCATGCCTTTGATTACCTCATTTTCTTTTATGAAATATCTGTGTATTAAAATTTTAAATATTTTTTTTTATGCCTGTGTTTTTTTTTCTGGTCAAAATTGACCCAAAAAATTGATTTAAAATTCTTTATTCATCATTGTTCGACTACAGGAAATTTCATGTCAAGCCTGCCTTTACCTAACCTGTGCAGCTTGGGTCTTGGTTATCTTATCTGTGCCTTATCTGTGTTCTGTGATATTGGGAAGGTTTCTTTGTTTCGACACTACATTATATCATTTCTTCGCTATTTTGTATATTTATTTTATATTATATTATATTATAAATTAATTTTTATGACATTTCTTGTTCATTATCAAATGATCATAGTTTTTCTTTGTCTTGTATCATATTGCTCTTAATGCAAGAAATATTGAAGAATGTTTACTATAATTTCCTTTGAGATGTTTTTCCTTTTTTATAAGTTTATCATGTATATGTAAGTAGTTCATTTTTTTCTTCTTTTTAAACATTTTACACATTAGTTTTGTGAGACTAATTTTTTGTTGTATTTTATTTAGATTTTGATTTGTGTAAATTACTTTCTTGTCAATATGCCTCCAAAAATGAGTTTAATTCAGTTCAACAGGACAGTCACTTTGATTAAAGGTTCCTTGAATTCAATTCATAATAATGTTGATACTTTACAGAGTTTACCACCCCTGCAAGCAAAATCATCAGCAGATTACCTTGAAGATTCTCTTAGGGCTGAGCTCAAGGAGTTTGAAAATTTTATATCACCTTATATCTCAGCTGAGACTTTGTGTGAGGGACTTACAGAAGAAATACTTGAGAAAAAGATTTCTGAATTGAAAGGTTTATTCAATAAGTTGTTGTTTATGGTTGCTAAATATACTGCTCCTATTGTGCCTTTAGCTTCTTCAACTGTTATTGATAATCAAGCCTCAATTAATTTGAATAGTTCTTCTGTTATTTTACCTAAAATTAAAATTAATAAGTTTTCAGGTTCTTATCCTGACTTTGAGTCCTTTTTGAGTAGATTTGAGACTTTGGTGGACTCCTCACCTCATTTAAGTGTTTCTCAAAAATTCGAGTACCTCCTCAGTCACCTTGAAGGTTCTGCATTGAATGTGGTAAAACATTTGCCATTCACAGAAGGTAATTATGCTTCAGCTCTTAAACTTTTGAAAGAAAGATTTTCAAATAACAGGCGCACTGTTAGTATTCATTCTAATGGAATTTTAAATTTACCCTCCTTGTTAGATAATGTCGAATCAATTAGGGATTTCCTTGACCAACATCAGGTACATTTTTCTTCACTTGAGAATTTTATAAAGAATAAGCCTGATACCCATGTGCAGGATTTGATTTATGTTCAATTTATTCTATCCAAATTTCCTGGTAATTTAAGGGATTTATTTGAGAAGTCTGTTTCTAATATTGATTTTCCTTCCATAAAGGATATTATAGATTTTCTTCATTGTCATGTTAGGGCATTAGAAAATGCTTCGCTTGGAGCATCAGTCCCTTCTAAATCACCTAGTGCTTCAAGATTTAATAAGTCTAAAGGTCCTAATAAAAATAAACTTTTACCCAATAAATCATTTTCCTCATTATCTACTACTGTTATCAAGGAGTGTAATATTTGTTCATCCAAGGAACATAATGTATTTTCTTGTGTTCAATTTTCCATGCTGACCCCTCTTGGGCGTTTCAAAACAGTGAAGTCCAAGGGCTTGTGTGTTAGGTGTTTGTTTCCAGCTCACAAGGGTAAAAATTGTGCTAATTCCGAGCCTTGTGAGTATTGTAGTTCTGATGGGCATCATTCATTGTTACACTTTCCTGAGTCCTCGACTGCAGCTAATGTTTCTTGCATGTCTGTTGGAATATCTACCAGGAGATCTGGGGTGATCCTCCCAACTGCGCTCGTTAGGCTGCAAATTTCACCCACACAGTACATAGTAGCTAGAGCGTTGCTGGATTCATGTTCGCATGCCAGTTTTGTGACAGAAAATTTAGTCCAAAGGTTGAATTGTTCTCGGTTTCTTGGTGATGCTTCTATTAGTGGCATTGGTTCTTCCACTACCACCGCTAGAGGTCAGTGTATGCTTTCTGTTTGTGACCTCAAAGGCAAGATTGTGACTTCCAATCATTTGTTTTATATTTTAAGTGATATCACTGCTGATAATCCCAGGTTTCATGTACCTCCCAATGTTGTTAAAAGGGCCAAAAATTATATTCTTGCCGATCCCACCTTTGATATACCCTCGCGGGTGGATGTTCTTCTATCCGCTGATGTTGTGGCATCATCCCTATTAGGGCCCATAGTGCCTCTAGGGGATGGTTTACCTGTTGTGGTGCTGACTTCTTTTGGTTCTGTGGTTATGGGAAGTTCTCCTCTACCTGCCTCATCCCATGTTGCAGTGGGTCCTTCTCTTGCAGCATCCCATTCTGGTATTCCAGCTAGCCTACACGGTGCTCCTGCTGCCCTTATATCGTCTCCTGATGATACTTTGTGTGATTCTGTGCAAAAATTTTGGTCCTTGGAGAATGTACCCTCTGTGCGGAAAATATCTTCCGATGAGTTGGAATGTGAAAGGTTTTTCAATAACACAACCCAACGATTAGACTCTGGGAGATATCAGGTCAGGTTGCCCTTTATAAAAGGTGGCAAACAATTAATAGGGAATTCATATGATAATGCCCTTTCTCGCTTGAGTTCTTTAGAGCGTAGGTTTAGATTAGATCCTGAATTCAAAAGGTTGTATATTCAATTTATGGCCGATTATGAGGCCAAAGGTCACATGAAGTTAGTAACTGATCCATCTTTTCCCCGATACTTCATCCCTCATCATGGTGTTTATAAAACACATGGGGATACTTCAAAGATACGGGTGGTATTTGATGCCAGTTCTAAAAACTTTTCTTCGACCTTTCATTCTTTGAATTCTGTCCTACTTCCTGCGCCCAACGTTCTTGCCCTACTGTCTGATATTCTGACATTGTTTCGTCTGTGCCAGTTTGTATTTTCTTGCGATATTGAGCAGATGTACCGCCAGATTATGGTTCATCCCGAGGATAGACCCTATCAATGCATCTTGTGGCGTGATGATGAGTATAGCGAGGTTAAATGCTACGCTCTGTGTACTGTCACATATGGTGTAGGGCCCTCGGCATATCTAGCTGTTGCTACTCTGTTGAAATTGGCCAAGGATGAGGCTACCAGGTTTCCTAGGGCTTCTCGTATTCTTTTACGAAATACCTTTGTTGATGATATTCATGGAGGTGATAATTGTCTGGTCGATGCCCTCCATCTCAGGGATGAGCTGGTTTCACTGTTGATTTCCGGTGGTTTTGTTTTGAAAAAATGGGCCAGTAATTCTCCTGCATTACTGGATAGCATCCCAATTGGTGATCGAGTGCCCCTAGATGCCATACGTGTTCTGGGCCTCGTCTGGAGTCCCGAATCCGATGCTTTCAGCTTCCCTATTGAAGAGATGGTAATTGATTATGACAAGCCCGTAACAAAGCGTCTGGTGTTAGCTCTGACTGCAAAGCTTTATGATCCTGGTGGTTATGTCTCACCTGTTGTCATGTATGCCAAGTGCTTCTTTCAAAGACTTTGGCGTTTACCCCTTGATTGGGACTCTCCCATTCCTGTCGAAATGCAGAAAGAATGGTCTGAATTCAAACGCTCATTAGACTTGTTTAGAGATTTCTCCATCCCCAGACATCTATATAGTTCTGGTAATGTTCAGATTCACGGTTTTTGTGATGCGAGTCTTGCAGGTTACGGTGCGGTTTTATACCTTCGTTGCTCGCAGGGTAACACTGTAAGTGTAAATCTCATTAGCTCCAAAACTAGAGTTGCCCCATTAAGGTCTTGTTCTATTCCTCGTTTAGAATTGTTGGGTGCACATTTGTTAGCCAAACTTACCAGGCATTACGTTTCCCTGTTAGCAGTTGACATCAAGCTTGACAGCGTGTTCTTGTGGACTGATTCCTCCATAGTTTTGGACTGGATTAGGCTTGAACCACATCTGCTCAAGACGTTTGTCGCTAATCGTGTTGCTGATATTGTTGATTGGACACTCCCTAGTCAGTGGCGTCATGTTCCTGGAGCTTTAAACCCGGCTGATGTCGCCAGTCGTGGTGTTGCTAATATTTCCTATTTGACATCTCTTTGGTTGTCTGGTCCTCCCTTCTTAAAAAATTCTCCTGATTGTTGGCCTGTCTTAGATAAGGTTATCCATCACTCAGATAAGGAGTTAGAATTGAAGGTTCCTGTTGTTGCCGCTTTGCCCTCTTCTGAGCCAGAGCCAGATTTGTTTATTAATATTTCCACCTGGTCCAAAGTTCTTCGAGTCGCATCCCTCATGGTTCGATGGGTTTTCTTGATCAGGGATCCTTTCAAATCTCCAGTTGGCATTCGCGATCATGCACTTCAGCTTATAATTAAGCATATCCAACATCAGTCCTTTTCTGAGGATATAAAAGCAATGGAGAAAGGCTGCTTGCCCCGTCCTGCCATTCAGAAATTGGCTCCTTTCATTGATGAAAAGGGTGTCCTGAGGATTAAAGGCCGTTTGGCTAACGCCTCTATCTTCTCCCGACCTTGTCCTATTTTGTTGCCAAAGGGACATCGTTTAGTTGAATTACTTGTCCGTCACTATCATGAGAGTTTGGGACACGCTGGACCCTCGCAGATCCAATTCCAGCTTGCTTGGACTTATTGGATACTTTCGGCTCGCCAAGTTGTACGGAAGGTTATTCATCGTTGTGTTCGGTGTTTCCGTGTTGCTCCTCGCCCCTCGTTTCCTTTGATGGCTGATTTGCCTGCCGTTAGGGTGAATCCTTCACCACCATTTTGGCATTCTGGGATGGATTATTGTGATCCCTTTCTTGTGAAGCCATATCCATTGCGTAAGGCCACCCTGGTCAAGGTTTACTTGTGCATTTTTATATGTATGTCAACCAAGGCAGTGCATTTAGAGGTTGCTCACGATCTGTCCTCTAATTCCTTTATTGATGTTTTAAAACGTTTCATTTCTCGGCGTGGTGTTCCTTCTCGCCTCTTTTCCGATTGTGGTAAAAATTTTGTAGGCACAAGGGCACATCTCGAGAGAGAGTTAAGGCTGCTTTTGTCTAAGCACGTTAATAATAACCTTGTTCGTGATTTTCTGTTTTCCAATAGAATTGAATTTTCTACTATTCCCCCTTCTGCTCCCCACCAAGGAGGTCTCTGGGAGAGAGCAGTTGGCTCTGCCAAATTTCATTTGAAAAGGGTAATAGGTGCTTCCACTTTGGTTTTGTTTCAGTTCATCACCTTGATCACACAAATTGAGGCGATCTTAAATTCTCGTCCCCTCACTCCTATTTCTTCTGAGGCTGAGGACTATTGTGCGCTCACACCTGCCCACTTCCTAATTGGGAGACCATTGACTTCCCTACCTGAAGAAGATGTGACAGAATACCAGAATGGTTCTCTTCGTCATTATCAATTAATCACTGCAATGGTTCAGCGATTCTGGCGGCAGTGGCGTCTTGAATATCTGACCACTCTTCAGGCTCGGTCGAAGTGGACTAAGAAGACATCGAATCTTGAAGTCGGCGACATAGTCATCTTGAGTGAACCCAATTGCCCACCTCTCAGCTGGCCTTTGGGAAGAATAACTAAAGTGTTCCCCGGCAAGGATGGAGTAGTGAGGAGTGTGATGGTAGACACTCGTAGTGGACTCTATGAAAGACCTGCCCTTAAGGTTTTTCGCTTACCCATAAATAAACAAGAAGAGTAAAATAACTCATCTGTTTTATATTTTGTAAATAGTTATTTTGAGAAGTTTTCCTTTTTTTTTATCTTTTTAAATTCTATTTGATTTTTATTTACATTGTTTAAGCCTTATGTTTTTACGCTTAAATTTGTTTATTCTGACTTATTTGAATGAACAGAACTCGTTCATTGCCGGGCGGTGTTCATTAATTTCAATAAAATTTATATAATGCATTTTTGTAAATCATCAATATGTAATAAATTTTATAATAATTTTATAAATTATTAATTTGTTTATGAGGTGTACTCAAAAGCTAAATAAACTACGTTAAATTATTTATGTGGAGTCTGACCCCTTAATCCACGTCCAGGCCCTTAGCGGCACTCCTGTGTCGTCATTCAGAACGAACGGATGTCGTTCGTAGTCATAGGCCCTTTACTAGTCATTTTATGTACTTAAGTAAATTAATGTGCTTCAACTACGAATTCGTAATATACTCCTGTTTCGTCATTCAGAACGAACGGATGTCGTTCGTAGTCATACGCCCTTTACTAGTCATTTTTATGTACTTAAGTAAATTAATGTGCGTCAACTACGAATTCGTAATATATGCGTGTATCGTCATTTTCATGCACGCTGCGTTTTTATATAATCTCTTGAAAGGGATCGTCTTTTTCTTCACCTCCAGCTTGAGACTAGCTGCTTATCGCCAGGATCAGGGCTCTATGTGGTTCGTCCTATTTTATCATTTTTCCCTTTACCCCTTTTTCCTTCTGCCACGTAGCTCTGATTTCAGGTTATGCCGTGCAGTCCAGCAGTTCGAGGTAAGCGATTTTACGTATATAATTTTGTTTGATTTCCATTTGCTCTCTGAGGTCACCAGGGTTTAATCCCCTTTTACTTTCAATCATTTTTTTTCTTGATATTTACTTAATTTAAATTTATTACTTAACAAAATTATTGTTGATAAAGGAGGAATTACAAATCTTCACTGACATTTTTTAAATTTTACATTTTAGATCTCGGGATAAAAATGATAAAAAGGTTTGGTAAAATAAAAAAACACTGTATTTAAATAATAACAAAACGAATAATGAAAATAAAGAAACTTCTGTTAAATAAATTAACTGAAAATATAATATTAAAGTCTTAATTATGCAGTTCTTTAGCAAATCACAAAGTATCCCACAACACCTAATCAAAACACACCCTTTTTGAGAGGGAGTTTTTACGACTGGTTACCCGCAGTGTAGCCAATTGACTAATTTTCACTAATTTTTGGCAACACTGACTCCCCAAGTCAGGCTTCTATTAGGTTACACCTATGACATTAGGTGCTGTTACAACATTTATAGAGTATTATTTCAAATAATAGCCTAATTTATATTATTAAAATGCATTTACTATACTAAAAGTTGATATCAGGGTGGGCCCAGCAAAGCGTTTCAGCGCTTAGCTAGTAATTTAATTTAAATACAAATAAAAAAGGAAAAGGAAGAAAAAGTACCTACACATTTGATTATTTATTGTAACCTTTTCTTGATTTAATTATTCTTTGAAAAAGAAAAAGAAAGAAGAAAAAGAAGACCTTAAACATACGCTTAAAAATTCTTTACTCCCTTTTTGCCAAATCTTCTAAATTGAATATTAGACAAAAACTGAATACATACACCTACTTACTTAAACCCATTTGGACATACGCCTCACAGATTTTCGGCTCAGCTAAAAAGACACACTTACAAAAATTACAAACTTTTCAATCCAAAATTTTAAGACTAATTACGGACGCTCCCAGGTACGTAAGTAACCAAACTCTACATACAGACTTACAACAACCGACTATCCAACAACATATACGAACGCTTTACTCACGCTTCTTTGTAAAATTGGATGGACATAACAATAGATTAATTCACGACATGGCCACGGTTGACTTGCCCGTTCGAAGGCGGCTAAAAAGAAGCTGGATGAGAGACCTCCTCTCCTGAATTTATTGTCAAGCCCGGAAAGAGGTGCTGCTGGGCACTTTCCTTCCTTCAAGCCATACATGCCTTCAATAGTATTGCGATGCTGCAGCCATCGGATTCGCTGATTGTCGCAGACGGCTGACAGGTGCGAATAAATGTTTGAAAGAAAAAAAAAAAAAAAAAAAAAAAAAAAAAAAAATTATTCTTTAATGAAAATTAACAATAAATACACATTTGTATTACTATTTGTCCGTGGAAAATAATAATATAGGAAAAATGACTGCACTCACATAACGCAATACAAAATTATAATAATGATAACCTGTATTACAATAACATGCTTATAAACAAAAACATTATGAAATCGACATATGACGCCATGTTAATAAATCGAAACACGACCTACTTTATTTGCAATAATTCGCTATATAAGAATTATTTTGATCACTAATCAAGTTAAAAACTATCCGATCCGGTAAGTTGGCCAAAACTATATACATTGAGCCAAATTTCATTAAAATCGGTTGAGTAGTTTCTGAGAAATAGAGAGACAAACATCGGGACACGAGATTTTAATATATATAAGGATTGTTCAATTGGAACATCATTGTGCTTTGATTTTCTCTCTAATGTATTCCTTTTAATGAATATTTTATATCACAATCTTTAATATCAGATTTTATAATTCCACGTCAAATCATCCAGCCAAAGTTCAAAATTTTACCATATCTTAAACTTTTTATAAACTATACTATACCAGTAAAAGGTTTCTTGAATAAGATTGTATATTTACAACCCATCATTTTCGCAAGTATGCTAACAATAAAAAGATATATTGAAATTGTTAATAACTATAATATAGATTGAATTGAATAATTGGTATGTAATTGGAATGAATTAAATGCGTCTAAAATTATGTTCTTTTTAATGGAAGTTAAATATCTTTGTAAAATAAAAAGAAAATTATATAAATGTTATTACTTTCAGAAATATTTTCTATATAAAACTGATCACATTGGAGAAAGAAATATAGCCTCATCAACTTATAATTCGTAATTTTCTTAAAAGCATTCTCAATAAATTCTTTCTTATTTTTCCTGAGAGGCAATATATCCTGATGGGCATCAAATGGTAGCGTTAATGGCAATACCGGATATTGAGCCATACTGCAATTTGTTAGCAATCATCCATCATTTAAACAAACAAAATAAAAGATATCTAAATGTATTAAATGGAAACATCAGTAAAGTATACAGTAGAATTAAAACTAATTTGGAAGAACACGTAACATGAAACAAGTTGAAGTTGTCAATATAAACATCTATAAAAAGGAAGGTTTACATTATAGTCAAAAGTGTTGTTAATATAATTTAAGGCATGTGGGGATAAAGGTGTTACGTCAGAAATTAAAAGACTTTTTGTGTAGTTTTAAAAGCTATAGTCTTTCCATGCTCCATTATTTCATGGAATCCAGGTTTTGAGCACATCACTTCGTGGAAATATCATGCCTTTTAAAACGAAACAAAAATATATTAATTTGTCATTTTTTCAAAACTTCTATAACGTCTGTAACACTTATGTCTTCGTTTATGACATCTTCCTTGCTTAAACTCAACGACATTTCAGTTATATTGGCACATAAATCGAAATACTGAAAAAAAATATCCTGTAATTCCCGCTACCTTTAAATATCATTGTAACATTTTAATGACTCGATGGAATATGTTTCACTTATTTTAAAAAGAACCATATATACATCTTTTATATTTTAACCTATCTAATGCTTTAGGAATCGAAAGTATTTTATTGTGGGGCAAAATATTAAAATAAAAGTTAATATTTTTTTTTTTTAAGAACTTGTGGGATTTGAAAGGTATTTGTTTATTAATAACAAGAACAGCTTTGGAATTTCTAAGATAAGTCAATTTTTGGAGGTGGTGGAAAACTGAGGTTTCGGTTTGGGATGACAAGAAACTTAGGTACACATCTATACTATCAAATCTTCGTTGATTGCTTATATGATAATTTAATGAGATATGCCAAATTTTAAGTAGAGCATACTTATATCGCTAACTTTATTATTTTTCTATCTAAATTACAAAAAATTCAGAAAATAATTGGGAATGTTAAAACTTCTATCCCTTACTGTTCCCTCATACCTACCGCGAATATTAAAAGATATCCATATACCCCAACGCAGATATACTCGTATCCATGCCAGGGTCGGATTAAAGATAACAAAACAATTGATCAAGGTCCTGCGGGTGACAGACTGTTACAGCCTATCGTTCGCTTCACATGAAACTCAATTTTCCTCATCACATCTGTTAGCGACAAATATACTGCGGCTCCAAAGCTATTCAGTAATGTGGATCGGTCAACCTTTATATATAATATTGTTCAAATCAACTTGGCGAAATATTAGCCAATAATGAATACGATTAGCTTATAATGAATTAATGTATTGAAATTTCGACTAAGTTCGGTTTGTTTGCTATTATGACAAACTTCTAGTAAAATGAAATATTTCATTTGTGGTATTTGAAGTATCATTAGAACAGATTTTATGATATCTTCCATTCACACCATTAAGAGAACTTTAATGCGATGATGCGAGTTTGGAATAAAGAACATCCTGACATCTAGTGTCTGATGAGGAAACAAATTTTCTCATGATAACTAACAAAAGGTTTAACAAAAAACTTGAAAACGTGAATATTTAGAGTCATGATTAATATATAAAAACTTCTGGTTTACTAACTTATTTTGTAGTTTTAATATATTTATATTCTTTTGTCACCTCCAGCCTATAAGGTCATTGACAATATCTACATCTTAAACTCTCATGTAACATTCCGTCAATTTTCAATATTCAAATGTTTTTTCTTTTACTGTTTGCTTGTCGATCCTTAGGTTTTCAGTGATAGTCGTTAAAGATTTATAAACACAGGATTATGTTTTTCACTTTCTATCTGCATATTATTCGAAATTTCGAGACAATTACCAGGTGTGTAAATATGAAACCGGAATTCGCCAATGATAGGAGTTAGCAGTCAATATAATCTTCTAACTAATCCGTCAGTGGTGTTATCTACTTTTGCCTACATGTAATAAAGAGATCCAATTGGTACCAACATCAGTTTCATTCTATAACCGTGTTTTTAGTGGCGTTGAACATGTCGACTTTTATGCCAACAAATCAAGATTTGCGGACTGCGTCTTTTTTCCGTTTCCTTCTGAAAAAAATTGGAGCATTATCACATAGGATGCTTGTTGAAGCTTACGGGGAGCATGCCCTAGGCAAATCTCAATGTTTCGATTGGTTCAAAAAATTTAAAGATGGATTTCGATAAAAGAAACAAAGACCGTGGAAAACCACAAAAAATACTTTGAAAACGCTGATTCGGAAGCGTTTTTTGGACAATTATTACATGTGACACCGTCTCCATTTGTTTGAAAGGCATGGAAAAGATCCAGAAGGTCGGAAAATGGGTACCTCACCAACTGAATGACAGGCAGCAGGAAGCTCGAAAAACCTCATGGCAAATGCTGCTCGCCAGATCCAGAAAAAAAGTCATTTCTTTATCAAATTGTGACTGGTGATGAAAAGTGAATTTACTTCGAGAATCTTAAGCATAAAAAATCCTGGGTAACTCCTGGTGAACCATCGGCATCGCTTGGGGAGGAAGAAAATGCTCTGTGTCTGGTGTGATCAGATGGGTGTTGCCTACTATGAGCTGCTGAAACCTGGGGAAACTGTTAATACGGAACGCTACCTACAACAGATGATAAATTTGAATAAAGATTTGCGCCAAAAAGTCCCAAATATCAAGAAAAGACACACACAGTGATCTTGCTCCATGACAATGCCCCATCACATTCGGCTAAACGGACCAAGGAAACGATCCAAGTGTTTGGTTGGTAAATTCTTCCGCATGCGGCTTATTCACCAGATTTGGCCCCATCCGATTACCACCTATTTGCATCGATGGGACACGCACTAGCTGAGCAGCGCTTCACTTCTTATGAAAATGTACGAAATTGGTTAAGTGATTGGTTTGACTCAGAAGAGGAAGTATTATTTTGGCGGGGAATCCACAACTTGCCTGAATGATGGAAAAAATGCATAGATAGCGAAGGACAGTATGTATCATTTTTACACAATCAACTCTTATTTGCTATTTGAAAAATTCCGGTTTCATATTTACACACCTGGTAAACAAATATGCGTGTAAATAGATATAAAATTTATCTAAAAGCTTAGACTTTAAATTCACAAGTGGAGGACACGGTCGGTCTCTCACAGATTGAGATGAAAATTTGTTGTAGGTTAATGGTCGAAAAATGTTAAATACGTATTTGGTTCGCGCCAATGGGCCCTAAAAGACGAGAAAAAATAGTACCATTAAACTACTTTATTTCATATCTCGAGTTTAGAAATTTAACATGATTCTTGCACCAAATTGTTATTTATAAGTATAAATCTAAGGAAAAATCCATATGTCCTGTTTTAGCTAACTGAAATTGTAAAATAATTCCTAGATTTCCAAACAAATGACCCTTAAGTAATGTTTCCTCTCCTTTCAAGGAGGGACCAACCAATTTTCCTATACAAAATTGATATTTTTGTGTTTATTGAATAAACGTTTTATAATGCTTTGGCCGGTGCTGAATTTGAAACTGACACCATTGTTTGTGAAAAAAAAAAAAATAATAAATAAAATATGTGGGGTAGCTCGCTGAAAGAGCAATAAATGTTTTTATGATTTCATTGACCTAAAACTGAATCTATGGAGCAGCTGTATTTTTCATTAAATGTACTCTCAAAAATAAAAATTTAGGTCCAATAAACATGTAGATATAAATCTCGAGATAAAAAATTAATTACTCTAATTTAATTTTTTTTTTTTCTTGGCTTCTAGGGTTCATTGGTGTGAACGGTAAAATACGTGTCTAATATTTTTTGACCAAGTCCTTATAAAAAATAATTGCGGTTGGATCTGTGAGAGACTGTGTCTTCCCTTGTCAGGAACTACTTTTATTACTGCTTAATAATTGTTTTACGTCGATTAACTTATATTAAACTCCTACCAAACGTAAAAAAGGTTTTTTTTTCTAATCGAATGAATCGATCCTTCTTTAATTGTTATAGCGTAGCACCTTATAAACGAAACGTGTGACTGTGTGACGATTTCGCGTACCGTATTAGCGACCAAAATAATGCCAGATAATTAGTCAGTATTGATGAATTTTAAGAATAGAATTCTTCTTTATAAATTAGAGTAAATTAGCTTTGGCTAGTTTGGAAATCCGTTAGAGGGTTCCAAATGAAGCATATTTCGTTTTTTGTACATTAAAATCTTGATAATCCGGCTGTTGGTTACTCCGTCACGTTTACTAATCCGGCTCTATAGGGGCCACCCAAAAGAAGAGGAACTTGAAGTCCTCAACATACTCTTCAACGCACAAACACGAAACCACTTGCAGCCCAAGGATCAAAGTTTAAACCTGCAAATAAAATTTAATTACAAAAAATCTACAAACTCGGACATAATAAAACAACCGGAGGGGATCATTCAGTTTCGGCAAAAACAAACATTAAAGACCTCGTTTTTAATTTAGCGCACAGCTGGAATAAAGTGAAAAGAGACACCATCCAATGTTCTTGGAAAAAGATCTGGCCAATATACCCCTAGTTTGAATTCTAAAGACGTGATTGACGATTCTGACGAAGGTAACTCCACTAGCTCAACTCTACAATTGTCTTCGGAATTATTTACTAGAGTTTTCCAACAAATGTGAACTGAGCGTTACCTATCAAATGAGGACATCAAAGAATCGCTTCAAAGAACAAATGAAGAAAATTTTCAATGCCTATCTGACAACGAAATCCTCAGCCAAATTCGGTCCATGGAGTATATGAAGATTGCGATGACCAGGATGTTTTAACTTACCGTACTGTAACCAACAAAGACGCATTCCAATGTCTGCAAAAAATGGTTAGTGCTTAAAAGGTTGACCTAAGTGTGCGTTTTCGATAAAATTTTAAGGCAAAAAGCAAAAGAAGAATTAATGATTATTTTTCATAATACATATGTATGTATTTTTCTAAGTTATTTTTATTTAATATGGTCGTCTTCTTCATATTTACATAGTATTTTGTTTTATATGTAGAAAGGTGCTAATATAAATATTATACTATAGTAAAAATATTACATTATAATACTTTTTTTTTTTTACTTCCAATAATCCAGAAATTATAAGGACCGGTTGTCTGGTCCCATATGTGTCGGATTATTAAGATTGTACTGTACAGCTCATCTTTCCTTTTAATGGGGAGTGAGGGTTAATTAGTTAAAAGCCATCGCAAGATCCGAATAAATAAGAAATATGTTTAAATAAATCTTAAAATTCTCAATCATTGTTTATCCTGGTTCCAAATCATTTAAATATATATATTTTCAAACACGAGTTAAATGATTCTTCGGTTAATCTTTATGGGGCAAAATTGTGTTTTCTTCGTCTTTATTTGGATATGCATAACTTATGACATGTGTATTAAATATGCTATCTAATAACGTACTAAGCAAATATGCTGACACAAGATATAGAAAAAAACGCACACACACAAAACTAATAAAAATAATTGTAAATATTTTTTAGTTGGTTTTTTTCTTCGAAAATAAAATGTAAGAGAAAAAATTATCGAGATAGTATTTCAGGGCTTTTAATCCAGGAGCTTAGTTATCCTGAACGTGCCTCGACGATGAAGGGGGTTGATGTACGGTTAATTTACGATGAGTGGAGCCAGGAGGCTAAGCCAGAGATAAAGGGTAGGCTTAGGGCTGAAATCCAACTTCAGCGAGGACAATAAAACAGATTTTGCGGGGCTGAAATATAGTACTCATCACATTCGGTCTGGGTTGAGCAAAGAGCGGCATCCACTGGTGATGAGAGCTCCCTCATAAGAAATAGCCCCTGGTCTCATCTCATCAGATCAACCATGTCTTTGTTTGCGCCCCAATGCGTAGCTCACGGTAAATATTATCGAATATGGTATCATCAGAAATCCAGAGGAAATATTCGTGTCCCTCTAATGAAGAGGGAAGAGCAAAAAGTTGTTGAGGTGATGAGTTTTCTCCCAACTCGAGTTTTAACTCAATACTTCGAGTTTTTTAATTTACTGAAATGTCGCCGACTGGAATAGTTTGGAGGTTTCCCATTTAGGAGTTATGAACCACAGAACACCGTTAATTAGACAGATTACTTTTTAAAATTAATTTTATCTTTCGTATTATATTTTATATCTTACAGCAAAAGTAGATTCTCCAGTAAGAGTGGACTCTACTTCTTAGTAAAATTTGACTTAAGGCGATAAGAAAAAAAATCATCTCATTATTTACTAGTAAAAGTAGACTAAGTGTATGTCTAGATCATGTACACTCTTCTGGGCGTGGCCTATTTGGAGCCGTTAGTATGTAGATTAGTAGATCTCAACTAACTGATGAAGGCTTTCTTAAACTACAAAAGGCCACATAGCCTTACGAAATAGGCCGCGCCTAGAAGTAGGATATAGCAGTAGATTTGCTAAAAAAAGATGTGCGCAGCAACTAACATTAACACAAATCTATCTCTGGCTTTAATGAACAATAAACATTTATTTAACTCTTTATATTATAAATGTTTTGCATCTTATTCGTTGTTTATTGGATAGGAGACCGTTTCTTCGCTGAAAGTCAACTGTTACTAACTCAAGGCGGTAAGAGTGTACATGATCTAGACATACACTTAGTCTACTTTTACTAGTAAATAATGAGATGATATTTTTTCTTATCGCCTTAAGTCAAATTTTACTAAGAAGTAGAGTCCACTCTTACTGGAGAATCTCCTTTTACTGTAAGATATAAAATATAATACGAAAGATAAAATTAATGTTAAAAAGAAATCTGTCTAATTAACGGTGTTCTTTGGTTCGTAACTCCTAAATGGGAAACCTCCAAACTATTCCAGTCGGCGACATTTCAGTGAATTATTAAACTCCAAGTATTGAGTTAAAACTCGAGTTGGTAGAAAACTCATTCGTCGAAAGGACATTAGACAACCCCCATCACATACTTAGCTTTGTTAGGTCAAATCCTTCGAATTCCACTCACTACGCTCCCTAAAATAGATAAACGAAATTGCTACGTGTCATTTTCAATTGAGGCTAAAGGCTTGAATTTCTCGATTCAACATTTACTAAACCACTGCAGACGTATTTAACTCTCTTTAAGAAAAGTATATCTGTTTACTCTGAGTCGATTTTTACTCCTTCAGTAAGAGTTGACTTTTCCTATGACATATAAATTACTTACTAAGGTATAATAATTTATGGATAAAGAATTCCAAGAGCATAATAAAATGTATGGAAATAATGTAATGCAAAAACACAAGAAAATATCAATACACTATATAAATGTACATACATAATAAACCTGAGTGAAAAAATTAAGAGGTAATTGAGGTCAATGTTGTAAGAGAATATAAAATATCTTTTAAAATTAATATAATTAACTCTTCAAGCTTAGCGAACTCTCAGAACATTATCGGACGAATACTATCTGACTAAAAGTATCAAAATTCCTTTGGGATCCAGATGCTTTCATGTTTTAAAGCTAAATTTAAACTACAACGTATATAGCTTTGTGAACTTTATATTACTTTTGGTGCTCAGTGATTGGTAGAGAACAAAAGTAGAAAACAGTAATATGAAAACCGTAGGAAATATTTGTTTACGTGCCTCACAACCCTGTTTTATTCTAATACCACCATATTAGAAAGAACATTCTTGGAGTAGTGTCGAACATTTATGGACTCAGTACCAGACGTTACAATCGGTGATCGAGAATCCGTAATCTTCACATGTACTAAGTTCGTCAGTAATGGATGAACTAGCATTAAACCAATAATAAGTTTCATTGTGGTGCTATAGGCGTTAGACTGCTTTTTTTCCATTATAATGTGAGATATAAAAATCATTTTATGTCATATAAATATTTATACGTAAAAGTATTAATAAAAGTGTAATAAAGTATTAATAATTTAGTATAAATACGTATAAATAATATAAATAGTATGTAACCCGTGTTAGATTTGAAGAACTCGGCAAATACTGAATAGCTAATTGCTTGTTAGCTATTGATCGATTTGGAATCAATTCGGAATTGTTTGTCATTAGCAGTGGTTTGGTTTTGAAGCCGCATCTATCTTTCCCAGGTCCCTAAATCATTAGTTCCGGGCAGTTTGTGGTGTTTACTGGAAGCGCTGTGTTTGTATCATCAACTCTGTGTTTACGTTTCAACAATATGGATTATTGAAATCCTCTCTCAACCTAAATACATAGCAGGAATAGCATCATAGAATAAATAAGGAAGTCGAATGGCAAACATTGGATTATTGCTATAAACACATCCTAAACCTCTCACTATTGCCCTTCAAGCCCCTACCCCTAAAATTGTCGGGATAGTTATACTAAATTTTAGTAAAGTAATATGGATTATCTAGGAGAGATCATTGATCTTCACAAAAGCATTGAAGCCATATTAAAATGATCTAAAAATTGAGACATTATAGTTTATCGATCAAAATTATTTCTAACCACGTGCATATCAAACGTGATATAAAATTACTGACTTTAAGCGCTTTCCTAAGTTCCAAGAATATACAAATTTCACAAACTGACAGCTTGGTTTTAATTTAGAAACAAAAATAAAGACTCGTAAATCTTTTGGAAGCTAATTGCGCCGAACGGGAGTAATGACCAGTTCTCGTAATGCCTCATAATTATGAAAGGAGAAGGAAGTAAAATAAAGAAAATTGATGCTTATTTTATGGTTTTCTTTGAAGATCCATGATGTTTTGAGGGATGGAATAACCTCACAGGCCAGATATCTGTGAACAGCTACATCCACAGATTGAATCAAAACATAAGTTTTTGATTCTGAAGAATAAGTATTTGAAAACATCCAGAAAAATTTAAAGAATCACTGCTTTCGCTTCTGAGGTAGCAAATATGGTGAATGGTCTAACCAACCACGTCTAACCAATTTAATAAATTTTTATTTTTTATATTTAAATTACCTATTGTTATTTTTTTTTAATCATGATTCTTTATATTTATATCTATAATTTTGTTGTAGACATGTTGTTTGTTACCAATAAATAAAAAAAAGGAATAATGATGGATAAAATATCCCCTCCATTATCAATTTACTCGAGATCTTACCTGCCTCGATGTGATCGACCTGATTTGGCAATCTCAGGTAAAATGGAACCCTTGCAAGTAGCTTTTGATATGATTATGCCAATCAAACAAAATTTAGAAAACAAAACAAGAACAAACATATTTTTTTGGTTTTGATCTCATACCTTATATTATTATTTATATTTCTCTCGGCGGAGCCTGTCCGCTAGGGAGCGCGTCCTCCGGGTGGCGGATGGGGGATCCCTCTTAGGAGGGGTGGTCTGAATATAAGGAATAAAGACCCGTGGACCAACAGGTACCCAGTGCTGGGGGGTATAGCCTGGCCACCCTTCTTCCTGAGGGGATATAAATATTCAGGAGGCCAGTTGCCCCGAGGATACGGGGCCTCTTCTACTGGGCTAATCACCCGTAGTTGAGAATAAATGATTCAAAGCAACTCAACTTGCCTCGGACTTGGACAGACTCATCGGTTACGACGCGGCGCTCGAAAGGACATGCGATTTGGAATATGGAATATTAAAACACTCACTGGAAAGGATGTGGAATTGGTGGAGGAGATGAAGTCTTACAGGATAGATCTGCTGGGTATCAGCGAAGTGAAGAAGAAGCGCCACGGAGAAGTCTGCTTGGACGAACAACATGTCCTCATCTATTCTGGAGTTCCTGCAGGAATGAGGGCAAAGGAAGGTGTTGGAATGATTATGAGGGACAGTCTCTTTGCAAAAGTGGAAAACTGGGATCCAGTATCTCCCAGAATAATTACGGCAAACTTGGAATTATCTATAGGAAAAGTGACCATTATCCAAGTATATGCTCCCACCGAAGATGCTATTGCATTGGATAAAGAACAGTTTTATTCCGAGCTAGAAAGGGAAGTCATTAAAAGCCAGGACAAGAACAGAGATGTAATTATCATGGGTGACTTCAACGCTAGGACTGGGAATGACTACGCCAGAGCACACGGAGTAATGGGAAGGCATGGAGGTGAGCGTAATAAGAATGGTAATGGTCAAAGACTGATTGACCTATGTGTTGACTACGATCTGCTCATTGGAAACTCATTCTTTCCGCACAAAAAGATCCATAAAATAACTTTTTCCGCTGAAGAAAGGAATGTAAATAGTATAATTGACTACTACATATACAGTCGACGGATTAGAAGACTATTTACTGATGTTAAAGTAATAAGAGGTGCAGAGATTGGCTCAGACCACCTCCTGTTAGTCGGAGATACTCAAATTCTTCCTCCCAGAAAAGAACACCCAAGAAGTTACCAGAAAATTGACGTTGTAAAGCTCCAGGAACCTGAGAAAAGAGTGGAATATTCAAGCCTATTGGACTCTAAACTGCAGGAAATCAATATGGATGGAAATGTTGATAAAATATGGACAGGAATAAAGAAAGCCATATTGGAGGCCGCTACTTCTACTTGCGGGATTGCTAATGTTTCACCTACACGCAAAAGATCCAAGTGGTGGAATGATAGGGTGAAGGCATCAATAGCGAGAAAGAAGGCAGCATGGAAGGAGTACGTTAGGCACAAGACCCCAGCCAATTGGGAACTGTATGTTCGAAGAAGGAATGAATCCAAACTTGTAGTGAGGACGGCAAAAAGAAAGAGCTGGGAGGAATTTGGGCAAAATTTACAGAGTCATTACCAGGAAAACGTCAAGTTTTTCTGGAAAAAGATCAAGGCAATGAAAGGAAAGATGAGCAAACCATTACGAAATATAAAAGATGAGGGAGGCAGATTGATTACCGGATACCAAGGTATTTTGGAAAGATAGAGACGACACTACAAGGAAGTGTTTTCTGGAGATGCTGAGGAGAGTATGCCTAGAGAGGATATACAAAGAGAATATGATGAGGTGATATGGGAGGAGGAGGTGGAAGCAGCGGTGAAGAGATTAAGACTCGGAAAAGCTCCAGGAAGAGACGGCATCACCCCTGAATTCATCAAATTTGGTGGGGCAGAACTAATGAAAGCTTTGCAGAGTCTTTTTCAGAAGATATTCACTGAAAAAACGATCCCTAAGGAATGGGAATACAACATAATTGTCACGATTCACAAAAAGGGCAATGCTAGTGAATGCGATAGCTATAGACCTATCTGTCTATCCCAGGTTGCGTACAAGCTCTACACCTCAATATTGGAAAAGAAGCTGCGAGGGCTAGTGGAGGACAACTTGGAAGAGGAGCAGGCTGCTTTCAGGCCTCAACGCCAGACTCAGGACCATATCTTCTCCCTCAGAACAATAATAGATAAATCATGGGAACGGGGTAAGAGTATCTTCTTGGCATTCATAGACCTGAAATCTGCATTTGATTCGGTCCCTAGAAAAGAACTGTGGAATGATCTCTCACGAAAAAACATTCCCCAAGGATTGATAGAAGCCATTAAGTCGACATACCACGATTCAAAAGGAATAATAAGGATTAATGGAAGAGAGTCCGATTTGTTTGCTATCAAGAAGGGTGTAAAACAAGGAGATAGTTTGAGCCCCCTCCTGTTCATTGCATACATGGATGAAATCCTGAAAATATGCAAACGTAGGACAGCCCGCACTACTATTGGAAACTGGAATATGAGGACAATCCTCGCCCAAGTAATGGTATTCGCGGATGACATTGTCCTCATCGCGGATTCTAAAGAGAGCCTGCAGCAAGCTGTAATCGAATGGGAAGCCGAGTTAGAAAGAAAAGGAATGACAATTAATGTCAGGAAAAGTAAAGTGATGCACATTGGCCGGGAACAAGAACACGTCGAAATACTATGCAAAGGTGAAATAATGGAAATGGTGGACGAGTACACTTACCTCGGAACAGTGATCAGCAGAAATGGAAAGATAGACCAGGAGATATCCAATAGGATAAAAAAGGCAAACGCAATCTACTACCATCTCTGCAACACACTTATAGGGAAAAGGGAGGTGGAGAAAAATGTTAAGCTGCATATCTTCAAAGCTGTTTACCTACCTACCCTTCTATATGGAAGTGAAAGCTGGGTACCATTAGATAAGCACCTAAGTAGAGTTACTGCATCGGAAATGAGGTACCTCCGAAAAGTAGCGGGCCGAACCAGAAGGGATCGTATCAGGAATGATAGGACTAGAGAGGATCTAGGGATTACTTCTCTAAAGGACATTCTTGAAAAGAGGCTACTTAGATGGTTCGGACATCTCTGTCGGATGAATGAGGACCGGGATGCAAGAAAATACTTCGAGGCCAGACCAACAGGAAAACGCCCCAGAGGGAGACCCAGGACTCAGTGGACAGACTACAGCTCCAGTGTGGGAGAGAAAAGAGGTAAAAACTGGAATGCCATGAAGGCGCTGGCTCGGGACCGGGAGGCTTGGTTTACATGGACAGAGGCACCTCCACGCTGAAAGGCACAAAGGAGGAAGAGAAAGAAGAAGGAGACCTTATATTTAATTAGTGGATTGCTTATCCAATTTAATTTGTTTAATTCTTTCTTTAATCAATTTGAATTCGTTTTTGTTCAAAAACAGATAACATGTTTCGATGCGAAATGTTTCAAAGTAATGATATTTTTCTTCGGTGTTTTTTTGTGAACATCAATAATGAACATCCATCGATCTTTATGTTGTAGTTAGTGGAGGGGAGTAAGATAAAAAAGGGATTCAAAAGGTTAGAATTGTTCTCTAGAGTCTAATTAGGTCATAACTTGGCCACCATCGTACTTTATATACCAATCTTGGAAAGAGGTTAAAATTGAACGACATAATTCAATTTTTAAATATGTTTTAATGATAATATGGTCGGATGAAGTTCCCGCATTTCCCCTTTAAATTCGAAAATTCACATATAATTCCCGCCGAGGAAAATTCCTGAATTTCTAGAACGCTAGACATCCTGGTTCAAGGGGGCAAGATCAACCCCCCTTCCCCCTGACATATCGGATAATTTATGAGTTTGTAATATACAATAATAATGTTTTATATGATACATTACCCAATTTGTATATGAATATATTAAAAGTTCTTTCTGATAAATAATATATCGTGATAAATAATATATGGTATTTTTTTGTTCTTTCTATATTTAATGCTGGTTTTAGTAATTTTCAACTATTTTAGTAATCTTTTCTTATTGGATAGTAAGAAATAAGAGTCCTGTAGTGTAGAAGAGAAGGACGGGAAAGTATGGCCTGAGCGAGAGCAGTTTGTTCCCTTAAAGGCAGAAACCTTGGGCTAACATTTCAGTCCTAGGCCTTCAGCTGATTTAGGGCTGTCTCTATCTCCTATCCCTTCCTCTACTTACTGCCAATGTCATTATACTTCACGCCTGCTCCTTAACATCCCATCCTCTCAACTACACGCCCTTCTAGAAATAAACGTGTATTAAAATTCACTGGATTGTACTTCTATTTACCTGACAATAATTTTATTAATTTATACAATAATGCTACAACGTGATTACACATCATGCTTTCAAACATACCTAGGATAACTGTACCAATAGTTGAAAGGTTAAGAAAAAAAGATTAGATTATTGACACTGTTAACTAAAATATTGATGTTAGGTTAATCTTTGTTATGAAATTAGTTAGGCTAATCCCTCTAGAAAACTGGGAATGCAATATCTTATAGTCTACATTAACAGTTTTTATAAAAAAATGACTTCTTTGAACCTTCTAAAATGTGCCAATAGTTGACACACCAAAATGGATAGGTTTGGAATGTTGACATTTATTCTGTCAATAGGTGACACTTACATTATTTTTTAATTTCCCAATTTAGGTAATAAGGACTGCAATAAAAGTTAATCATTTTTTATTTACAAACTATTCAAAATTGAAACGAAACATTTAAAATTTCCACAATTTAATTACTTTATACACAAAAACTTAATAGACAAAAGAAAAACATTAAACTGAACAATGAGATCATCCAATTAAGAATAATACAGATACCATATAACAACAATCATTTTAAATTAATCTACCTCAAGTGGGAAACTAAAATGGTACCTTTGCTGTTCATTTAAGGTAAAACCTTTGGGCATATGTATCGCGGATATAATATCACATGATGTGACTGTGCAACATGTATCGGTCTTAATAAAACTTGTTTTCATCCGATTGCATGGTTGTAAAAGTAAAACCAGAATCTCTTATTTACTGACAACTTTAGTAACTTGAGCCAGACATTTTTTACGCTTAAATCTCTTATTTGAGAACACAACTATTATAAATTTTCCTTCATCAACACTTAAACTACCTTGATCCTCCTCTTGAAGAAATATTCCGTGATCAACATTAATTCTCTGCTCCTGCTCTTGGCGATCTAAGTTTTTCTGATTTTCTTTCTCGTCCCAAATTTCTGGTTGGGATGGTAGTACTTAAGTACTAGTATGGTTTCGTCTACTTCCAGTGCTTCAGCATTTTTATCATCATATCACCTGATTAACTGAATATTTCTTAGGTTTTTTTCGAATATCTATTTACAACATCTAAAATTATTATAAGTTTTTTATTCAATCCATTCAACTATTTAACTTTACGATATATTTTATTCCCTTATAAAATAAAATTGTAATAATTTGTGACTGTTACAATTGTTACTTAAATTAAAAAATAAACAAAACTAGATTATGTCAAATAAAGCTGAGGCTATGCATGGGTGTCAACTATAAACACACACGATGTCAACTTTACAAACAGAATACTCCACTAGTTGACACGTTTGAACGGATAGTTGACACCCCTGTCGAACATTGGTTAGGATGGAGCTAGATCAGTGATTCCACTACCGATATTAAACCCAGATATTTTTCAAATCAAGCAAATTATTTTACTATCAGTTTCATCAGAGAAAAAACACCAATAGTCGACATCGATGTCAACTACTGAAATTAAGGATTAATTTTTGTTCTAATAGTTGACACCCACATTTAAGCCATAAAACATTGTATAAATAAATCGAAAAGGATATCAAATGATTCCCATGAACTTAATGAATATCATAAAAGTAGTTAAAAAATAATTGAACACAAATAAACGAACTAAAAAGCTTATTTAATGTTACTTACCACACTAATGAAACAGGGAAGCTGAAACCACTTGTTGAGGCCACTAAAAAATTCTCCATTATAACCTCTCACAAATAAGTTTCAGTTTTCATCACACTTATGCAGATGGCAGCACAGCCAACTAGTAAAACTTGGGAAAATACCGCCAAATTTTGAACCAAGACAATCTACCATGAATCTTATTATTCACAATTTGTGTACGAAATGTCAACTATTGGAGCCCTCTCAACTTACGGTACAGTTATCCTATGTGTATGGGCCAAATAATTGTTCATGACGAAAGGATGTTTTTAAATACGATTAAAAATAATGAGGATATATTTCTAATCATATTTAGATATCTAAAGTAAAATTAATTAAAATTTTTTAAATATATTTTTGTCCTTTATAGGTGGTTTTAATACTGAAATAGCAATGCATTCATATTTAAGGATATCTTTTTTTTTTTAATTATTCACGAATCAACAACCTAACCATCATTAAAACAGTCAATTAAATATCACCGGTGTTTGGGCAACAGGAGTTAAGTCATCGAATCTTAAACAAGCTATTGAAAATCATTATAAAATTTTTTTCATTGTATTTTTTTATTCCAGAATAATAAATGAAACTATATTCTTTCAACAGAGACTGTAATAAATTATGAATAACGAATAAATTATAGTCAATTATGAATTTCAAGAAGACGATAAAATGTTTTTTTTTTTTTTTTTTTTTTTTTTTATTACCACCCCTTTTGCCCAAACACGAATGATATACTATAACAGAGCCAATCAAGTGTCTATTTTTATTTTTTTAAATGTATACTAAAAACGTACCGTACCTCTGGAATACGATTACTCTGTTGGTATTCAACGAAAAACAATATCATGTCCAAATTCTCTTTATTAGATGAAATTTGGATTATGAAATAAAAGAAATGAAGAGAGCTAATTAGGGTAACTATACCATAAGTTGACAGTGCTCCAATAGTTGACATTTTGCACAAAAAGTGTGAATAATAAGATTCAGGGTTGATTATTTTGGTTCAAAATTTGGCGGTAATTTGCCAAGTTCAACTAGTAAGCTGTGCTGCCATCGACGTTAGTTTGATGAAAACTCAAGCTTATTTCTGAGAGGTTGTAATGGTGAATTTTCTAGTGGCCAGAAAACCTGGTTTCTGCTACCCTGTTTCATTAGTGTGGTAAGTCACATTAAATAAGCTTTTTAGTTGGTTTATTTGTGTTCAATTATTTTTTAACTACTTTCATGATATTCATTAAGTTCATGGGAATCATTTGATATCCTTTTCGATTTATTTATACAATGTTTTAGGGCTTAAATGTGGGTGTCAACTATTAGAACAAAAATTAATACTTAATTTCAATAGTTGACATCGATGTCAACTATTGGTGTTTTTTACTCTGATGAAACCGATAGTTTAAAATAATTTGCTTGATTTGAAAAATATCTGGGTTTAATATCGGTAGTGGAATCACTGATCTAGCTCCATCCTAACCAATGTTCGACAGGGGTGTCAACTATCCGTTCAAACGTGTCAACTAGTGGAATATTCTGATTGTAAAGTTGACATCGTGTGTGTTTATAGTTGACACCCATGCATAGCCTCAGCTTTATTTGACATAATCTAGTTTTGTTTATTTTTTAATTTAAGTAACAATTGTAACAGTCGGAAATTATAATAATTTTATTTTATTATGGAATAAAATCTATCGTGAAGTTAAATGGTTAAATGGATTGAATAATACAACTTAATATAAACTTATAATAATTAAAGATGTTGTAAATAGTTGTTGTAAATAAATGTTGTAAATAGAATTCAAAAAGGAACCTAAGAAAAATTCAGTTAATCAGGAGATATCTGAAAATGCTGCAGCACTGGAAGTAGACGAAACCATACTATCCCAACCAGAAATTTGGGACGAGGAAGAAAATCAGAAAAGCTTAGATCCCCAAGAGCAGGAGCAGAGAAATAATGTTGATCAAGGAATATTCCTTCAAGAGGAGGAGCAAGGTAGTTTAAGTGTTGATGAAGGAAAATTTATAATAGTTGGGTTCTCAAATAAGAGATTTAAGCGTAAAAAATGTCTGCCTCAAGTTACTAAAGTTGCCAGTAAATTAGAGATTCTGGTTTTACTTTTACAACCATGCAATCGGATGAAAACAAGTTTTATTAAGACCGATACATGTTGCACAGTCCCATCATGTGACATTATATCCGCGATACATATGCCCAAAGTTTTTACCTTTAATGGACAGCAAAGGTACCATTTTAGTTTCCCATTTAAGGTAGATTAATTTAAAATGATTGTTGTTATATGGTATCTGTATTCTTCTTAATGGGATGATCTCATTTTTCAGTTTAATATTTTTTCTTTTGTCTATTAAGTTTTTATGTGTAAAGTAATTAAATTGAGGAAATTTTAAATGTTTTGTTTCAATTTTGAATAATTTATAAATAAAAAATGATTAACTTTTATTGCAATCTTTATTACCTAATATTCTCCTTGGGAAATTAAAAAATAATGTAAGTGTCAACTATTGACACATTAAATGTCAACATTTTGATGTGTCAACTATTGGCACATTTTAGAAGGTTCAAAGAAATCATTTTTTATAAAAACCGTAAATGTAGAGCATAGGATATTGTATTCCCAGTTTTCTAGAGGGATTGGCCTAACTAAATTCACAAATTCACAACAAAGATAACCTAACATCAATATTTTAGTAAACAGTGTCAATAATCTAATATTTTTTTCTTAACCTGTCAACTATTGGTACGGTTACCCTACTATTGGAACTTAAAAATAACAAAATTCTCATTTACGGACATATTATAGACCACTAAAACAATTTTTTTCCCCTTTCTAATTCTGCTAATATCCTCATTATTTTATAATGCATAACATGATAATAATAACATTATCAAAACCGTCCTTAAAGTACAATTGTAGAATTATTTGTTAATTTACTCAACCTAACTTCCCAACAAGTTTATAGCTGTATCCTCATTATTTTGTGAGTATATCGTATTAAAATAAGTACTTCACCGTTACGTTAAAAAAGGCTAAATGATGATGTAAAACATTTTTTAGGTTGAAGCCCACAAACAATTTTTCGGCTCATGCCATATTGGCGTATGATATATATATATGTAACCTAACCTACAGGAAAAATATGCACCAATGTTACTGGAACATTTATATTACCTTTAATATCAATTAACTATTTAAAAACATATTTATATATAGTCACCTAAAGGTGCATATTCTCGTTGATTTGATATTGAGTGACTCTCATGGAACAAAATTACTACCAAAATTACGAAGTCTTTTTTTTTTTTTTTTTAGATTTCTTGTTTTCGCTTTGGTGTATCATGGTAAAATACTACAACAGTACCTAGTACTCCCGTATTATTTCACCCTCCCAGTGGAAATCCTTCCTAGGGTTATTTCAGAGGATCCCTCGACAATCACATTTCCCTGCAGACAGACAGACCGCTTAGAACCGGGCTGAAATATCAGAGGCCGTAGCAGAGGACGGATTAGAAGGTGGAGCTTAACTTCATTGTGGGGGAGAGCCATTGTGCGCCCTACAATGGCACTCATTGTCGCCGCTGTCCTCACCTTTTCCCTTCCTGTTTTTTTTCCCTTTCCCTTCCCGCCAGATACAGTTCATTTAGCTTCAGCCCACGCTGGCAAAAATATAAACCTCTGACAATTTGCATAAAGCGCGTCTATTTTTTTTTCCTTCTAAAGTCCTTTCGTGAAATTTCGCCCTTAAGTCCATTAGATTGAAACCTCAATAGGTTTAAAGTGGAATGACTTCTTGATTTTTTTTTTTTTTATTAATACCAACTCATTTTTCTGCTACCTCAAATGTTTCAAAATTATATTGGAATAATAAGGAAGCAGAAAGAGAAGGGAGTGAGGGAAGGAGCTGGAACGGCATTGTGTCCAAAACAAATAATAAGCTCTTTTTGAAGAAAATAATATAAAATTCATGCCATCAGGTTTATGAATCTAATATTGAGCTGTTGTATGGTCGGTGTAATGCCTAAGCGAACTAAGCTCCAAACACAATATTTAAGAAAACCGAAGTTATAGTTGATTTTTTTTTAAATAGGGTTGTGTTTACTTTTTTCTCTTTTGAAGTACAATAAACTTTGCCTTTTATATTACTCAAAAAATGAAGAAGGATAATTAAAAAAACTAACGATAGTTAATAAAAAAAAATAATTATTTAATTGGTTTGGCGCTTAGTTCACTATGGCATTGCACCAACTAGATGTCCAAAAAAATTCATAACGTCATGACAATCAAACTGATCACCAGTAATCCGCTCAGATGAGATGAAGAGCTGAAACGGGCAAAATTGGTGCAATTCGATTTTAGGAATCTTATGATAGCTGTCGGCTTCGATAATTCATAACGAAACAATTATCGATTGTTCCTCATCATTTTTATAGTTTTATCATTGTAAAATCAACTTTAATTTATTATCTGATCACTTTCTCATATTTTTCAAAACTTATTTATTTCTAATCAAATTGGTGAGGGGAAAGTTGTGTTGTTAGCATACCGCCTGCATTTATATATTTTTAAAATTTGGGATAGGATACAGTGCTGGAATGAGAAAATTTAAGTTAGCTTTATCTGTTTAATGGGTCTTCCTTTATATTAAAAAATATATTACGAGACTGATATTTCTCAAGCATATTTTATTTTTAACCAGAATTAATTTTCTAGCATGAAGTACATACATGTAGAACAACTATAAAACAAGTTGTTGGACAAGGGTTTTGGTTGAGGGTTGGCTGATTTATGTACTAGCTGGCTGTAGGAACAAGTTTACAACATTGCTTAACCGATTTCTCTGGTCTGCGGTTTCGTCAGAAGTTGCTCCCCTCGGCAGAGTATTCCCGATTAACGTTGAGGACTATAGAAATACAAACCTGTCGAAATGGATTCAACTCCTATTGCTTCCTGAATATCAGTTTCTGCCATAAAGCATTTCGGCATAAGTTACAAATCTAATCAAGAAAATAAAGTTGTTACTGTACAAATGTGTATTTCTTGCATTTTCCGCTTTTTAATAACTTTAAAATGATTTTTGAATATTTGTTTCATGAAGGAAATGGTAGGAATTCGAACCCGTTTATCTGTATCACTAGCATGGCGCTGCCACTTTTGCCACCAAGCACGTATCACTAACTCTTTATTTACAACCTACTTTCCCACCAATCTCGTGAGTGGATTCCCTTCTACGTATAATTCGCAAAAATTGTGGGATCGATAGGAAAGGGGGTCAGTGAAGAGACTCGATTGACTTGGCCGTTATACGTGCTTAGTAACGCATGTGGCGGCTCACTATACAATGATACGGAAACTCGGATTGGAATCCCGGCCAGTGCCAAAATTTCCTTTTCATAATAAAAGATTTTTTTTTTTTTTTTTTAAATTAGCTCAAATCTTTCTGAAATTTTGGGAAGGCCCGATGAGTCCACTTTGAACCTAACTTGTCGTTTGAGAAACTTTTCTTCTTTTGATATAATTTATTCTGAGTAATAAAAATCTAGATTTCCTTTTAAAATCTAAATTGTTGCGTTTATTTTCACAGCAGTTCTAAAATAAAAGCCGCAACTAATAAGCAATGACAAACTTGGTAAATATTTACCACAATGATAAATGAACACAAACATTTAAAAATTAAATCCTAATAAAAAGTTTAAAAATAAAAATAAAATCCTAGTACAATAAACTCATCTGCGTCGTACCAGCTTCTCTTTTTGCCTTAAAGCTTTAACAGTGATAAAGCACGCTAGATCTAGAAAAATGAGAACGTCTCAATCTGAACATATATTTATGTTATGTCATTGGCCATCGCTATGGTAAACATTTATTTTAAATTAATAAATATAAATAAAATGTTTTTTTCATTAAATGAGAAATTTTTATTTCTTATTTATTCATTTATTCTTTAAATAAAATATTTGATTTAATAATTCAGTTCATATCTTACTTATGAATTATAGAAAAATATCATATAAATGAATAGAACAAATCAAACATCATGTTAAGAGGGTCCAAGGGTTCCACTTTGAACTGATAGACATTCGAAATGTTGGCACAATTACAACTGTACCTTTATTGCACAACCAACCATTTCCGCTTCAGAAATATGTTAATTTGATATGTTATAGTGAGGCCGACTCCTTGACGAAAAATAATCACTGCTTTTTATTTCACAGAGTTATATAGGTACGTCATTTTTAAGTATAAAAAAATTGTTTGTATAGAAAAAAAAAAAGGTTTAAGGGAAGATATTCTTTAATCCCACTTGTTTGCGTTATCGTACTGGCTGCACGATAGAACTCTGAGGCTTTTCTACCTGAAGATAAGGTAAAAATATGCCATTGTTTATTTCGAAGAATACACTACTTTTTTTTTTCTTTAGATTAGGATTAGCCGTAAAAAAATGGAAATATTTATTTGAAAACTGCTTGAATAAGATCTTTGGCCATAATTGAGTACAATGAGTTAAAGATTTCTTTGCCTTCACTTAAAAAATTGTAGATAATCTTAAGTAAGGTTTAAAATATTATAGTGAATAGTGAATAGTGAATGAGTCATTTGATCTCTAATATAAATGCCCTTGAATGTAGCAGATTTTATTATTTCTTTCAATATAAAAAACAAAACGAAAAATTATTATTATAATTCTCAATTAAGTAAGCTCAAATCTAATATCCCATATGACAAATAAAAATTTAAAAAAAAAAAAAGTGGTTTCGAATTAATTATAGAACCGGTATTTATTTAAGGTTTCAATTGAATTTAATTTTCAATCAGAAACAAAAAAACTTTGTTTAATATTTTTGCTGGCGCGATTTTGAGATATAAAGTATATGATATTGAAGAAGGTAATTAAAATCAATTCAACATGTGAAAATACACATTTGATATCCATTAAAGCTATATTTCAATTAAAAGATATTAATTTAGATTATTGTGGAATGGGATTAGGATATAGAGATAGAGAGATAGGGCGAACAAGAACAAAATTAGAGGGAACAAAACCACAGACCACGCAAGGTCCTGCGGTTTGTTCCTGTCCCCAGGTTAGTTCTAATGAGAGAACCTTAAAATATATATTTCTGGAGTCAGGGCTTAAGGATATCTCCACTAGTCTTTATTATACAGATTATATATATATATATATATATATATATATATATATATATATATATATATATATATATATATATATATATATATATATATATATATATATTAAACATTAAAAGCAGTGTTGTTTTTTTTCAAAATTAGAAAAAATATTTATATCTTTTTTAAAATATATTATTTTTTTTGATGTATCGTCATGAGGCATATAAAAAGAAACAGCACAAAATAATGCGAAAGATGACACCTGTTTCAGCTTTCTAGCCCAAAAACTGTTTTTAAAATTTAACGTTTTCTTCCAATACTGCAAACATTTATATCTACAAAACTGTAATTCCGAAATATCCGGAATTTCGTATTTTTTAAAATATTTTTTATATACATTGATTCATGCAACAAATAAACCAAAAAATATTAAAATCCAAGACATAAAGGATCAGACCCTCTTAGTCGAGTGTTTAGTGCAGTTAAGTGTTTGGTTAACTGATCCAGTATTTAGTAGCAAGTAAAATAGAAAGATTTATATTTTTATATTTACATAACCTGAAGAGATGGAAATGCTTCGAAAACAATTGCCAGTTACAAGAAAATATAAAACAATAAGTATAGAACCTGCACTTTCTATACTTATAGTTTTATATTCGCATCACAGTATTTTTTTTTAAAAAACGTGGCCAAATTTGGGTAAAATGTAATGAAAAGATTCTCAATACAAAAAAATATTCATTTTTATATTCTCCCTCCAATTCTCTAAAAAAAAAAAAAAATTGTGTTAGCACCAAGTTCACTTCTCCTACTGATTCATTTTTTCATATTCATACCTTTAGATCTATTTTCGTTTATTTCACCTTCAATTCTTCTAAATTGTTGTTTAATTTTACTTTGATAATAGAATTTATCAATACAACTCCTTGTATATCCATCGCGAAATACTAAGAGGTTAACAGACAGACTAAACATTTGCCAACACACAATAGCATTACTAAACACTTGAGAAAATACTAACTCGCTAAAGACGTGTGAATGGGGCTTAAAAGAGTTAAATATGATAATACTTTCTCTGTACGATGTAAACGTTTAATGGTAAATGTTTTTTCTTTTTATGCGCAAATCTGAAGAAGTCATTTTTTTTTTCACCGGAGTTGGGCCTCATAGTATTAATAAATACGAATACAGATTTACATAATCATATCGTGATTTTTATGTGTATGTGAATACTGATTTATTCATACTACGACCTTTGCATTCATCAAAATTCTTCTAGTACTAATTAGAGGAATATTTTAAATATTCCCTGAAAAAGTAAATATTCAAACAAAAAATCTGCGAATAAAAGAAATAAATTAAAATCTGTGAATATTAATATATTAAAAAAGAAATCGTTAATTAAAAAAAAATCACAAAATATGCAAGTCATGTTTTGCTTATTTTCGACAAAAAAAGGGAACTGAGTCTGTACTGAAATTTGATGTAAGAACTCACTTTTGGTGTTAATGCTTATATACAATCTTCATACAAAATGTTTATAGATATAATAAAAATGACTCATAATAATGAATATTACCTATCTCATAACGGAGAAGAGCATTCATTACCTTAGACAGGATAATGTGAAAAAAAAACCAAGCCCTTTGAAGCCATTATTAGATGAAACCGGAACCTTCCTCAATCTTAAATATTCAAATTTGAGAGCCGCCGCCAACGTGATGATTACCTTTGAGCGAGGTAACAGCCTTTCTCCCGCAAGGGGATGATAACAATACAATTGCATTTGTTCTCTGCGCTTTACGAAAACAATATTACGTCACAATATGATGAGGCTTCCTGTCATATTCTTCCAACAACTACCTTAGGTGTTGAAAAGTCCAGTAAATTTTTCAAAACATTAAAAACCAGTTGGGGATTTCATACACAATGAATAGACATATCGCACGACGGCAAGAAGGTGGTTACAATTCAAAATACATCAACTTTGAGTTATGCATACCGTTTGAATCAGAATTACAAAACCTACAATGCCAGAATATATTCACAATACCATTAATAGTTCATTTTGCGTCAGGCACAATTAACCAGATTATTTTATGAAAGGGATGATCGTGTTAACGCAGGTAGAGGGCTACTTTTCATTTACGGTTAATACCAGTGTTTCTGGTAGCTTTTAATAAAGATTTTCTTCTTTAATAAATTAAATAAAGATTATTTTCCCTAATCGTTGTTAGTAGGTACAGAGTTAAACTGAAATAGCTGTTGAAACTACACATGCGATTATCCAAAATAAAAAAACAGTTTTTTTATTATTTGTAAACATGTTCTTGCCCACGTGCGATATGAACTGAAATATTTCATTAGGCACGGCTTTGAACTATATATTCCTTATTTTTTTTTTTATTTAGGGACTAGTGAATTTATTTTTTAATCTCAATTACTGATTCGCACCTGTCAATCACCGAATGAGATGGTGGCAGTAGGAAATAATGACATTTCAGGCATGAGGAGGGAAAGCACCCAGCAGCACCCCCTTCCTGGCTTGATTAAATTATTTTAAATTTAATACTTGAATGTCTAAGAGAACCAATCTCTCATCCAGCGCCTTTTTATTCTCCTCGTATCCATGCGTATGTCAGCCATATTACTGATTATACTGTTAGGATGTCCGTTCAAGTTAATAAATAATCGTTTGTAAAAAGTTGTTATGTGCTGGTCGACTGTTGGTAGATGGAGGTGTGTATGTAAAGTTTTGTTAGTCACGTACCTGGGTGCCTTGGTAATAAGCCGTAAGAATTTCGATTGAAACGTTTGAAGTTTTTGTAAGTGAGTCTTTTTAGCTATGCCGTATATCTGTGAGGAGTATGTCCATGTGGGCTTCAGTAAGTATGTGTAGGTATTTAGTTTCTGTTTCCGTTTTAGTCTTGAAGATTTAGAAAATAGTGGATAGAGAAGTTTAAGTCTTTTGGTAAGCGTTCTTTTTTTCATTTTGACATGCGGGCCCCATGTCATCCTTCTGTCAAAAGTCAGTCCCAGATAGTGTCCCGTGTCGGTCTGAGGAATTTGGTTATTGTCAATATAAATGGGTGGACAGGTATGTTTTCTAAGTGTAAATGTGATGTGTTTTGATTTGTCATGATTGACTATAATTTTCCATATTTGGAAGCATAGTGAATTTATTTTTAATTTAGCGTGTTTATCTATACATAGTAAGAATGCGACATCGATGTGAATGTTTCTAAAACATTGATTGTTATGAAACTGATGTTTTGTAAACACCGATGTTTTTAGTTGACCATTTTTTAAAATTAACCTCATAGTAGGGTTTCAACATTCAGTAAGTGCAATGCAAAAACGAGAACCTGGGCGGAACATACAACTAATCAGAGCGCTTGGTATCTAGAAATACCTACCTGAATCTTTTCATAGCTATGGGTCAGAGTGCACTATGTCCTTTTAATATGATTTTAATTTATAACTTTAATATTTATATAAATACCAGGATTACTATATGACCATCCATCCAAAAGAGATATACGGCATTATTTCAATAAAACACTTAACTTATAATAAAAACACTTAGGCACTCACACACTCCTATTTCCACTCAATGGGAATTGCGAGATATAAATATTAGGGAAAATTATAATTTTTTTTTAACTTTTTTATTATTCTCTAAGGGAGAGAAAAAAATAAAAACCCAGTTAGAGAGGAGGGGCCAATTTTCGCAGAGTTTCCTCCGAGATTAGATCATCGTTCATGAAAATTTATAACAAGCCTGCTCTTCTCAACCGTTTTAATTGCACTGTGATCCCTCTTTGTCTAATCGTTTTCGTTACGTAATAACCCCCTCCAACTCTTACCTAATCCCCTTAATACAATAATTTTTTAACATGATTCATTTTACCAATAAAGGAAATAACTTTATCACAACGAATACATTTAAATGATTGCAATAAATTTGTTGGATTTATACAAATCCAAATTATTACTTTTATTATATCTCCATTACTTGATCAGAAATTACTAAAGGAGTTCCTGTCGCTATTTAACGTACCAAGCGGGCCCATGCAGGGCTTCAAGGAACTACCCTTCCACTCACTATGGACTTTGTTTTGATGAAATTCTTTATTAAATATACAACGTAAACAATATGTAAATAAGTAATATAAAGGTGATTGTAAGTATATAAAATGTTAGAAGTATGTATGGGCTCAGATGGCAAAATATCAATTGTCACTTTTACTAAAAAAGCAAGTTTCTCTATCATTCGTTATTCGTAATTGTTTAGATTGAGGCGAAATTCGATGTATTTTATTATGATAGTTTAAAAAAAAAATGCTATAGAAAATTGTGATATGGCAAAGGCAACATATTTATTATAAACGACGCGTCGTTTCCACAGACCTGTGCACATTTTTTTGAACATGTTGTTTACATATGAAGAGGTGAGTTGCAAAACTCGTTCGTTCCACCTGAACACATTTTTCAGGAAACTAAAAAAACTTACCTTGTCTTGTAGAGTGGCCAGATAAAGATGATTTTTTTTGCCTTCGAAAGGTGCAGCTACCCTGTGTAAGTGAGCTTGGAATAAAAAAAATTAATGATATATAGGTAACAAAAAAAAAAGTATGAAATGAGAAAGTTTTGCAACGAAATGTTTAAATGAAAGAATTTTGCTACATACCACATTGGTATGAACGAGTTTTAATTCACACAGCGTAAGTTGATCTTCTTAATAAGTAATATTTATTTAGGTTCACAACTATTTTATAAATGAATTCGGTGCCATTTTACAAAATAATACCACCCTCTGACTTAAAACTATATAACTTTTCAAAAATATCAGCGTACGGATATAAAACATCGAATTACAAAAAGGTTACAAAACGACTTTAGTCGCTAACTGTGAACGAGGTTACAGTAACGAAACAGTTTTAAAACACAATGGGCTATGGAACGAATCAGTTCTGAAACAAACCACTATTTTGTATAGCAAAAATCCATAATAAATAATAAGTTTTGCTCCAATCTGATTAGATATGTTGAAAGAGCATTAAAATATCTTTTAGAATCCACTGCTATCTCAATTTTTCAAAAAAATGGAACAAACGAGTTTTGCACCTCACCTCCTAGTATATAGTTTCAAATAATAATATAATTTCAAACACCTACCTTCAACTATTTGGAAAAATGATTTTAATCCACAAAGCATAGTAATGAGAACGACATACTAGTTAGTCTTTATATTATATTTTAGTTAAAATTATTGTTGATTTTAATTAAATATTGGTGTTTCGTCTATAGTTTTTTTTTTTTTTTTTTTTTTTTTTTTTTTTTTTTTTTTTTTTTTTTTTTTTTTTTTTTTTTTTACAGAATTTTTATAAAACACTAGTTCCTAAGCCGTCAAGTTTTAATAGTCGAAACATGTTAAAAACTACGATATTAACAGGTAAGTGATATTAAAAAGTTCACTTATCGGATTTATAAGACATTTGCATATCACACAACCGCCTTCTAGTATCTGGTTTATGAAAAAACTTGTCCTCATAATAGTCCCTCTTTGCTATAAACGAAACTTTATAAATTTTAAATGAGGCCATAACATAAAGGGGCATAACAACAGGTAACAGCCTCTTCTAAATTTCATTAGCTTTTGTTTATGAGGTTATAACAGGCGGAGGTGGGTTATAGAAGAAAAAAGTTGTTACAGCTCGGGAAGTCAGGGGAGGAAGGATGGGGGAGGCAAGTTCCCATCAGGCTGTAAGTTTTAAGTTGGAAGTTGGAGGAAGTTTTGCTTGCACGCACACACATACACCCGCATGACTTTATATATTCTGATAGGGATGAAGATTGATAAGGAACTTTAAAGCATCAATTACTTCGGAGATGGCTCCAATTACTCGGGTCTTTTGTTTTCTTCTTCGACCGCCGAGTGGCAAGACAGTAAGCGTTTAATCAGACCCTGCCTTCAAGAAGGCGGCCACAGAGGAATAATTTGTAAAGACTTTAATTATTTTCTTTAATATTCTTCAGCAATTAAAGTACTGCAAGATGAAAAGTAATAAGATAAAAAATTAGAAGCTTATTTCAATGTCAGGATTATGGATATCTATAGTAGTTAATTACGCCCAAAAATAAAATAAAATAATTATATATTACTCAGAGTAATGCAGTTGGTTAGATTGGTGGTTTATATAGCAATGTCTATCAACAGATCATGCAACATTGGCATGATTATGAGAACAATTTAGTCTCGAAACGTTGCCATAATATAGTCGTTTATTATTGACTGAACCTCAAGAACCCTATCATAAATTTTATATCAACAGTCAAGAAACATATCCGATATATATATTTATGATTGAATAATAAAATGAAGTTTATGAAATAAATGTACCAGCACATGGAGGTTCTTTGATTCTGGATTTATGTAACCGTACATGTCTTGGTCATAGGTAGTGTGTTGATGCCAAAAGTAAGCAAGATGCCGTTATTAAAAAATATTAAAAAAAAATCTCTATTTAGAGTTAAATTAAACTTGCCGATTTAGAAGAATGTTTGTGCTTCGTAAAATATGTTTTTGCATGTTTAAACTATAGTGAACCTTAAAATTCGGTAAAAATTAATTGTATCCCTTTTATACATATCTCCACGTATGTTCAAACATTAAACCATGTTTAATTAAGTTAAATTCATATAAGTATTGCAGTAAGATAAGTTAGCTAATTTACGCGTGAAATTAGTTGATTTAATCCTACTTAATTGATACTGAATCAACTAGATCAATATAAGATAACATAATTACCTAGATTAGATTGATAATGGATCATCAGTACACTTGTTTAATTTTAAACATTAAGCTTGTTTAATTTTATATTATTGTATTTTAATAGGAAATGCATTCTTTAAAGAACAAATATATTTTTTATAAAAATGTATCCTTTAAAGAAAATATATTCTCTAAAGTACATTCATCTATAATTGTGGTATTGGAAACTTGTACCTATATATATTGATTGCTATATGTATTGAAGCGAGTTTGGCTTTTTTTTGCCTAAATATTAACCAATGATATAATATTGTTTAAATCATGATTCAGGAACGTCGAGATGATCCTTGTTGTAATTATTTTGTTAAAAAAAAAAAAAAAAATCTGGTGCTTGCTCGCAACACACAACTTCACTTACCAACTTACTTAGATTAGAAATTAATGCGTTTTGTTAATTGCCACTTCTCAAATGAACAGAACGGCTTTAATTATGAACGGTGGTCTGTCATTATAGGCGTACTCCGCATGCGTGGGCTCAACGAGTTTTATGAGTTGACTGAATATTTTTCTTTTTTTCTCCTCTTTATGTTTTCTTTATTTATATCATATCTCATATTTAGCCATTTCTTATTTTTAGGCGTAACGAGAGACAGTTTATTTCTCCATGTAAACAAAAACACAGGTACTTTATAAGAAAGAAACAAACAAACAAAAAAGGCCCCCCCCCCCCAAAAAAAAAGCCCCCTCAGAACATTTTAATAATGATAAAGCTTACCTGATATTAAAGAAACTCTAATTTTCATTAAACATGACGAATTTGATTAAAATCGTTAGAGCCGTTTTTGAGATAATCGAAAAAAAGGTAAAAATTGGAAACAAACTCCTAAAATAAAGTGCCCCCTCAGTTGGACCAATTTTGATGAAATGTTGGTTTTTACATATTTGGTATATACATACATCAAATACCCAGTTTGATCTAAATCGTTAAAGCCGTTTTTGAGTAAATAAAAAAAACACGTGAAAATGATACGAAATTTATTAAGTAAAGTCCCCCCTCCGGTTAATCAATTTTTATGAAATTTTTACAGTCATATCTCGGGCATATAAATAGATCAAATACTCAGTTTAATCAAAATCGTTAGAGCCGTTTTTGAGAAAATCGAAAAAAAAACGTAAAAAGTTATTAAATAAAGTACCCCCTCCCTTTGAACAATTTTGATGAAAATTTTGCTGTTACATCGCAGACATATACATACACTAAATACCCAATTTCAGGTTCGCACGGTTCATAGTTTTTGAGGTAGTCTGTTCACACACACATACACACACACACACACACACACACACACACACACACACACACACACACACACACACACACACACACACACACACAGAGACCATTTCGCGGGACTTGGTTATTTCGACTCAGGGGACCCCAAAACGTGTATTCCCGTTGAAAACCGGAAGTCGAAATTTTTCACGATCGCAATACTTCCACTTACTATATATTTCATATATAGGTAAGTGAAAGTAAAGAAGAAGAAGTTCTAATGGATCTTAAAACAGTGAAAGTTCGGATTAATCTGGATTTATTTTTATTTAAATACACAAAAAAGATTCCATAAATTATACAGTATAATCATTAAATTTACTTATATTTAAAGTTAATTCCCGATTATCCGAGGACTTTTTTTTTTTTTTTTTTTGGGTGTTTAAAAACAAACCCAAAATAGAACCGTAATGATAGTTTTCGTCTGGGACGGCGTAAATTCAGTACAAAATACGGAGAACAGATCCTTCTGAATCCCTCGAAGAATTTTCACTTGTCGTTTCTTTATAATCAAGAAGAATAGTTTTGTTACTCGTTAAATAAATGCTGCAGCAATTGACCGATTTCTTGACTATTTTTTTTTTTTTACAAATGTCTAATTTTTTCTAATTTATTAAAACCATGTTACTTTAACATTAATCAAAAGTTTAAGAGCCGAAGTGAGACTGCACAGAAAAAAAATAGGAATTTTGCAAAATAATTTTATTGGTATTATAATTTTATTGATATCTTCTGGATTTCTTGAAAAACAAAGTAAAAATGCTGCATTGTATAAATAAAAAATGTATATAGGATTCCAATTTAGTCTATTTTAAAAAAATTACGCTGAATAGAGTAATGTGATAAAAGAAAAAAATATTTTTTTTTTTTGTGAGCATGCCTTTTTTCTATTTTTACGGATTAATCACGATATCGGATTAACGGACAGTCCAGTTACCCTATTCCGGAAATAATCGGGAGTTTACTGTATCTGATATAATAAAATTCAATATTAAGAAACAGTGAATACTACTACTCTACTACTCACAGTATAGCGTATTTGCAGCGTAACGGATGGTTTCTAACATTCATGTACATACCTGAAACAATAATTTTTTTTTTCAATATTACTAACAAAGAACAATGTAAAAGTTAAATAAAAATATAATTAAAAAAAAATAATGCCAATGATAATTTTTCATTCACCAATTTCCACTTTTAAACTAAGAGATTATTAATTACGCATTAACCACGCAAATTACACACTAAATTATTTTTTTTTAAATTATAGCTGGTTGAAATAAAATATCTGTATATGTATATATATATATATATATATGTTTTTTAAATAAAGTAAATGATCTATTTGATTAATGCTCGTGATTATTCATGATAAACTCGACAAAATTACTGATACATGCGTGTTCAAGAAAAAAAAAATGGTGCAAACAAACCCAACAACCAGCCCATTCGTCGTTATTAATTATAGGAGAATGCGAAGAGAAGATAGGAATCTACATATGACGAAGGGAGGTGCATACATTACCTGCAAATTATGCGCTAATAGAGCCCACGTGTTATTTACTCCGAGGATAAATTGATTGCTGCCATTCTGCTTGTCATTGAATAACGGCGCACGCTTCGATCAGTACTAAGCGTGAGATGAAGTGTCGATGCAGGCCGATGTATTAATATATCAACGTATTTATGAAAAGTGAGCAATAAATATCATGGTTTTAAGGACTTATTATAAAAGTTACATTAATAGCTGCTCAGGAACCATTTAATATTACCTATGTTAAATTTTAAATTATTGATAAGGTTTCCATCGCGTAATAATTGGTTTAATTTAGTCCAAATGATGACCAAGCGGAAATTAAATAATATATACAATTCATAAGTTGCTCTCTTTCAACAGTAGGTATATATATCATAAATAAAAATATTAAGAAAAAATCAATGAAAAAATTAAAATTAAAATAACAAGCTTGACAAAATATTCTATTTTTGATTAATATTCATAAATACTTAATTATTTATAAATATTTTTTTTTACTTCTTGCAGAAAGTTCGAGTGTGGAAATTAGCAATTTCTATTAGTGGACTTCAGCAAAATCTAAGCACATTTTAGATGAGGACTGACTATGGAACAGTCTACTGTTTTACTACCTTGGTATTATTAAAGTGTACAAATAAGGTAGAAGATTCTTGTAGTTCAAATTTATCAGAGTGTTTTGGTTTGAGAGAAAAATATTTTTGTGCAATTGTAGATAACAGAAATAATAGTATTACATAACTGTTGAGGAGGATAAAACTAAGAAGTTATATATTCAAATACTCAATTTAGTCGATTTTTAATGAGATTATTGCATTTGAGTAAGAAAATGTAGCTAATAGTTGAAATTATATTGTTTTTTAGAATTGGACTGCGAGGTCCGATTTTCGATAAAGAATGGCGTAAATCCTGTATCGGCTAGTCCTGCACCTATTTTGTCTAGTTCCAATCCTTAAGGCCACACACATCAGTGACGGCACCGGCAAATAATCCGTCCGGCTTGTTTTGAGATATTCTTCCATGTATTTCAGATGAGTCTGTTTCCTCACAACCGGCACAGTACCGTATCAGTGAAGGCAGTGCCCCGTCAGTGATCCATCAGTGAAATTCAGGTTAGTCCTCACCGATATTTTTATTTTTTCACTGATGGATTCAAACAGCGATTTTCTGAATTAATTAAATGAATGACGAAAAACTTATCGAATTGGTGCGTTTGTATCCTGTGCTGTACGATCTGGCAAACCCAAGGTACATGGACACTGAATTCAAAAAAACCCTATTTGGATAAAATTAGAGAGGAAATGAAAAAAGCTGGTAAGTAAACACAAATTTATATTAGTCTAATTTCTTTAAAGTCGTTTATAGTTATATATTATATTGAATTAATTTATCTCTAAAAAAAAAAAAAAAAATCAATTTAACGTAATCACAGTATATAGGCGGGCGCAATCGACTATAGGGTGCGCTAGTAGTTTTGAAAAATGTCGGAAAGAACGGGGATAGACAGTTGATGTGACAGAGATATTTGGTAATTTTAAAAGACCATTAATTGAAGGGCAGGCTATCCTTCATTCAAACCACATAATAACATCTGGAATAATATATAAAAGTAAAAAAAAAAGTAATTTTGCAAGTCTTGTGCCTTCAAACTAGCAATCTTAAAAGGACTGCTCCATCAAATAAAAGTGGAAATCAAATTTATTAATAATAATAAGCAATTCTCTTGTCATTGTACGTGTAAAGCTGGTAGTTCTGGTAAATGCAAACACATCATTATAACTTTACTCTACGTTTTTCGGTTAGTAATAACATTAATTACCTATTCATACAATCATTGTTATGACAGCTTAGATTCTTTGTCATATTATTTATTTATTTGTAAAAACTTTCAGGCTTCGCATTGAAAACATGGAACAATTAAGAACAACGGATGTAAGACAAAAATAGGGAAAATTAAAAAAGAAAAACAAATAAGACACTGTGGTCCCAATGTTATTTGCATAGAATTAACATTTTGGCATAATAAAATGTCAAATACTAATATTTACCTGGTTAAATACAGTCACTTTCTTTAAAATGAATACTACATATCGTCATATGTTTCGAAAGAGGCTTATCTATTCTTAATTTTACAATACACTCTTTAAGAAGCTTTTTATTTTTTGGAAATAAATGGAATGACACGTCTTATGATTTTCTAATTGAACACTGAGGGACCGAGCAATACCTATTAGACATTTTTCAAATGATTTTTTGCTCAATCGGGTTTTAATTATGGAAAAATAAATTAAAAACGCCAAAAACCCTATGAATCCCAGGTAATGGACCGGCTTCTATCCCCGTTTCTCTAGTTCCTGTAAAGTAGCAGCACCGTCGCTTGCGCCCGCCTATAACCAAAATCCAATTTTGTGTTTGGTATCACAGCATTTTCTGCTCATTCATTGACTTTTGTTGAAGTATTTTACCTAAATTTGAATTAGTGAAAATTCCCCCATCGCTATTTTTTCTTCGCAAAAATTCAAAAAAAAAATTCGCAAAACCAGATGGAATAACATGAGGGAAAATTTCAAAAAGTCTCTGCGAAAAACTACTACAATGAGGCCAAAAGGCTAAAAGTGTGAAGCTGTATAAGTACGCGGAACACCTGAGCTTCTTGAAGGCATATTTCGATGAGAGAAAGACCAAGAGCAACATAAACCGGGACTTCTCAGATGACGAAGGTGATGAATATATGGCGATTTCGAGCATCATGGAAAATATTAAAAAAAGTGAAAAAAAACGAAGTTCCTTTAAACGAAATTCATCAACATTCAAATGCCCAAACTTCAAGTAAAACGCTTACAACACAAACGGACTTCGTACGACGTTCTACTACACCAAAAAAATTAATAAATAAACGGCTAAAAACAACAGTTAAAACAGATAAAACACCCGCTTCCCGTGTAATGGAATATCTCCTAAAGCAAAACGAAACTAGCAGTCCTTGTGCACAATCTCCACTTGATTCTGCTGATGCCTTTCTAAATGGGGGTAGCTCCTGCTCTAAAAAAATTACCACCACGATACTGGTACTATGGCAAGGAAGAAATATTTGCAACCGTACAAAAGTACCAGAACAAATTGCTCATGGAGGAAGATCTCAGTCAACTCAATTTTTCGCTCCTACATATTTCGGTGAGCCTTCAACTTCAAGAGGAATTCAGGATATTCTTAATATGGATGAAAATCAAAATCTTGGTCATGAAAGCAACCATATTAAGAAATTTGGGGGCATAAAAAAAATAAAAAATGAATATTTATTATTCTAGTTTATTTAAAATTGATTTAATAATAAAACTGTTATAACATTTTTTTTTTTTTTACTAATACTATTTAATTTTTTTTTACCTAATAATTTTTTTTTTTTACTTTTTGTTGTGTGTTTTATTCTATCCGACTTACCTTAAACAAACGGAGAGCCGTTCTCTTGGAGAAATTGATTTTCCCCAGTGTGTCCTGCTTTTTCAAATTCGCTTCCAGTTTGTATAAGAGAATGTTGAATGCATTTTCAGACATTCTGAAATATTCATAAAACTTTGCTCTATCGTCTATCAATTCCTTATAGAGTGCAGCGAATTCTCGTTCTGTTTGTCTTTTTATCCAAGTCTAATTAACTCACTGTTTCCTAACTTGTTGGTTCTCCTCTTCATCCAGAATAAGTGCAATCATTAGCAACTCTTTTTTAGAAAATCTGGTCATATTTAGCAACAATGTATGTAATTTTTAGCTGAGAAAAAGTACTGACTGGTGCCGGTGACGTTACGGTTGTGTGTGAATCGAAGGAACTGAGAGATTACAGGAAGTTGAATCACTGACAGGTACCGTCACTGTGCCGTCACTGATGTGTGTAAATAGGCCTTAACCAATAGATAATGCCCTTGAGACGCTCATTTAATTCCCTTTTAATCAAAAGATAACGCTTTCGTCAAAGTATTCCCATCGGACCTCGACGTCCGATATCGTCTGTGGCTTATAATAACAGTCGGACCCCGGGGACCGATATCGTCCAATTCAGGATACCCTTCAAATACACCGCCGCACCTAACGTGTTCATCAAGGATTTTCTGAAATTCTAAATGTTTAACTATATTACTTAAATAAATTTTAACAACAAGGATGACTTGTTGAATTGAGACCTGTTACCTCCCTCATTATATATATATATATATATATATATATATATATATATATATATATACATTGCAAGACTACTCGAAAATATTTCAAAATTCGTGGAATTTGGGATATACAGGACGGCATAGATCAGAGGAGACAAAGAGCGAGGCTGCCAAATGGCCAGCGGCTCCCGCCAGATAATAAATATTGCGATATTTATCGCCCATTATACATCCCATCCCATGCCACTCCCACCTCACACCGTTCAGTATCTTGAGGATAAAGTATAAAAAATATGTCATGTTAAGTAGGACTTGAAATTATATAATTGAACAGGGATAGCAGATCTTTATCCAATTTTAATTAATTTTTCTAAAAGTTCTATACATTTTAACAATAGATAAATACCTGATAATAATTAATTTAATTAGATAAATCCCAACTAGCCCCTATTGTAAGTGTAAGTAAACAGTACCTCAACCTATTAAGAGTTACAATTGTCATTTCCTTGCTGTTATATATTCTTGTCAGTCACCTTGATATTCTTAATTATTGATTCTAATAAATTATTATTGGAATGTTAAGTGATTATTAATTGGATTAGAAAAAAAAATTGCTTTTAACCCAGTACATCGTACTACATATCGGAACAGTAGTGTTTGTTAAATCATTAAAAAAAAAAAATATATATATATATATACATATATATATGACCGTAACTTCTAGTTACTATTTATTTAGTTACTATCAAGCTCATAATAATAAAAATAATAACTTATAGTCATTGAGATTACAAATTTATAGGCATGCTCACTGAAAACAAGCTCGAAATGCCCGTAGAAAGCTGAAAAGGGACTTTCATAAAGGAACTGATAAGAAACTTTAATATCATGACAGGGGAGGGGATGAAGGTATAGCGCTCCCACCTGCCTCTCATCATCTCATATTAATATTATATATAACATAAATCGAAATACATTTCACAAACATTCGTTTTACTTTTATTTTATTTTTTTGAATAATTCATGAAAGAAGACGCTATAGTACCTATTTTTTTCGTCAAAAATAAAGAAGTATTGTCTGCAGTTGTTTATGTTCTCTAGTTTCAGTATTCATTGATACCTTCGATTCGGTGGAATTCAATCCAGAGAAGAGAATTGGTAGCAATTCATATTAACGATTTACAAGATACTTGAAGGTAAATAATCATTTTTTTTACATAGAAGAAACTATTAGTAAATAAACAAGCATTTGACATCTATCTCAGAGACATCCAATTAAAAATATATGAACCTATAAATTAACGTATGACCTGTTCGTTAAATGATCATAAATCTATTACATTTTAGAGGCATATAATTACAATTATATGAGCCTATAAATGAACGTAACCTATATCACCTATAAATGATCATAAATCCATTAAAACTTAGAGGCACCTAATTGAAATTGTATGAACCTATAAATGAACGTAAAGTTCATTTAAATTGTCATAAATACAATAATGTGGTTTAAACATCATTACGTTTTGAATTTAAATTCCTACATGTACTTTATGCCTCCTCAACTGTAACAATTTTTTTTTATAGATTAATTAATAACAAATCTTTAGCAGTTCGAATCTGACGAGTTCGAATCTGACATGGCTTATGATATCTTTATTATTCGCCACAGTTCGTCTCGTGGGCCGAGAGACCATCCTGGGGCAAACCCAGCCTCTATAAAGTGGGTACCCTTAATTGAAAAATTAAGGGGAAAAAACCTGGCGGTTGAGCGTGATCACGGTCAAATCACCTCCTTGCACGACCGCTGACCAAGAAACAGTACTCTTCCTTACATAGTACTGCACCCAAGACCCTTTATGGGTTGTAGTGGTACAGGTTTTTTTTTTTTTTTTTTTTTTTTTTTTTTTTTAGCAGTAAGACTAAAGACTATATACATAGAAGCTCTAAAAATTAATTAAAATTTTGTTCCAGAGTTCTTTTCTTAAGTACCTATTCTAACCTTAAACAAAAACAAAAGAAAAGCACATGGTTTAAAAGTCCCAGACCTTTTGTTGGAACGAACTAACAGTCAGAACAAACCGTCATAGCACGTGTTTGTGACTACGATGTTCGAGCACAATCCACGCCGTTCCATGAGGTTCTAGACCATCTCCTTACGACTATTTATAAGGAGCGATTGAGTGGACAGTCTTAGTCTTATGGTGAAGCTCAAGCCATATGATTATTTGAGTTTTACTAAGTGATAGTTTTTGTAACCTGTAATATTTGGTTGTTATAATTCGTGTGGTATGGAAAATTGTTATTTCTCAATGAATAAAATTTGTTAACCCAAATAAGTCTTACAGCATATTTAACAGTATTCTATGGAAACATGGGTCAAAATAAAAAAAAATCTAAATAATAAGGAAAGTACGTTGTATCATCAATTTTACGTCTCACAGTGGGAAAAATTGCATAGCTCTTGATTAAATTGTGATAAACGAATAATTCTTTTTAAATTTATTTCTGAGCCTAGGCTCTCCTCTATATTTTAAAAATAAAATTTATTTTTAGCAAAATCTATGCTTATCTCTTTGAAATGTTTTTTTTTTTTTTTTTTTTTTTTTTTTTTTTTTTTTTTTTTTTTTTTTTTTTTTTTTTTTTTTTTTAATTTATACCTTTCAAGCTTTTTTTATATTATTTCACCAAATATATATCAGAAATAAGAAAATGGTTGTAAAATTATTGGTTAAAATGCGTTTCAAGTTCATGTTAACTATATAATTTACAAAAAATAAAAGTATTTTAATTAACATAAATTGTTTTATGGCAATAGTTCTGCAATAGTTATATATTTTTTTTTACATTAGTAGAGTGTGCACGATACTAAATTATACTAAAATTTGCATTGATTTTGCTAAAAATTAATTTAATTTTTTAGCAGAAAGGATATTAGTTTACTTCACATCCTTAGGATGGCTCTGTAAAAATTTAACTATTTCATTTAAAATAAAGGAATCAGATAAAAATTTATAGACATTTGTAAATGTCTAGAGAGGTTTTATATAAATAGTCTTTAGTCTCACTGATATAGGAGAACCCATGCTCATAAATAAAAAAAACGTTTATCATAATTTAATCCAGAGCTATACAATTTTGGCCAATAGTAAATTACAATCGTAAATTTTTCCCACTGTGGGTGCCTACGATCTCGGATTGATTTAATAACGCGTTTTGAAAACCTAACTAATCATTCATATAAAAATTACTAGTTCCAATATATTATGTGCTTGTATTATAATATCAATATCATCTTGACTCATCATACTTACTATACTTGCTGTTTATCATACTTCCTTCATTATTCTAACTTTATGAAGGTTATTTAAAAAATTAAATTAATACTAAACATGTAGGTTATCTAAATAGTTGTTGACGAAATCTAAATCAAAAGATAAGAATTTTGAGTACTGGAAGATGACGGAGGTAATGCTATAGTTATGGGCTCTAGAGGCCAGATAGGATATTGTTGAGGGCTTGAGGATAGCTGGCAGCCAATCGGATACGTCCTATAGCAAATCGTGCCCTGAATCCTCAACTACCTTGTCTTCAATAACTATAGCTCGCGAGTCACGTGTGCTTACCGCCTGCACCTGGCAAACCCTTTTTGTCGAACTGTCTCTGTCAGTGCCGGAATCGATGTCTTACCGCGATTGATAGTCCTATCCGATATCTTATAACATACTTAGTAGCCAAGTCTGGAATAAATAAATATTTTATACAATGCTTTTTTTTTTTGTACGCAACAAAAAAAAATACTGTATCAATTTTCCAAGACTGCTTCATGTTTTCTTATTTTTATACTGTGATTAATTAAACACACTCAAATTAAAAAAACAAAAACATAATAATTGATTTGTACATAAATAAATATGGGGTCACCTGTGGTACAGTGGTAAGCATGGCAACCTACAATACTAAAGGTCGCAGGTTCGCGTCCATCGGTGGCCATAGGAATTTTCAAAGGCAGTAAAAAATCCTTGGCTATGCCGTCCCTCGGATGGGATGTAAAATGGATGTCCCGAGCCTGTACGACGGAAGGTACCCGTTAAAGATACCTATCCTAATTATACCTGGATAGGCAAAATTTAGGACTCCCACTGTAGCATCGTTCGATTGGCCTTAGTGGCATAAGGTGACGTTAAATAAACAAACAGCGACTTTTGCCATTTAGCCAAATTTAGCTAACATTTACCAATGCTTAAATTATGAGGGAACCTCTAGAGTTAAGAAGAAAAAAATCAAATTGAATTTTCAATTAACATAAAGTTAAAAGAAATAAGTTTTGCACATTTACATATTTATACGCATATTTACAGATAAGCTAAAGAGTAATATATATTATACTAAAAAACAAAACAAATAATAATAATAATAAAATAAAATAACAGCTTCCATCGGCTTAAAACATCATAGAATAGCCAATTTACTTTTTTTTTATGGATATCGGCTAGAATGTGATGATACAGGCGGGACTTAAAGGTGGGATGGGAATTTAAAGTACGGATGAAGGGGGAATAGGGAACTTCTACTTAGGCTGTAAAGATAAATGCATAATTCAAATCGTTTTTATCTTATTATTGTTTACATATTGGAAACTGTTTATGCAGTGCAGTTAAAATCAGCAAATGCGTATAGTGAATAAAAACTTATAATATTAATTGATTAAATTCAATTTTTTCTCAGTTGGGACAATCAAAGATGAAAGTCACTAATTTATTAATAAAAAAAAAATCAATTAAAATATCTTCTAAAATTATAAAGCTTTATTAAAATTACAGCAAGGCTGTACTTAAAAGGTTTTTTTAAAACCTTTTAAAGGTTTTTCCTTTTCCCAAATAGGATTCTTAATTTTTTTTTTTTGTAATAATATCAATAAAGTGTTGTATTCTAAAAAAAAATATTTTTTTTTTCTTCGTACTTTTATTTACAATAGCCAGCAATACTTCAATGCCGAAATACTGGAATTTCTTTTTTTTATGTTTGATTTTTTGTAGGAACGGTATAGCTTTATCCTGCGTGTTCACAATGATGGGAGTATGATGTTTGTATGTTATTGATAATTTGAACCGCCAAGTAACTTAAAACATAGGCTAAGTCAATTTTAAGTAGTTAAAGTATATAAAACCAGGAATAAGGAACGAGGCACATCAGAAAAAAAATAAGAATTACGTTTTAATAAATATAATTTAGAAATAATTTTAAAAAGCGGAAATCACAGAATAAAGTTAGTGAAATAAACTTTCGATAACAAGCAAAAATTAAATATAAAAAGCGACAAGCGAATAATAATAAATGAATAAAAAACTTTAATGAAGGCAGATTCAAATTAATTTGCAGCAGTAAGTATCAACACAAATGTAATGGACTTGTTAATTAAATTTTCTTTTCATTAAAGTCTTTTAGAAAACAACTGAGGAGGGGGCGCTTAACTATTTCCCTTCCACGCTGAGGATTTTCTTCAAAGATAGCAAACTGTATGAGTAGCACTTTGAAACTGAAGAATTTCCCTTTTAAAGTGGCTTCATTCGGTTTAAAAGATTTAAAAAAAGAGTGTGAAAACTGCAGTTACTGCAATGATGTCATTCAATGAAATTTTTAAGGACTTATGTTAAGTAATAATTTCATACAACCATCTTTCCTTAAAATTTAAATAAAATTGTATTTGTGTATAACATTTTGACTAGTTTATAAATTTAACAAAAACTCCAAGACCCTTTCACAACTAATAATATTATGCTGAAAAACAGAAAATGGTATTCAAAGAACGAATAAACACATAAACTATATTAAATTCCAACAGAAGATTAGGAATTGAATAAAACGGGTCCTCAAAACATTCTATGAAAAGCCCATTCAGTGAATCCATTCCAGAAAATTGGAAAAGGACCTTAATCAATCATATATGGCATCATTTTGAAATTATATGTAAAGATAAGTAATGAAAAGACAGCGTGGACAATGTAATCAAAGGATAGATGCAATATCACAAAAATTCAAGCTACAGATTTTTAGTGATATTTCTAATCAAAATAAAAAATACTAAATTCAACTAACAATAACCCTAAAGGGAAATTGCAATATTGGAATGATGGAAAGACAAATCTCATGACATATTTAAAGAAAGATAAATTGCCAGGATTAAATTTGAAGATACCAAAAACTAATTCTGGAGCTTAAATGAAGAAATACAATGTAGAACAATACCGGAATAAAACAAAAGCAGGACTTACACACCGCAAAACACGAGGATTACAAATTATGCGGTGAGCCTACAAACATCAGCTAAAGGTGGTAGAAGAGTTTTTAACCCATGTTTGTAACTGAGAAAAATTTACGATTTGTAAAATTTTCTTAAAAATCTATAAAAAGAAGCAAAAGAAGAGAAAAAATGCTTATAAAAACAAGCTCTTTTGATTTGCATGAAAAAACCGACAGAAGTTAGAAAACGAACAGAATGGCACAAGCATGTGTGTAAGAAACTCAACAGTTTGCTGTAGTTAGGTGTGAATTCGGTTTAACTTATTCAATACAAGCACTATAAAAAAAATGGTACTTCATCTTTTTTCCATTTCAATTAAGTTCTACCAATTTAAATATTAACCTGTCGATAAAAAAAAAATCGAACAGTTTAAAGGAATATTGATGATCAAACGCAAGGAAGTTTTGGTACATCTAAAAAAAAGAAAAAAGATAAAACATACATGCATGTATCAATACATAGATGCTAGTTTCCACAATACCGCCATTTTTGACATCTCAGTACTGTTTCTCTATGATTATACTAAAACATAATAATACTTAATTGGTTAACACGTAATTAATATTAATTTTCTATTTACATAGTAGCGGTTAAATAATCATGATCATTATGTTAAAATCTATAAGCAGCTGTAACGTAACTTAAATATACTTCCGAACAGTGAAGAAAGATACTAAAGCCGTGTTCATTAACTGTGTCGATAATTAATCAAGGCTGGACTCTCTGGAGATTGATGAAAGTTTTTTATTCTTTTTTTTTTTTTTTTTTTTTTTTTTTTTGCTCTTTGTTTTTGTTAACTTCATTCCTATATTAATTTATCCTAATTTATTGATTATAGGACTTTCACTTTAAATATTTATTGCATATGATCTAATCATCTGAATACAATATGGCTGATATATAAATGTTACTACGTCTTTGATTAAAATTTACTTAATTTATTTGTTATACTCAAGAAGGTATAGAGTTTTATAAACATTAAAATACTTAAAAGTCCTTACTACTTTTCGGTTGATTATTATTTTTTTTTTTAAGTAGGTCTAAAAAAAATCCTATATCACATATTTTAGGAAACTCCAATGGACTGGAAAGACTTTTGTGTATATTTAGCTGTGGATTGATCAGTCTTTATATAGAAATTAGAAACGTCTGGCATTTTATATGGCATTATCGGTATTTATATATACATAATTCGAAGTGAAAAAGTGAACAATCTAGAAAAGAGGCAATGGAAAGTAGATTTTGTGGAACTAGGAATCTGCCTTAAGTACTTGAGGGAGGAGTAAGCTCGTAGAATAATATATTCAAATAGATAGCGCACCTGTTGGCCCAATGTTGGCCATTAAGGCAGAAATAAAGCGACAGCCATTGACTCACAGATCGACACCCCTGTCTTGATGAATTATTAATACCCGGCTTCATCATCATCGTATGCCTCACCGTAGCCGTCCTTCGGGATTTAAGTCAGTCTCCTTATCATCGGAGTGCCCTGGGAGTAGTTCCTTCGACATCCTTAACCCAAATGGGAAGGGAATGTAGGTAATCAGATCTAAACATATTATAATGCAAATGCAAGATGATCAGCTTTCAACCAGACCGATGCGGAATGGGATAATAACCAATATTTCAGTAGTTCGGTACCAATACTATACATTTTCCAGTTAATTAATTTATCAAAGCAGCATTAACATTTTTGTATACTTTTTTGTATTCATTACCCATTTGCACAAGTCAAAATGAATCTGACCCCAAACAAATGGCAATAATAACATGCCTGACTGAGGGAAGGATTGTTCTTTTCTGGCACGACTCTATTGACATTATAGTTTGAAAAAGGTAATCTTTTACCAGCACCTTTTAGTCTCCCCATCCGATTAAACTGATTGTATGTCCGTTCGAAATAGTAAAAAATCGCCTGTTTGCGACATTATGTCGGTTAGGACGACAGTCGTTGGATTGAAGTCCATTGGGACTTCCTACACAGTGGTGTAGGCATCAAAGTTTTTGGTTAGATAAGGACTTTATTTGTTATAATTAACAAGCAGTTGGCATTGTAAACTGTTATTCTAACCACTACACTATATGTTACCCCTGGATTTTTATTTTAAGGGTGCTTTTGTAACGAGTCTTAACAATTTTGGTTGAAAAGTTTGATGTTTAAGTATGTTCCGTATAGGAATTTCGCTTTTACCACTAAAACTAGTTATTTCCCATTTCATTTTTGACCATATTCCTTTATTAAATTTTCTGACCTAATTCATGAACATGGTTGTCATTGGAGGGTGTATTTTTCTTCATATCTCCTTACATATTTTTCTATAGTGTTTCGAGTTCTTAAAATTTAATAATTAATGGTTTTATGTTACAGATAACTATAAAATAGGTTATGTTTTAATAATGTCATATGTGACCGGTGTAGATTGTTTTATAAAGAAAGTCGAAGCAAATAAATAATAATAAAAAAATCTGGTGCGTGCTCGCAACACACAACTTTCACTTACCAACTTACTTAGATTAGAAATTAATGCGTTTTGTTAATTGCCACTTCTTAAATGAACAGAACGGCTTTAATTATGAACAATGGTCTGTCATTAAAGGCGTACTCCGCATGCGTGGGCTCAACGAGTTTTATGAGTTGACTGAATATTTTTCTTTTTCATTGATCAATTTTGATAAAATTTTTACAGTCGTATCTCGGGCATATACATACATCATATACCCAGTTTGATCAAAATCGTTTAAGCCATTTTTGAGTAAATAAATAAAACACGTGAAAATGATACAAAATTTATTAAGTAAAGTCCCCCCTCTGGATAATCAATTTTGATGAAATTTTTACAGTCATATCTCGGGCATATAAATAGATCAAATACACAGTTTAATCAAAATCGTTAGAGTCGTTTTTGAGAAAATCGAAAAAAACGTAAAAAGTTATTAAATAAAGTACCCCCTCCCTTTGAGCAATTTTGATGAAATTTTTGCTGTCACATCGCGGGCATATACCTACACTACATACCCAATTTCAGGTTCCCACGGTTTATAGTTTTTGAGCTAGTCTGTTCACACACACACACACACACACACAGACCATTTCGCGGGACTTGTTTATTTCGACTCAGGGGGTCCCAAAACGTGTATTTCCGTTGAAAACCGGAAGTCGAATTTTTTCACGATCGCAATACTTCCACTTACTATATATTTCATATATAGGTAAGTGAAAGTAAAAAAAAAGTTTATCCGAGAATCGGAGGTGGGTTGGCCGGCAGAGTTGTAAAGAGTTAATAGAGAGAGACGAGTGGACGACGGAGATAGTAAGAAGGGATGGGGAAGTTGGGGGAGGGCTCGCCGGACGTTATTAAAGTTGGCTTTATCGATGCTAATAGTTAGCCCACGACTTGCGGTCCCTCCCGATTAGGGCTGCGGACTTCGGGCTAGTGAAGTCCTTCACGCCAAGCCCTCCTATTTAGTTTAGTGATGTGTCATCGTTTGGCAAACAACTAAGTACCTAGTGTTTAACGACACGCCTCAACCTCTATCGCTGTTATAGTATAAACTAAAATATAAAAAATCGCGTAAGAAGATGTATGTATATATGCTTATATTATATGCTACGAGAAATAATGTATAATAAGTAGAAATACTGACAACAAGCTTTTCTTGGGCATGTTTTCGGCTTAACCACTGTCTTTTTTTTTTACATTGAAATTTCTTTTAATATTAATCTAATCTTAATCTGTGGGTGGCCACCTTTGTTTAATAATTTATTTTTTGAAGAGAAAAGATTTGGCTCCGCCGTATACCGTATCCGCCGTTACTCGCAAAATTTGCGTGATCGGGTATTAGGTATCAGTGAAGAGGAAGGATTGGCTCTACTTGGGGCCGAGCTCTGTGGTGCAGTGGTTAGCATCCGCGCATATCACGCGGGAGACCCGGGTTCGACTGCCGGCGGCGCCAAATCTTTTCCCTTCAAAAAAGAAATTATTTAAAAAGAAATTTATTTTTATTCAACGTCGTCATTTAAATAATTCTTAAAATATTACATGTGATAATAAAAGATTTACCCTGGCCAGGTTCGAACTAGGGTTTTCATTTTACTGCTGTACCGCCCTAACCAACTGAGCCACCTCAACTTCCACGAGAACAGCTGATACATCCAAACATCGATACATAGCAGCGAAGTTATTAGGAGATCAGCATTGTCCAAAGGTGGGATCTGACAGACTGTCAATATCAAACATCTATTCATTAAATTCCAATATTGATTATTTAAGAAATTGCATCCCTATTGCACACCATCCTTTACCTTTATAAACATCTCATCTTTATCGCCTTAATGTTTTCTTATTTTACAAAATTCATATAATCAATAAGGAATAGAAGTTAAACGAGCATAAGTCTCAATAGTGTCAATAATGAATTCTAGGCTCGTACCATAAGCTCATTTTTCACAGATTTGGAAGCATAAAGTGTTAATGTAAACTCAAACAGTGCTATACTCCGTTCATCGTTACGTTATGCTAATCTGATTAAAATCTAGCTTAAATGAAATTTCAGAAGAATCTGGAGTCTATGGTCCAAGCTAAAGCCAGAATATGAAGAAAATAAGCTGTTGTTTTCAGAACAAATAAAATATTCAATCAGGAATTCCTTCTTTACTTACTTTTTTTTTTTTAAATCACAATAAATCTATAAAATCTATAGACAACGGAAATCACTTGTAAATTAGTCCTAAAATTAGAATGAATAAAATCCGGAAAATCTAATAGTAATTGCATGTTAGATTGCTTCTGTTATCTAGTAAAAGTGCGTAACACATATTGTGCTATGTACAGAACGTTTGAGATTAACCTATTTATAAAAATAAAATATATCATTGAAAGAGATGTGTTTCAATTTTAATACTATTAGTTATCAACTACTTTTTTAAAAATATTAGGTGGTTTTTTAAATATTTACTTTCATAGAAATTAACAGAATAAACAAAGGAATACCTTTTAGCTAGCAAAGTAAATAAAAATCACTGCGAAAAAAGATCCAGAAAATCGATTTGAGATCAAGAGTTGAAACAGGGTTGACAAGATTAGAGCTGGTAGAAAACTGGATGTAGAAGGAGGCGAGAGAGAAATCTTGTGTCAACACGAAGCCAAACACCATTCCAATTGGCGGAGGGCTGAATAGGGCACGGCTAAAGGGCCTGAATTCATTTCTTCACACGGAGTGAGAATCGATCTGCCAACACGGAGAGTAGTTCTTTCTGCCCAAGTGTCAGACCACTGAAAGGATTCTAGGTCATAGGGCATCAATTTGGTTGTAATAAATAGTCTAAATACTCGTACTTAAGTCACTTATCCAAGAAAAAATTTTCTGGAATGCAATGCTGATTAAGATATGCTGATACGATAATGTATGATAGAGATAAGGGTGGTATACAGATTTTGTTATAATAAGGAATTAAAACGAAAAATAAGTCTTATTTATAACATTAATGCATATGATTGCTTCTCTTGAGCAGTGTAGCCTGGTGTGGATAATTTGCGTATAATTAATTAGTTCAATTAACATTATTTATCCATCATAGCCTTTCCACTCTTTTTATAAGCCTGTTTTCTTTAATGACATTTTCAGGTTAGAAGCCATATGGCTGGTAGTATAAAACCAGATCCAGTGGAGTCAGTCTTATACAACTTCCGTTTAAGTGGATTCCAGCTCGTACATTCCTTTTTCGCTTAAAGTTCTGGGCACACATGACCGACACGCATCACAGGCGTGTATCTGATCTGATTCAAATACGAAGGATAGATAGTAACCGGTCACACTTGACCGACACAGGGTCAACCGGACCTTTACGGTCTCACATTCTTCGTATTTAAATCAGATCCGATACACGGCCATGCTGCGGTGTGATTATGTGAGACCAGACCTATATCCATTAATCAACGCATAGAGGTAAGAAAAATCGTAAAGAATCTGGTTTTGGGCATCCCAATTCAAACGCAAGTCCAATGTGAAGTACAATCGACATTCTTTAAGTACGATGATTCATAATATTTTATGGGAGATTTTTGATTGTTAATAAAATTGCTAGGAGAAGCTCGCTCGGTATTTATTAATTTTTTTATTTAAATTTTTTTTTTTTAATCGTAACAATTGTAGAACCAATTAAATAAAATTATTATTATTATCATTATAATAATAATTATTATTTATTAATAAGCACACTAGATTTGAAAATCAGCAAATTAACTGAATGATAATTTGATCTTAAAATGGCAGGTCAGGCTGGCATGAGGAAGTATAACACCCACTATCTCTTCGCTGGTTTTGTTCACTTTTTAGGCCTCTCTTTGCATTAATAAGAATTTCACCCGTAGGGTCCTTGTGTGTTGAGGAATAATCGAATATGTAAGTTTTTTTGTTAGTTTGCATGTATCCAAGGTGGATTTATAGTTAAGAGCCGTGATGAGAATTTTCGGATTATTTTTTTTTTTTTTTCATATATGCTAATATGGTATATCTATAATCATCAACATCATTAAAGTTTTCTAGGAATGTGGAATTCGCGTTTTAATATTAAATTCGAAATACAATCAATTTCAAAATAAAGGAATAATTAACTTTTTAATTTTTGTTAGTTATGAGTAATTTTTTTTCGTTTTTACCGTTCGCAACGATCATATTCGACTTGAAAGTCGTGCTTGTAGTGTTCGATTTGTATTGAGCGATTGTATTAATGTTCGCAATTGATCATGTACCAGCTCAATAATCCAGCATAAGGGCTACAACACGGAAGCTCGAAATCTTCTTAAGAGATTAGCAAAACATCTGGAGGGAAGATTGATGCCTTATTTAGCAGTGCTAACATGGGGAAGGCAAACTTATAAGCTCCTTCGCATTAAACGTAATCAGCTCTAACTCAGGAACTGAGTGGCTGTATCAGGGCATCTGCCACCGAATCGCTTTGAGTAAGTTCTCTTCTATACTTGCTCTCAGTTCAACATATTCATATTGATAATGTTATCTATTTTTATGAAATTAATATATATATATATATATATATATATATATATAGTCAACTCATAAACATTTATATTAAAACCGAGATGGTATCAAATTGATAGATCGCGGAAATAAATTATAGCAATAAACCTTTTATTTAATATATATATATATATATAGCAATTTTAAATAATCTGAAACAATACAACAGCCCCAAAAATCTTTATTAATTAGTGCAAAATTATTTCGTCAACAGACAACTTGACCCGGCATTAGTCGCTAGACCAACTTTAACATGGATGGTCGCACGTGAGAATTTCTCTTTCTCAGCGATCACTATTTTTTTTACTTTCACTTACCTATATATGAAATATATAGTAAGTGGAAGTATTGCGATCGTGAAAAATTTCGACTTCCGGTTTTCAACGGAAATACACGTTTTGGGGTCCCCTGAGTCCAAATGACCAAGTCCCGCGAAATGGTCTGTGTGTGTTGTGTATGTGTGTTTGTGTGTGTGTGAGTGTGTGTGTGTGTGTGTGTGTGTGTGTGTGTGTGTGTGTGTGTGTGTGTGTGTGTGTGTGTGTGTGTGTGTGTGTGTGTGTGTGTGTGTGTGTGTGTGTGTGTGTGTGTGTGTGTGTGTGTGTGTGTGTGTGTGTGTGAACTGACTAGCTCAAAAACTATAAGCCGTGCGAATCTGGAATTGGGTATTTAGTGTATGTATATGCCCGTGATGTGACAGCAAAAATTTGATCAAAGGGAGGGGGTACTTTATTTAATACCTTTTTTAAGTTTTTTTCGATTTTCTCAAAAACGGCTCAAATGATTTTGATTAAACTGAGTATTTGATCTATTTATATGCCCGAGATATGACTGTATAAATTTCATCAAAATTGATCAACCGGAGGGGGGACTTTACTTAATAAATTGTTTCCAATTTTTACGTTTTTTTTCGATTTTCTCAAAAATGGCTTTAACGATTTTCATCAAATTCGTGGTGTTTAATGAAAATTAGGTGTTCTTTAATATCAGGTAAGCTTTATCATTATTAAAATGTTCTGAGGGGGCTTAAATGGGAAAGGGGCCTTTTTTGTTTTCCTATAGAGTACCTTTGTATTTGTTTAAATGGAGAAATTATCTGTCTCTCGTTTTGCCTAAAAATAAGAAATGGCTAAATATCAGATATGATAAAAATCAAGGAAACATATAGAGGAGAAAAAAAGAAAAATATTCAGTCAACTCATAAAACTTTTTTCATTTTAATCAGAAGTTAGTTTAAATTTTAACAATAAAGATGTACTTACAGAAGGGTCAATTATTAGTAAAAATTATGAAATCTTGAAAAAAACTTTTTTATTTAGTGGATAAAACAGCTATAATCATTCAAAACCACTGTTTAACATGTTTGAAAAAGAGTAAAAAAAATAAATACATAAGGAAAAAGTATAATCTTAAAGCCAAATTAATACTGCAAGAATTTAGTTTCATTAACAATAGTGATTATAATGTTCAATTAGAAATACAATGTATATTGGAACTTCCAAGTTCAAATATAATCCAAAAGTAGACAGAAAATTCTACTAGAAAACTATTCTTTAGTGTAGTCATTGAGTCATTTTCCTCTCTTAAAGAAAACATTTTGGAAGTTGACGCAAACTCAGTTGTACGTAACACTGACAGTCGCGCGTGAGAGAATCTCTCATGAGATCGGATTGAGCGGAGTTGAAAGAAGCTGGAGCAGGTATAAGGTAAGGCGCACATCGAACTGTGCCACACAGGCGACGCAGAGCAGAGCAGAGCAGGCGACACGAAAAAAAAACTGCGTCGCACAGGTACCCGCGCACATTGAAGAGCAGTTTCTGTACCGCAGTTTCGGGAAGGCAAAGGCTTTTTTAGTTAAAGTATGTTAGATTTCTAGGATTTAAGATCATAATCTGATTCGTATATAGAGTTGAACACAAAAAAATTAGCATTATCAAAAGTCAAGGTAAAAAAGATTGTGATAAAATGAGGAAATGGAGAAAAGACCAGCTAACGAAAGAATTTGCAAACAGATTATTCTTAACAATCTATTAAATATTTCCGTCTGAGTCAGGTGAATTACATAATTACATTGAAGTTACTATTTAGTCTGAGGGATCGAAAGCTTAAAACCATTACTTATCGTGATTTTATAAAATCAGGTTATGAGAGGTCTGGTTAAGCTCTAAGTTTGTAGAATTATATTAGGCACAAATCTCTTAAAATCCTTGGATACGATTTTAATAGCATTATATCATTATGGAATAATTTTTTTTTCATTAATTTCTTCTTTTTTTTCCTTGGAAATTTATTTTAATTTATCAACGTTATTATTTATTTGATTAATGAAAATATTATTCACTACTTGGTATACTTTTATTTTTTATAACTATTTATCATGGGTTTTTAATGTAAATATTATCTTTAATTATCCACCATTACTTTAATTATTTTATCAGTTGTAGTTCTATTTTTTGTTCCGTCTGTTATTCTTGAGGGACCTTGTCCCAGAACAAAATTTATTTTCTCTTCTTTTCTATTCTGTATGAGGATATAATAAAATTAAGTAGATAATATAATAGAGATGAGTTATATTCACATAAAATTTCTTATTAAAAAAGTTCCAATCAACACATGGTTGATTTTTAAATAGCAGTTTTCTTTTTACTCAAATATATTTAATAAAAGAAGAAATATACTGTTAGAAATCGAGATGGCCATATGAATTAAAAAATATAATTAAACCAAAAACTCGATTTTTATATAGCTTAAATTTGTTCTCTTGAACGTGTTAGGTTAAATGATTTGATTGTAAATTATTTAATTGACTTGTTTAATTAAAATATAAAGCACTTCAAGTTTGTTTTATTTTTTTATCTTAAAAATTTGAGCTTGGTGAACTCAACAAAATTAACGAACTTTGGTGAAGGATAAATCGATTTGATTTATTGCAATCCCAATTTTTATTATTTCTTATTTATTTATTATCCAATTTATATTATTGGATATGCAATTGATTATTGGTGGTAATCAGCATTTCCATTAATAAATTTCCATAAAGCCTGTGTTTTTTTCAGTGAAATAATATCAGTCAAATTTTCCTAAGATCATAACTTGTTGAATCGTTTAATGAACTTCTAGTATCTATGAGAAGCAAAATTGTTTTTCTAATTTTTAAACGTGTCACAGTAAGACGAATAAAAACTAACGAAAACCGAAATAAGGAATTACAAATAAAATAACAATATTATAAATATTTAAACAAAAGTATCTGCTTTCAGAACTTCAGAAAGGCCCTCATCTAAATTTTAATATATCTATATATTTTTTTAAAACTAATTTTACAATTTTACAGCTACATTTTCATTCTGAAATTGTTTAGTTTTAAAAATTCAAAACACTCGTATTATGCGCTTTTGGAATAGCGAGAAATTTCAAAATTATATTATGATATTGGAATCTAAAATAACAGAACATAGATAAGTTTTTAAATAGGTGTTCTAGATATTTTCTAGGAAAAAAAAGGTTTTTAAAATATAATAATTTAAAAGATATATATATATATATATATATATATATATATATATATATATATAATCTTTTAAATTATTATATTTTAAAAACCTTTTTTTTTTCCTAGAACTTATCTAGAACACCCTATACATACAGAAGACCTACTTAGTTTCATTAACCTGCTTAAGAGAAAAGTAGAACTTCTCAAACACTAATATTAAATGATAATAATAGGAATTAAAATAATCTAATATTGAAAACTGCGTCGCATCGGCACAGTTTTCTGTGGCAGATCCACGAGTGCCACATCGGCCTGCTCTGCTCTGCTCTGCTCTGCGTCCCAATGTGCGCGGTTCCTATATATTTCAGTTACCACAAAAACTGCTCTGCTCTGCTCTGCGTCGCGAGTGTCTCAATGTGCGCTCGGCCTAAGGCTTGGTATTGGAGCGGGGAAAGTTCAGGGAGGGCCGTGAGTCTGTGAACTACAGATAGTGAGGGGGGGGGGGGGGGGGGGGGGGGTTTTCGGAAGCACCTAGAGCCGTTTCCCGCCAAAAGAACAAAATATGTGAGAGAAATTCTCACGCAGCGACCAATGACGGGTTAACATACTAACTCGTTAGCAATCAGCAGACACATAAGCAAGGGGATTCCATAAGGTTCTAGTTTATCACAGGTAATATGGAATATTTTAATTAATACCATATTTCAGGTAGAATTACCGGATGATACTAGATTAATTGCATACGCAGATGTCCTATTACTGGTCAAAAGGCGCAACATGGAAGAACTAGAACCCGTCACAAACCTGGTACTAAGGCGAATCCATATTAAGTGTTACAGCCTAGCTGCTTCAACATTTTTATTTTTTAAATATGATTACCATAGAAAGAACAATGCATTAGAAGTACAAAAATGCAATTATTTTATTTTTTATTTTTCCAAAGGCGGCCATATAAGTTTCGGAAAACCGGGTATTTTTGGCTATTTCAGTGCTCTGCTTCAAGTCAAATATTTCCTCTTATACTCATCCTAGAACATTCAATTAAAGAACAATCTCTTTAAAAAGGTCTTTTCTCTTTAAAGAGGTTTTACAACTATGAACTAAAACCAAATATAAAGAGGTTTTCATATTCGTTAAAAAAAAAAACGGGTTTTCAAAAATTATTTTTTACAAGAAGGCAAATGACTAAGTGTCTGTTTTTTTTATTTGATAGATCAAGTTAGGCACTTTAAACTCACAAAGTTTCAAGCTGTGGACTTGCACATTTTTTTTAATACACATTCTTGAAATGTTGAAATTGGAAGTGGATTCTCCGTTGGGCAAGAAAATAAAAATTTGAAATTTAGCCCAACTTTAGTCCCTGAGTAGAGGATTGAACTATCAAAATTTCATGTTGTGGACTCAACTAATTGCAAGGTTAAAATAAAATATTGAAAAATACTAAAATAAGTATTAAATCCAAAGCGCTAAACAGCATTTATTATTTTCTTTCCGTTTTCACGAAATGAAATTTTGACAGTTCAATCTACTACCCAAGGAGTAAATCTGTGCCAAATTTCACATTTTTATTTTCACGCCTAACAGAGAAATTAAGCCTTTAAACTTTTGACATTTTGGAAATTTCATGAATTTAAAAATAAAAAACTGCGCATGTCCACCGCTCGAAACCTTGTGAATTTGAAGAATCCACCATTATCTAATCGCTTGGAAATTTGTAGGGGTACATGGACCGTTATTCATATTTTTAAGTTCATATTTGTTATCTCCTTTTTTAAACTACAGATCTTTCTAAAGAGATTGTTCTTTATAAAAATGTTCTAGGATGAGTTAAAGAGGAGATATTCGATTTGACGCAGAGCACAGAAGTAAAAAAATCTGGTGCGTGCGCGCAACACACAACTTTCACTTACCAACCTACTTAGATTAGAAATTTTTTATCCTCTTTATGTTTTCTTTATTTTTATCACATCTCATATTTAGCCATTTCTTATTTTTAGGCTTAACGAGAGACAGTTATTTTCACCATATAAACAAAAACAAAGGTACTTTATAAAAAAAAAACAAACAAAAAAGGCCCCAACCCCCCCCCCCCCCCCCCAAAAAAAAAGCCCCCTCAGAACATTTTAATAATGATAAAGCTTACCTGATATTAAAGAACGCCTAATTTTCATTAAACATGGCGAATTTGATAAAAATCGTTAAAGCCGGTTTTGATATCCTCGAAAAAAAGGTAAAAATTGGAAAAAAATATGAAATAAAGTGCCCGCTCGGTTTCACCAATTTTGATGAAATGTTGGCTATCACATCTTTGGCATATACATACATCAAATACCCAGTTTGATCAAAACCGTGAAAGCCGTTTTTGAGCAAATAAAAAAAACACGTGAAAATGATACAAAATTTATCAAGTGAATTCCCCCCTCTGGTTGATCAATTTCGATGTAATGTTGGCTATCGCATCGTTGGCATATACATACATCAAATACCCAGTTTGAACAAAATCGTTAAAACCGTTTTTGAGTAAATGAAAAAAAAAAATCTGGTGCGTGCGCGCAACACACAACTTTCACTTACCAACTTACTTAGATTAGAAATTGACGTGTTTTGCTTAATATCATTTCCCAAAGTCACACATTTTTCTACATTCATATCTTATTTTTGTTAATCGTTAAGCCGTTTTTGAGTAAATAAAAAAAACCCCTGAAAATCATACAAAATTTATTAAGTAAAGTCCCCCCTCCCGTAGATCAATTTTGATGAAATTTTTACAGTCGTATCTCGGGCATATAAATACATTAAATACCAAGTTTGATCAAAATCGTTAAAACCGTTTTTGAGTAAATAAAAAAAACACGTGAAAATGATACAAAATTTATTAAGTAAAGTCCCCCCTCCCGTAGATCAATTTTGATGAAATTTTTACAGTCGCATCTCGGGCATATAAATACATTAAATACCAAGTTTGATCAAAATCGTTATAACCGTTTTTGAGTAAAAAAAAAAAACACGTGAAAATGATACAAAATTTATTAAGTAAAGTCCCCCCTCCGGTTGATCAATTGTGATGAAATGTTGGTTATCACATCTTTGGCATATAAATACATCAAATACCCACTTTGATCAAAATCAAAATCGTTAGAGCCATTTTTGAGAAAATCGAAAAAAACCTAAAAAGTTATTAAATAAAGTCCCCCCTCCGGTTAATCAATTTTAATGAAATTTTAACAGTCATATCTCGGGCATATAAATACATCAAATACCCACTTTGATCAAAATCGTTAAAGCCGATTTAGAGTAAATAAAAAAAACACGTGAAAATGTTACAAAATTTATTAATTAAAGTCCCCCCTCCGGTTAATCAATTTTGATGAAATTTTTACAGTCATATCTCGGGCATATAAATAGATGAAATACTCAGTTTAATCAAAATCGTTAGAGCCGTTTTTGAGAAAATCGAAAAAAACCTAAAAAGTTATTAAGTAAAGTACCCCCTCCCTTTAAGTAATTTTGATGAAATTTATGCTGTCACATCGCGGGCATATACCTACACTAAATACCCAATTTCAGGATCGCACGGTTTATAGTTTTTGAGCTAGTCTGTTCACACACACACACACACACACACACACAGACACACAGACACACACACACACACAGACCATTTCGCGGGGCTTGGTCATTTCGACTCAGGGGACCCCAAAACGTGTATTTCCGTTGAAAACCGGAAGTGGAATTTTTTCACGATCGCAATACTTCCACTTACTATATATTTCATATATAGGTAAGTGAAAGTAAAAATACGCGTTCCCCCCCTTTATTATATTGAAATAAATCTTGTACACATTACTAAAGCCACTATACATAAATATACCTTTATTTTTACTTTCACTTACCTATATATGAAATATATAGTAAGTGGAAGTATTGCGATCGTGAAAAATTTCGACTTCCGGTTTTCAACGGAAATACACGTTTTGGGACCCCCTGAGTCGAAATAACCAAGTCCCGCAAAATGGTCTGTGTGTGTGTGTGTGTGTGTGTGTGTGTGTGTGTGTGTGTGTGTGTGTGTGTGTGTGTGTGTGTGTGTGTGTGTGTGTGTGTGTGTGTGTGTGTGTGTGTGTGTGTGTGTGTGAACAGACTAGCTCAAAAACTATAAAGCGTGGGAACCTGAAATTGGGAATTTAGTGTAGGTATATGCCCGCAATGTGACAGCAAAAATTTCATCAATATTGATCAAAGGGAGGGGGTACTTTATTTAATAACTTTTTACGTTTTTTTCGATTTTCTCAAAAACGGCTCTAACGATTTTGATTAAACTGAGTATTTGATCTATTTATATGCCCGAGATACGACTGTAAAAATTTCATCAAAATTGATCAACCGGAGGGGGGACTTTACTTAATAAATTTTGTATCATTTTCACCTGCTTTTTTTTATTTACTCAAAAACGGCTTCAACGATTTTGATCGAACTGGGTATATGATGTATGTATATGCCCGAGATACGACTGTAAAAATTTCATCAAAATTGATCAACCGGAGGGGGGACTTTACTTAATAAATTTTGTACCAATTTCACGTGTATATATTTTTTATTTACTCAAAAACGGCTTTAACGATTTTTAAGAAACTGGGTATTTGATGTATGTATATACCAAATATGTAAAAGCCAACATTTCATCAAAATTGGTCCAACTGAGGGGCACTTTATTTTATGACTTTTTTTCCAATTTTTACCTTTTTTTCGATTATCTCAAAAACGGCTTTAACGATTTTTATCAAATTCGTCATGTTTAATGAAAATTAGGTTTTCTTTAATATCAGGTAAGCTTTATCATTATTAAAATTTTCTGAGGAGGCTTAGAGGTTTTTTTTTTTGGGGGGGGGGCCTTTTTTGTTTGTTTGTTTCTTTCTTATAAAGTACCTTTGTTTTTGTTTACATGGAGAAATTAACTGTCTCTCGTTACGCCTAAAAATAAGGAATGGCTAAATATGAGATATGATAAAAATAAAGAAAACATAAAGAGGAGAAAAAAAGAAAAATATTCAGTCAACTCATAACACTCGTTGAGCCCACGCATGCGGAGTACGCCTTTAATGACAGACCATGGTTCATAATTAAAGCCGTTCTGTTCATTTGAGAAGTGGCAAAATGGTCATTGATTTTGATTCCATCTCATAATCTTCTACGGTCAACAAATTTCCTTCATCAAAAAAATAATTTTTGAAAACCCGTTTTTTTTAAATTACCGCTTGAAACTTTGAAGGGGTAAATGGACAGTAATACTTAGTTTTAAGTTCATAGTTGTAATAAACTCCAATCCCTCCTTCATTTTTTACCAATTAGAGATCTTTTACTGTCAATTCTACATTATTACAATTTTTTATGAAATTCATAATTTTTATATTTCAATAATGTTCTAAAGCTATTAGGAAATTTTGCCTGAAAATTACCAAGTTGAATATGACAGAGGGTATAAAGAATACCTTGTGATTGTGGTACACAATAGGGATTAGTATTCATCATGCTATCATGGTAAATTACTGGCCATTGTGTTGTGAATATTGGAGCGAGTCGAATTGCCTATATTCTCGGTCTAAGTGTGCCTAACTAGTCTATTTTGAAATGGAGATTGCTTTATGTAGCCGCAATTTACACGGCCTATTTCAGGTAAAAAATGAATACCCTGGGAATAGTCCATTGGACCTATTGGAACATTTTTCTCTCTTTCTATTGCCCTAATATTGTTGCCTACGGTAAGGATTACAGGTTTCAAAGAAGAAGTACGTATACGGCCTACAATATGCAAGAGATATAATAAACTTCTAAACATAAACTTAATTAATTATTTTGTTACTTATTAAAATAACACTATTTATTTATTTAGAAAAATATAAACAATTTGATTTATTAATATGATACATGTTCTTTCAGCAGTCACACCGCTAATCATATTTTAAATCAATAAATGTTACATAGGTCACTTATCTGACGAATAATGGACTAGTTGTTGAATTTCGAATATATTAAATTGTCCAAATTTCTGACAACCCCATGCTACATACTTCTTCCCTTATAATATACAAAATTGTGTTTATTTCTCTCTGATAACAGTAAATATCAAGTAATGGGTTAGACATTAAGTAATGGTTCGTCATTCCTTTATTGTTATTACTAGATAGAATATCCTCTGATCGTCCATTTTAGCAGAAACCAGAACTTTACATACTTAGTATTAGCTTCGAAAACTTTGATTGACAAATTGATACCATTTAGTCTCCAAAATCCAGCTTGGTTATGCAATGGCGTGCCGAAACAAATTCAGTTAACAGTATCGAGTGATAAACACTTAAGCACATATTTATACTCAGCATTACAGTTAATAATTTAGATCAGGGGAAAATATATAATCATATAATTCTTATTTTTTTTTATTAGAAATATCTTTAAAATAATGATTCTATATTTTGGATCAGCTGTGCGGCCGTTTCACCCAGCTCAAAGCGCCTCTATATATGTATGGTTACAATAAATTACACATGACAAGCGTCACCTGTGGTATAGTGGTTCGCATGGCAACCTACAATACTAAAGGTCGCAAGTTCGCGTCCCGCGGTTGCCCTAGGATTTTTAAAAACCCTATTGTAAAAATCCTTGGCTATGTCGTCCCTCGGATAGGACGTAAAATGGAGGTCACGAGCCTATACGATGTCAGGTACTCGTTATAGATCCGTATCCTAATTATAACTGGATAGGCAAAATTTTGGACTCTCACTGTAACATCGTCCGATTAGCTTTAGTGGCATAAAGTTACGTTAAACAAACAAACATTAATAACACATGAATACATCTCATTGTCAGTGAAAGTTGAACTTTAAAAAAAAGGTTTATATATATAATTATTGTTCTAATTCCTTTTTTACCTAGAGACAATAACAAGGTTTAAATTATGTATATCTAAAATTATTATACATCTAAAATATATTACCTCCATTAGATAACACTCTAACAAAATATAACTTATATTAGTATTAAGGCTCAAAGGAAAACAATTTGAACCGAGGACTACGGCTCCCGTCTTTTAAGGTCTGACGAAAAACCAATATCTGGAAAGCACTTGGCTTGTGCTTTGTAAAGGGTCAGAAATTTTATGATTTCTATTATTTTCCTTTCGGGAAAGGTTTGGCCCTTCCCAAAATAATATATCAAGGCAAGATTTCTTTTATCTACATATCAAAGGTCTTTACCAAAATTCAACTATATATATTTCAAAACATTTGGATTAGATTAAAGGTTGGCCAATAAATAATTTTGTTCATCGTCCCTTTGGACTACTCAGTAACATCCAGGTGATAAAATAATATAATCAAACATTAAAATATTTAGGAAATTGGTTTTTAGAGTATGCCTTTTTTTTAGTTTAATCTGAATGAAAAAAAATGGGAAAATGTTAAGATAAGTTATGAACATGCAGTTCGTGGCATTAAAATAGATTGCTGGTGAGTAAGGAATCAAGCATAAGAATAAAATTTCAAGCAAAACCAGGAAATAGCAAAGTGTTATCAAAGAATAATTCTCATCAAACGATATTTAAAATTTTAATATTGTCTCACATGGAATCCTCATAAAAGACTGAAAAGACAAGAAACCGCTCGCAGATTCCGACTACTACAACATTTACTAGACAGATCATTTACTATCTGGACTTATGGAGTGGAACTTTGGGGTTCCACCAAACCATCGAATTCCTCTCGCATCCAATCCATACAATCCGAAATCCTTCGTAAAATCCTGAATGCTCCTTATTTCGTCCCAAATAAAATAATCCATGTAGATCTTAATGTTCCCTATGTAACCGATTTGGCCCGATCCTGATACCAGACCTTCCATAGTAAACTCCCTTCTCATCCTAACCCTCTTGTCTCCAACTTTGCTTCCTCCTCTATCCCAGACAATCCTCCGAGGCGTCTCAAAAGAAGATGGCCTAGAGATCCTCTAAACTAAAACAATGTTCGAGTGCTACCGCTGGGTAGTTCCTCCAAACGCCTTTTCATGTCAATTATGTACTTATATCAAATTTACTTATTGTATTGTATATACAGTTGTAAATTTCAAAAAATAAATTATATATAAAAAATATATATTACTAGTAAGACTGTCTATAAAATACTTTACTTGACACATTCAATCACAAGTTATAATATCTTGTGTTGTTTTTCAACAAAATCGAAAAGTTGAATAATGAACAATAACGAATGAATATGTCGACTTTCAGGCAATCTAAATAAATTAATATATCCAGTAATTAAATACTGTTCAAAAAGGTACAAGCTGGTTAGAATCAGGTTCAGCCTCGGTATGGTTTTACTTTTAGAAAGATGACCTCCTAAGAGGGGCACTATATACCAGTGTGCCGGACTACAAACTTTGGAGAGCCAAATTCAATCAGTGAAAGCCCAAAGGAACTTTTTACAAGAGCTCCGGAACAAGGTCCTTTTCCTGAGGAGAATGGTATTCCAAAGGAGATACCCGGAAATTGTGTTTTGTACAACAAAATACACATGATACTGTAATAGAAACTTTATCAAATGAGTAAAAAACAAACCGGAGGTTTCTTTATTTTCTTTTAAGAGTAATATTTCATACCAAGGTTTAACTACCTTCCTTTTATTTGAAATACACAACTACTATATATATATAACTTTTATATGCGATGCACACAACACACAAATCGCAAAGCACAACACACAAATCACTTAGCAACCTACTTAGAGTAGAAATCGACGTTTTTTATTAATGTATAACATTAGGTTGTTATGAAAACTTCAGTTAGTACATTCTTTTGCATGTGCCGTGCGTCTTTACTTATTCACAATTGGCTGTTAGTAAAGCCGTACTGCGCATGCGAAAGAGTTGTCAACTTATTTTAATTGTTAATGGTACTTAGGTACCTAAAATAAAAGTAGACATTATGATTTTTTCGTGCAAATATATATACAAATTTCCCGACTTTATAAACTAAATATCACTCTTCCTCTCAGCTAAATAAAATCAATCAATACGAAGAAAAATTTCTTTCGCCATTTAAACAACATCAGAAAATTTTTATCGTGATGAATCCTACCTGATATACTACAATCTGATGATACACTACAAAACATAGCCTAAAAATGATGTCTTCCCGGCCTTCAGGACTTAAAATATAGCACGCACCATCCGGCAAGATGGAGTAATCTCAAGTAACTTTTTCATCGTACTATGAACCCCTCATAGCGGAAGCTATAATCGTGCCATGACACCAAGTCTGCCATTTTGCGTTCTTTTATTGAACCTATTATGAAAAGGCCAGCGTAATTCTTAACCGTTAAAGTTTATCCCATTTGATGATGGCTACCTTTAATCTATCTCGACACTGGCCTTTTAGCTTTTTAATTTTAGCTGGCCTTGCCCTTTAAATTGAAATATATTACAGATATCAAGAAATGGATAATTTAAAAAGATCATAGACGTCTGTGAACTTAGGGAAAACGATGAGGTTGGAGAAATACGGTACCATCATACAAAAAAATTAATTTACATGCCCGAATACCTAATCTTCGTGAAAACTAAATTGACCCCCTTATATTTAGAAAGTATTAAACCAGCCTTAATTTAATATCAAGGATATGCATTACCCAGACAATAGATTACCTAAAATAAAACCAAACGAAATTTTTAAGAAAGATTTTGGCTAGTATAAAGATGCCAAGTGTTCAATAAATAGGTACTAAATTAATGACCAATTAATTCGAGAATGGACAACAAATCAGCGAACAGTTGTTAAATAGAATTAACTAATTAGTGATAAACCTTAGTTATTTGAATAAAGCTCCACTGATTTAGGGCCCATTCACACTAGCGCTCCGCTCCCGCTCCACTCGCGGTCCGCTCTCCTAATGTCTCCATATTCACACTATATAATTTTACACCGTTCAATTTTGAAAGGTTTAAGCTATTAAAGCCATTAATAATCGAAGTTGTCTGTATTCGGATTTTAATTAATGATTAACTTTCAGTTATTTAAGTATTCATTTATTCTTCAATTTTACGGCCAAAAAAAAAAAACAATTTTTCGTTTGTAGAAATAGCTGTTAAGTGTAATTTTCTTGATGAAGAAGATAATATTATCAAAAAATATAATAAGAAGGATATATTGCAACACAATGATAATTATTAATAATTATTATAAATTAATTTAATTAATGGTGAAGAAATAATTTAAATTTTTTTCGGAATTTATTCAAATACGCTTGAAAATTTCAAGTTGAAATCGTTAAATGCTACAAATTTACCGATTGTATTATCTTCTTTTCCTGATTAATATTTTAATTATTTTTTGCTTTAATATATTTTTTTGTTAATTATCTGACATTATTCATAATATACTGCATTTTTATTCGTTTCAAATTAAACATTATTTTATAATAGCAATGAGTGTGTAGTCAATAAATAAATCGGTGACCATTTTTTACGAGTACATTAATTCATAGCAAAATATATCTCAAACATAACATGAATTTTTCACGTCGAAAAACCGCGCGTATTGTTGGTGATTTTTTTTTTTTTTTTTTTTTTTTTTTTTTTTATCATTTCAATTGTATTCGAATACATTCGGAAAAAAAATTTAAATTATTTCTTCACCATTAATTAAATTAATTTATAATTATATATATATTTATATATATATTTTAAAGTTGAACTTTTTTGGCCGTAAAATTGATGAATAAATAAATACTTTAATAACTGAAAGTTAATTATTAATTAAAATCCAAATACAGACGGTTTCGATTATTAATGGCTTCAATCGTGAACGGTGTAAAATTATATAATGTGAATATGAAAAGACTTTAGGAGAGTGGAGCGGGAGTGGAGCGAGAGTGGAGCGGGGCCGGACCTGGGCCAATATTGTGATTAACCTCTCTCTATTCCTCTTTAGAATATTTTGCCAGTGAGACCGGACCTGGAGCGGAGCGGGAGCGGAGCTCTAGTGTGAATGGGGTAGAGCGAGAGCGGACCGGGAGGGGAGCGAGACCGGAGCGGTACCGATAGTGGAATTCTCTGTCTATTTCTCTTTAGAATATTTGAGCGAACCGGGAGTGGAGCGGGAGCGGAGCGATAGTGTGAATCCGCCCTTACCTATTAATCTCTAACTTTTAACTAGAAAATAATAAGTATGCGCAATAAGAGAAATAGAAACTATAAAAGCTGTCGATGTTATTTGAGAAAATAATATTAATATGAAACACGGTTATCGAACATAGCTAATACTCGAAGTGTGATTATCAATGATAAATCTATTTATTTACTGATTAATAGATTCGAAATACTATTAGTAATTCTTAAGAGAACTATCGAAATTACCTAACAAACAAATGGTGATTTAGGTTACGATATCTCATATTTTTTTCTTTTTTGGATTTGATATATTTAAATTGTGAAAATTCAAATTAAATAAAAGCTTCCTTTCCAATATAATGGCAGTTGAGGTTTTTCGTTTTTTTTTACTTTCACTTACCTATATATGAAATATATAGTAAGTGGAAGTATTGCGATCGTGAAAATTTTCGACTTCCGGTTTTCAACGGAAATACACGTTTTGGGACCCCCTGAGTCGAAATAACCAAGTCCCGCGAAATGGTCTGTGTGTGTGTCTGTGTGTGTGTGTGTGTGTGTGTGTATGTGAACAGACTAGCTCAAAAACTATAAACCGTGGGAACCTGAAATTGGGTATTTAGTGTAGGTATATGCCCGCGATGTGACAGCAAAAATTTCATCAAAATTGCTCAAAGGGAGGGGGTACTTTATTTAATAACTTTTTACGTTTTTTTCGATTTTCTCAAAAACGGCTCTAACGATTTTGATTAAACTGAGTATTTGATCTATTTATATGCCCGAAATATGACTGTAAAAATTTCATCAAAATTGATTAACCGGAGGGGGGACTTTACTTAATAAATTTTGTATCATTTTCACGTGTTTTTTTTATTTACTCAAAAACGGTTTTAACGATTTTGATCAAACTTGGTATTTGATGTATTTATATGCCCGAGATGTGACTGTAAAAATTTCATCAAAATTGATCTACGGGAGTGGGGACTTTACTTAATAAATTTTGTACCATTTTCACATGTTTTTTTTATTTACTCAAAAACGGTTTTAATGATTTTGATCAAACTTGGTATTTGATGTATTTATATGCCCGAGATATGACTGTAAAAATTTCATCAAAATTGATCTACGGGAGGGGGGACTTTACTTAATAAATTTTGTATCATTTTCACGGGTTTTTTTATTTACTTAAAAACGGCTTTAACGATTAACAAAAATAAGATATGAATGTAGAAAAATGTGTGAATTTGGGAAATGATAATTAGCAAAACACGTCAATTTCTAATCTAAGTAAGTTGGTAAGTGAAAGTTGTGTGTTGCGCGCACGCACCAGATTTTTTTTTTTTCATTTCAAAGCTTGCTTATACGATAGCAAAAATCGATAGAAATCTTTGAAAGAACCGTACCGAACAGTATTTGAAATAACGAGATCGAGATAAAAGCGGGGCTAAAATGATCCAGCTGCTACAGATATTTTAAGTTTCTTATCTGTTCGTTTCTCCCTCTGGGCCAGTCGCCATAAAGTCTACTGTTACACCGAGTTCTTACAACGACTATATTTGTAATCGTAAAAATAGTTTTCTCATCTCTTTCCCCCGCTTATCTGAGCAAAACTTTATAACTTAGTTCTCATATTTTTATTCCGTCTGATCAACAACTGGAGGAACTAAACTTACTATCAGTTGAATACTGATCATACTTCTCTATCTATATCCATATCGTACGTCGATGAGAAGATGGTAACAACTCAAAATATATCAATCTTGAGTTTTGCATTCCGTTCGAATCAAGTTAAAAAAAAAAAAAAAAAATCTACAATGCCAGAATATAGTCACAATAATATTAATAGTTCCGTAGGCGTATGGCGCAATTTACCATATTCTTTTATGAAGAGGAGTGTTAAAGCAGGAAGTGTGCTCTTTTATAAATAATAAAATGAAATATTAAAAACGTAAGATTAAACTTCTATAACTGCACTGTAGGACACAAACTTGGATTCTAGAATATAGTACAGGTCATTCCATATCAAATTAACTAGGTTGTTTGAAAACTTAATTGAAACTATAGGCTATACTTTATGAGTTACTATGAGTAAAAAATGAAATGAAAAGCACAAAGAAAAAAAAGTTTTTATGTTTGTTTAAAAGATATTATATAATAATAATAATGAATTATATTTATTGAAATAACAAAAGGATAATAAGAAGAATAAGAATAAAAATAGTGATCAGTTTTTTATGCCGAAATGTTTTTGTTTGAATTTAAATGGTTGTTTTGGCAGTTTTCAAGTTTTATTCACTAGATCACATAAAGAGTTTCAGCGAGTCAAAGTACACTTTGTTTATGTATATATATATATATATATATATATATATATATATATATATATATACGAAAGGTATAATCTGGACAGTTGTTTTGTAAGTAAAAATTATTTTGATAAAATATATTTCAAGTATTATCAAGGTATTAAATTCTTAGTGGACCCACACTTGTGGTCTGTAACATATATCATCCCTTAAAGCAGAATAAAATACATTGAATATGACAGCAAATGGAATTTATTTTATTTATCAGGTTCTGCAGGGTAACATTTATTGTAAATTCAGCTGTTCTGCATTTATCCTAAATGCATTGTTCCATTATTAGTTTCGGAGTCATCAGCATCCATACATATTTACATAGTTTTACTATTTTTACTTCTGACCCTCTGAAGGGACATTTTTCTTTCTTCGATACCTTTCCATATCTTCTTGAAAATCATTATTTCAGACTTATTATCTCACTATATGAAAACGAAGTAGTCACTAGATTGACGAGATATACTAGTAATATGCAATCTATTTGAAGGTCCTTACACAACTATTGGGTAAATTGGGAAAAAGAAAACTTATGGAAGCCAAGTAAATCAAATGATAAAAAAAAAAAAAAAAATCCTTAGAGCTCCCTGCAAAAATCTGACAAGTAGTAATATTAGATTAGCAGCCTAAGATTCAGAATTCACCTAAAATTTGTTTTTATCATGCTAGAACTTTTTTTTTAATAATAATTAGTCTTAACTAACTACATAAAAAAAAACAAGATTGATTTTTTACAAGACTTGCTCTGGGAATAATAGTTATTAACATTAACGATGAAATATAACTGAAAAACATATGTTACTATAGTCACAATTTAATTATATACAAATTTTAAAATCAAAATGATTTAAAGCCCATGAATATAAAGTGAAGAATATAAGCTGTAAATAAGGTACAAATTGGAAACTTGATACGATGTTCAAATGAAGTATAAGGCAAGTGCAATCACCGTAATCAAGTTGAACTGAAGGACTTAATTCCCAGAGGGGAGCTTAGGCTTGCAACAAATCTTCCTCATTCGTCTCCCCTGCCATTCCCGCAACCACACTCTCCGATTGCTCCACGTCTCTTCATCTTCCATGTTCCTAATCAACCCTTTATAATTCCGTTTTCCATTTCAATGCGTGAGATTTCCTATATTCAACATAAGAATCATACAATATACGAGTATATTTCATTCGAAATATAAATAATCAAATATTATATATATATATATATATATATATATATATATATATATATATATGGGTAGTCATTTACAAATTAAAGTCAATTAAATTTGTCCGTTTTGTCTTAATTTTTTGATATTTTGATTTTGAAGAGATAAAAAGAGATTTTCAAAAGATTAGTACTGCCATGGCTGACATTTCTCTCTAAAAGAAAAATCATATGACATACATATGAATTTGTGAAAGCTAGTAATCATCAGATAATTCCCAATTCAGTCTAAAATATTATAGAAATGTATTGTCCTCATCTGTTCTATTTTCCAAAAAACAAACTAAAAAAATATGCGAATTATACAAACCACAGAAAATTAGATTATCTTTTAACTTAAAAGGGTATAACATTTTTTATAGAACTAAATATTTAAGATTATGTTAAGTTAAGCTGTTTAGCCAAAATCGATTATCACAGTTCAACAATTAGTACCATAATTAATAAAATACAATCATATCTCTCCGACCGCTTTTTCTCTGTCCGCCAGGGCACAGTAATCTCATCAATAAAACCAATCTCTGCAGGCGTCCCACAAGGTTCAATTCTTGCCCCACTCCTGTACTTAATATACACAAACGACATACCAACTGACAATAACATACTTACTGCGACGTATGCTGACGATACCGCTATTATTACAAGAAACACGAATCCTATACATGCCACCCTAACATTGCAACACAACCTTGACAACATACAAAATTGGTGTAGAAAATGGAAAATTAAGATAAATCAAGACAAGTCACATCACGTTACATTCACTTTAAGACACGAAACATGCCCTCCAGTCTACATAGACAATCACCCAATACCACAAACAAATACAGTAACATACTTGGGACTTACTCTCGATCGAAGGATGACATGGGGCCCACACGTAAAGATGAAACGAAAAACGTTAAATTTCAGACTAAGACTATTATACTCCATCGTACATAGGCGTTCAAAATTACCCCTCAGACAAAAACTTAACCTATACAGCTATTTACTAAAACCTATATGGACCTATGCTAGCCAAATTTACGGACCCGCAAAAAAGACACATATTAACAAAATACAAACCTTTCAATCCCAATACTTAAGATTAATTACGAACTCACCACCCTATATTTCAAACGAGACCCTTCACAATGACTTAAGAGTTTCGACTGTGAAAAATCATATGCGTATGAATTACAGACGGTTTTACGACAAACTACATGGACATACCAACAAATTTGTACAAGATATGGCAAGACGTGACATTACTGACATACCTCGGCGAAGGCTGAAGAGGAGTTGGATGAGGGATCTCCTAGTCTGACAGAGTAAATCTTTTAAATACCAGGAGGATGCACCACTGGGTGCTATCTCCCTCATGCCTACCAATGCCTTTTGTAATTATTTTAGCACATTTGCTTATTGTAATTGTACAGGTGCAAATAAATTGTTTAGTTAAAAAAAAAAAATAATAATTAATAAATTAACACTCATGGTCGAACGCTAGCATCTCGAAAACGTCTACTCCTAATAAAAGAAAGTTGTAGAGCATCAAATTCTGCAACAAACGAGCACCTTAATGGTAAAATGTGTTACCCATAAATTTGGAGTCATAAGTAAAAAACTAAAAGAAAAACCCCTGACGGTTTTCAGCCCACAGAAACTTTTCCCAAAGAAAATTTTGTTGGGAAACCTAGTTCTCTATTCCAAGTGATATACAAGTTGCTAAAACAAAATCTTTTACCCGACCATTTTCAAGTTAACATGTTTTCCATCTATAATTCTCCCTTCTTTAGAAGTGGCTATAAGAAATATTGTGAAGACCTAACTATTTAGGTAAGTAGGTACAGAGCCTAATTAATGTTAAATAAAAACAATTGGAAAAGGTAGATGATTTGAAGTTAAAATGAAATTTAACTTCACAAAATAGCGCTTAGCAAGACGTGTATTTACCTCCGAATATTTTAAAGTATTTATTTGTAAATATATACAGGAGTGAGCTAATTTTTAAATTAATTAGTTCGTTTTGCGTAGAATTTGATGCTCTAAAACTTTTATTGCTAACTAATCTTGGATTTTTTTTTTCAGACGTACTCGATTTGCATAATTTTCGATTTGCAGGGGTTGGAACATAATGGTAATTAATTAATCTGACAAGCTGTTTAAAATTTCCAATTTCCGATAATATATTTTGACTAAACGATTAAACTAAACGACTAGACTATATTCATTAGCCGCTAATTTTTATTCAGCTTAAGAATTAAAAAAAGATTGTTACGATCATTGCTCCAAATCACTAAATTTAATAAACTTTTTGTTGAATTTTAAAATACCAACAAACCAAGATTCTAAAACTTTTCAGTAAAATTATGTAGATTACTTCTGCTACTTTCGTTATAAATCATTTACTGGTATATGTTAACTTAAACATTTTTAAAATATAAATGTAACTATACTATACTATGCTATGCATATTAAATATGTATGATATCAAGCACAAGATAATTGTTTGCAGGTTTTGAAGATTACATTTTGATCAATTCCTTATTCAAATAATCCAATTTTTTTTTAGCTAACAAAAAAAAAACACCCCACCAATTTAGCATTTTTAATGTTTTTTTTTTTTTTGTTTTTTTTTTCGGTTAGCGAATTAGGCCTAATGAGACCTATGGCCGCACAGTGTGGTCTTCTTACAGACATTTGTGTTGCTTGCGGTAGCACATACAGCCTGGAGGGGGTAGCCCAAACCTCATGTTGCTGCAAGCCATGGTCACCATGGTGCAGCGGCAGACTACCCATAGCTCCATAACCAATCCCATTGGGGCCAATTTGGCAGTGTCCTTCCCACCGATGGCGTCAGCTCTCTCGGGTTCAAGGACCGTGACAAACTGGTCTAGGTCCAAGGATTATGGTAGCTCAGAGTCAGCAGGCCCCGAGGACCTATATTTCTTTCCCTGAAGCATACCGTCCTTGAACCAAACCTCCGGGCGGTTACTGGCATCCTGGAAAACCACACCACGATTCTCGATGGGATACACGGGGAAGGTTCATCACTCCTACGCCCGGACGGTGTAAGTCGCCTCCAGTAGGCTGACGAGCCTCAAATACCCTGGGGTGGGAGTAAACCTGGACTGCGTGGCGTTCATGGGTGGGCGTTCACCCGAATGGAGCGGTCACCCATCCAAGTACTAACCACGTGCTTAACTTTGATTACCTATTGCAAACGCCCTTGTCCACTCGGCCATCCCGGCTCCCTTTTTAATGTGCCTTATTTACAAATAATAAGGCAGATTGATCGATATTTATTTAACAATGAGTCTGCCAAAAAATGAAAGTTACGTTGGCAGTACAAGGTCCGTACGTGTACCTCATTTAATCCATTATATTTGTGTTTTGCCTCAGTGATAAATTTTGATCCTGCTACACGAAGCAACACAATAACTGAAATGTTAGAACTAACATAAATATTACATAAACTGTAAATAGGTAGGTTTTGAATCATTTGGCGCAAATTTGTATGCTGTTTTACTAAAGAAGAATAAAATTTTCTGTGTAATGAATCATTTTCGATTTATAAATAAGAAACCGAAAACAAATATGGTTTCGAACAACTCTAACGTAATATTTTACAAATTTGCTACGTGTCCATCGTGTGTAACTGACTCTTGCTAAGAGTGTGCATTTGTTATAGAATTACTTTAGGCCTTATAGAATTATGAAGAAATATTACTTCGGCAAGAAATAAGGTTTATTCATTAAAACCGTTCATTAGAACTAGGGACCTGGCGAAAGTAATTCCCAACAGTTGTAAGTTTTATATTCTCAGTTTATATTCACATCAAAAATATTCCAAATATGTATATTTAATATTTTCTGTCGAACTCTAAATACATACAGACGAATTTAAATAGCAAATACATGTTTTTCTGCGATAAGATATTATTTTATGTAATAAATTATAAGTAAATGATAAAGTTATTAATTTATTCTAAGAGTATTAAAAACTGTGGACTATTCTCAACTAAATAGCTAAATGATATAAATGTGTTGTAACTATATCATCAATAACCATGTATTTGAAGGGAAAGCCTTCAGAGAGAGGGAGAGAAGCTTAACAATGTTTACGCTCGAGGAAATCCACATAGCCTCTGCTGTAGGGTCAGGCACGCACTGTTTTGTTCAGTCAAACATATATATCATTATCATGCTTCGGTGATGATTAAAAGAGGCATTAATTCCAAACACATATTGCCAATCACTAACATTCAGCTAATTACAATAACATTGTAATCGACTGATTCGTAATAATAAACAAAGCATTGAAAACAAATCAGGAATCTGAATTCAATTTATTTTACTGAAAAGGAATCTTTTTTTACTTAGGAAAAGTTTTTTTTACTTTCACTTACCTATATATGAAATATATAGTAAGTGGAAGTATTGCGATCGTGAAAAAATTCGACTTCCGGTTTTCAACGGAAATACACGTTTTGGGGTCCCCTGAGTCGAAATGACCAAGTCCCGCGAAATGGTCTGTGTGTGTGTGATTAACTCAAACCGTCTTCGTTATTCCTTTATCTTTGGACTCTATATTGGACGTATTTTTACTTTCTCTTACCTATATATGAAATATATAGTAAGTGGAAGTATTGCGATCGTGAAAAATTTCGACTTCCGGTTTTCAACGGAAATACACGTTTTGGGGTCCCCTGAGTCCAATTAACCAAGTCCCGCGAAATGGTCTGTGTGTGTGTGTGTGTCTGTGTGTCTGTGTGTGTGAACAGATTAGCTCAAAAACTATAAACCGTGCGAACCTGAAATTAGGTATTTGATGTACGTATATTCCCGCGATGTGACAGCGAAAATTTCATCTAAATTGCTCAAAGGGAGGGGGTATTTTACTTAATAACTTTTTAGGTTTTTTTCGATTTTCTCAAAAACAGCTATAACGATTTTGATCAAACTGGGTATTTGATGTATTTATATGCCCGAGATATGACTGTAAAAATTTCATCAAAATTGATTAACCGGAGGGGGGACTTTACCTAATAAATTTTGTAACATTTTCACGTGCTTTTTGTATTTACTCAAAAACGGCTTTAAAGATTAATAAAAATAAGATATGAATGTAGAAAAATGTGTGACTTTGGGAAATGATATTTAACATAACACGTCAATGTCTTATCTAAGTAAGTTGGTAAGTGAAAGTTGTGTGTTGCGCGCACGCACCAGATTTTTTTTTTTTTTGGAGAGCAGCACTGGGGTTTACCTTGGTTAGCTGATGTATTTTATTGTTAACAGTGTTTGTCTTTTTCTTTAGTGACCACATATTCATTTTCAAATTCCAAATTATGAATGTATCATGTGTGTCAAATAGGTTCCTCTTTTGCTTCCTGTAATGAATTGCCATTTGGAATTGAATGGCAATTCCAGTAATTTTAATCAAACCCCAAAAGGATTTGGGATACATAGACGATGAAATTGATTTGGACTAGTTTAAATAGCGAGGTTTATGAAAATAAGTTCCATTGCTACACAGTATGTTTAAGTCAACAAGTATATAATTTATCTTTCTAGCTGTTTAAATACGAGTATATTTATTCGGGGAAACATAATTCCATAAAATAATATCTATTTGCGGTTTATGATAAAGCAAGTGATTAAAATAAGGATGATAATGTTGATAAGGAAATTCACTTTGGAAGAAAAGCAACCAGTCTATGTCACATGTTAAGTGTATGAAAAAGAAGTCAGTATAAATTCACTACTTATTCCAGGAGCATTAAAAAAAAAAAAAAAAAAAACACCAGAAGTTCTTTTATAAATGATATTGTAAATTCAATCAGTCATGTTTTGCGAAATCACCCTTACAAGTTTGTGTATATACATAACATTTGACGAGGAATTATGGATACAATATACAATACAAGATTTTGTCCTGACCCTTTGCGATGCCATTTACTAGCTAAATATCCTTATTATAATTATACAATTAGCATATTCCTATTGGCCTTAGTAGTATCAAGTAGCATTAAATAAATAACCAAGAAAAAATAGGGTACACTGATTGTCCCTAAGTCCTTAATCGCAAGGAAGTAAAAAGGGCGTGAACATTTTCAATTCGTTGGAAAATGATTTTACATTCATGTATGCATTATTTTAATAATTTCGTGTTTTCCCCCGAAAACAGCTTTCAAAAATGAGAACAACATCATAAAATAAAGTAACCACCCATCCTTAGTCTGTTCACACACAGAGACCATTTCGCGGGACTTATTTCGGGGGTTATTTGGATTCACGGGACCGTAAAATGTGTATTTCCGTTTGAAAACCGGATGTAGATTTTTTTCACTATCGCAGTAATTTCCATTACTATATATTTCATATATAAGTAAGTGAAAGTAAAAATATTAGGAGAGGTCAATATTAGTAGAAAATTTGTATATGCAATTTTAAAAAGTTTAATCAGTCATTCCCTTAGGTATAATCAGAGGAGAATAAGATATCCAGAAGCAACCATGATAATTTGCGATTGCTTGCATTTCAACATCATAGAAGAAACTAGTACCAAAATAAGTTTAAATGATTGCCATTCTCTCTTTTCATTAATTCCCTTCTTCTTACTAACGACCCGGTTCGGGGTATAAAATTGAATGATTTATAAAATGTACAAAGGCCGAAAAAAACAGAATTTTTTTCGAAATATTCAGACTTTCAATATTCAATTCCTTAAAAAAATTCCGGATAAACGAACAAGTTAAAAAGCATTGAAGCGAACAACGAACCCAGCTAGCTAAAGTAAATATTTATGTTTCTCAATGTTTTATTATTATCACTATATTCGTGATTATATCATGAGCAAAAGAAAAGCTCTAATTTCACCTGGAAGAGGGCCAAAGAAGTGTTTCATTAACCTCGGCGCCCCTGCCTAGGTATTAATATTTATACAACTCTTTCTTCTTTCTAAGGTTTCTCATTTCTACTGCCTCGGGTTTTTTTTTTTTTCAAAGCCGTCTCTAAGCGGAAGATTATTCTGACTACAAGGAGTTGCGCTAAAGTCAAGTTAATGTGTTAGTTTCTCATGAGCTGAAGTTTCTTTCCAGACATATGGATTTTAGATTGTTCACCGCAAACATATGTAATGTATTGGTATTAATTTTTTAAAATAAAATTAATGAAATAAAAGTGTGTTGATTTTCAGTGTCGTTTGTTTGTTTGGTTTAACGTCACTTTATGCCACTAAGGCTAATCGGACGATGCTACAGTGGCATATCCAGGTTTAATTAGGATAGGGATCTTTAACGAGTACCTGACATCGTACCGTAAAATGAGGTGACTGGGGGTTACTTTGTGACAAGCCTATTTTTCTTCAGTTTTTGAATTTTCCTCCTTAAAAAGGATCAGGTTAGGCAATCAGTGTACTTGTCAGTTGGTCAGTAATGTGCTGCAAACTATTGGTCACATATGGACCTCTATAACTTCTTTCATTCCATTTACCATGGTGCTTTATTTCAAGGTTTCAACTAAATAAAAACAATCAAACATAACACCATGGTAAATGGAATGAAAAAAGTTATAGAGGTCCATATGTGGCCAGTAGGTTGCAGCACATTACTGACTAACTGACATGTATAATGAATTGCCTAACCTGATTCTTTTTAAGGAGGGAAATTTAAAAACTGTAGAAAAATAGGCTTGTCACAAATTCATCCCATTAGTCACAATGTCACCCCATTTTACGGTACGGCTGGACCTCCATTTTACGTCCTATCCGAGGGACGGCATATACAAGTATTTTTTACTCCAATTAAAAAATCCTAGGACCACCTCGATTTTCACTGTCGTAATATTATGTTGCATTAACATTTTCGATTTCGATGAGTTTTAAAAAAGATAGGACAGTAGTTTCAGCTGTTTATTAAGAGTCCGTCTTTCAATTTTGAAAAGAAGGAACCTCGTCATCCTTCTTTCAATCATGATTTCAAGGTAGCGTACTTTTTCCGTCTGAGGAATTTGTTTGTCACCGATATAAACTGTAGGAAACATGTCCTGTCGAAGTGTGAACGTTATATGTTGTAATTTGCCATGATTTAATTTCATTTTTCCCATTGGAGTATCATTTCTGTTGAAGTTGTGATCTAAAAAAATTAGGGAGGCCAATCTGGAGTTATATTTTTAAGAGGAGTTATAATTTAAAAGTACTAAAATATTTAATATTAGTTATTATATTAGTTATATTTAAACTTACTACTGGAGTTATATTTTTGAAGTACTTAAATGATTACTATTTATTTTCTTTTACTTAAATTTAACGTCGCCTTGTTTGCCATAGCAAGACTGGTCTTCTTACATATGTTGAATTAGTTTTATTTCCTTGAGATATTCTAGATACTTTATGAAATTCAAATATTTCTTAAGTGATTTTAAGATCGATGTTGTTCTTTTTATATTTTCGACAAGTAAATACTTTCAGTCACTTACCAACTTCAATAACTATGTAACAATAGTTCATAAATTAGCTATAAGCAACAAAAAATTAAATTTATCAAAGACTTATTGTGGTGCTTAAATTCATAATGTTAAATTTAATTAAATAAAAACATGGCCCCTCAGGGGTACAGATATCATTAAAATGTTAATAGTATTTTCTCATATTTAAAATTTCTTTTAAATTTTCTTAAAAGTATTATATAATTGTAAAAGGTTATTTTGTTTTGTATTTCTTTAATTTGTGAATGATGTTCATTTACTAGACGTGTACTGTTGTTCCTGTTCTGCTATTTTTGTACATTATTTGGCTAAAATCAAGATATATTCCTACCAACCTGGCTCGTGAAATCGTGGGGTCTAATCGGTTGAGGTTTGATATGAGGTGGAAACGAGGGACCTCCGCTGAATATTGGCGGTTTGGGGGTGACCCCTCATTTTCCGTTTGGCCCGGGGTTAGGGGTTAGCCCCTCCCCCCTTACACAGATTTATATAAAACAAATCGGTTCTTTTTACCGGAACCCCTCTGGGTCTGCCAAGGGTGCTTCTTTTCACGACCCCTCCTGATTGATGGTACAGAAGGGAAGGGTTAAGGGAATATCCACCTATTTAAGTATAAAACAATAATTTTCAAGTGTTTTTATAATAATGTTGGACACAATATAAACATTATTTTACTTTTCTTTACAAGAGTATGAAACAGCGAAAGTTGAATTGAAAAAAAATACTGTTAGTTTATGTTACGTTATGGAAAGGTTACAGTCATGTATTAGTACAAGTATTAGCATTAGGACGTGATCACCGGTTTGGATGTGAATACCGGACTCTATAAGCGACAGTAAGAAGCTATCGCATGGGGTCTCATGTGCTCGCAATTATATCGACCCAAGAATTTCTGCAAAAAATACAAAAAAAATACTGCAAAAAAAACTCCAAACTTTTCAGAACAGTATACTGATTATCGTATCTGAAACATAAGACTCTACAGAGAACGAAAACTGACTTACTACATACCATTTTTGACATTCCGAGAGTCACTGAATTCATTACAAGGAGGCACATCAAGTTCTTTGATAGCCTCAAACACTGTACTATCATATTGGTGTAGCCAGGCAAGGATAGATATTGTTTGCCTAATTTTTTTTTTTTTTTTTTTTTTTTTTTTTTTTGTTCGGTATCCCTACCTGGCCATGTGTGGCATACGGGGGGTTACTCTAGAGGTGTAACCAACCTATTCTAACCATGGTGGGAAGGTCGAGATTTATTCCGTGGGGCCTCCACGAAATAAAAGTCAACCCTCCCAGGGCGGATTCGAACCGCCGCCGTTCGGCTCGAGCGTGCAACAGCGGGTCGCGCTCCTACACGCTCGGCTATTCCAGCCCTTTGGTTGCCTAATTATTTTTGAGTATCGATACTTGAGGAAATAGGAAATATCCCCACAAAGACTTAGCTACCTGGGAAACTGCCCCCCCCCCCCCTTCCTAGAAAATATGAGAAACAGAAACTACGATTAAAATAAATTCGTATCAATTAAATATATTTATTAGTATTATATAAATAAATATTTTGATTTTGAATATCAATAAGCTTTAGTTGAAGCCATTATTAAGCCTAATGTAGACAGAATACCTCGACCCCTTCCCCCGATTTTATCATTCTGCCTCTCCCTTAGACGAAATCCATAGGATGCCCTTGCGTAGCGATATTTAAATATTTTCTGAACGTCCCTAGGTGTTGAAACATTTTCTATTAGGGAACAGTGAACTTCTTTTTAAATTTAACCTCAAAAAAACCTCTATTTTTAGTCATGACTGTTTGCTGAATCATTCCAAGATCGTTAAATCTTTAACTTAATCCAAGCAGTATAAATGAAAATATGTAGAGCAGAATCATATTGTATTTTATAACGTATTGTATTTTTAAATATTTCGTTTTTTTTAATCTACCCTCCCTATTTCTATTCTTACACTATAAATGTATTTATATCCTCATTCGCTATAAAAGATAAAGCTTTTCAATTAAAAAGGTCATTTTTTTAATCTTTTTAATAAGGTGGACCACACCGGTCATGAAGTTTCGAAATAATTACCTGGTCGGCTGGTCCTACAAAACCGGAAGAATACCAATTTACTACCCCCAAACCACCACCACCAAACATAAATCCGTGAATGAAGAACCGCCCTGAATAGGATAATAATTTAAATTTCTAAGAGGGTGGAAGACTAGAGAGTAGCGGATACGGAGGGAGCTTGGGATGAGGACCGAGCTGACAATAGATAGCTTTGGTGCTAGTATGCAAATCTCTCCCCACACCCATCCCGCCCTCAATCTTATATATTTACCGCTCCGGGATATCCTTGATTTACTCCTAAATTTATATACATGTATGCATACATTAATATATATGAATCTCCAGTGTGTGAGCTTAAGAAAAGTGGAACGTCAGGTGGAATATATAGTAACTAACACTATTTTCTGGAATCAAGGGTAAGTGAATAGATTCAAAGAGAAAAGAGAATCATTCCAAAAAAATACCCCTTTTCTGTAAAAGCACAGTAAACCCTCGATATAGCGAACTGGTAGGGGGTTTGATATTCATAGTTTTAAATTTTTTTTAAATGGCCGCACTAATTTGATCATATTTAGAAGGAAATTCATTCATTAGAACTGGTTAAATTAAAACGCATGTATGTAATTTATTTTTAGATAAACTACATATTAATTAAACAATGAGATTCATTAATTTACCTGTCAAGTTCACTTGAGAGTTCTTTAGCCTTAGCTTTAATAAGAGGGTCTGAGTTGGTATATGAGATCTCATTTGTTTAAAGCAATTTATAAATTGTTTTCCAAATATTCACGAGCCGCAGAGCGCAGTCGTTTGTTTGATGCTGAAGTTAATCCTTGGGCTGGGGTTGAATCAATTTTATCTTTGTTTTTTGTAATGGTTGACAATGTTGATTTTGGAATTCCATACTTTTCTGCGATGATTTCTTACTTGGAATTCCCGATTCAATATCCTCGAGAATTTCAATTTTTCCTCGACTGATAAGGATTTACGTTTGTGACACACGTTAACAACGAACTCATTGTGTATTAAAAAACAAACAGTATAAACGACTACAGAACACTGATTCGAATAATACAGAGGTCGAAACAGAACTGAGCTAGTTTTGAGAAAAAAGTCAATGGAATCAGAGAGAGAGCAAAACGAAATCGGATTAAGTAAGAAAACACCTCAATTCTAGAAACTGATGCTATTTCGTCTTCTCGCGCTCATCCTACGTAATACAGTAAAAAAAAAAAATTAAAACATTTCTAGCAGTTCATTATAACAGAATATAATAATTCTCAGGCATCAAATTTAGTTCGTAGTTCGCACTAACCGAGGGATTTCGCTTTAACGAGGGGTTCAGCAGAAATATAATGGTAATTTTGGGGGGGATAGTATTTTGGTTCGCTATATCGAGGTGTTCGTTATATCCGAGTTCCTAATAATGAGGGTTTACTGTATTAAAAAAAATTGTAATAACAAAGAGCTTGGTTATAAGATTAATCATCAACCTGTTTTCATGTTTGACATATTTAGTTTAACACCGTAATATTATTACTGATAATGCAACAATTTTTGGGTTGAAATAATTTTTATTTTACGAAAATAACATTTTAAAAAGCCACAAACACACTATAAAAATACAAACAATTAAACAGGTTACAAAAAGTTCTCTTTGTAATTACACAGTAACAAAAAAATAAGCACATGACTTGAGCTTCAGAACAAGACATACTGCTGTCCATCGCTCCTTATATTTAGTCTGAAGAACTACCTGGAGGTTCTAGGCAACCATGGAAGGTACTCGAACAATTTTTTTCCAACTGTTAGTTCGTTCTAACAACAATTCTAGAACTCTTTTAAACTATATGTTTTGTGTTTTGTTTTGTTTCACGTAAAAATAGCATGTTGTAAGAATACAAAATAATATCAACGGTTGGATGAAATTGTGACTAAAAAGTAACTGTATAATTGGCTGCTCGAGATCGGAATGGCTCATCACTTACGACCATTCTATTTTTTATTTTTTTAATGAAAGAAATAAACATCTGTTCTGGTTTCTCCTGCTATAATACGTTGTCAGAAATATTTTTAAAATTTTGAGCTGATAATAAACTTTGCATATCGCCTTGGTATATAGAGAGGTGATTTTTTGATCCTATTAGAGAAATTTGTGATTTGATAATAAAATTCATGTAAATCTATATGAAAACTCATCGGGAAAAATTCTAGATTTAAAAATGTTTTATAAATATTCATAAAATTGAGTAAGAGCTTGGGGCGAAAATTTGATATATATAAATTAATACATATAAAGCTAAAACTATGTAATGTCCACAATATAGTGCATTGTTTATTTAGTCAACAGCTTGTTTTATGTAAATAATAATAAATGAATTCAGTGACATGAAGGGACCCAGGCTAAGCTGGCTTCATTTATTAAAATTTGACATGATATCTTGGCAGAATATTAGAGAGCGTTGGGCAATGAATTTAAAATTCGGCAAAAAATATATATATATTTATAAAATAATAATAAAATAAATAAATAAGATGAAAGAGAAAATAATATGAATGATAATAATTGTGGATAATGACGTATTATTGGACAATTTACGAATATTTTAAACAAATGTATATTAGCAAATTGATTTTTTAACAATTCCTACTTTTCTAATCTATGAACTTTGACTCCACTAAATCATAAAACATAATGTCAGGCGCACACATGTCGTTTAAGTTAATCCATAGAATTTTCCTCGCAGAATATTCCCATAAAAGACAATATCATCGTGTGCAGCCTTGACTACGAAAAGAGGCTATGAGACAGCTGCAGAGGAGCTTCCTGCCATTACGAAGAATCGCTAGGAAGATGCTTGAGCTCGGAGTTGTTAACTTTTATGGTAGCAATTCCCAACTGACTACATTCTCTCTCTTACCTCCCCTCCTCCTGTAATTACACCTGTCTTCTGGGTATCTGTCTGAGGGGAAGGGAAGCGCAGGGCTCTAGTAATCTTGGGTGGTAGTTGAGATTTCGTGGAGTACATCGCAGGAGGTATTTAGCACTGATATTCACGAGAATACTTAGCGATTCTATAAGTTGAACAAATCATAAAATTAAATTAATCATTTTCTAATTATTTAAGGAACGATAATCTAGTTCGTTATGTTGAAAAATAATTGAGAATGCCAAAGTTATTTCCAAACTTAATTTAATCATATATGATTAACACATACAAACTCTTTATTCACGCTTTTTTGTTAAATTTCATGGACATAAAAACAGACTAATTAACGACATGGCCAAAGCTGACATGCCCGTTGAAAGGTGGTTAAAAAGAAGCTGGATGAGAGATCTCCTCTCCTGAATTGGGGTCAAGTCCGAAAAGAGGTGCTGTTGGGCACTTTCCTTCTTAGCAGTCTAAAATGCCTATATCCTTATTTCCTTTATAACATCACATTCGCTGAATGTCGCTGATGGCTGACGTGTGTGAATAAAAGAATGATGATAACAAAAAAGAAAATATAAACTAACGCTTCACTAATTTACGGAATAACTAATAATTCACAGATTAAAAAATGCAGATTTTCTTATCAAATACCCTTCATTAATTCTAAAAATGACCCCTTTTCGGTGACACCTTAGTAACAAAATATTACATACAGAAGTGCAGACTGCTATGGATTATATTCTCATATCCTATCAGTATAAAATATGAATCTTGGCCAGATTACTATTTTTTATTTATTTTTTTAAGGTAATTGTAAAACATGTTACATGGTCAAACTCTGAAGAAGAAATGCATATAATGGCCAGAGTACTTATTCCAGAAAAAAAAAAAAAAAAAAACGTTTGGAACAGGTGGGTCAGAGATCTGGAGGAAATTCATTTAATAGTTAAAGCTAGGAGTAGGTTTAGATATCGGCCTCTCTCCCGGTCTATGGCAACTTATTTTTATTCCATATTTCCAGCAAGAAAAGGACCTTATTGGGGTAAATATACAAAGACAAAATAAGGGATGACGGAAGTCGCTAAAGTACAATATGATTAGTGTAAGGAAGGATATCACAAAAATGTGAGGAAGCCCCCTTTGCCGTTAAGTTTTAATAAGAAATGTGTTCTATGCACGATATCAGAGCAGCAGTAGATATAAAGACAACATGTTCCTTCGAATAGAAAAAATTGTCTATACATTTTTACCGATGTCCATATAAAAAGAAATTCACTTCAGGGTCAAGTCGAAGTTATAATTGTGGTGTAATACCTAAATTATCTATTGTCTCCCCTCATACCGTATTCTACCGGGCTGTAACATGAAAATAACTGAAATTTTCAGAAAAATAAATATACCTACCAATACTTTTAAGAAAAGCGGCTTAGCATCAAGAAGGGGTCAACCGATTGACATTTATTTGGCATCCCTCATATTTGGAAGGACCGGGCAGGGGCGAAAGCAATCGTAGTCTGTCAAAGGGATGAGGGAGAGTTGTTATATTAGGGAGCCGATTTTGCCTTTCCTTTCATCGTAAGGTAATTTCGCTCCAGTTGGATATTATTCAAAGAAATTTTTGTAAAATTTACAGCTATAATAATAATTTTTTTGTAAAAAATATGGCATTAGTTATTTTAGTATGTTCGAAAATTTAAATAAATTGAACAGTTATAAATTTCTTTTATGCCATGATGTCAATAATTTTTATAAATTAGCTGTACATACCGGTTTCACCCGGGGAATTTCATTTTTTAAACGGTATGAATTTCTGTAAAGAACAAACAAACAAACAACCAAACAGAATTTCATCTTTATATATATAGATAATATAATTTGATTTTGTTAATAGTAATTCAAATTCACCTGGATAATTCAAGAGAATAAGTTTATTATATCTCGAAGAAATTCATCTGGGGTAGCCAGGCATAACAATGAATGCCTTAAATGTAAGCCTATTGAGAGGTAGTATCAACAAAGGCGCTACAGAGTACGCTTTATGTATACGAGCTATGTTAGGGATCTTTTAAACGGTAGATTCTTTCATCATTTCAGTTCGTTTCAGTCAAGCAGGAGAACCAAAACGGAGACAGAACTGACGAGATGGATTCTTTCATTTTAGTCCTTAAATTTCCTGTATGCCTGCAACAGCGGCATGCCTCAAGTTCGTTCGTTAAGGCAAATCTCTTGTCTTGGCAAATGTCCATAAATTGCTACTTCGCTGTAAATTTTATAAAAATATATAAAAGTTTCCCAAGTTTGTGCGAAAGACTTTAGCTATCACAATACAAACTTAAGGGAAACTTCCTACACGCTTCTAAAGAAAAGAAATCAAAGGCGTAATAACAAGAGATGTGCATCCTCATTCATCCGTAAATAATTTAGCCGATCATATGGTCCTAAGCATAAGAATATATCCCGCAATACTAAGTTAAAAACTGTACAACTCCAACGTGAAGTCCGTTTTCCTCTATGGCTGTGAAACTTGGAAAATCTCCAGAAAGGTTCTGAGCCAGCTCCAAGTTTTTGCGAATCGCTGCCTTAAGAGGATTCTCTCGATCAGCTGGGACGATAAAATCTCAAATGAGAGGCTGGCTCAATTGTCTAGACAGAAGCCATTTGGGGAGCAGATTGCCACGAGAAAGTGGAAGTGGATTGGACATACCCTTCGTAAAAGAGATGGAGCCATTGAGAAGACGGCTCTTGATTGGAATCCCCAAGGATCAAGAAGTCGGTGGAGACCCAAGCTGACCTGGCGAAGAACAGTAGAGAAAGAGGTCATTAGAGCTGGAAAAACATGGAGAGAGGTCAAGGCCCTAAGCGGGGATAGAGACGGATGGCGAGTTTTTACTTCGGCCCTTTGCTCCTACTATGGCAGCCATAGGACATAAGAAGATGGTCCTAAGCAAATTTCCTTAACTGAATTTCCATGAATTTGTCTTCATCAAAGAGTTATTTTTTATTATACTACCCTAAATGTATACACTTTCAAACCAGTATGAAAAATATTTTTTGAAGACTTTTAAAGCGAAAAACGTATTTTCTCTGGTCAGAACTATAAAGAACTGGTGACAAAGCATTGAATTTCATCCGTGAGAACAGAACGGATCAATAAAAACAAACCTTTTTCCGAAATGAACTACAACGAGATCGAATTTTGAAACTGAAAAGACGACAGAAATGACTTTTTTTGGATGGCGGGATGGCCGAGGGTGCTAACGCTTTAGGAAACACACATTAGAAACACACGCCAACCAACATTGATACTGTCTTGGTTATCATCATTTATCGTTAGCCAGTTCGAATTTCGGAGCCAGGAGATACATAATAATACTCAGAATTATTCACCCCCTCCCCCCATGATCCGGGAAACCCACTATAACCTAAACTGCGAGGAGGAAAAAAATTGTCTTTTCCTTTTGATATATAGGTGGAAAAGGCTGGTTCTAGCAACCGAAGATTGGCAAGTTCTGTAAAGCCAAGAGGGAAAAAAGGAACCTTTTTTTGTACAAATCAATTTTTTAAGAAGTCAAAGAATACAAAAACTCTTCATTGATTAATTAAATCACTTCCATCAGCACATCCATTTAATCACAAATAAAGAACATTAATTAATAAAGTTATCCTGAAAAAGAAAGAAAACAATAAATAGATTAGAGATATTCCGATCCTAAATCCTTATTATTATTTTTAATGTTTATGGGGGCTCATATAGCCACTGTATCTCAAACAATTATTGAAATAGGAGAAACATTTGAACGAACAACGTGATCTCGGACAAATCAATTAGCATGATAAGCAAAAGTTCTATCCAAATCTAGATGGATGTAGAGGTACATGCTAATTTTTTTTTCTATTTACTTTAGTAGTGGAAATGCATAGGGTAAATCCCTAATTCGTAGCTACCAAAGTACTCAAATATACAGGTTGAATTTTTTTTTAGTAGGTTTATGTTGCATGTAAGCATAAGATGTAAACATTTTTTTTTTTATGTTTTTATGTAAAAAATTGTTTTTTATTAAGTCCCCAACCAGAGATACTAGAGCCTAAAGTTAACAAAAAGTTCGAAAATGTGAAGTTTAAAAATTCATAAAAAAATAAGGTAACAAATATCAGGATTAAGAATATTTTTAAAGAAAGCTACGTAGTAAGATTTATTATCACGCCAAAAATCAGCTTTGATGTACATCCCCTTATACCCAAAACATACCCTCAAAATCGGTATTTTTATATATTAAAGCAGTTGATTTCAATAGCACCTTTCAAGTTTTGGACTTCAAAATATTCAAATAATAAAGAGAACACGAAAGATAGAACAGACTGTACGGAAAACAATCGTGTTTGATTAATTAGTCTATGACTTATCGATCTTGAGAAAATGGCTGCCATTCCTAAACGGTTGGTCCTAAAAGTTTTTTAAAACTTGTTTTGATTTGCTGATTCAATATGTAATTGGTGGTAAAACTATAAACAAAATTCTAAAAAGATCGAGCAACCAACCACCTTTTGGCCACTTGATATGGATTGACCCCATAAGAAATTTCTCAAAGCACAGTCAGTTGAGAGCAAATAAATTCAAAAGACTTGTTTCATAAGCAAGTTTGCCTGGTCTTAGATGAAGTACGAGGGGAGGACTAGAACATATTTTTGTGAAGTGTTATTGGCAAGACCTCCGGGGGATGGAGCGGCCGCTGTTACCGATATCTTGGGCCTTCGGTATTTCCCCTCCCCCAGTGGTCCTTCAGATCGGATTGCCAGGGCGTCAGGTCAATTTACCGTCGATGGGAGGGAAGTTTTCTGATATCCTAGGTAAAGGGGTTGGGGAGTAAGAGGGTAAACTGAGGTGATGAACTACTACTCAACTATGTTTGTTTTTTTTATAGCATAAAAACATCGTAAATTCAATGGCAAAATAAACAAAAAAAATTAAATTTCGTTCGAACACGAAAAAAAAAAAGTAATTGTTCATGGAATATTTTTCCTAAAGTCTAAAATCTAGTTTGAGAGCTATTATATTATTTGCCATGCGCTCCAAGTTAAACAAAAATTGAATGGAAATTATTTATTAATCGGGATATAAATTATAGGTACTAAAAATAAATTAGTGGATTCCGACTGACAATTTTGGTTTTTGCTTGTTTAACATAATCAAACAGTACTTCAGTTATAACTCAGTTTAGCGAAATTCGCGTTGCCCCTGACAACATATGATTTCAGAAAATGATTTCATAATAGTCAGTATTAATCTGCCACCCCCTCCCCCGGCCCGGAAAACACCGCATAACCTAAAAGACAAGGAAGGGGAAGAAAAATAAGGGTAGATTATAATTGAAATACTATTTTAATATTACTTTTTTTTTTTTTCTAACAAAATAACATATATCTCTCTTGCAAAACCAATTACGTCATATAATCCGGACAACTTCCCGGTACTTCATCAAATGATATGATCAGTTAATTCTCATTTCAGGATATTGATAACCTATTAATTATAGTTCTAAATGTTATTATTATTAATTAAAACCATAATATTCTGGAAGCATTATCATTTTATAAGAAAAACGGTTGTAAAAAATTCTTGTATATTCAGCCGTCAGGATAGGAGGTAAAATGACGGTCGCGATCCAGTGCAATGTAAGTAAAAGATTCCTATTAAAGCTAGATAATTCTATATAATGTAACATGGGTCTGAAGACCAAGTAAATAAAAATATATCACTTGTATGATTTTATGACTTGAATAGTTCAACATTCAAGGGGTCTATGCTATCTGTTTAGGAGAAATTAACTATATTATCTGAACAATCATATTTACCAGAAAAGAACAAGAGTGATTCTTTAAATTTATTTTGTATGACCGTATGGTATACTAAGTAACAATAATTCTGTTAAGATTATCCACTTTAAGATGATATGTTCTTATCGCGTAATAATATCTAAAATACTCATGATATTGAAGAGTAGATAAATAACATAAGTATATATATATATATATATATATGTATATATATATACATATATATCACTATATGTATAGTGAAATTGTAAAAGGAGAGGGAGTAGCACAGGGGAGATCATTACGACCACTTTTGTTTATAATTGAATTAGGCTGGAGCCGGAACTTTGAACGAGCGCTAATGCTCTTGGCCACCTTCCCCTCAGGACCAATTAATCATTCTTCCTAATTTCTTAAGAAGAGAACAGATTTCAAGATAAAAGGTTAGGTAGGATTAAAAAAAAATTGCAATAGATCTTCAGAATTTCACCTCAAAGAAATAAAATATAATATGAAATATGAAGTATGAAATATGAAAATAAAAGTATGAAATATGAAAAGAAAAAATAATAGTATAACGATTGATCTGAAATAATTCAGGGTGGAGTATATAAGTATTTACTGTACAAGAAGATGAAATCTCCCTATATTACTAATTAAAAAAAAAACAAAGGATTAAAGAAAATGGTTTCGTTATTTTTCAGAATATTAAGGAAAATATAATTAATTAATAGCTCAATGAGTTCAGCGAGGACGTTTTCTTGACCTTTCGCTACTCAAAGCAGATGTGAGAATACATTTTAACAATATGACAAAATAAATAAATTTTAACACGCACAAGCCGGAATAGAACCACTACAGCAAGTTAGAAAACCTTCATTTAGCTAAGATGACGCCTAAAAATTGTCAGCCATCAGGCACTGTGCTGGATATATCCTCCTGGATGCCTTATGTGTTAGACTGTTGTCTTATGTCGTGCTCATCCCCTGCATTTTCGTATTAAATTAGGAAGGTATAAAATTGGTTTAATAAGGTATATAAATAATTAACAAAATAAGTTTTACGCGAAGTTTAATAATAAGGTTTTCGAATACTATTGGCTCAATCAAGTGGGAGCTTTAAAAAAGTGTGGGAGCACCACGTTCTCAAGAAACCACAAAAAAATTATAATTTATCAAAAATGTAAAGCTAAATTTTGTAAAAGCACTATACTACTAGGAGGCAAATGCCTCCTTCTTCTTCTTCGCGACGATTCCGTGGATGGCGCGACGTATTCCCTGGCCCCCTAATAAGCTTTCGCCAGGTGGTTCGACTTTGCACTGCTGTTCTCCAGTACTTGATTCTCAGTAGTAACTTCCCTCCCATCTGAGACTAGGTCGTTAATACTTAATACTTCTGGCTCGGTGAAGCTTTCCATCCAGGAGAGATTTTGTTATCTCCTCGTTATTTCTTTGGGATATATGTAAAGCAAAGCGAAGTCATCCAAGCTTTATGCACTTCTCCATTTGTAACATAACTGATGTAGTTTTTTCAACGTTCTTTATTCAACATTTTACGACAACAATGGCATCCAACATTATTTATTTTTCTTTTGGAGCCACCATTTTTTACGGAACCAAATATAAGTATTTTGTACCCATTAGCCTTAGTTGGAGTCTACTTGATTGAAAAGTTTTTGTGCCCCTTGTTGCATGGAAAGATCATGCCCTTGAAATTATACTAAATATCTTTATTCGCCACTTCCTCAAAACTTTGAATTGGCAACATAATACTTTCGTCCATTCTTGTCTAAGATATTTTTCTATGTTTAATTTAGCAGTGACGTTTAAGCATTGCTGTTCATCCTTCCTACAAATAACAACATTCTTCTCAAAACCAAGCCCCAATACAGCACCAAATCATTTCATACCTTGGTAGTAAAAATTGTCTACGTATTATAATTTAATCACCCCAAATTTGTTTTCAAGAGACCAAACGACCTTTTTATTATTATTATTATATAACGACTATATCATGAGCGCTCCAGTGACCTTTACTTTCAAGAATTCGTGCATTCTTATTGGCCTTAAAGTCCTCAAGACCATTATCAACCAATCTTCTTCTTACTAAGCGGCCAGTAATACAACAGTACACAAGGTTTACGTCTCTTCAGGCAATTGCGGTTTCCCGTGTTTCCCAGCGATTAAGAGATTTTCTCACTGAAACCTTTCCTAACGCGACCCTGTTATTTTCTTTGCTCTAAGCAAGAAAAAAGTTTTAAACGTCGAATAAGTGTAAATTTAGCAGGAAAACCTGAGCACTTCATAGTTTTGGCTTCTTCGAATATTAGCTATTGGCGAAATTGGATTTGATAAGAAAACAAAATGTTTTTAGCTGTTTGAAGATTTTATCTTAGCATTTTTATTATAAAAATGTAGAAAATGGGAAATTTTAATGATAAAAACTAGTACAATAAAATCAAAAGTTTCACTGTTATCATAAAGAGAGCGACCGATGTACTGAGACCTTTTGTTCATCTTCCGAATTTTTTTCTAGAGGTAAGGATGTACATCGATATAAGAGATCCATTATTGTCATACAAAGGAGTTTTGGAAAAAGCAGTAATATGCCATTATTTACTAAAAGGAAATAGATTGTCACTTTTGCAGGGTGCCTAATACTTTTGGCAAAGACTGTATACTAGAGTTTGTGTGAGCGCTTTTTGGAGATTCCCACTATCCTTCGTTCTTCCTGGATAGCAAGGATGTCGATTTATCTGATGTCCAGTTCCTGTATAAGGAACGGCAGTGCCCGCGGTCGGTTAAGTGATAAAACGTTCCACTCTCCAAGAGCAATATCCTTTTACCGAATCTAGAGTCGTTTCCTTGAGTGCATTCCGGTTATCTTTTTTTGATATTTCATGATAGTTTAGATTAAAGGAGAATGGGAAATCAATATCTTGAAAATATCTAATACAAATACTTATACATAAGTACATTCATATAATAAAGATTTCTCTTTCCATACTTTCCAATACTCTGTTCATCAAAACTAATAAAGGCTTTATTTTATCTTTTTCTTTTTACGAATAACCAAAGAGAAGAGGTTCCTTAGAATCTTTGCACCAAGACCAATTTTATCTCACCCACTGTCCTCATCTCATCTGTCAAAAATTGGAGAGCAAAGAAAGAAGATGGAGAAGATGACGGGGATGCCCGGCGATAGAATTCAAACGATCCGGCTCCCCCGAGGGCTAAAAGCCTCATTACTCGGTTATTCATTCCAAAGAGACTTCGAAAAACCATTAGTCAACCTTTTTCCATTTCTTTATTATTTTTTTTAGATCATTTTTATTGGACTGTGTTGAAAGGAAGAGGCCAAAGGACATAACCTCCCTCCCCGAACAGCCAACACCGTCAAGTTATTTTACAGAAATACCACCCTCCATTCTGAGGCATGAATATTTCAGCCTGGGGTCTGCCTCTAACAGGCCTTATTGACGGTGGTCTGCTTTAATGGAATCAACCTTAAGGAGATGAGGTTAAACTTAAACTGAGCGCTTAGTCGTGGCACCGGCAAGGGAAGTCCACGAGGAATATCAAAGCCGATCTTGAGACATTATGTAGGAAGGTCTACATATGAGACGTAATATAGCTTTCTGCATCGCAGCAAGAAAATCGGGAATGAAAGTAGCCAAAAATCGAAAGCCGTGTGATTATATTACACCAAGGCAACAAGGGTTTGGAGGTGTTTGTATCTCCGGAGTTATAGGTTTTTTGCAGGAAATTTTGGAGACTATGAAGAAATTTCTCCTTGACTATGAAGACATTTTTTTCAGCTCTCATTGCAATATAATAGAGAGCTGAGATATGACACTAACAATATGTTGTAACATTTTGAAGGTATCGGTCTTGAAAATAGTTTAGAAGTAAAAAACAAAATGAATTTTAGTCTCTAAAAAGTTTATTGAGCAACCATTAGTTGCGAAATTACGCGTGGCTATCCTCTTCAAAGCGTTTTATATATTTCATTTCATTAATGTAGTTTAGACTTCCTTAAACATTTTGATAAGCAAAAAGTTAGAGTCATTTTCAATACATTTTAAACTTTATTGTGAATGTTATCAAGGCAGCATCATGTTTACCTCATTGAAACATATTAATAAGATTGAATCATTGTTAGATAAGTTTAAAGTTTAACATTATTTTATAAACTAAAAGGTAAATTAAAAAAAAAGGCAAGTGAAAAAATTTAATTTATTTTAGTGAAACTTGTAGCCATTCGGAAGAAACAATTGTAGTTTTGACCCTGCTCCAAGAAAATATTTGCAGAAAATAAGCTGGAAAAACATTTTGTAGGATATCCTGTCGACGTTGTTATTTTATAATCTTAGAATTTCAAATAATAGTGTTAGGTTCTCCCTGCTTTTTTTTTTTTCACTTTATTTAATTATAGTAGCAGTTATGATTTGCTGCAATCAGTGGGTTGAAAGAAATTTTTCAATTTATTATTTTTTATTTTAAAAAATTTAAGATTGGTGTTTAGGAGTGGGGATAAAAATGAAAACATGAAGCTTTTTGAATGAAGAACTTTTTTATGGTTTTGAGAAAGTTAGTATCGTTTCCACCCTTTTCCTGGAAATTTTTGTCAAGAAATGAGAGTCAAGAGAATTTTTAACGATAATTTTGTATTTAAAATTATTAAAGCAATTAGGAAATTCCGATTACATTATTAATACATAAGAGTAATTCCAATACAGACTATCGACACAAAATTATAATTATCCTCACCAAAGGATTCGTCCTTCTTGCCCTTGCCTAAAATTACCCGTATAACTATTATTAGTATTTTTTTTTTCAAGAATTGTTTGTTGTAATGGTTTCCTATGTATAAATAACTGAAGAGGAACGGATTAAAACGATTAAGTTTATGTTTTGTATTTTTTCCCAATAAATACATATTTCCTTGCATCTCTTTCTCCCAATCATAAAATGTAGTAATTAAATCGTCACTATTTTATTGTTTAATCATCTAATTTTGAAGAGGATGGGCATAGGAAGATGGAGGATGCTTGCCTGCGACAGAAGAGAGTGGAGAAAGATTCTCAGGGAAGCCCAAGACCATAGCGTCTAATATAAAAGATATATTAATAAAATTCTTCACTAGAAAAATTAAAGAATTAAAAAAATAAACAATCATTTCATTATTCGTTATTGATGCTCATTCATGAATAAAAACTACAAAAAGGAAGTCATATATTCACCCAAATAACTACGTTTTAAAACCGTTTCCAGAACCAAAAAGTGACTTCCATTAAATGTATTGATATCAATAAGCCCCGCTAGGAAAGAAGCTACAGTATTTTGTGACTCATCTTATGAATAAATTTTTATTCCCAAGGTTTATTCGAGGATTCATTACAATGCATGGCTATCATCAATGATCCTAAAACGAGAACTGTTATCCATCTGAGCTTGAGAGTTTGGCCGATGTAGTTAAAAACTAAAATTGGTCGCGCGAATGTTAGTAATGTATTGGATCTAATGATTGTTGGAATTGTTATGGATCATTGCCTAAATTTAGTTGGAAATATCGGAAGTTGAATTGTACTGACGAAAAAGCAATTTCCGCTAAACATGATGATCCTACATAGGCTTCAATAACTTTACATCGTTTGCACAAATTACATGAGTGGTTCAACTACGGAAAATTATAATGAATCAAGATAAATCAAAATGCATTAGATTTGTGATTGCAAAAATTACCTTTTCCTCAAAATGTATTTGACAGAATGATGAAGTGGGATCTAAATGAAACTAAAATATTTTTAAAAAAATCCTCTTACTACATTATCCACATCCATCAAAATATGGACCTAACTACTGACCTACTTAAACTTCAAACTTTTCAAGTTGAATTGAAATTGAAAATTGTAACGATTCGTTACAAAAGCACATACCTACATGATGAAGATAACTCTTAAAATTGATTAAATTGACCTCAGCCTATAAATAGTTGACATATAACGAGCATATAAGGAGCATATTTAAAGGATATTTTATAAATAAATTTGAACGGAAATACGAAAAAATTAATAAGAGATGTGGCAGACAGACGAAAAAGGGAACTGGATGAGGAGGGATGTAATATACGAGTAAATAATCCAGGAAAGGAATGCTTTACTTGTTACTTCCCTCTTCAATGCTTGACATTTTCTTGATCCTATTCACTGATTGTAAGTATCTTCTTGAAGATGCAAATAAAGAATGAATCCATTTGATACAAAAATTGCGATTAATATAGACTAAAATTGCGAAGCTACTAACCTAACTATCCTTCTGTTCTTTAATACTAGCTATAAATATATATATATATATATATATATATATATATATATATATACACATTTATATTTACATATTCTTCAAATATTAAAATTTATAATTCACTCTTCACTTAATTATTATGTTTTTTTTTTTACTTTAATTATTGATTCACACAAGCCAGCAAGGTGCTGACAATCAGCGAATGAGATGGTGGCAATAGAAAATAATGACATGTCAGGCATGAGAAGGGAAAACACCCAGCAGCACCCCCTTCCTGGCTTGATTAAATTACCTTGGCTGTCTAAGAGAGCCGATCTCTCATCCAGCGCCTTTTAAATCTTCTTGTATCCATACTATGTCAGCCATATTCCTGATTAAACTGTTAGGATACCCGTATTAGTAGGTATTTACGTTCTGTATGTAGGTAGGTATTTAGTTTCTGTTTCAGCTTTAGTCTTAAAGATTTAGAAAATATTGGATAGAGAAGTTTAAGTCTTTTGGTAAGCGTTCTTTTTTTCATTTTGTCATGTCATCCTTCTATCGAAAGTGAGTCCCAGATAGTGTACTGTGTCATCTAAAGGAATTTGGTTATTATCAATATAAACGGATGGACAGGTATTTTTTTTAAGTGTAAATGTGATGTGTTTTGATTTGTCATGATTGAGTCTAATTTTCTGTAGTTGATTGAAAGAGTATAAATTAAAAATACGATAATAAAAGAAAGTGTAGTTCATACATTTATAATATTTTCGCCACTTATTAATGATATTCAGCAATGAACATATAATTTTATATTTTGCAGCTTTAAATAGAGTACCACCGCTAATGACCCACTTGGGCAGATGCGGTATAAATAATAATAATAATAAAAAAAAAAAAAAGAGTACCAATATATTATCCCCTTTAGACCTAAGCTCTAAACACAAATTAATCTACGAAACTAAAAAAATAAATTTTTCTCGGTCAGGGAAAGGTATTAAATGTGCTGCCAAAAGAGAATGAAGAAGCATTATGTAAACCTAGTTTAAGATTTATGGGACCCTTTGGGATTGAGGATCGCGGGAACATTAATAAATATCCCGACTGAACCCACAAAGTCTGTCCTTCGCCTTTCCTCGTAGATACGAAGATAAGGATTAATATAGTGGAGGTGCGTCGAAAGAGCGAGTGATATCTAAGACTCATTTTCCGATCCGAACACCATTTTTCTCCGAGATATCATCCTTCTACGATTTTTCTAACTCATACCCACAGTTCAGTGGAAAAAAGAAAAGAAAGTTGTCACATTTATAAAGCCTGATAAAGTTACAAATAAACAGAAAAGCTTAAAAAATGGTTCTGAAAAAAAAATTATTTATAAATTTATAAAAAAACAAATAAAAAAACTTTCAATGTTAAATATATCAGACATAATTTCTTTATCTTAGATTATGTAGGAAAAAAGCTTGATTATTAATAGTGATACCTTCAATACCTATTACGATGAAAATTTATTAATAAAGTTTTATGTGATATATAAAACGTAATGCTGTTCTACGTTATAGGGCTGCTAAAAACTAGGTCCAGGACCGGAATATCTGAAAATCAATTTTCAAAATTTTTATCTGTTTAAATAAAAATTTTGAAAATTGATTTTTAAGTCTTAAATAAAAATTTTGAAAATTGATTTTTAAGTCTTAAATAAAAATTTTGAAAATTTATTTTTAAGTCTTAAAAAATCTGGTGCGTGCGCGCAACACACAACTTTCACTTACCAACTTACTTAGATTAGAAATTAATGCGTTTTGTTAATTGCCACTTCTCAAATGAACAGAACAGTTTAATTATAACGCATTGGTTTGTCATTAAAGGCGTACGGCGCATGCGTGAGCTCAAGGTGTTTTATGAGTTGACGGAATATTTTTCTTTTTTTCTCCTGTATATGTTTACTTGATTTTCTTCATATATCATATTTAGCCGTTTCTTATTTTTAAGCGTGATGAGAGACAGTTAATTTCCCAATATAAACTAGAACAAAGGTACTTTATAGAAAAACAAAAAAATCCCCTTCCCCATTTAAGCCCCCTCAGAACATTTTAATAATGATAAAGCTTACCTGATATTAAATAACAACTAATTTTCATTAAACATAACGAGTTTGATAAAAATCGTTAAAGCCGTTTTTTGAGATAATCGATCAAAAAGGTAAAAATTGGACAAAATTCATTAAGTAAAGTCCCCCCTCCTGTTGATCAATTTTGATGAAATTTTTACAGTCATATCTCGGGCATAAAAATACATCAAATACCAAGTTTGATCAAAATCGTTAAAACCGTTATTGAGTAAATAAAAAAAACACGTGAAAATGATACAAAAGTTATTGTACTGATGAAATTTTTGCTGTCACATCGCGGGCATATAAATAGATGAAATACTCAGTTTAATCAAAATCGTTAGAGCCGTTTTTGAGAAAATCAAAAAAACACGTGAAAATGTTACAAATTTATTAAGTAAAGTCCCCCCTCCTATTACATACTCTAAATACCCAATTTCAGGTTCGCACGGTTTATAGTTTTTGAGCTAGTCTGTTCACACACACACACACACACACACACACACACACACACACACACACACACACACACACACACACACACACACACACACACACACACACACACACAGACACACACACACACAGACCATTTCGCGGGACTTGGTTATTTTGACTCAGGGGACCCCAAAACGTGTATTTCCGTTGAAAACCGGAAGTCGAAATTTTTCACGATCACAATACTTCCACTTACTATATATTTCATATATAGGTAAGTGAAAGTAATAAAAATTGAGTAAAATTGAAATACATCATAGTTTAAAAAATAAAAAAATTGTAATGCTAATGTAATTAATAAATTAACTCATCTCATAAAAATTAGAAAGTAAAGAATCGGCATTTAGTTTCAAATAAAAAATGAAAATAATTATTTAGGGATATAACATTTTTTAGATACATACCATGGCCATATGCCACTAAGGATGATGCTACAGTGGGGGTACTAAATTTAGTCTACCCAGGTATAATTAGGATAGAAATCTTTGACGAGTGTCTGTCCTACCCTGGTTATAGATGCGTGCGATAAAGGATGTTATATCAATTGGTGAGAGGATAAAAAGTAACTCTGCAGCTCGGCAGTAAGGTCTACAGTCCCGCATAACGAAACGATAACACAGGTTTACAGAGTCTATAGCTTGAAGGGGCCATTCGGGCAATAATGAAGCGTGTGGCTATAATACATGTTATTACAAATTTTTATTTTTAATTTTTATATAAGAACCGATTTGAACTTATTACCATTAAACACACTAAAATTATATTGTTATTCCATTAGAATTTACTTATTATAATTCGAGTGATATCATATTAGGCTTTCGAAACGATAAATTTTTAAACTGTAAGGCGTAACACGTTAAAAGTATCGCACTAAACTTGTTATTATTTGTCATGTCATGAATTGACAAACAGAAAGCGACCAAAATAAAATTTGAATAACTTCATTCATAAATAATTCAATAAATTCATTAATGATCGTTTTTTTTTTTGTTTTTTTTATACGATAAATCCCTAAAAAAAAAATTGCAAATCGAACATCTGATGGTTATGTTAAACATTAATTTTAATTTTAGAAAAATTTTCAGTATCATGGAAAAAATTTCTGATGATATCTAAATCAAAATTTGATTGAAAATTCAAAGCAATCGATGGTAGTTCCAACAAGAGAAGGCCGCTCACTTATAAAGGAAAAGGGTTGGGTAAACAAAGGTTACAATTGGATACAATTTGCCCTTTGAAAGGGAACCGAACTCGGAAGGGTAGAGGGACACACACACCATTTCCATAACCACATCAGGGCCCCGGAACCAACCACCACAACTTCCTACCCCTCGTTAATCGTATGATAAGATTATTGATCACTTTTACACAGTAATATTGAATAACGTTTTATTCTATAAAAATAAAATAATTAAAATATGCAAGTCAAAAAAATAAATAAATAAAAACGAAATGAAAAACTATATTTTCAGTACGAAGCACAGATTAAGATTAATATTCTGAAAATATACAATAAAATGCGTTGAACCCAAGGATGCGCAGTAGGCCTTTAATGACCAACCGTTGTCTATAAAAAAAGGCGTTCTGTTCATGGGAAAGAGTTTGGCAGCGTGTTTTGGAACATTACGGAAATTATTTGTTTTCATCTTAACTAAATGAAGTTTTTAACAACTAAAGAGAGAATTATATAATCGGATGGATGGATTGTTATGCTTGTATTTCCGTATCATCAAAAAAAAAATTGATTTAACAATAAAAAATGTTAGTTTGCTTTAGAGAGTTGATACATGAGGTTTAAATTATTTAAAGCAGTTTAAGGTGTGAATATAATACGGTACACGATAATATTTAATTAATTATATTTTAGTTTAAAGACTTTATTCCCATAATATATTTCTGAATGCAACATTAAGTGGTTTTAAGTTTACACGCTGTTTCCAGAAAGGCATAAGAGACAAATAGTTTAAAATTAAGTTTTAATTTACTATGAGCCGTAAATACACCTTCTATGATTAACCTCCACGATATATTTACAAAAAGCAACTCGCAGTGAAGAAAAAAGAAAACAGAATAATAAACTCACTGTTAATGAAATTAGGTTTTTTTTAGCCCTCTTACAAAAAGAATGAACAATAATGAGTCGAAAAGTACTGAGAACTTTCAAGTTTTGCAATACAAACTATAATACCCTACAGCTTAAGGAGACAACAAAATTAAGTAAATACGTGTGGAAAAATGTGTGAAGTTGCTGAATGGCGTTTACATATAAATCAAAACACGTCGATTTCTTATCTACGTAGGTTCGTAAGTGAAAGTTGTGTGTTGCTCATCGTACCAGATTTTTCAAATATCAAACAGACACTGAAAAATCACTATATTACATTTTTAATTAATCAGGTGTGAATAGGACTTTCTGCATGGCTGGATTCCCGAACCGAGCAGGACCAATTAAATAAAACCATTTCTGCAAAAAATTGTAAGGCAAGGCCGGTTACCAGTATCTCTGAGACAGTCCAGTGGCCAGAGGAATATCACTTAGCGATCGGATTTCCAGCTGCTGGGCCCGGCTGACTACATGTAGAGCAAACAGGGAGCCAGCCGACTGTAACTGCCCCCTCACTAAAGTAATGGAGAACTGGAGAAGATAAATCCGCTTCAGCCTACCGTGACAATTTCACAGAAGACGGCTCCGTGATGTGGGGTCCAGGCCTTGTTTGCAGTCTCGCTATTTCCCTAACTTTTTTTTAATGTTTTTAGTTCAGTTAACTTTAATTAATTCAGATCGTATTTTTTACAATAACATTTTTTTTTTAGTATAAACGTTTATGAAGTTTTACTTTCGTCCATGGCTAAATAGAAATTTTCCTTGCAAAGGAAAGGATTTTTTTTTTTTTTTTTTTTTTTTTTTTTTTTTTTTTTTTTTTTTTTTTTTTTTTTTTTTTACTAAATATCGCTAATAATGCCTTGACTCAGTTTTTGTAATTTTGTTTAACAGCCACTTTCAGGATTAATCCAAATTAAATTCTTCCTGATTTGTATTCTACAAAGGAATCAAATAAATACCTGATGAACAAATCCTTTTTTCTTCCCGAATATTATTTATTAGATATCAAGGGACAAATTCGTATTATAGTTTGCCAGTACATTCCTTGCTACTGGCATAATTTTTTATCAATTCATGTGCTACTGGCGTAACTTTTCCATTACCATATTCAAATTTTAATCAAATGTAGTATCAATTTTCTCAAATTACGCTAGCACAATCGTAAAACGACAGGAACAACTGAAGGGAAGAAAAATATTCATACGATCCGGCATGAATTTCGTTCATTCAGAATGATGAAAAAACAAAACAATTTTTGATAATTTATTCGCAAATTTATTAGAGATATAATAAATATTTTATTCCCGAAAGACAAATTATTGAATTGGTATTTGAGCATATCATTGAAAAAATGAAATATTTATAGTGACCTATTTAGCAAAGGTTTAATCGACAGTTGTTTTCAAATGTAGTAGCCAGCAATAAATACAATTTCGGAAGTTGATAACAACTACAAGCTTTACTAGATTGGATAAAAATACATTTTGTAGCCCTTACCATCCAATATTTACTGTCCTATCATAGATAATCATCCCCCCCCCCCCCCAACCAACGACCCAAGCTTATCGAATGTGTTAAATTCGAGGTTACATTAAGTTTCGGTCACTTCATTTCTAAAAAACGAAACGCGCAGAAATGTCAAAATGATCAAAATGATCAATCAAAATGATAGACGATTACTCGTTATTTTTAATGTTTGTCGAAGAATGAAATACGATAACTAGGGAAAAATACCGGTAAAATTCCGAAAAGACCTTGAAAGACTCAGCTGGGAGTATACTTAAGAAATATAAAATTTAAATTTTAATTGAAAAAAGTGAAAAGAAAATGAATATGCGGCGAAGCTTAAAAAAAATTTTTTACTAGATTTATTTTAGAAGTTTAATTTATATCTCTATCCAATATTTTACCAAGTATGCGATATAATATTTTTTTCATAACAATTAAAAGATATGGTTACATGTGAAGATGGTTCAAAACAAAACCAATTATAAAATAATTCCAAAAAAAATAAAATAAATTTTTTAGTATGTCTGTCCTCACAGGTAATAAGTGGTAAGGTAAATATAGCTCAAAATGGGTTGTTACAAAAAAAAAAGAAGGATGGAGGCGGTATCTTTTTTGTGATTATGTGAATACGTTCATTTCATATGTAGTTAAATCTGTTGTAATCCTTTGCTGAACAGTTAGTCAACTCAATATTTAATTTAATCAAATATCTCATTACTCATATTCAGTTTATTTAATTGCCATAAGCAGTAGTCACTTTTTTTGTATTTTTCAAGAAATTTCAACGCATAATAATAACCCGATTTCATATAAATACTGTTTAAACTTTTAAAGTCGTGCCCTGAAAATTAAGGAATTTCGACTTATTTACTGGGATGAAATATGTTTATTTTTTATTTGTTATGCTTCTCTTCATACCCTAAAAAAAATATCAAAAACGAAAAAATGCAATATAAGTATATTTATATATATGAAAAAAACAAAACAATTCTTTATCATTTATTCCCAAATTTATTAGAAATATACTAAATATTTTATTCTCAAAAGAAAAATTATTGAATTGGTATTTGAGTAATGTAAAAGATATTCAAATTCCACCAGCTCGTAAAGACAGGTGATCTCGAAAGATTAATCATACGCTAGGCCGACCTTTGAAAAACGGCTGGATGTGGGCCAATGGCAAACAAACCCGAGCCGCAACACGAACGATCCGGATTAATGGACTGGAATGGGCCCCATTACCAAGTACACACTCCTCCATCTCGCCCTCCTTTGATGCCAATGCACTTCGGCTCTGCTCCTTGCTTCGGAGCAAACAGTTGTGTGTAACATTAATTTGATTGCTTTCATAGTGAGAGGTCAGTCATGATGTTGCGGAACAATAGGGACAATGATGTGTATGCTGTACAGAGCGAATGTCAGTTTATAGGATAGGACAGGAAAGCCATAATATATAAATTCAGATTGTTACGTATTATATAAAGAAACTGTACAAGAAATTTACCTTAAATCTCCAAATCGATTCCTTCAAAAAATAAAAAATGAAATGGATGAAACACCACTACTCTACTTGGAGTCAATCTTCCTGGTATCTTTCTTACAATATGCCCGAACAGCGTAAACTCTTCTTAAACTTATTTCTTCAACATAAATTTTAACGCCATTTGAATTTTATTAATGCAGTAGCCATATTGTAATCCTGATCTCAAAGATGATTTTCAGTTGAATTATTGCAATTTCAATAAATCTTTAGCAAGTTTTTCCCTTTTAAGCTCCATAAATTAATATGTATATGGCATAATTAGAAAATGGGCTCATCGAAAAGAAATTATCTAGCATATAAAAATTTCCATTAATTTATATTAATATTTCTTAAAAAAAAAAAAAAAAAAAAAAAAAAAAAAAAAAAAAAAAAAAAAAAAAAAAAGATTCGAACCCAACGATTCGTTACAGAGATATAAAGCATATAAAAATGTCCATAAATTTATATTAATATTTCTTAAAAAAAAAAAAAAAAGTTTTAAATAATAAGTTAATTTTTCCTGTTCAAAACTTGTTTTGATATATCAAGACTAGACAGCATAATATTGTAAGATTAAATCTTTTGTTTATTTTGCGATGCAGGAGGAAATACAGATGAAGCTAATATAACGAACTTTTTTTTCATCGGTACTTGGTAAGATGTTTTAAGATTTTAATTAATTTTTCATAAACGGAATTATGAAACTTTTTCTAGTTCTGGACTTATCTAGCATTTTCCGTAGTTAATAATATCAATTGTAGCATTTGACCAAGTTTACGAATAAAACATTAGCCAAATCGAATCCGATCGATTAGGAATAGGCAAATGTTAAATATAAGAAACAAATAAACAAGTTAAATATTGATAATGTAATACACGGTAATATTCACAGTTCTGAAAAACGATTGGCTTTTCAAAATATCTAAATAAAACGGAATGTTTTTAAGAAATCATTCCAAAATATAAAATTCGGTACTACAGATCCTTTTTACGGCTCCAATAAGTGAAGGATGTTGGTGAATGTTGTATTAAATGAAAGGTGTTTTCGCGGATTGGTGGCTTAGTGTAATTTCGCTATCTTTAAGAATTTATCTTAAATTCTTTTAGTAATTAAATTCGAATTAAAGCCGATGGACGCAGAGTGGAAAATTATGTTATTTATATTTTAAAGAGAAGAGGTATAGTTCCTCTGGAATTTCAAACCCATTTAGGTAAAATATATAGGTATTTTAAATAATAAATCCGATAAAATTATAATTTATAATACTATTTTTGATAGTTTGAAAAAAGTAAACACTGCAACAGATTTAAAACAAAAATGATTTTCATGTCATTTATTTGGAGTTAAAAATTTAAAAATCAATGTTAATAAAAAGTGTTTCAAAAACAGATTCAACTGTGCGGGAATACACCTTCCGGAACAGTGAGTGTCATTTCGTTTTGTTTTTTTTTTGTCTTTTTTTTTTTTACGAACTTTACATCACAGCTGTGACTGTCGCAAGTGACAGCCTACGTTACAGTCCAAATACTGAAAAAATGGAAAATTGAAGTAGTGATACCATTAAAATTTTCATGAAAAAAAATTAAACTAACCTAACTATTCTTAAAATAAAATGATCTCGCTATGTATAGTGCTGGTATGTATAAATGTTAATTTATTTTAAAGATAACATAAAAAAAGCCTAATTTCAACCTTCATAAAATATCAATGTTGAAGAGACAAATGAAATAATGCAAACAGTTACGTAATTGTAACTAGCGTTGTAAAATGTAAGTAATAGGGTGTATTAATGGATAAGCGAAAATTGGCAAAATATGTGGTAATAAACACACATCTCGACAAGGCAGAAATTGCAATAAAGAGTTCTAGGTTGGTCCAGCCTGAAGGAAAGAAGATGGAAACCACATTAATCGCAATTTCTTCCTATCACGAGATATAGGCTGACCAGTCTCTGGAAAAAGTTCTTTTTAGGCCTTTTCACTTTATGTCCTAACAATATGTCTAGAGACCTGATATATCTGACAGGATGTAGTTGACTCGAAACTGTATTTCAGAACAGAGTTTATCATAGAGTTGTACCAATGTAATTTAAGATTTCTTGATTGTTTAGCATTTTACCGACTTTAAAAGAAAGAAGAATAAATGCTCTCGTTTACTGTTTATTATAAGCTTACAGACGCGTCGTTCTTTTAATCTTCCCTTCAATCTTCTCCTACCTTCATGATGAAAGGTGGTCCTCGACTCCTCGATTTCGAGGAATAATAGTTTTCAACCGGAATATGTAGGATCGATAGTAGGGGTAGTTCACTTAATTCACCAGCTGAGGGAAATCGTTCTCGGTAAGGACTTAAAGTCCAGTTTTCCTAATCAGTTTGTCCCTCAGTGGCTCAGAGGCGGTGCAATCCATTATAATGTGTGTCCAAAATTCCGTAACTAGGGCATAGGGGATCTCGTTCTTTCCATGACTGTGCAGTTCTTTGTGTAATGTGAAGATTCTTCAAATTCCGTCGAGACTAAAAAATGGAAAACAACCTCAAAGAGTTGTTGGATGACGTGAGATATTCCTTGAAGATCGCCATGACCTTTTCAAACAAAAACATAAACTAAGATCGAATATAAAGTTTATATTCTTTTTACCAATTAGCCCGCATTAAAACGAATCAACAAATTATTTTTGTTAATTAGCGAAAAAATATTTTCTATGATTCAGATCATACTAAGTTTTACATTATGAAGTATTAGTGAACACAATTGATTTCAACTATCCTCGTCCTATGAACTAGCAATATTCTGTCATCGATGAACGGGCAAGAGGCGGCATGTGTGCACAAGTCAGTACATACATACAAGTTAATTTGCTTGCCTCAGTGTATATTTGATGTCGGGGCAAATATTTGGCCTATATGTGTGAGTACTCATGTATTAAACAGACATACAGTTAATGCAAACAGCTGACTAATGAATCACTGAAAAAGGTATACAATTAATATATTTTTTTGAAATAATAAAACGTAGGTATATTAATTATAAATAAACATGCTTTTATAATTTAGTTCCTAAAACCCGGCATTTCCTTCTTTTTCCTCAAGGCTTTTTAACGTAGCCAATAAATGATAACTTTATAATAATAATATACGCTCATCGTATAATCTTTTTTATTATTATGCCATACATTTTTATTCATTCTTATAAATGATGAAAGAAGAAAATTTCCTTGAAATACTTAAATCAATAGCTTTTGGTTCACATTTAGAGTGTCAAATATCATTTTTTTTTTTTAAATAACATAGTGAATATCACAGAGATTCATTGTTGAATTTCTTGAAGTTACAAAAAATATTTCAAGCAGGAATATCATTTTGTAAATTAAACAGAATAACTAAAAAATAATAATAAAAACTGTCCTAAGAAAAGTTATAAGGTTTACGTACCCCTAAGTGATAAGGGCTGTCCACCCCTAAAATTTATTTTTTTTGTTAATTTTTTTTTAATTTATAATGTGGCTTTAAAAAATACATACAACCCTACATTTTCACCCTTCTATCACCGACCCCTATTTTGTAATAGTCATTTTAGTAATTTAATCATTTTTCATCCCGCTCGGTAACTGATCAATTATTACTTGGTAAGTTATCCCCGCCAGTTTAGCCTAACATTTAAATGAAACTTTTAACATGGTAACATTCTATTATTGTCATTTTGTCACCCGTTATAACAAATTGTAAACAATTCGAATACGCTTATCATTATAAACGTATAAGTTATAAGAGTTTATCATTTAAAACTATAAAATTAAACGGAATAACTAAAAAAAATAATAAGAAATGTCCTAAGAAAGGTTATAAGGTTTACGTTTAAAATTTTTCCTAATATTGCATTATTTTAAGATTTTGCAAATACCGTATGTAGACAAGTAATTGAGTAAGTAAACTAAAGAAAAATTCAGACTTTATAATTTTAAATTATTTACTTACGTTCTTACTACACTCAAAACATCTTAAAAACACTTATATGAGGAGTGTCAGTCATAAATCTGTCTCTGGTGATGGAGCTCACCAGTTTTGTTAATTCAGTTGGGTTAAGTAGCAGTTTCTAAGTTAAGTTAGTCTCATCTGAGGCTGTCGACATGAGTTTGCCACATCTATGGCCGTCCGGTTGGTGTCGGTGTTTGAAATAGTGGTTTGGTGCAATGCTTGAGGCTCTCAAAGAATTTGATGTGTCTCCGTCTGGTAAATTCAGTGACTATCGAAACGTCAAGAGTAGTATGTAGTAAGTCAGTTTTGTTCTTTTTAATGTCGTATGTTTCACAATACGTATCATACGGTGCTGCAGAAAGCATCTCAAAATCATGTATAGTTGCTCTGGAAACTCGTTGTCTAACAGTGTCTTGCATAAGAGGCCATGAGAAACAGAGTCAAACGCCTCTGTGCAGTCGATTGAGATCATAGCTGTTGCCTCGTTCTTAAGTGAGTTTTGATTTTCTACCGCCTGTAGCTTAGCTAAATGGTGATCCGAGCAGAGACCAGCCTGAAAGCCAGTGTGCTCCGGTGGGATCAGAGCTATTTCTGAGCAGTAGGTTTTGAGGTAATTGAGAATAATTTTCTCAAACACCTTACCTAGGTGCGAAATTAAGCTGATAAGTCTGTAGTCGGCAATGTGTACATTATTTTTTTTAACCCTTTTATAGTTAACTGAAATTTTATTATTTCTGGTAATGAGTATTATTTCTAATTATTTTCCACTTTTGTTCTTGATTTCACTGTCTAATATTTTAGGTTTATCTAAATTAAATTTATGTTATAATTTTTTTTTTTTTTATAATAATTTATTTATTGAAATTTACAACTGTATTTACAACACAATAAGTAAATCTGATATATGTACATCAATAACATGAAACGACGTGTGGAGAAACTACCCAGCGGTAGCACTCGAATATTGTTTTAATTTAGAAGATCTCTAGGCCGTCTTCTTTTCAGACGTATCGGAGGATTTTCCGGGATAGAGGAGGAAGCAAGGTTAGAGACAAGAGGGTTAGGATGAGCCGGGAGTTTATTGTGAAAGGTCTGGTATCTGGATCGGGCCAAATCGGTGACATAAGGAATATTAAGGTCTTCATGGATAATTTTATTCGGGACGAAGTAAGGAGCATTCAGGATTTTACGAAGGATTTTGGATTGTAGGGATTGAATGCGAGAGGAATTGGATGGTTTGGTGGAACCCCTAGGTTCGACACCATAAGTCCAGATAGGTCTTATTATTGTCATGTAGATTAGTCTTTTGTAGTAAATTGGAAGTTTGAAGCGTTTGTCTAGTAAATGTTGTAGTAGTCGGAATCTGCGGGCAGTTTCTTGTCTTTTCAGTCTTGTGTGAGGATTCCACGTGAGACGTTTGTCTATGTGGAGTACTAGGTATCGGATCTGTTCGACGGGTGTAAGTTGGATATTATTGAAGGATACTGTAGGACAGGATGTAGTGGGTTTACGACGTAGGGTAAAGGTAATTTGATGGGATTTGTTGGGATTTATCTTTATTCTCCAATTTTGACACCATTCTTCAAGGGATGTGAGGTGTGATTGTAAAGCCTGGGATGCAGCAGATGGGTCATTATTCACAGATAACACGCATATGTCATCAGCATAAGTGGTGAGGATGGTACTAGGATGGGTTGAGATATCAGCTGTATATACTGTGTAAAGGATGGGACCTAGGATACTGCCTTGAGGGACACCGGCTGATTGAAGAAAGAGAGAGGAATAGGCAAAATTGTGGTTTACTTTGAAGGTTCTATCGGTGAGGTAAGAACGGATTAAAAGGAAGTACGTAGAAGGGAGCATTTGACGGAGTTTGTAAAGCAATCCCGGGTGCCAGACTCGATCGAAGGCCTGCTCCACATCGAGAAAGACTCCCGTGCAATACATACCGCGCTCCAATGTGGAGGATATGACATCTACCACACGATGGCACTGTTGAATAGTGGAGTGGGATTTCCGAAATCCAAACTGATGGTCAGGAATCACAGGATTTAGGATCGGGTAGAGACATTTTAGGAGTAGTTTTTCCAGGATTTTCCCCATTATTGGTAATAATGAGATAGGACGATAGGAAGATGGGTACTCAGGAGATTTTTGAGGTTTAGGAATCATTTTTATAATCGATAATTTCCAAGGGTCGGGAAAGTAAGTGGTGCGGAGGGTAGCGTTGTATATATAGGTGAGGAGTAGGATAGCTTTTCTTGGGAGCTATGTTATAATTTAATGCTGTGATAAGCCATTGCAGTTTTTTTTTTTGTTTTTTTGCAATAGATTCGTGCTATTTTATTCTAGTTGTTTTGAATTATCTTCTCAAAAAAGAGTTTGCTCGTTATATAAGACAAAGATACATGATTGTTTTAAAAATTATGTAAAATAAACAGTTACTGAATATTTAAGAAGTAATAAGTAACACCTGAACCAGTAGAGCTCGGACAAGCCGTGTTGAGGTACTAGGAGATGACGAGGACTTAGCTGAGGCCCGCATTAAGAAGTATTCAGGGACTTATACATAATACATGGCCTCTGCTGTGCCACCAACTTGCTGTATTCTCCTCCACCTTGCAACTTCCAACTTTAATCCCGTGGGTCCCTAAATTTGTATAAACCGCCTTAACTACCTCCCTTATTATAAACGAATATCCCTTATTTTATTCAAACAGAGTGACAGACTGGATTACTAAATAATTATGATTATGTGATATAAATTCTTTACCAGCTAAAACTTAAATTGAGAGCTAGTAGACCATAAATACGGACCGCATACGAATGTAATTAAGATATACTCGTATATGAATCCGCGAATTCCAAAGGGACTCCGCCCCACCCGCTACGAGAAACGACGTAACACATAAAAGTCGGAATTCAGGGACTTTAAGACCATTTTTGTTAATATTCCGAACTCGCATTATCGATGAGTTAATAGGATATTGATATTTTAAGTAGTGCATCTAGTTTTATTCATTTATTTGATTACTTTGAACTTGGGACATACGTGAATTTCACCCAAGGTGTCCAAAAACATGACGGTTTGTCGTTTCGATTATTAGTATTTATTTTTTTTAAATTCCAGAGACGAATTATGAAAATTTACTAAACACAAAACTTATCCAGGTTGAGATAATTAGGTGGAATTCTTCATAAAATATAATTTAAAGGGTTGTTTAGTAATACACAAGAAAACCTATATTATTGCTTCGAGCTCTCATCTTTGAACTATTTTTGTTTTTTCTTATTTTCATTCAGATAAAGAATCATTAGATGCTAACGATACATCTTCCCCCTTTTGGCTGAAAGAATCAAGTATATTCAATCCATCTTCGCATTCCAGTCTTTAAAATAAATTTAAAAAAGAGACCAACCGTTGGTAGTAATTTTTATTAATTAACTAAATTTAGTAGAAGGGATCATATGGTAACCACTGAAGCTAAAAGGTTAAAAATATTTTATGTAAAATTATTTTACAAGTTTCGTGTTTTTAAACGAGCTAGGTCCATCCTGAACTCAACTAAACAACAGGTTGAAGATAGAGGAAGGTCAATTTAAGTGAAGTCAAGAATGGATGATGCACTTTTGGCATCGACCAGCAACATGGAGGTTGTAGATCCAAACGCCGATGCTATCAGAGCCTGGGAATTGGTTACTGGCCGGAAACGTAAAACGGATGCTCAACCACGAAAAATAGAAGAGGTAAAAGTCATCACTGCCACCAAACATAGTTTCGATGCCTTATCAAAATTTGACGAAAATGAAGTTGAACCACATTCATCAAACACAAGTATGAAACAGCCTGTTCGTGTAAGGCCTCCACCGATAAACTTAAATAATATACAGGATTATACTGGATTAGTATCATTCCTCCAAAAGTTCTGTGGTCAAAATAGTTTCAAATTAAAATCTAATGTTAATGGTGTCAGCGTATACCCCGAGAATACAGACACATATCGCCAACAAGTAGCCAGTTTAAGAGAGAAAGGTGCGGATTTCCATACGTACCAATTACCTGAAGATCGAAGTCCCAGAGTTGTCCTAAAAAACTTACATCACGCGACTCCAGTCTCAATCATAAAACAAGAATTACGAAACTTTGGTTACAAAGCCACTAACGTAGTAAATGCTATCTCTCGTTTTAAAAAACCATTACCTATGTTCTTCGTTGACATAAGTAAATCAACATATGATGAAAAAATATTTGACATCGAATTTATTTACCATACTCACGTAATAATCGAAGAACCCAGGAGAAAGAAAATCATTCTCCAATGCATACGATGCCAGCAATACGGACACACAAGAAGTTATTGCAATCACGCACCAAAATGCGTAAAATGTGGTCGAGGCCATGAGAGCACTGAATGCACCAAGCCAAGAGAAGTGTGCCAATTGTGGTGGGCCTCATCCTGCTAGCTACAGAGGATGTCCAGCTCTGAAAAAATTGAAAGCAGCCAGGAATCCAAGAAAACGTCCACAAATCAATGTCCCTCCGCCGATATATGAGTTTCCGCCTCTCCCACAACAGCAGCAACCTCATTCGGGTCCTTCAAAGCTGGAATCAAACTATCAGCAGCGCCCTGCAAGACCAATTAGTAAAAGGATACCAGCCCAAAAACAACAGGAATCTTCAGAGAAGAGGAAGAGAAACAATCAGCCGGCACAGTTCACTGAAAACAACTCATTACCAGAGCAACTTACCAGCTTGGTTAGAGGCTTGAATAACCTTATACAGCCTCTTTTTAGCCTTCTACAGCAATTTTCAAAGGTCGCCCAAACATTAAGCACTGGCCTACCCACATGCCCGATAACACCTATTGAAGACTAAAAGGGAGCCGGTGATTTCCCTGCCTGAGTGCAAATCAAGACAGGAAGAGTTGCCGCTGGGCAAAATTCTTCCCCACGCCTATCATGCCAATATTGTCTCATAATTTCAACAAATTCACTAATTGTCTTTCAGTTAAGACAGGCGTGAATATAGAAATAAAGTAAAAAAAAAAAAAAAAAAAAAAATTTAGTAAATAGAATAAATAAAAAGAAGTAGAAAAATCTCTTATAAGTTACTGCCATCGGCCTAATGGATCTTTCGCGAAATTTCAACCTCAAATCGCAGATTGAGAAAAATACTAGCAAAAACCAAAAATACAACTTTTAGGAAATCGAGTTAAGAGATCGGTTGCAGCTCGACCGCCTATTGCACTCACACTAATTTTCTTTTCATATGTCTCTTTTTTCTAAAGAATTTTAATTCTATATTTTCAATGTATGCCTCAGTTAGACTCAATAATATAAATAGCTTTAAAAAAAATTGTCGGTCTTATCTCAGTATTCTTTCCAAAGTGCGAAACGTACCGAACCTACCATTTTAACCATTAGGGCCAGTACTCTGATTCATAGAAGCGCGAAGATCCCCATGGCCTATTCGCTGATATATCACTATAGTTTTAGAAAACGGGAAAGTTATTTTTCAGATCTGTCCTTAACCCAAACTGTGTTTCCTCATATCATTATTGATAGGTAAAGGAGATACGAATTTATTTCTTTTGAGGTATCAGCTTAAGAACCGAAGCAAAGAATAGTTGATAAACTATATTGTATAAAATACCTTGGTTCAGACCTCCTCCTCCTCCTCCGTGCCGCGAGGGTGCATTGTCTCGAAGTCTACCTGGAACCGAAGGATGGAGGGACACAACAGGGCTGGGAGGAAGAACAATAAACAAGAGGCGGTGAAAGGTGAGCTGTTAACGGTGAACAATAGAACGAAGATGATAAATTGTGAATGATAATGCGGCCCTCTTTTATCTGTCCAGGTCTTCGGGAAAGGAGAGGTAGGGGAAGGAGGGAGCACGAGGAGAAATGGATCCAGCCACTCAGCTCTGTAACATTTAATAATTAATGGAGACTAGATCATTATAAGGAAGGGGTAATTTTATCACCTTTAGTTATTGTTGAGAGCAAAATTTATGGACACGGTGATCGATTATTAGCTAGCTAACAAAGCATGGTTAGGGAAACAATCATTATTCTTCTTCCACTGTCCCAAAACTCCGATGACACATCAACCGCCTTTATTTCAGAAGGTTTAATTCTTTTAGATCTACGCTTTTCGTTCCCTACACGGTTCATTATGAAAGTCTTCGCCATCCACAATTTTTTGTAAAACTTTTCTATCAAATTTTCCTATTGAAATATTCGGAGATATTGTGAGGGTCAATGTGATATGGGCATAATTCTGGACTTGTTTAGCATCACAATCCAATCTGATTAAACCATGTGTATGTGCAAAAAGTTAATCAAATAATCCTAATTTCTTTCTATGTGTAATTATTTAAAAAATTAAAGAAACATTTTGGGAAGATATTTTATTAGAAGTTGTTACAACACAATTTCCAGTACAGGTCTGATTTTTTTTTTTAATTCCTTAATTATTTTTATTCAAGTTGCAGAATCCGTTCTATCCAGGCCTCATCTTAAATTTGGAAAATTCTTGTAAATTCCGCATTCATGCGTGCGACATGCTGAATTGTTCTTAGACAGCGTATTCATCTAGAAACGATGCTCATGAGCTCGTACCAAACAAATTATCAAATTAAATAGCTAAATATAAAACGTCTAGGTTCGGATTAAAATTTTGACTTATTAAATTAATGCAAAGGTACAAGCATGAACAGATTGATGAAAAATTTGTTTTCTATATTATTACTTAAACTACTTAAGTAATCATACATAAAAATTAAATTACAAACATACTTTAAAAGAATCAGAGTTAAGGTCTGGCCACACATGTCCGCACCGGATCCGCACCGTAGCAATAATACAGGTTATGTTCAAAATATTTTTAATTTAACTTACATATTACCTTTAGTTATGCATAAAGTTCAAGCCACACATGTCAGACACAGGCCACTTTAGGCATAACTAAAGGTAATATGTAAGTTTAATTAAAAATATTCTGAACATAACCTGTATTATTGCTACTGTGCGGATCCGGTGCGGACATGTGTGGCCAGACCCTAATTCTGGAATTAATGTATATTGAAGGAAACCATATCTTAACCTTCTTATAACTTATATTCTAAAGCGCTAAATGTTCAATTTTTTCGGTTTGATTGAATTTAATAAAGATCAATTCATATTTTTTTATTACTATTTAATCGGCTATGTACAATATTACTTTGTGTGACTGCAAGATATATAAGAACAGGTTAAGATATAAAATTCCAAATAATAGACAAATTGTTGAAAGGCATTAAGAGAAATAGAGATATCTAGACCTTAACAAGGAACTTGATTCACTTAAGGAACAGGACTAATTAGAATTATAAGGATATTTTCGGAGGGGGGAGCGATAAAGAAGCACGGAGAAATTTATCCGGAGGCAAATATTACTGCGGTAGGTGATTGCAGGTCCTCAGTCCAAACCAAATATTTGAGGAGCACCTTGCGGGGCCATAATCTACCTTATTTACAATTACCTGAAGGGCAACCCATCTGAATTCACTAATTGGATTTCGTCCTATCTGATAACATTGAGCCACTTACCTGCGAATGAAACAGAAACAGAAAATTAGTTACTTATTGAGATTAAACCAGAAAATAATCATATTATCTTATACATTTACCAAACACTCATAAGGAAACAAAATTCATTAATTAAAATTAAAATGAATCAATTCGATTTTTACACTTTCCAATTATACCGTTGTGAAAGTATTAATATTACAAAAACACACTGTCGATCCTCTAGATAATTTTAGAATTATTCATAATCCTCAAAATTGGTTTTTAATGAGAAAAATTACTCAGCACACCGACCCCTCGGGTATTTAATTTCCAACACTCCTAAAGTTCGACTTGAAAGTTAGGCACTCTGAAAATATTCAAACTACTCAAACAAAGTTATAAACGTTTTTCCTATTTTTCTTTTGCAAACATGGCCTACAGTTTATTTATTATATAATGTTTTTGAAATATAATTAGCTATTTTTACAATAATATTTCCCGAGGAAGAGGGATAACACTAAATCCAAGTTTAAGTTAATTACAGAGGCTTGCAATCCATCAGCCCTAAGGCAAGGCTCTGTTACTGTTAGTTCACCGGCCGCGGAAATTAATTAGAGGCTCCCAACATTTCCTTCCATCTTATTAACGATAAGATTTGCCAATTTATTAAAAATAGATATCATTTATAATATTATTAACATATATAAATCAATAAATATTTCAATAAAATAAAAAAGTTTTAAATTATAGTCTTTGAGTATATAAAAGTAAAAGAAACTTAAACTTAAAGAACACTAACACAAAAAAAGGAAATTTATTTTTACTATAGTGAATCCTAACTTTGATCTCATACAGAATATCAGAATAACAAACTAAAAATATCTTCCCTTTGAATAAAGTTAAGTCAAAAGGATTGTGTAGCCTGGAACTTATAAATATATTTCAATGTTATTATCCTCTTTGAAGTTATGAACACACAATAAACCGATTTTAAGATTACTGATCCAATAAAAACTAAACGATTGTATCCTTACGAGGTTAGATCAAGAATTTAAATATGTTTTTATGAAAATTTATAATCAAGGGTGGATCCAGTCGAATTTAAAGGGGGGATGAAGTCCCAAAGGGAGGCTTGCAGCCCTTTCAGCCTTCCATGGATCTGCCCATAAGCTCTTTTACCTTTATGTTCTTTCACCACAACAGACAGCTAATTGTACGGTATATTATTTGTCCTTTAGGTTACTTTCTTATTTTTAGTAAAGTTAAATTATATTTTAACTGACAAACAATTACGACAGAGTAATCCGTAAATACATATAGCAGCATTACTTTTAACTTACAGATTAGTTTCGATTATCCCTTTAAAATTTATAATTTCGGAGTAAGAATCATATTAAAATAAGGGGTTTAAAAAGTGGTTTGGGTTGCAGTTTATTCAAATTGCGAGAAAATGAATATCTGTTAAAATAGTCGAGATGAAGATGAAGCACTGAAAAGTGACACAGCTTGCGATGTCTACATCAGCCAACTCCGGAATACTTTACTGGCTTTCCCTTCGAGCCCTCCTAGTTGTGCTTACTCGTGAGGAAAACTTGAAAAGTGAAGTTCCCAGCAATTTATTATGTGCTATCTAAAGTTTAAAATTCACCATGTCATCACAGATGTTATCTTAGTTGTTTCACCGACATAAATAATTCATGAAATTATAAAATTTAACATAGAATAGAGCTTATCTAACCGGTAGTTTGATGTCTCGTATTTTAAACATTATTCAATGAAGTGCTATTAAAATGACGAGCAATATTGCATGTCATAAATAAATGTTCATGAGGCACTTTGTCAAGGGTTCCATTTGGCGGGAGAAAGGTCACTAACACGCCAAAGAAGCGGTCCTATGTCCGTCCCTTGATCTTCGATTCCCTTTGAGGCCTAACAGTTAAGAGCCAAAAGAATTCGGCGAAATCACTTGCCGGAATCTCTTTCAACATCCTACTAACGCATTCGTCACAAACCAAACCTGTCCCTCATTCAACGATGCATACACAGTTTTGTTGGTTGATGTGGATCAAATAAAGTTAGTTTAACTGTGAAGCACTAAATAATCAAGAATAAAAAAACATTCTGGAATCACAGTGCTCTATCCATTAATCGCTTTATTCGCATATTATGAAAAAAAATATTGATGTGGGTGTTACTCATTATTTCCAAAGGGTGGCTTATTGTTCAATAGAGAGATACAATAGAGAGCTCCTGCTATAGGTTTATTCATGGTAACTATTTGTTTTATTTCTGCTATTATTATTCATTTGTTTGAAACAAGAAAAACCACCTCTGGTTTCTGGAAAGCCACAAGGCCAACTGTTTTTCCAAAATTCATCAATTCTTTTAATTCTCTTGCATTCCTGAAGCTAATGGAAAATTTGCTAACCGAAACGGGTATAAACTGAGTTACTGACATACGAAACTGCTTGAATTTCTTTTAAAGATTTAATCGTGGCTCAAAGCTTTTTCTAATTTGTATTTTTTATACAAATAAATATAACATACAAACAAGTTAGACTGACAATGGATAATGGCCGGAAAGGTTGTCAATGATTCAATAAATGGAAAGTTAAGACAATGTTTTCCTGGTGCATGCTTCAACCCAGTTGTTTAGCTCAACTAAATCCAATAAAAAATATAATCACATGAATTTAGAGGGTTAATTTTAAATTTAAGACAATTAGCTAACATTTTAATAAACTAAAATAATGTAACATTAAAATAAGTTCAGAAATGATATTGTAAGTTTTTAAATGACCGAATAAATTATTCCAATTTTGTAAAACAGTGAAAATTCACATCTTCCATTTTGATATAAATATATTCTTCAATTCATTACAACATTCACAACGTTTCGAGGCTTTAATGCCTCATCTTCAGGTGTACTCCTTACTAATCCCAATTAACAATATTTTAGTTAATATTTTATTTGATGTATTGTTCAACTAAAATATTTTTAATTGGGATTAGTAAGGTACACCTGAAGATGAGGAATTAAAGCCTCAAAACGTTGTGAATGTTGTAATGAATTGAAATTAATATAAATGAATTTATATCAAAATGGAAGATGTGAAATTTCACTGTTTTACAAAATTGGAATAATATAGATCAAGTCTTCCAGTAAGTTATGAACCATCAAAGACCGAATAAATTTTATTAAACCTTATCAAACGTATCGAAATATAATCGTAATAGCACTACATAGAAATATGCATGTTCTTGACATACTTATTGGAAAAATGCATACTTTGACATAATTATTGGAAAAATAATAGGTATTAATGAATATATGGGATAGCTTTGTAATCCATGTAGGTATTTGTAATACGAAAATTTTTCTGGAGCAGAATTCGAGTAATTACTCTTCAAGTATTGTTTGCATGGTTGTATTATTTAAATCAGAGATACTTTTAGCCAAATTTATTTGTGAACCTACCAACCCCCACTTCAAGGTTTGATACCTTTTTAAAATTTTGACGGACTGAGTGATATCAATTCAAACAAAAATTCGTAAGTTGTTGTAAAACTTTCATGTATTTACCATTTTCGTTCTATTTAAAGGTGTTTTCCTAAACTAAAATTATTATTGGTATAATGAGTTGGCTTGAGGAGAGGAACAATGCATCAAATGGAATTCTCAAAACGAAGCCGAGGTAATAGGGAGGAAATGAGCCGAGATTAAGATCAGGTAGGGAGAGCGGCTATCACTCAATAGAACAGTAGGACATCACTCAGCGGGCAGCGGTGCACTACCATCCTCCCACCACCGAGGGCTGCCTCCAACACCTGCCTCTCATTTCCAGTAGATAATAAATTGTCAATCTGTCAGCCCTCTGCCTCTACTCTGTGATGCATGGCTATCAATACCTCTATCCGAGGGCTATCTCCAATGAGCTCTGCTTCATAATCAACACCACCTGCCTGCGGTATTATCAAGTCAATGGACAGATTCTAATTCCAATAACACGGAATATCATTAAATTGAGTATCTCGAACCAGAAAAGTGAATATGTTCATCAGATTTGGGAAAATTAAACGGAAGTAAGCAAAACCTTTATCATTAGTTACACTTATTCAAAATAAACTCTTTTTTTTGTAGCAAAAAAAAAAAACACTCTAATCAATCAAAGTCATAATTTAATAAAACATTTTCGTATGATGGTCCTCGTATGTATGTATATATGATTTAGTATGCATATATCCTTCCTATCTTGTTTTAGTGGAATTCGAGGTCTTTTGGAATCATATAAGTTATAAATACATAAGTTAGCTTCAATTTATTGTTACAAAGTTTTTTTAAAAGCTTTTTTACTTTCACTTACCTATATATGAAATATATAGTAAGTGGAAGTATTGCGATCGTGAAAATTTTCGACTTCCGGTTTTCAACGGAAATACACGTTTTGGGGTCCCCTGAGTCAAAATAACCAAGTCCCGCGAAATGGTCTGTGTGTGTGTCTGTGTGTGTGTGTGTGTGTGTGTGTGTGTGTGTGTGAACAGACTAGCTCAAAAACTATAAACCGTGCGAATCTGAAATTGGGTATTTAGAGTATGTATAAGCCCCCGATATGACAGCAAAAATTTCATCAAATTTTCTCAAAGGGAGGGGGTACTTTATTTAATAACTTTTTAAGTTTTTTTCGATTTTCTCAAAAACGGCTCTAACGATTTTGATTAAACTGAGTATTTGATCTATTTATATGCCTGAAATATGACTGTGAAAATTTCATCAAAATTTATCAACCGGAGGGGGGACTTTACTTAATAAATTTTGTATCATTTTCACATGTTTTTTTTATTTACTCAAAAACGGTTTTAACGATTTTGATCAAACTTGGTATTTGATGTATTTATATGCCAAAGATGTGATAACCAACATTTCATCACAATTGATCAACCGGAGGGGGGACTTTACTTAATAAAGTTTGTATCATTTTCACATCTTTTTTTTATTTACTCAAAAACGGTTTTAACACGTTGAGCGCCAAGCGGTACGATCGTACCGCTGCACAGTGGGACGAATCGCCAATCTAGGCGGAAATAGTTAACATCAACGAAATGAAAAAATCTTGTCGGTCTCTCGAAAACAATAGTCTAGCTAAGGCATTTACAAATTATTAATCACTTTAAGCAAGTATTAACAGAATAATGGTGGTTTGAATACGGTAGTTCCCTCATAATGCTTAGTCAGCTTATTTCCAAATTATATTGTAAAACCAATAGAATCATTGAATGGTTCGTGTTTTTTTGAAAAAAAATTATGGTAGGCAATAGAAGACGATTCAGAAATTAAGTTTATATAAGTTCTTGGTTCTTTAAATGTGGATATAATACAGAGTACCCTCCTTTCTTTTCAATAGTCGATAAGCTATATTTTTTTCTTATAAAAAAAGGTGTTACTAGAAATCTACACCGATCTACACCGAGATATTTATACAGAATATAGTCCACAATATATAGAAATAAAGTATTCATTATGAATTGCTAATACCTGCTAATAAAGGAGTACGCTTTTTTTAAAATTATAAATCTCTCATTGTTGAGAGCCTATATTTTTAATATTTCGAGGCTATACGGAGGTGCTAATGAAATTTATTGATATATAGTAAACCAGTTTCATTGGAATACATTACTGGAAGCTCCGAAGCTATGAAAAAATGAGATTCGTTGACCATAAGTACAACAATTAAAAGGAAATAGCAAGATTTTTCCCTTTCTAGGAATAAGAAAGAAACAAAGCATGAAAACAATAGTATACCTTAGATATTTACAAACCATTAATCCCTTAAAACAAATACCAACGGAATAAAAAAAGAATATACACGCCAAATTCGTCACAATAAGTCAGTTAATTTGAACACCTTATTGATAAAGCGGAAACATAGATCAGCGAATTTCATATTGTTTTTGGAAAAAATTGTATACCACGGTATGGAAGACGATTCGGCAAGTAAGTTTATATGTATTTGGCTTTTCAATTGTGATTGTACTTCTTTATTTCCAGTAGTCAACTTAGTAAGCTACTTACTTTAAACTACTGCTTATTTAATTATTGTTAGTAAACATGCGATAACTAAAAATCTATAACGACTTAGACATATAGACAGATATTTTCACAGAATATATGAACCTCTGGCATTTTTCATTGATTCGAAAATGTCTAAAAAAACCTATAATATTACTCGTGAAAGAGCGATAGGTATAGGCCATAATATTTACACCTCATATTATAAAATGGCCATGGCTAAATGGTAATTTGCTACCCCAACGACACATCTTTAAGTATTTCAGAAACTCGAGTTGATATTAAACTAAAAATTTTATTAGATTTGACTGTTAAACGACTGATACTTTCACAGATTGAAACTTTTGAGGAAAATACTGCTATGAAATCTCACTTAATAAGCAAAAGGGGAGGAGATGGCAGCTCCGGACATAGCAAGTATAAACAAAGATTTGAGGACACAAATGATGATGAGTCTTTGGTAGCATATTCATTTGTGCCATTAAAATTACACGAGTTGAGAATGAAAATAATGTGATTGAAGATAATAATGAAAATCCAGAAACGCATTACCAAAAGATGTACTTTCCTTGCTAATACCTACAGATATCGATAACAGTAGGTTGATGTTGGATTCTGAAGAAGAATCTAACCTGGATTCATATACATCACATTCAGATGATTCGGAATGAAAAACAATTTTTTGTACATTTCGATATTAGAATTTAATATATAATTGTTTAAAAATGTATCTTACGTTATTTTATAGTTAATATGTTTTTTTTTCTTTTTGAATGATTGAGAATTGAATAAATGAATTTAAATATAATTGCTCCATTATTTACAATTTTCTAAATAATTTTATATCGGTTTTTAATTTTTTTTTTTTTTTTTTTTTTATGAAACCATTGCAAAAAACCACTGTTTAGACTTTTATTTATTAATTCATGCTTAAATGCAATTTTCTACAAGCATTAACATGAAATAAGTCGCTTCCAGAATTATTTCCCCCTAGATTGGCGATTCGTCCCACTGTGCGCTGTTGGACTATTGGCTGGGGCCGAGGCGGTCCCCAGGTACCGCCCGCTCCCGCCAGCTAAAAGGTTGTTCTGGGCCAGGGGACCGCCTGCCGAGCGTGATTTCAAGGCATATTGGACCGCTCCGGCCCGAACAATTCGCCAATGCAATTGGCCCAAATGTTTTTTTTTTTTTTTTTTTTTTTTTTTTTTTTTTTTTTTTTTTTTTTTTTTTAATTTGGGGGGTATAAATAAATAAATAAATAAAATAAATTAATTTTATTTATTTTTTTACAAAACAAAATATCTTATTTATTAAAATAACATATTTTAAGGGGACAAGGGTTGACGTCGCGGTCATAACCGGGCAGCCCCCGTACTACTATAGGTAGCGGGCTTTACCCTGGGGCCGGGCGGTACATACGTACCGCTCACAAAATTATTGTTTAATTGCCAAAATTAAACTTTTTATTTATTTCTTTTGCAATTTTTGTATCATTCTAATCATATTAAAGTTATAAATTAGGAAAAATTGCTTTGGCCCCAGGCAAAAGTACATCATCTTTTCCCTGGCGCTCAACGTGTTAACGATTTTGATCAAACTTGGTATTTGATGTATTTATATGCCAAAGATGTGATAACCAACATTTCATCACAATTGATCAACCGGAGGGGGGACTTTACTTAATAAAGTTTGTATCATTTTCACGTGTTTTTTTTATTTACTCAAAAACGGTTTTAACGATTTTGATCAAACTTGGTATTTTATGTATTTATATGCCCGAGATATGACTGTAAAAATTTCATCAAAATTGATCTACGTGAGGGGGGACTTTAATTAATAAATTTTGTATCATTTTCACGGGGTTTTTTTATTTACTCAAAAACGGCTTTAACGATTAACAAAAATAAGATATGAATGCAGAAAAATGTGTGACTTTGGGAAATGATATTTAGCAAAACACGTCAATTTCTAATCTAAGTAAGTTGGTAAGTGAAAGTTGTGTGTTGCGCGCACGCACCAGATTTTTTTTTTTTTTACGTCCGCTTTATGCCAGTAGGGCTGATCGGTACGGGTTATCTACGGGTAACCAACCTCTTCTAATCCATGGCAAGCCGCTGAGTCTGTTCAGTGAGGCCGCCGCCTTTTAAGTTTAAAAGCTTTATTTAGAGTTTTACAATAAACACGTATCAGAGAGAAAAGTGGCGGGGACGTGCTCGGGGATAGTTCAAAACAAAAATACAATATTTTCCGGGACTTAAGTAGCCGCAGGGTTTCGAATTCTAAAAAGTAGCAATGCTAACTGTACAGTTCACATTGTAGAATGCTAGGAGAGTGATTCCCAGAGGAGATTCTAGGAAATAGATTAAAATAACAAGAATGGGAGAAGGCTTGAGAAATTAATATTCAAAAACTAAGGAATAATATAATATAATTAAATATATAATTTCTAATGGTTTCCTCCGGCAATTCTTTAGTTTTAGATCTTTAAAACACTCGTAGGAGGAAATTTTTTAAAAGAAAGCACGAAATTGAATTGCTCATCTAAAATCGCAGGCTATATGTTAAAAAAGTTATTTTTAAATTAGGACCTTAACCTCACTGATGCTTTTTTATCCGTTCTTTAACAAGACCTATCGATTGGAAAACAAAAAACAGAAAAAAACTATAGCTACCTATTTCGTTTTATTATGACCCATCTATTAATATGACCTACAATTTTTCAATTTATAATTATATTTTGAAACGAGTTAGTAAGTCTTAATACTATGAAAATTTGATTGATATTTTTTCTTTATATATTTTTAATTGCAGTTTAATAATTATAGATTATAATTAAAATATTATTTGATAACCTACTGATGATTGGTTAGAAGGTTCACGTCGATCCTTACCACGGAGATTTAATACGTTCGTAACGACAAGCATTTATGCGTGCTTATTGTTCACAATACAAAATCATGATTGTAAATAAAAATCATGATTTATTTTTTCTTTCAAATCGATCGATTCACACTGCTTTAGGAGACAAATTAATTGAAAATGCCGCTAATGCAGAATGGAATTAGAAAGGAAATGGATTGAAGCTGGGATACATGATCGCACCCCCACCTCTAATTTACAGCTCGGGCCCACAAATATTCCTGCAGTAATGTGCCGCCATTAGCAATATTTTGCGGGCCTATCAGTCTTTTTATTAGGCAACTGGGTTTGTTCGCAAATCATCCGTTAATGACAATGGATCAAATCTTACCTGCTAACAATGCGTCAGTATACTTGAAATTGTATAAAATTTTAAAAATGTATGCTCAAATTGAGAAAACTATTAAGAATTAAGGGATTCGAAAAAAACAGTCATACAGTAATAATATGGAAGAAAATATTCCTACAATACAACCTAAACTAATGATGTTACTATCAGGAAAAAATCTGCAGTAGAAAATATATCACAAAGACAAAAAAAAAAAAAAAGTACAGATTAAAATAACCAGGTGAATAATGTTAGGAGCTGAAATGTTGACAGCAAATTTAATTCGCAGGAAATAACAGCAGAGAGGTAAAAAAAAAATTGAAGCAACGTGCCATAAAACATAAAACAAATTTATTGCATGGGAGACGTTGACACTTCATTTCCAGCAACTTTATCAAGCCATCAACAATTTCGCAAGAGCCCCTTTAACAGCCATAAAGGAAAATAAATTCCATGCCAGTATTTTCTCGGAACTATTAGTAAATACAGGCTATGCATACTCAACTCTTTTCTTCATCAGTTAACTTTTATCATCGTCCTACCAACAAATGAAAAAATTTATACAAAATCCATGAAAGCGTTGTTTATTTTAAAAACCACGGATACAATAATTGTGAATTTTTTTTTCTCTTTAATTTCTGATTTACACCTATCAGCAATCTGCGCCAATCAGCTAATGTGATTGGTCATCGCATTAATATGTAACGCGTTATGGGCAAGAGGAAAGGAAAGTTGCTAGGCATTCTTTCCGGGCTTGACACTAATGAATGAATAAATAAAGTAAGTGGTTTTGCAAATGCAATGAGGCAAATCTGGAATTCTGGTGTATTCTTAAAATTGCTGTATCGTCAGCAAATTTGCAGTCAAAATTTTCGAGTCGGTAGGTATATCATGAGTGTATATTATGAAAAGTAATGGAACCAGTATTGATCCCTACGGAACTCCTGCTTAGATCTCTCGGATTGAAGATACCTCTGAGTCATGCAGGATATAGAGGATTATGTCGGAGAGGTAGGACTGGAGTATGAGATAGTAAGTGTAAGGTAGTGCGGTTTTGAATTTGAAGATAAGCCCTCGATGCCAGAGTTTCTCAAATGCTTAGGCGAAGTCCAGAAACACACCAGTTGCGTATTGTTTTCGTACTAGAGCTGCAGAGATCAGTAGCTCCGTGTAATTGTTATGATGTTGAATTTGAAGGTAAAGTACACTAACCAAATTGATGGTCGGGTATTATATTGTTTTTTATCAGTATGTCAACTAATCATTTGTATGATAATTTTTCGAAAAATTTAGAACAAATAGGAAGAAGAGGTTCTCGGTATGATGAGGGATTATTTAATCTTTTTCTCTTTTCAAATTCATTTTGGTGAGTGAATATTTCCATTGAATGGGGAATTTAGTTGTCCTGAAAATACAGTTGTATAGTGTCGTAAGGAACACAAGAGCTTTCCTAGGCATCTGCTGGAGTGCCTCGGCTGTTATTAAATCATATGCTGGAATTTTCTGTTAGGTAGGTGTCTGATGTGTTGTGCTACTTGTAAAGGATTAAAAAACGAAGGGTTGTGTCAATTGCTAAGATATTTCCAAAGTTTCAGGCACAAAAGATTCGTATTCTCTGTTCATTGATTGGAGTAAATACTGAAATATAATGTGATAAGCAAACAGTTCAAACTTTTCCGTGTCCGACTATGCATACGAACCATCTTCTTTTCGCAGGGGTACTGAATCTCGATACTGAGGTACTGAATCGCCTTAGGTTATGGGGGACATGGGTTCACAAGAACATACACTTTTTATAAAAATAGACTGATAACTAGGCCACGCCCACATGCCAAGTAGGAGTAGAATAAAGAGAGCATTACCAAATTATATAACCTAAACGTATTTAAAAAATGCCATTTTCATGCGTTTATTAATTAGATAGCGATCTATAGTAAAACTTCCACCAATAGGATTCAATAAAACGATATATTGTAAACAGTATAAAATGAATTATTTTTGTAAAGAAATTACCTCGAAGTACTGCGGACTAACACAAGTTTTGATTCAGGCAACATGAAAAGCTTCAAGGCATTGCTACGGGAATTTTCCTGATCACCTCGTAACTTAAAGTTTCCTATAGAAAAAATATTTTGTAATTTGTGGACCCAATAAAAGTTCGGTGAAGGCCTCTAAGGTTGATTCTCCGATTAAACTTCCTTAACCAATAATAATTTCGGGCAGAGTTTGACCCAGTTCTGCGCCCTTTCTTAGCCGCTCCCAACCACCAGCAACTCCTTTCTACCTATTTCACTATTATAGCAATGCATTAATTTCCAATCCTATTTTCCTTAAGAGAACTGATTTGCCACAATCTAACTTTGAACGTTTAGTTGTGGTGGGGCGATCAGAAATCATAAATTCAAAGAAAATCGGCCAGCGTTAGATTTGAAATAACAATAATTACTAATATGAAATAATCTTTATTTACGTCAAGCATTTTATAGGGATTCTGCTCTTAGGTACATAAAACAAGAGTATAAAGAATAAGATAATTATTACAACTAACTCCAACTAAATTTGCTTTTAAATGTTTCTGGAAAAAATTGCTATTAAAAAATAGCACACCATTCAAATCAAAACTTCAATTATGTAATACACTTTTCAAATTGTTCATGAGATATAGGGCTCTGGTCTAGGGATGTAAAGAATACAATACAGAAAGAAAGATACCAATTTTTTATAACTCGATGGAGATCACGCACCGTTTACTTGTAGCAGATATAAATAAAGACGTGCTAGGCTTGGATGTAATGAAGAAATCAGTCACTTATGAAAGCGTGATTGAAGGCGCTGGTAAGTTTAATGAACTTGAACATCTTTCTAGTCAAGTTTATTAAATTAATTTCAATATATACTTTATAACCGGTAATAAAATAGCTTTCAAGTAAATCATGTAGTAACCAGCTATTTTACTGAATCTTACGAGTAAAAAAAAGAAAATAGATATCATTTTGTATTTAAGACTCATAATAGAAATACTGAATGTCAACTAGATATTTTACAAAAGAAATGAAGGAGATTACTGAAATGGCGATAAGACGGTTTAAGCCTGACAGACCGTGCAATATTTTTCAAAGGCTCGGACAAAAAGCGAAGACGGAAGAATATGGCGGCGCTAATAAACCAGACAATTTGCTCGCGGGGTCATTTTTTATCAGATCCCCCACTCCCTCCCCAACCCACCACCACCTAACAAAACAATCTTTTTCTGTCATGAACCTAACTGGTCTCCTTTTTATTTACAGGGCTCGGGGAGTGACTCCTATTAATATCCTTGATGGCGGGCCGAGGGGCCTCTTGAAGAAGACGAAGAAGGAGGCTGATGAGGCCCTCCATCCGCGGTAATGCCTCCTCTCCTAATGCCCTTGCTGTCCACTTATAGCTCCCTAAGTAATCCAATGTTTTGCTCCAACATGGTAGATGTACGTGATATAAGAGGGGCGTGATGTCTTAGAGAACAAATTTTAAGTTAGGTTTTTTAACACGAAGTAATCTATACACATAATTTACAATTTAAATTTTTTTTTGATATATGAAAAAAAAAATCACAATAGATTAATGATGTAGATAATTCAGTTTCTCCCCATATGGAACCTATCGTCTTGAATTTAACAAAAACCCACACATTGTATTCCTAACGCTTAAAACACACATCGCAAACATCTGTGGTCAGTATTTTTTCAAACTTGAAAAAATTAAAATAATGTCCTCTAACTCCTGTCCTACATGTAATAAATACCTTTCACTCCTACCTTTTATAATATTCCACTTATTACGGAAAAACGGATCCAATACTTAGGACTCCTCCGAACTTGGACGTTTACAGCTACTTTAGCACTTGATTTACAACCCTTCAAAGCTTCAAATTAATAACAAAAAGATTATATGCAGAAAAATCTGGTGCGTGCGCGCAACACACAACTTTCACTTACCAACTTATTTAGATTAGAAATTGACGTGTTTTGTTAATTGCCACTTCAGAAAGTCACAAATCTTTCCACATTCATTTCTTATTTTTTTCTTTTATGAGTAATTTAAAACACACGTGAAAATGAGACAACATTTATTCAATAAAGTGCCTCCTCCAATTGATCAATTTTGATAAAATTTTTACTGTGACATCGCGGGTACATACATATACTAAATACCAAGTTTGATCGAAATCATTAAAGCCGTTTTTGGGTAAATGAAAAAAAAAAAACAGATAAAAGTGGGACACAATTTATTAAGTAAAGTACCCCCTCCGGTTGATCAATTTTGATGAAATTTTTACAGTCGTATCTCGGGCATATAAATAGATCAAATACTCAGTTTAATCAAAATCGTTAGAGCCGTTTTTGAGAAAATCGAAAAATACTTAAAAAGTTATTAAATAAAGTACCCCCTCCCTTTGAGCAATTTTGATGAAATTTTTGCTGTCACATCGCGGGCATACACATACACTAAATACCCAATTTCAGGTTCGCACGGTTTATAGTTTTTGAGCTAGTCTGTTCACACACGCTCACACACACACACACACACACACACACACACACACACACACACACACACACACACACACACACACAGACCATTTCGCGGGACTTGGTTAATTGGACTCAGGGGACCCCAGAACGTGTATTTCCGTTGAAAACTGGAAGTCGAAATTTTTCACGATCGCAATACTTCCACTTACTATATATTTCATATATAGGTAAGTGAAAGTAAAAATAATAATAACTTTGACTAACGGAGTTCCACTAGCTTCCACAACTCCTACGTCAGACGTTAGGCATGTATGAAAAAAAAAAAAAAAAGTTAGGCATGTATGCGGATTACGCCATGTATCATTGACTTTCCGTATATTTCTAATTGAATTAAGCACCAGTCATACAAGAAAACTTAAGATGTGTTTTTGAAAATAACTAAATCGGTTTTAGAAGACCATAAATCATAAAAATGGTGTTTTTAGAATCAGTTTATGAATTAAAAAAAAAATAATCTTTTAAATGTTATATTGTTGTAGGATATCGTTGATGGCCTCAGAAAATCGTTTATAATTCAAATGCATGTTTCCATTTCATTTTTTATGTACCCTAAAATATTATTGTTTGGGATAGGGATTTGTACAGGGACGTCTACTAATTGGGAATATACTTCCTTTCTCTTCTTCTTCTTTCTTCTTTTTTTATTTCCATATTTTTCTTTTTCCATAAGACTAATATTTATTTTGGAAACTCAAGTCTCATTCCTCCCTACTATGTACTATTATACTAATCACTGCTAAAATTTTCCTCTACCCCAAAAAAATAAATAAATAAAAAAGTAATATTATAACTAAATATATGGTAAACTATAAAAATACCATGATCTCAGATAATGCTAGGCAGTCAAAACTTCATGATCCAGGTTGATATGCTGATTTTATTAGTGGTCATGTATTAAAAATTAAATGAATTTAAAATTTATTTATTTCATTTATTGGTTTTAATGCTGGGCAATTCCATGTCATTTCAACAGAGGCTTGAGCCTCACCATTTCAGATTTTCTTGAAATTTGGTATTTGTGTACTACTTGTATCTACTAGAACAATTGTGAAATGTTAATGAGAAATGTCAACCCGTTTTTTAATTATTGGACTCTAAAGCCCTCAAAAATAGGTCCAGAAACAGAAAAAATCATCATTAAAAATAGCTGTAGATGTTTTCCAAATTTGACTAGGACTATGAGATTGGTGTCGTTTAACAGCGCATTCCATGCTATTTCATATGATATACAACAATGTATAGGTTGGTACAAAAGAAATTTTCTTAAAACTAAATGTAAAATTTTAATTTCAATTTTCTCAAAAAGGGCATTTTTTTTAAAATTTATATTTTTTTGAAAAATAAGTAATATTATCTCTATTCATACAGCAAAATATAAAAGTGGGATAAAAATTTCTTCATTGCTAAAAAAATTATACTTTAGTAATAAAATTTCATAAATATAGCATTTTATGATTAAAAATAGTTGCAAATGTTTTCCAAATTGGAGTAGGACTATGAGATTGATGTTCCTTAATGCCGCCTTCCATGCTCTTTCATATGATATAGAACATTGTATAGCTATAGGCTGTATGGCCTATTTAAAAAAAATATATATAAAATTTGATTTAAAAAAATGCCCTTTTTGTGAAAATTGAAATTAAAATTTTGAACTTGGTTTAAAGAAAATTTCATTAGTACCAACCTATACATAGCTATATATAATATGAAAGAGCATGGAAGGCGGCATTTCAAGAAAATCAGAGATGGTGAGGTTCAAAATGATATTTTTTTGTGTTGATTTCACGTGGAATTGCCCTGCTACTACCCGACAAGGTCATTGGCAAAATGTACGATACACCTGCAATAAAGTACAATATTAGTCATAACAAAAATTTATCTTTTTCAAAAATTAAGACCACTGATTCCTCGCTTGCCCTGGCAACTCCTTAATGCTCGTTGTTTTCCGTCTTCAAGTCTTTTGCGAAATTGGAGAAATACAGGGCATTCCAGAAGTGTGTATTTTACAGTCCTGATTGAAGGTTGACAGTGTTCACTAGTTGGGCCTCAAGTCCTCGTAGAACTATGTAGGTAATTAACTATGATGTAAAAAAAAAAAAAAAAAATTGTGTACTTTGGAAGCTGTATCAGAAGGTATACAAAAACTACATACTTGATAAAATTAATCAATATTAAGTTCTTTCCAAACTCTTCTTGAGATGAGAAGCAATTAATTTTTCATTCAATTATAAAAACATTTTTAAGTTATGTAGCAGGACAAGAAAAGATCTTGGAAATGCGACACTCTTAGAAGGAGTTTTGTTATGTAACCTAAACAAAACACACCCCGATTAGTTACGTTAAGAAATTGTAGCATACTTTGCCTCCTAATGACGCAAACATTCAAACAATTCATTCTTTTGATTTGAAAAACATTGAGGAAAGTAATTGAAGGTAATATTAAGTAATATTTAGGCAAGGTTCATCACAGAGTTACATTTACAAAGAAACACCTAAACACTTGAGTAGCTTCTTTTCTTTTATGAACTTTTGTTTGTGAAGCCATCGTAGCAATACTTATTCATTTATCACTGCAGCCGAAAAACGGTTCAGTACACGATCGATGATGAGCGAAAAAATTCTTGATAACTACTAGTTTGTATGTAATTTATTTATAGTAATGGTATTTATAATTCGTAATAGTTTATGTTCCTAAATGGGAAAAAGATCGGCTTTATCATTTAATTTAGATTTATAGCGATGTTATGTTTCTGAAATTTTAAATTTAGACCTTCTTGTCTAATACCACTTTTATACCAATGTTCTGTATCTCAGAAAATTTTTGGATCCACCTCTGTGGCTTTGTCAGTTCGTTCCAAAAGTAAATGTAAAACGCTCTAATGAAGTTCGAAGAAATAGCAATATTTCATTCAGCCTTTTAACCCACTTCGACTGGAAGCGCATAAATACATCATTGAAAAGTCGAAAAAAAAGAAAAGACAAAAGACTAATTCTAATATTTATTATAAGTAATATTAATTATAAGTGCACTCTGTTCCGTAGCATTCTTTCTGAGCCCACATCGCCTAGTTAAGATATCACAAGTTTTGGTGGCAGAATTGCAGGTATTATCTTATTTATAATGTTAATTGAAAATCAATTCAATGAGTAGGGGTGACTAAAAGAGTCCATTCCAGGTCTCCCACAAGAGTATGACTACTAAGTGGGGATGGGTCTCGGATGTTGTCTTCTAACAACAGGTTAAAAACAGGGATGAGACTGCAAAAGTGATTTATCCAGAGGATTTTGAGGGTTAACCTTTTATGAGGTGATCTGCCGTTGCCGGTTAGTAGGCACACCGAGCGGTCCCACTGTGCGGAGTACTTTTACAACATTCACGCTTTCGCATCTTATATGTTTTGCGACTTTTATTAATCCTACACAAAGTTCTTCATCCTAACTTTTCGATCTGGACTGTAGACCGGCACTGGTGGAGTCAAAATTAAAAAGCTTCCCCATCACGAAGCTCAAAAAGCTCTTCCTCACTATATATTATTTTTTCCCTCACAACTATTTTACAAAACGAGTTCATGCCACAGTAGCTGCAAATAAAATAAAATCAGAAAGAAGGATAAAGAGGCAAGTATAGAAGGTTTGATATCAGGCAAAACGTTATGTTATTAACAGAAAGTCGAAAAGCAACCATACATCAAGGCAATATAATAAGGAAAAGAACAAATGCCCTCTATCGGTACGGGAAAATATTATAGATTCTAATAAACGTCAAAATAAAGCGCTAGTTATCCGGGTCGTATATTAGTCCACAGCTGTGAAGCGGAAAAACAGGGTGGCTCATCTATGAGCCATCAGCACCCGGAGACCAACGCCCGACCGGGTCATAAACGAACCAACAGCACAAGGGGGCCAGCGCGCGGCTGGCTCAAATACGAGCCTCTAGCAGTTAAAGGGTTAATATACCAAGGAAGATTTAAAAGTGGGAGGAAGTAGGCGGACTACTGTAAAAGGATATTTGAGTATTGATATAGGTAGTTACTGTCGGTTCTGTAAGAAAGTTCCATTACCTAAAATCTGTGCGAAAGTTCCATTACCTAAAATCTGTGCGAAAGTTCCATTACCTAAAATCTGTGCGAAAGTTCCATTACCTAAAATCTGTGCTTATTTAATAAGCCTTAACTGTTTGTAAATTGAATTAATAATTATTATTGAGTTAAATGTTAATCCCATTTTATAACTGCCTGATTCCACGATTTACATTTCGAGAAATATTATATATATTCTTTACTATTTTTGTAAAAATAAGAAATCGATAACCTTTTGTAACGTTAAGATAAAATGTATTAAAAGCTCCAAACGACCATTTAGTAACCCGCAGCTCCATAAACTACTCAATGTGATATCGGGACAAGGATCAAAGCTCAGGATACGGACTCTAGAAGATTTGGGAAAAAATACGAGACAGTAAGCTTTAATCCGAACTAAGCCCTACTAATCCTGCATGTCCTCAGCGTTAGCAAGTAAAACTTAATCCTCAGGGGTCTGGTGTACAATGTGCATCAGGCCAGGGCAAACAGCTACTAACAAAAACAAAACTAACCCCTCTTAGTTCCGCTTAGGGCGGCAACTTCGACTCCCGCGAGAACAAAAGTGAAATTGGAAAAGTCCAATTAGTTGTAGGTGAAGTTCAACACTATCCTCGGTTTTTCAATTAAACGGTACAGGAAAAATGAGGACTCTGTATGACGCTGGAGAAAAACGAGTTCAAAGAAAATGTATAAATAAACTACCAAATTAAAATAAATGCACAAGGGGTCTGCCCTTGTTTCTGTTTTAATGAATCTATTTCTAGGCAATATTCAGACATGTTTTATAATAAACTCCAGATCCAATACGAACCCACTAGTTGCCAACGTTGCTTTTACTTTATAAAATACTTGCGGGACCAATAAAGGAAATCCTAATGTGGATTAATTTTCATAAGGCATGCGCTATCTGATTCTGAGAATTTTCATGTGTTAGAGGCTTGGCTGTTCGAATGCCGCACATTCCTTTCATCTGGCGTAATGCTAAAGATGGCAGTTGAAAGGAAAGCGCACAAGTGCAGACATTTCTAAACAGCAATTATATATCACGAATAAATGTTGAATAACGACAACAAAAGGTTGATAAATAAAATAAGGCTGATAAATAGGTTTTTTTGGTTGTTTAAATTCTTATGGATTAGAATAACTTACAAGCTGTAAGGTTTCACTTTCATTTAGTGGCATTCCAGAATCTGTATTAATTTTATTTAGAATGCATTATTTTTTTATTTTTTTTTTTTTTTTTACAAAAAGAACAATTTAACAATTAACATTTTCCGTACTATAATTTCCTGAATTATTAGAGTCCTCCAAAACATTCTCATGGTTGTTTATAGTTTTTTTAGTAAACAATCGGTTTTATTGAGACTCGCCAACAAGAGCTATCGTTACCTCAGAGGTAGCAACAGCAAATCAGTTTAAGGGATGAGGATCAATTCCGAATAGAGAGTTGCTATTGCCTTCACAAATAGCCCCTACTCACGCAAACGCTAATAGAGCCTGTTTCCCCTATGAGAGAACTTAGTTAAAAAAAAAACAAACTATAAAATGATAGACTAGGATCTATTTCTAAAGGTGTGAAATAAACATTATAAGGCTATGATGTGAAATCATTTTTTTGATAGTTAGCAAATATATTAAGGGGGGCAAAATCCGACCTCTTCCTCCCCGTGGTGCCCCTCGGGTAACTCTAACAGAGGCGGTACCGAGTCATAGCGGTATAACTATTATGAAGTGCAGGAAATGGCATTTCGGGGCAGGGGGGGCTCCAAGCCGTAGTGAAGGCAACCCTCCTAGGGGCACTTAGAGGCACGACTGACAGGGCGCACCCTATCAACATGGACATAGAAGGACAGAGGATACGTCCCAGTGAAGTGGTTACATACCTCGGTGTAAGGCTAGGTACAGGCCTAAATATCTCGCCTCACTTGGACTATCTGACGACAAGGGTGACCCAAACCGTCAATGGTCTGAGTCGGGTGGGAGGTGCATTCTGGGGGCTCAGATACCCAACCACTATGAATATCTATAGAGGAGTAGTGGAAAGTATCTTGAGTTATGCATCACCCTTCTGGAGCCACAACCTCACACTGCGACAAAGGAAAAGGCACGATAGAAAAGTGGAGCTTGCGGTGGATAGCAACCCCGAACGGGAATACTCTGAAAAAATATTTTCCCTCTGTAAAATCGCGGCTATCCGCTAGGTGGGTCCTCCCGGACCCGGAGGATTTCGAGCGAAACTCCACAGTCTTGGCGTGGATGTTGAGCCTCTATGCGTAGCATGTGGTGTTCCCGAAACTGTAGAACACGTGATCACGTCCTGCACCGCGTTTGAGGCGATAAGGGCCAAACTGTTGCGATCCTTAAGGGGTCTACAGCCTCACTGAAGAAGAATTTCCTCAATTGGTTACTGAGGACAACTTTCCTAAGTTTAAACGTTTCATTAATGAATGGAAAACAATCGTGGGGCCTGCACACTTTAACATAGGAGCCCGAGGAAGAAGACGAGGGCAGCCACCGGGAAGACCACCGGAACATGAAGTCCGCCCTGGGCAGGTGGAGATGGGGTGATAGAGGAAGAAGTGAAGAGAAAGAAACAGAAGAGAACCATGGCATCAGCGACGCTAAGCGTTTTAGCTTAGTGCCACTGTTGCCGAAACCCATGTGGCCATTAGGCCAGGTAGGGATGTAAATAAATAAATAAATAACCCTCCTAGGGGCAGGAAACCCTGAAATCAAATTCCCTGGTCCCCCAGGCTGGGTGTTGAGCGTTGGATTAACAGTTCGACCTTGGAAAAACTCTATTGTTAGGAAACCAAAACTAGAAAATAGCCGGACGGATAAAGGGAAACGATAAAGGCGAGGATTAGGCATAATCTCACTTGGAACTTGGAATGTAAGAAGTCTGTACCAACCGGGAGCTAGCAAAGTGTTAGAACAGCAATTATTAAAATATAGTATTGATGTCATCGCGCTGCAAGAGATACGCTGGTCAGATACGGAAGTGGTAAAACTAAAGGATTATACTATCATTAACAGAGGCGCAAATGAAAATAGATTAGGAACGGGTTTCGCAATCAAAAACTCATTAAGAGGCTCACTAATAAATTTTGCTACAGTTAGTGAAAGGCTGTGCCAAATTAGGTTACGGGGAAAATTCTTCAATCTCTCCCTGATTAGTGCCCATGCTCCCACCGAAGATGCGAGTGAAGAAGAAAAAGATTCCTTCTATGGTCAGCTAGAGAAGCTTTATGATGAAGCACCCAAATATGATGTAAAAATAATTTTGGGAGATATGAATGCAAAAGTTGTGAAAGAAAACTGTTTTAGACCATCTATTGGTAATCAGAGTAAACATGAAGAAACCAATGAAAATGAACTGCGACTGGTTGATTTTGCAATGACCAGAAATATGCGAATAAGCAGCACGTTTTTCCCTCATAAAGCGATTCATAAGGAAACCTGGGTGTCCTCAACAACGCGCAAACTGGGCAAAACGCGAAACCAAATTGACCATATTAAGGATGTACGTAGTTATAGGGGAGCAGATTGTAACAGCGATCATCATCTCGTAAAAGTTAAATACAGGCAAAGATTAGAATTAGGCCCACGAAAGAGAGGAGAAACTTTAACCCCATAAATATTTAGTGAGCGGATGGAAGAAAAGATTGCAACATTTCATGGAGAAAATATAGAGGACAAGTGGAAGGAAATAAAGGAAGCTCTCAGGAGTGTTGCGGAAGAGGTACTAGGAAAGAAATCAGAAAGGGTATACAATGGTTGGTATGATGAGGAGTGTAGGGAAGCGATAAGGAAAAGGAATGAAGCTAGGTTAAGATGCTTAAGCAGGAAAACAAGGGAATCAATGCAGATTTACTCAGAGAAGAGAAGAGAGGCTAAGACCGTCTCTAGAAGGAAAAAGATGGAATTCGAAAAGAAAAATATAGAAGAACTACAAGAGGACTTTTCGGCCAAACAAAGCAGAAAATTTTATAGAGGAGTACGTAATATGAAGACGGGTTTGGTTCCTAGATCAGATCTTTACAAGGACCTAAAAGGAAATATCTTGGGTAGCACTAAGGTTATACTAGAAAGATGGAAACAGCACTTCAATGATCTTCTGAATGCCACAAGGATACCACAACCGGTTCAGTCGAGCTTAATATACTCAGGCGATTCCATTGAACAGAAGGATGAAGATGAAATAGACGAGAATGAAATACCACCGGATAAAGAAGAAATACCTGAAATAATTGGCAATATGCATAACAACAAAGCCCCGGGAAGCGATGAGATAAGTGAAGAGGTGTTAAAACACGGAAGTGAAACCACTATTGATTGCATTTATCAATTGATATGGGAGATATGGATGGGAGAAAAAATGCCAAGAGAATGGAATAGGGCGGTTTTATGTCCAATCTTCAAAAAAGGTGACAGGCAGAACTGCGATAACTACAGAGGTATTGCCTTGCTCCCGACAATATATAAGATTCTGTCCATCGCTATAAATAAAAGAATTATGATCTGGATGGACAAAGTAGTCGGTGAATATCAGTGTGGCTTTCGCCCGGGAAGGTCTACTGTGGATCAAATCTTCTCGCTGCGTCAGATGCTAGAAAAATCATACGAATACAATGTAGACCTGCATCACTTATTCATAGATTTTAAGCAGGCGTATGATAGTATTAACAGAAAAGAACTCTTGATAGCAATGAAGACATTAGGCATACCTAAGAAACTAGTTAGCCTCAAACAAATGACTCTGTACGGCACTAAGTCAGTAGTGAAAATCCATAATACCCTATCGGATGAGTTTTCAGTGGGAAGTGGTTTAAGACAGGGGGACCCTCTCTCTCCAACACTCTTTAATCTTGGCCTCGAGTTAGCTATAAGAGCCATTAAGACTAACCCCGGTGGCACAATATATAACAGGCATTCCCAGCACATGGCGTATGCAGGTGATATAGTGATTTCAGCCCGAACAGAAGCTGCCTTGTCAGGAGCCCTGCAGGATTTGGAGGAAACTGCGTCAAGAATGGGCCTTGAGATAAATGAGGACAAAACGAACTATATGATGACTTCAAGGCAAAAAAGACGGGTATAACAGTCTATTCGCTTTACGACCCATGAATTTAAGACGGTGGAATCTTTCAAATACCTGGGCGTCACTGTTACCAACACTAATGAGATGATGGCTGAAATTAAAACAAGAATGACAGCGGGAAGCAGATGTATGTTCTCGTTACAAAAGCTGCTAAAATTTCGGAACCTGTCTAGAAAGGTAAAAATAATAGTATATTAGACAGTAATCCGACCAATTGTGACATACGCCTGTGAATCATGGACTCTCACCAAGGTCATGGAAAGAATTCTTCTGGTATGGGAGAGAAAAGTTCTAAGAAAGATTTTTGGCCCGGTGTTTCGTCAAGGAATTTGGAAAATCCGCCCAAACACAGAATTAAGAGCACTCTTCCAGGAAGTTGACATAGTAACGTACGTCAAGAAGGCAAGGTTAAGGTGGCTTGGCCATGTGGAGAGGATGCCGAGTATAGAGTCCCCAAGAGGATGTTATACGGCAAACCTGGTGGCCAAAGACCAAGAGGGATGCCAATATTGACGTGGTTGAAAAATGTTGAGGAGGACCTAAGAAAAATGTTGAGGAGGACCTAAGAAAAATGAGAGTGAGAGGATGGCGGATAAAGGCGAATGATCGTCAGGAGTGGCTGAAAATTGTGGAGGAGGCCAAGGTTCTTCAAGAGCTGTAGTGCCCGTCAGTAAGTAAGTAAGTAAGCAAATATATTAAATATATTGTTTATTTTGAACCATTCTTGAAACTTATAAAATAAAGTGTCTAAGGTGGGTTAAGGAAAAAAACAGCCAAAACTATTTATATTTATGTGATTTCATTTAACTTGAAATAGATTGAAAGAGATGAAATATTGAATGAACGAGAGAAAAAAAAGATGCAGACTTTTCGGATACAGATGAAACTGGCGCAACTAAAGAAATATTATAGCACGTGGCAAGCCGGCAAATGCCATGGACCTCGGCCCAAGAGGGGGGGTTCTCGCGTTCGTGACAATACAATTTTTTCTTATTCCTATTTTTTTTTTCTACTTCCGATTTAATGTTATATGTGAACTCTCCGTTTCTAGTAGGCTCCCCTAAATTTATATCTCTACGTCATATTTTAGTAAATAATGGAATCGTATGACGCCTCATAGGTGCTAGCTTATGGAGCCCACTTGCAAAGACGCTTTCTCTCGATGTCGTTTGTTCTGATATACTTGTATAGACACTTTATATGCATATTTAATATTCCTTTGTACGTATATATACTAGTATAATTTGATCGTTGCTCTTCAAAGAATTCTTATGTTTGTAGTGTAATATAATTCATATCATTGTACCTGAAAAATGGCATTTTGTCTAGTAAAAGGCAAAAAGTTAAGAGTTCCTATTAAAAATTCATAAATTTTATTTTCAGCCAGTATTTTAATAAATCGAATTATCTAAATTTCTACATGTATTATTTATTTTTCTTCCTGTCATATTGCACTTAGTATCCATAAAATAAATGTTAAGCCATTAAGGGTTTCAACCTATTTTGTGTGTTTTCGGCATAAAAAATAACGAAAAATTCAATAACATTTCTGTTATTATCTGTGATATTTTAACTATAAACTATAAATATTTTAGCTAATTGAACTATGAAACCAATTATAAAAAGAAACCTTCACAAACATATGATTTGTAACCTGGTACCAGTGATTTAAAAAAGTAATCATCAGGCGAAAATGAAATTGTGCCTATTGTAAAAAAAACCCAAAATATGAAATGCAGCTATATTTTTAAATATCGTTGCAAGAAGTTTAAGGAGCCTCAAAAATGTCCTCGCCACTTCCATTCCACATCCATTCAGTATCCTAGTCAGTGATTGATGACCCCTGTAGTTATTTGTTTATGGTTTTCATGAGATTTAAAAAAAAAATCATTTATGGATTTGCAGCTGTCATCAGGGTGCTGAATATTAGCAAATTAACATAGATCATGAAGTTTTGACTGCCTAGTATTCATTATCTGAAATCATATTTTTTTTTTAAATAGTTCACCGTCTATGCAGTTATAATATTACTTTTTTGGGGGGATGGGAGGAAATTTTTCAGAAGTGATTAGTATAGTTGTACAAAAAATGGTGGTATGAGACTTGCGTCTGAAACATAAATCATAATTCTTATAGGAACAGAAAAATATCGAAATATATATTTAGTTATAATATTATTTTTTTAATTTTTTCTGGGGGGGTAAGGGGAAGAATATTTTATTTTAGCAGTGATTAGTATTATAGTACACAGTGCAGAAATCTGGGCCTTCGATACCTAGAATCTATTGAAGAAGTTCAGATGAAATTCATGAAGTGTCTTCTTCTTTGACCAAGATCTACCCCAAATTATATTGTCCGATTGGAAACAGGTCGACACCCTCTCAGCATTTTAAGAAGATTATCAACTATTGGTCAAAGCATTCTGCTATGTCTGGAGACAGATTACCCCGCTTATGTTTCAATAAACTTAGAAAACTTTATGAGGCGGTTTCTAAACACGAATTCGACTTTAACTTGGTCACCCAAGTGAAAACTTTTGCCGATAGTTTTGGCTGCAAGGAAGAGTTTTCGAGCATCCACGGAATTAGACTGATACAATATAAAGAGGATATTTTGGAAAAAATCAAGAACCATACTGCTTCAATAGACATTAATAGAGTTCTCAACTCAAAATCTCATACAGTTTATAGAACTATCTACAATTTCAATTATATAACCCCAGAAGCCTATCTCCTTTTCATAGTAAACATTTACAAGCAAAGAATCGTAAGCCATATCAGGATCACCAACCACGAGAATTTAAATTTACGCCTAAAGACAAATCCTACTCCTTGAAAGCAAATGAAGTCTGCACCTCTTGTGGAATGTTTGTCGAAAACAGCCTTCAACATCCACTGCTTCATGGTTCCACACTTCAAGAACCAAGAACTAAATACTTACAGAAATACATAGTCGGCAACTCGGATATGACAGACATTCAAAACATCCTCTCAATTGAAACTATTGACCATTTTAATAACATATTTTTTTTTCTTAATACGTTGTATTTTTTTTCTAATAATAATAGGAATTTAACAAATGAATTTTTATTACTCGTAGTGAATATTATTATTTTATGTAGGTTATTTTAATTTTTATTTATTTACTTTTCAAGAAGGTTGTTGTTCCCAACATTAAGGTTATGTTATTTCTCCTAGAAAACCAGATGCAAAGATAACTATAAAAGTTTTTTGTAATTATGAGTATAAAAAATTTGTACAAGAATTTTCTTTAACAAATAAACATTCTATTCTAGTATTATAGTACACATTATGGTGGAATGACAATTACGTTTGCAAAATAAAGTTTAAGTCTTATGGAAAAAGAAAAATATCAAAATAAAAAATTATATTCCAAATACAAAAACGTCCAGATACCGATCCCTATCGTTAAACAATAATATTTTAGAGAAGATAAGAACTGAAATGAAAACATGCATTTGAATTATAAAAGATATAGAAAGGCCATCAACGATATCCTTCTACAACAATATAAAATCATAAAATATTAATTTGTGGTGATCCACACATATAATTATAAGCCATTTATTATATAAATATAATGTATATTAATTGTTATTATATTATATTATATGAGGGCTATTATAGAAATATTGTGTATGTGGATATAAGTGAGAATTATTATTAACATATGCAAAGACAATGTTAATTATTATTTGCCCATCAAATAAATAGAATACTACAACGTAGTTTACAATAATTGTTTGCCATCTTATATCATTCAAATTATATTGACTCCATTTTTTATAGGCTTCAAATTATTTTTTTTTTTACATATCATCGGCCATCTATTTTTATTATAAAAATATATCAAAACAATTTTTCCAAAAACATTTGCTGTCTAATCACAATAAAAAAAATAGCGAAGATCTAATGCTGCTCTTTTAAACAGTACTTATTTATTTTATACAACCTTACTATTCAATTAATTATATTTTAGGCCCCTTTAATATTGTATAACAATACTTAATTGGTCGATAATAACCACATTTATTTTTTTATAAATATTAAATTCAAATCAATTGTTACCTTTTCCTAATATTATTATTTATGGCCATTGATTTTTTTTTCTTTAACAATTATTATTTTTTTCAACAATACTCATTACTATACACACTATGCAATTAATATTACACTCATTAATCCAATTCGTTTAAATTCCTTAAACACGCGCGGTCCTTTTACATTTTTTAAATCCCATCCAATTATATTATTTAATTAATTAATACCTTGCCGCCGTTCCGATCTGATGCTAGTAAAGATTTATATTTATCCTTCCAACAATTTACAATATTATCCCGACTATAGTTTTTCACAAGATTATCAGCATAATTATTTTTATGAATGCCCTTTTCTTCTTTATTTCTAAAATATTTTTTCATCTTACTATTACTAATTCGACGTTTGGATTTATTGTATTTACGAAGATTCTTTCTCTTTTTAAAGTAATTATACATGTTCCGTCGACGACTATTTTTATTCGAAAAATTAAATTTATTATTGACACTGTTGTTTTTATTGATCGACGAAAACAAAATAATCTTTTCAGTTAGTACTTGGTAGCCAGGATTAGGGCAAAGATCGGCATTACACTGATTATTCGGAGAAATACTGGCATTATTATTATCGAACAAACATAACGGTTGGCAGACTCGTTCACTATTAATTTCAATTTTATCAGTAGGGCGACAGTTTAAATTTTCACAATTATTTTCAATTGGGCTAATATTTAAATTTTCATTATTTTCTGGGGCAATCTCCATAAAAGTTATTCGCGCGTTATTTATTTCAATTATTTCCATCTGATTGATTTCAATTAAATTTTCTAAATCATCCATATTTATTTCCGTCGCGTTTAAAAATTCTAAGGTACTTAAAAGGACATAATTATTATTTTTTCTCTCTAAATTAATATAATTGTTAATATTTTCATTCCCCACTCCTATTGGATTTTTAACATGACCACTTAATCTTAAATCAAAATTTTCCGCGCGTTCATTAAATTCATTAGATTTACCAATAAATTCACTAAGCTGCCCGGCCATTTTATTTTCTAAACTTTCTAATTCTTCAATCATAAATTCTATACCTTTAGATAAATATTCCATAATCATTTCCATACTTATAATTTTATTGAATTCGTCGGCCATTTTTAATTTTAGTATTATCACAAAATCGCCCTAATAATTATATTATAATATTTTAATTAATTTTAATTTTCAATTAAATGCCCATATACTTAATACAAATAGTTAAGCCCCAATATTTCACCAATTAATTTATAGATACGCGCGACCAAAGTTCACCAATAACTAGTTTTTATTTCTACATATAAAGACTATATTTTTTTTTAAACCCGCTCTGGTACCAATTTGCCGTGTCCCTGATTTATTTAAATTATAATGTGGGTTAGTAATGAGGTTCGTTAAGGTCGTTAAGGTCCGTGGATCTTAATTATCTTTAATAATTGGGACATGCAAAAAATAGACAGAATTACGCAGTGGAAGAATATTGTAATTGGTGATGATATATACATATAGACAAATATATCTAATTACTATTAAAATACGAGCCTGGGCAAAGGAGTGGGAAGCCGACAGCAATACGTCTAACTGGAAGGAAATTCTGCTAGAGACTCTCTTCTGTGTGTGGGGCCTTCTCAGAGCTAGGTTGATAAGGAGGCTTTAAGGTACAAAGTTTGGCCCTATGTTATTACTTAACATATTTATACAAACTCAAATATATTCAATAATCTATTTGGGCACCTAATTAAACTAATTATAATAATTCTCACTTATATCCACATACACAATATTTCTATATTAGCCCTCATATAATATAATATAATAACAATTAATGTACATTATATTTATATAATAAATGGCCTATAATTATATGTGTGGATCACCACAAATTGATGAGGTGAAGAGATATGTATGTTAATTAATGATTCAATAATAAAATTATTGGATAACTGTTAAGTAAAATATTTTATTTTTGGCAGGGTTGTTGTCATGATATTTTTATCATTTAGCACAGGTACACTGAAATAAGAATGGAGGAAATGAAAAGAAAAATCCGGACAAGAATGAGGTAGATAAGAAATGAGAGTGTATTAAGTTAATTACCGCCATATATCAGGGGAACTATCTCACTCACCACCAACCCCATGGTTAATATTTTTTATACCCGCAACGTTCTCCTGACCCAATACCTTCCACCCACGACACCAGGGTATTTACTCTAATTATTATTGTCTAACTTAATAATATAGTTAGATATAAATAAAAACACTAACAACTACAACATATATCTAAACTATCAACATACTATCTACTATCACAAACTATCAACATATATCCTAACAATTTTTTTAGACTTGGAAGACTTGGAAACATCGAGCTTGAAAACATGGTATGAAAAATACCACTCTTTTGATCGGTAAAGAGTTGGAAGCAGATTAATGATAATGATAAGTTTAAATAACTTTGTTCACCCCTTCTATAACAGCTAAAAAAAAAAAAAAAAAAGTATTTTCGGAGTATAAAACAGAAAAATGTTAATAATTCTAATTTTAAATAAATAACACGATCGCAATACTTCCACTTACTATATATTTCATATATAGGTAAGTGAAAGTAAAAATAATTTTAATATATGTTGATAAAAATAAGTCAAAGATCATGAAAATCGGTCGAGCCGTTCTTGATTTATAATTGGTGTTTATTTATAATAACTTAGATATAATGACTATAAAAGATTATAATGACTACTCTGACAGATTATAAAATAACTAAAACAAAAAATAATAATAATTTTCGGGTTAATCCTTAATTTTACTGTACTAAAATGTTTAATGATTTTGATGTTAAGACAATTAAGACCTAAAACTTGACTCAAATTCCAAAATATTCTCCTTTATTTTATCATGGTTATTGACGAATAAATGAGTGCTAAGTATCGCAGTTTATTCTGTCAACGCTGCCACACCGCAGGTTAAGAAGGTACACATTAAATTTTATTAACAATTGAATTAAAAATTATATAGGCTGCGAGGCAAAGGGGTCCCCGGTAATTAGCAAAGGCAGAAAGTTCAAAGCAGAGGCTGTGCTACACACCTGAGTGGCTTAATTAGGGCAAGCAGATTGTGAAGCCCGCTCATTGTGGAAGATAAAGTCGAAAAACTAAAGGGCTTGCGCAGGGCAATTCCCAAGGCCCTCTGTTGTTGCATCTAAACGGAGTTCCTGCCACTCGAGGCCCTTAATGACGGAAGCCGCTTTCTTATCGCCGAGCCGGCAATAACGCGCTTCGAGGAACCTTTTACACGTCTCATTTATTTCGTTACTTTATGGTATTAATTTTGAACATTGTTCTTTTAGTCATTTTCTTATTATATTTGAAATGTTATTAAATTACGGGTAGTTCTAAAATAAAAACCATTCACCGTTTCCAAATCTACAATATTGAATACTAAATTTATTAATAAAAAAATTATATATTATTTTAAGTTCTACCTTCGCTCTAGGAGGGTCACTAGGTATTAATTACATCGATTAAAGTAGCAAGAGGAATCGATTCCGACATCATTTAATACCCTTAAATATAAATTTTTATATGAATATATAAAAAAAAATTTAATCCATTTTTCATTTCTCTTGGACATTAGCAATCGGCAAAGGACTAATTGAAACCAAGGGAAAAAAATATTGAAAATAATTTATCTATATTACGGATTTTCAAGAGATACGCCTTTTATTTTATACCCTAAATAAAATTCTTAATATATAAAAAAGAATTCATGGCGTTAAAATTGAAGCAATTTGTAAGTAAGAATAAGCATTTCTTCCCCATTCTCTGTTCTAAAGATTTGCATAAAGTGTAAATCATTTTTCGTGAGGCCCCGATAATAAATGGTTTTGCCTGGAAGCGGGTGGCAGATAGAGAGTGCGGAGAGGGGTCTAAGTGATATAAATAAAGATGGCAGTGGAAGATGGCCGCCCTCCACCTACGTGGGAGGAATAGCGCTTGCTATTTACCTTTCGCCCTAATGGAACTCATTTCGCTCTAATCCGATCCACTATCTCCTCAACGATACTCTCCTTGTCTTGGTCTTGGTGGCTATAGTCGGTCCACGCTTTCTGTTAGCCGGGTAATGAGAAAGGATTCCTGTGGCTTTCAGATGTTAGATCAGCGAATCTAACATCAGCAGTTAAACGGAAGATCTTCTGCCACGGTTCTGGCTGTCCGCTTTTCCAAGCCTAGTGAGTAGGGGTTCCAGAAACTGCATTATATTTATGTATTATTTAGTTCCATTTAGGGAGCTAGTGCTCTTAAAACCTAAAACTGCTAGGTATGTTAGATTCCTATTATGTTAATACTAGCTAGATCATTGATATCGAATTATTTTCATTGTTTACTTATCTAGAGATGTCGTGTTTACCAATTTATTTAAATTGATTCAATGATTGGCGTCCATGCTAATTTTATTATTAAGAATTTCAACATGTAAGACCCAATTTTCTAATTTTTATGAAATGTGCATACCTTTTCTAGACAGGTTTCGCGAGAGAAATAAAGGCCTTTATTTCTGAGCCCGATGAACTATACCTAGTTCAATAAGGAGCTTCCTGGAGGATCTTGGTGTCGATATAAAGCAGAAGCAAGGTTACCGGAAAATGTTGACATGGAATCCTTATAGGGTATAATACATCAGCAGGATTATGGTAGTAAGTGTTAAAGGAGCAAAAAGCAAGTGGTAGTAATAGATTGTTTAAGGGGTATCTATGCTTAAGCATTTATTTTATGTATTATACTCCATTTATTTATTTAATGGTTTGTTAAATTTTGATTGCTGTTGTTGTTGCATGTTGGTTAATATTGTTAAAATTTTCTTCGATTTTGTACTAAGTGTAAATATTAGATGCAAAAACCAATTTTTCGACTTTGGCAGTCCCCTCTCCCCACCGGATCACCAATAACACCCAAAAAACTTTTTTCCGTTTTGACCCTGAAGAAGAACTTTTTCGACAAATTTCACAATTCTATACATTTTTAAACTAGATTATATTTTATCCGCTTAAATTTGAGACCAAAACTGACTCAGTAGATTAAATAGCTTCTGAAATACAGTTTTAAGTCTTCAATAGGCCGTCATTTTGTATTCTATCGGCTTGATTATGGGAAGATAATAAATTATTTATTATTTAGTTATGATAATATGAAATTTTATTATAATCATCCTGTTGTTTCAAGATTATTTCAACTTTTAGGGCTGAGCTAGTTTAGGGGGTATAGTATATCATCCCGCGGGGACCAGCCGTACTAGGAAGTGGGGGCCGGGATACGATCCTATAACCTAACTAGCACACCTATCTTACCACTCTTCTGTACCAAACCCACGTCTTGTATGAATAACTGTATTAAAATACTGCCATTGTATAAGCGTTCTCAGTTATTATTGCTGAACTGGAGATATTACTCACATGTATTATAGAGACATACGTAAATAAGATCGGTTTCAGACTGAAACCAGGTCTGTGGCCGAAATTCGGTTCGGTTTCAGCTAAAATTTTGGTTTCGGTTAGACACTAGTAAATATCATTGTTGGTAATCGAAGAGACGATGTCAGTTATAGTAAACAATAAAACCGTTACAAAACAGTCAAGATAGATGCCACTGAGTTTCTTCAAGCAGCTCTGAGCCTAGGATTCCCCGTTCTTGACGACAATCACATGTTTGATGGCACCTACAACCCATGTCTACTGTCTACTGTTATGAATGAGCAAAACGTAAAACCAACTGATGACGGTGATTCAAGACGAATTATGCAAAGAAATGAGCAAAATCATATGTATATTAAATACCTCTGAAAAAATTCTATGACTGTGAAACATACAGTAGCCATTGAGTTGAGACTTTCATAGGCCCCATACCCGCTTGCTATACTATACCCGCCCTCCTTGAACACTATTTTCCCTCCAGCTAGATCTCTTTTCCCCTTCCCTCTACCGAGACAGTAAGGTTTATCGACGATAAAGGACCAGTTACCTGGGCGGGTAAGAGTGGACGTGAGCCAATGTCGCGAGCGTGCTCGGAATCCTCTGGCCCGAACGGCGCAAATAATTTATCCCAACCTTTCCAAGTCGATAGTCCTTTCATGAATCGATTGTCTCTCCGTCATTATTAATCGCTACCAGGGAACAGCTAAAATTTTCAAGGTGTCTGTTGCATAATTCATCAACTTCTGTTGATTTCACTTGATTTCTAAGCAAAGTTGAACGAACAATAGTTTCATAAATCCTTGTATTCAGTGTGGTCTCCAATTAAAAAAAAAAAATCACAAATTATCTAATAACATTAATAATTATAACAGTTTTGATTATTCCAATGATTCTTGTCCCCCCCCCCCATTTCCCACATATGTAGGGCATAATAATAAAAACCAATAAATTTTGAATCAGTCAATAAGCTTGAATGGATCAACCTTTGTATTATAGTATGATAAGGAATCGTGGAAAGAATCCCTAAATAGTTAATAAATCTTTTTTTTAAATATTAGTTTGACCGAGGGAAAATCGTTACTGAAAGAAAGATATATTTTTTCAAAAATAAAAGATATCAATAAAGGAAGCAATTATTTATTTGTAGCAACTAACAAACAAAAGATAAATTCTTTCAAAAAGATGTTGAGAAGTGTAATTATTTATTTTTTCCAACTAAAAAGATACATATTTTCAATAAGATAATATCAATTAATTCAGCAATTATTAAGTTGTACCAACTCCTTAAATCTTATTTCATGTATTTATAGTTGTTTTATAAGAGGATCTTCAATACTATATTCAAATGATTGATAGGTGAGATTACATTTTAAACCAACAAAAATTATTAATATTAGGCAATTTCATATGAATTAATCCAATATATAAATTGAAATATTGAATAATCAATGTAAATAACTATAGATATGATGAGGTGAAGAGATATGTATGTTAATTAATGAGTCACAGTTTAAGTAAAATATTATATTTTTGGCAGACTTGTGATATTTTTATCATTTAGCACAGGTACACTGAAACAAAAATGCAGAAAATGAAAAGAAAAATCCGGACAAGAATGAGGTAGATAAGAAATGAGAATGTATTAAGTTATTTACCGCCATATATCAGGGGAACTATGTCACTCACCACCAACCCCATGGTTAATATTTTTATACCCGCAACGTTCTCCTAATATGATATAACCTCATAATATGATATAACACAACACAGTTGAAAATCTTTATAATTTATTTAAATTATTATAATGTATTGGCTTAGCCAATGATACTGGAATATAAATTGAATCCTGTATTTTTTTAATCTGTGACTAAAAACGCAATATAAAAACGAGGGACTCTTATTTTATATTTATAGTTCATTTTTTAAGGTAAATTTAAGAAAATGTTCACAAATTGTTAATCGCAAATATAATATAACAAAAAAAAAAAAAGTACAGAAACCTTGCGATTTTTGTTAGTAAGATATCGTTCGACCAAGTTATATTTTTGTCAACCTTACCATTATATATCAACCTTACTTTTTCTTCAGTTATGAACATAGCTGGCTGTTAACTGTCGATAATAAAAAATTTTAAGTGAGACGATGTACCTCTAATACTCTACTAAGTTATAATACTTCGTCCATCTAAGTTAATTTGTCCAGGAACATTACCGACCTCCCCCCAGACAGCTGTTAAGCAACTGATACACAGATATTTAGCGGCCCTGAGTTTGCAGTAAGATAAATGTTTATGTAACCCATTTCAAACACATTTAATACTTAAAATTTAACGATCCGAATGCATACTTTATATTCATTCACATTTTATATTTAACTCAATTATGCCGAGGCGGTATAAATTATATGGAGTTTCATTTAAAAGTTAAATTTAATAATATAGTTAAAGCCTTACGTCTGAATTTATGATGAAAATGGAAGTAAAATAATTCTTATTGTACTAATCATAAGAAAACCATATACAGAAGACCTATTATAGAAAATATTTGTTTTAATGTTAGTATATAAAATTATCACTGTTTAAAGCTGTATATACTCCTCTCTTCATCAACACCTTATTACAATAGCCACTCTTCTATTGCATATAAATCCCTGAAAGGTTATCCAATCCCCTAGGAAGAATCAGATTTCTTTAGGACGCAATCCACCAATTTTCATTCTTTATGCCCAGCGAGTGAAAATATTAACTATAGCATTTTTCCTGATAAAAGAAAGATCAATCTTAAGGCGGGTTCACACGGGGTCGTGAATTGGGCGAGAGCACTACCTGCCGGCTAGTCAGTCGTGATCACTACCACGTGTGAACTAGTGGTAGTGGGAATGTTGGTAGTGCACGACCTTGAAGTGACGAGTCGTGAAATCTCCATTTAGTTAAAGTGAGCACGCCCGCTTCAGTCGTATATCGTCGCTGGAGTGCTTGAGAAATAGGGTAGCTCTGACTCTAAACTGCCTCAACCGAATGGGGGGCACTTTCTGGGGCCTCAGATACCCGGCTACAATGACCATAAATATAAAGGGAGTAATGTTGGGTATTCTGAGGTATGCGTCGCTCAATGAACGTAATAAATGAATACGAATTTATTTAATTGGTAGTTTTTATTTCTAAATTTCTAGGGGGGCAGCTGCCCTTCCCTGCCCCCCTACTCCCTACCCCTGTTAGCTGTTCGGATCTTCCAGCGATAATTCTCTGCAAATAATGTTGCTGGCGCCGAGTGAATTCCGCCTCTTTACCCAGTCTCGAACCCACACTTTTCTCTTCTTGTTTTGAATATTTTTCAAGCGAATCCTCAACTCTTGCACTGATAGTTCGCATACAACTTTTGCGGCTGCAAATTCTAACATAACGAGAACAAGCGCGAGAGAAGCATGACCATCAAAGGCACTTAACCGTGTGAACTGGATAAGGTCGTGAGCTCTTACTGGGAGAAAGCAAGTCGTGTGACATGCGCATTACTGGTCGTGTTCTCGCCCTGTTCACTACCTCGTGTGAACCCGCCTTTACAGAAGGAAGTAATTAAGAAAGTAGTTATATTATTCCATCCTCAATACAAGAATGAGACATTTAGAAACTTTTCGCGAAAATGAAGAAATCTTATTTAAAATTCCCATATTCGTATTTTCATATATTATCTATAAAAATTCACATTGCTTTATAAATAAACATAATACTAAGAAAATTTTTATTGCTCCTCTTTTGGCTTTCTAAATTATTATTATAAATCTTCAATCCCTGAGGTAAACAAAATCATTTTGATTAAGTCTAATTCTATGGATAGAATAGATCAATACCATGATTAACACTTTGTAAAATTTGTTATATAGTTACTTATGAGATATACTTAAATTTGACATTCGCAAGTAAACGAAAGTTTTCACAATCCTACTGACGTTGATGATTGATAAGTATTTACCATGCTAATTAAATCCATATTTGAAAATTTAATTCTGTTTATAATGTACATGGTGTTGTTTACTCCGGTGTATAGATATAATAAATGAAAAAACTGCTGAATGATTTTTGGTTAAGGGTCAGGTGAGGTTTGCTTAGCAACAATTGATTTATAATATTAATAGTTATTTCAGCTAGTCAAAAGAGGACCATCCTGGATATTCTATCGCGCATTTACTTTGACATCTGAACATTTACTGGAAGAAATATTCATTATGAGTATTTACTTAATTTTTATTGCTGAAACAGGACAATAAAAAGAATACTCAAAAGATCAATGAATATTGAATTTTTTACTTTCACTTACTTATATATGAAATATATAGTAAGGAAAGTATTGCGATCGTGAAAAATTTCGACTTCCGGTTTTCAACGGAAATACACGTTTTGGGGTCCCCTGAGTCCAAATAACCAAGTCCCGCGAAATGGTCTGTGTGTGTGTGTGTGTGTGTGAACAGACTAGCTCAAAAACTGTAGGCCGTACAAAACTGAAATTGGGTATTTGGTGTATGTATATGCCCGCGATGTGACAGCAAAAATTTCATCAAAATTGGTCAAACGGAGGGGGTGCATTATTTAAAGAATTTTGTCTATTTTTTACGTTTTTCTCGATTTTCTCAAAAACGGCTCTAACGATTTTGATTAAACTTGATATTTGGTGTATGTATATGCCCGCGATGCGACAGTCAAAATTTCATCAAAATTGATTAATTGGAGGGGGCACTTTACTTAATAAATATTGTCCCATTTTCATGTGTTTTTTTTTTTTATTTACTCAAAAACGGCTTTAACGATTTTGATCAAACTTGGTATTTGATGTATGTATATTACCGTGATGCGACAGCCGAAATTTCATCAACATTGGGTAAACGGAGGGGGCACTTTACTTAATAAATTTTTTATCATTTTCACGTGTTTTTTTTTATTTACTCAAAAACGGCTTTAGCGATTTTGATCAAACTGGGTATTTGATGTATGTATATGCCAAAGATGTGATAGCCAACATTTCATCAAAATTGATCAATTGGAGGGGGCTCTTTATTTCATAACTTTTCAATTTTAATTTTTTTTTCGAATATCTAAAAAACGGCTTTAATGATTTTGATTAAACTCATCAAGTTTAATCAAAATCAAGTCTTCTTTAATACCAGGTGAGCTTTATCATTATTAAAATGTTCTGAAGGGGCTAAAATGGGGAAGGGGCCTTTTTTGATTTCCTATAAAGTACCTTTTTCTTTTGTTTGTTTATATGGAGAAATTACCTGTTTCTCGTTTCGCTTAAAAATAAGAAAGAGCTAAATATGAAATATGTGACTCTGAGAAATGACAATTAAGAAAACAGGTCAATTTTTAATCTAAATATGTTGGTAAGTGAAAGTTGTGTGTTGCGCGCATCGCACCATATTTTTTATAATGTTACCAAAACGTTTTTATTTTATATGTTAATGCCACATTGAGGGTGCGAAGTATTAAGCTCAAGTCCGCACTCTATCGGCACTGCACCACAGAGGAACGCTGTTAGGTCACTATTGAATTATCGTTATACTGCAGAATAGTATAGAATGGAGTACTCTTTTTTATAACAAAATTGGAAAACTCAATAGCTTATAAACAAATTAAGGTATTCCAGTCTCTTTTTGTGAGGGATTATTTATTTTTAATAAGATATAAGGTATTAATTACAAATGTCGATAACTTTACACTCAAAATAATGAAAATATTGATTATTGAAGAAGGAATAGTAAAAAGATAACTTTCAGTGGCTTTTGCCGCTACTCACTAACCGTTATGGTAACTTATAATTATAATAATTATAACTCGGGGCAAATCAAGAGCTTCAAGAAATACTCCCTCGTTCATTTGTTAATTGCTGCACCATTGATAATTGCTGCAAAGTCTTTAAAGAATCTCGTCTTTGTATGTAAGGGTGCATTTAAAAAACATGCCGCACAGACAGAATGTCGATCACTGACAATAAAACAAACTGGTTTACAGTTATCGTATTCCCTTAAGCTCAATAAAAGGCCACAAAAAAAAATATGATAAAACAAAAGCAAATATAAGGGGGGCACAATGAAACAGTCGGTGCACTGGGCGAGCCAAAAGGTCTAGAGCAACCAAATTCAGACATCAAGCGGTAAAGGTGACTCCATACAAAGTTAGCTATTTGTCTCCTTTCTATTTGTTTCGTGACAGGCTCTACGTGCTGAAGTGCGGTTTTGTGTGGGAAAACTAAAAATTTTCGTCGATCAGATTCTCGTCTCGAGGTATGAGTAATTATTTTATTCAACCTGCTCTTACAACATTTTCATTATTCATGTATCTCCTAAGATTTTGCCTGACTTTGGCTTTCCTACCTCTTCACGTTCGTCGTAGGAAGTTAAAGACAGCAAAATAGCTCATGTGGGGTTCCTTGAAACAAGGGCGTTCGGGGCACAACGAAACGCTTCATGGAGTCCCACAAGTGTTTCATCGTGCCGCATTCGTTTTTCATTGTGAAATAAGCAGTCGGTTTTTTTCATTTTCATACAGATTGGTGCGAAATTGAGAGCGGAACACCAAACAAACTGTATTAATTTATGACAACTTTCTTCTAAACTCCAACTTTACTCTTTCCTGAAGAATTTCGAGGCCATCCAAAGGAAGCAGAAGAACGAAAAAGCGAGTGAAAGCCGAATCAAGTTTTTTTTGTTATTTTTGATGTTTTTTCAGCTGTTTCATTGTACCCCGGGCATGGGGCACAATGAAACAAAATTACTTTTTGAAAAATAGCTGCTCGCGGTCAGACATGATGAATAAAATAATTTTTTACGCATTTCTTACATTTATTAGATCCTAAGGTAACGTGAAAAAAATAAAAAATTGAAAATAAAGTCTTAGGTGAGGTGCTATGTGAAAAAAAAACTTTTGTGTTTCATTGTGCCCCACATCCCCTTATGCTATATATGATTAAAAAAATCCAAAAATGGCACGAGCAAGCGCTATTGTTCGCCAATGTTCGACGTAAGTGCTATAATAAGATTACATTTCGCTGTTGAACACAGCAGTGGAATTTTGCTGTTTTTTTGTTTTTTAAATAAAAGTATTTCTTTACGTTTATTATTAATTTAATCGGGCCAAGGATTAACTCTATTTCTTATTATAATCAGCCATAGTTAACGATTGAATCCTATCAAAAAATACCAACTATGATTCGTAAAAACTATAGTTGACGACCAGTAATCTGGTAGGGAGATGGCTAGGAAATGGAAAACCAAGCTGCTAAACATTTCCCTACGCGGCCTCGCAATTCTTTCCTCATTAATAACAAGATCCTCTTCAGTGGAAATAGGATTCGCCAATCCCTTAAGTTGGCTTTTACTTTACCCTCCCCCCTACCTCCCACTCCCTAATCAGGGGGAAAATCTCCTGGCATTAAGATCCTGACGCTCTCTGTCTTTTCAGATTTTCACTTCTTTTGTGAGAAATCCCTTGATTAAATGTTTCATTCCAGCGTTAGTGCTAATTATTTTTTTCTTTCACTTTTCCAATTCCTTCTCCTTTATTTTTTTTTCACCCTCCTCGTTCAAGTTCTTTACATCCACTTTCCATTTCGCCCAGTCCTCGGGCAATCGAAATTGAGTTCTTTTGAAGTTCTTTCTACCTATTAAACATCTCTTGATTCAACCTAGGAAAGAGTTCATCAACGCAGAATTGAAAAAAGGGAAAATAAAGTTTCTCAAATATACATAAGTCGAATGAAAGATCAATACTTCTTAAACATGTAATAAACCACAATGAATACATTTATTAATAGCTATTATATTATTTCAATAATTAAATTACATTAGGAAATCGGAAAGAACCCTTGCCAAATCATCCTGATTTTCATCAAACTTTATACCTCTAACAAAATCTGTTCTGGGTCAATCCAGTGATTCCCATCAAAGCGTTTTTTTTTCTTTTTTGATTCCCTCCATGATGTCCCGTGCAATTTTTAAGTATTTATGCAATTTAATACTATCCTTCGCTTAACATTCAAAAATATATTTCATATATTAATTGTTGTAGATTTTAACAATGCTTATTGAAATTTAATGAATTGATGTTTAATAGTAACAGTCTTTTGATTAGGACCTACCTTAGGACAATGCCCAGCTCCTGATTATTTTCTGCGATGTCGCGATACCAGCCGGTTCTTTCGATCATAGAAGAGAGAAGTTTAGCTGGGCTGTGATACGGACCTTGGTTGCTCATTCGATTAGAGAACTGCAAGGGTGATGCGGGGATCCGGGTTCGAATCCATAATTTCCCTTCAGATTATGTTTTTTTTTTTACATAATAGTTCATATCTTATTTTGGGGTTCTACTATAGTGATTATTCTGAAGAATTCCTCATTACTGTCGATTCAGATAGTGATGGTGTCATTTAAATACAAGCTATATATAATAAGAACATTTTTTATAATTTTTTTTTACCTTTTAACTTTAACTAATAATTTAATTTTTAAATTATTTCTAATGATGATGTTATCTAATTCATTTAAATAACTTAATCCCTATCAGAGTCAGAGATAATATTAAAAAAGGGTTGCTACTCAAGGTAGGATGTGGGGTTGAAGATGAGGGGGCACCGAGGCCTTTGAACGGGAGCCAACCAACGGTATCGCTATAATAAATATCGACCCCTTCGTAATCGTTATCTCGCCCCTTCATTTAAATTTATTCAAACCTTAGCAGCGGCGGAGGGGAGGGGGGAGGCGGGGCTAGTTAGAGTTATACTCATAGAAATGAGCACTGCCTACTGGATATTTAAAAAACCTGTTATAAAAGCTACTTTGAAAACTTACGGCTAATCATATTTAATTGGCCTATACTGCATGTGATATAACGAGAAATAACTTTTGAGTTTTAGAATGAACGGGAAAGTTTTTCGAAGATATATCGTTAAAAGGGTGTATTGGTAAAAGGTTCAATTCATAACAACGGCCGATAATAAATTATATATCCTTATATATATAAAAATCTCGTGTCCCGATGTTTGTCTTTCTATTTCTCAGAAACTACTCAACCGATTTTAACGAAATTTGGCTCAATGTATATAGTTTTGGCCGACTTAATAGATGGGATAGTTTTTAACTTGATTAGTGATCAAAGTAATTCTTATATAGCGAATTATTGCAAATACAGTAGGTCGTGTTTCGATTTATTAACATGGCGTCATATGTCTATTTCATAATGTTTTTGTTTATAAGCATGCTATTGTAATACAGGTTATCATTATTATAATTTTGTATTGTGTTATGTGAGTGCAGTTATTTGTTCCTATATTATTATTTTCCACAGGCAAATAGTAATACAAATCTTTGGATTTATTGTTAATTTTCATTAAAGAATAAATCAAGAAAAGGTTACAATGAATTCTCAAAAGTGTAGGTACTTTTTCTTCCTTTTCCTTTTTTATCTGTATTTCAATTAAATTACTAGCTAAGAGCTGAAACGCTTTGCTGTGGCCCACCTTGATATCAACTTTTAGTAAAGCAAATACATTTTAATAATTAAAATTAGGCTATTGTTTGAAATAATATTCTATACATATTGTAACAGCACCTACTGTCACAGGTGTAACCTAATAGAAACCTGACTTGGGGAGTCATTGTTGCCAAAAAGTAGTGAAAATTAGTGAGTTGGCTAAACTGCGGGTAACCAGTCATAAAAACTCCCTGAGTGTGTTTTGATTAGGTATTGTGGGATACTTTATGATTTACTAAAGAACTGCATAATTAAGACTTTAATATTATATTTTCAGTTGATTTATTTAACAGAAGTTTCTTTCTTTTCATTATTCGTTTTGTTATTATTATTTAAATAAAGTGTTTTTTTATTTTACCAAACCTTTTTATTATTTTTATCCCGTGCTCTAAAATGTGAAATTTAAAAAATGTCAGTGAAGATTTGTAATTCCTCCTTTATCAACAATAATTTAAAGTGGAGAAAATTTAATCCCAATCGAATAGAGGCTGTTACTTCCTGTTCAGAAGAGTTGTAATTATCTTTATATGTAAAATTTAAGAAATCTCAGCAAAGATTTTAATCCTTTCTTTAATTTAAAGTAGGCTATTATTGGGAATGATATATCGTTGTTAATTTCACCAGAATACAATTTTTTACTTATCTTTAAATTATTGTTGATTAAGAAAGGATCACAAATGGCGGCATTTTTCAAATTTTACATATAATGATTATTACACCTCTACTGAATAGGAATAATTGTTATTTGGATAAACCGCAAGTTTCAGATATATCCACCATAAATATGAGAGTACTACTGCAAAATGATCCATCGGCAGATATATTTTCTAAACAATTGCTCTATATTGGAAACGGTGAAATAGAGCTCCATCGAAATTCAAAATTTATCAAATTACCAGAAAATTTCTGAACTGTTGTAGAGACGAAAAATGAACTGTCTACGAAATATAAAGTGTCTTTCCTGATATTTTGAACAATTATTTGGACTAAATTGGCTAATTGGCTGGGTAGTCGTGCTATTTTGGCAGCAAAAAATGTTGATTTCGATGAAATAAACTTCCGAAATCAATTGACAATGTTCTAGATGTAAACGAACCCGTAAATTTCCCATCTGAATTTTTTAATTCCCTGGATATACACCCAAACAATCTCCAGTTGAAGATTTGCTCACCGTTCATTCTTCTTAGTAACTTAAATCCACCTCAATTGTGCAACGGTACACGTTTGGTCATTAAAAGGATCACAGGAAATGTTATTGATGCAAAAATGTTGCCTGAAAGGTTTACAGGAGATATCGTCCTGTTGCCACCTGTTCCCCTGGAACCGTCAGAATTTTCAATAAAATTTAAAAGGCTTCAATATCCTATTCGTTTGGCTTTTGCCATGACCATAAACAAATCCCAAGGGCAAACAATGACCACTTGGACTTTGAAAATCCGTGTTTTTCCTATGGGCAATGGCATAACTCACGTGGGAAATGGGCATCGCCTGCTCACGTGTGTGGAAACCATCAAATCTTTGGTTTGTGTTAAAAAAACAAAACAGGTTAACCCAAAACATTTTGAACAAATTAGTACTTGAATAAATAAAAATTCTGAATTGTATTATGTAAAAACCTCTTTAAGAAGAGATTTCTTATCACTCAAATATATGCTAATTTAAAAGCTTCAGCACACCACCCTCCTACCGAACACTTATTTGCCGAAGAATCGGGAAATCGAGGTCTTCAAGAAATTGAGAAAAACGCCTATCAAAAGGACATATATGACGCGTTAACCAAGGTTGGAATGACCCTGAGCAAAATTATACCCGTTGTTAAACTAACAATACCAAGTTGAAGTAGTGTTAGGCCAATAATCAATAGATCAATGGCTGAGGTTACCAAAACTTACTTCAGTCATCCTTTTTAAAATCAGTGGAAAAATATAGCCATTTCGATTTAGTTTATACCGATCCATCAAAAAAGGGCAATAGTGTTGGTAGCTCTGTGAGTCGTAAACACAATCAGCTCCTTTTTAATCAAACTACATTGAAATATGAGATGCAAAAAATAAAAACTTTAACTTTCCTATATTCTTTATCAAATACTTTTAAATGGTGTAATGCTCTATTCTTAATGACGTTGGATTTTGATTAGCTGAAAGGTTTTCATCTTTATCAATGAATATTGGTATCACTGTATTTGTTTAAAAATATTAGGATATAACTACTGAGCCACAGCAACGCGTGGCCGGGTCTGCTAGTAACTTGTAAGTTAAAATTTTGAGTGCTTGAGTATTGTTCAACAGGGAGGGGGGCAGTTAAATAGTTCTTTATTTAACTCAACAGTTGAGAAAATATTGATTAAATTAAATTTTACTCATCACAATTTACGATTTTCAATTGTTTTTTTTTTCAATAAAATGTTTGTGAGGCTGGGGGTCAACTTTGGTATAGTGGTTAGCACAGAAACCTACAATACTAAAGATCGTGGGTGAGCGTCCCAAGGTGGCCCTAGGATTTTTTAATGGGAGTAAACAATCCTTGTCTATGCCGTCCCTCAGATAGGACGTAAAATAGAGGTCCCGAGCCTGTACTCGTTAAAGATTCCTATCCTAATTATACCTGGATAGGCAAAATTTAGGACCCCCACTGTAGCATCGTCCGATTAGCCTTAGTGTCATAAAGTGACGTTAAAACAAACAAACAATTTTGAGCGGCACGCACACCTTCTATTGTACTGATTCAACAAATTATATGTTATGTTTTGTAATTCTTTAAGTTTCGATTTAGTTTCAACACAGTAACTACTAATTGCCATCGAAACCAATAATCGTTTTCGTTAAATAATCTCAATGTAGAACTTATTTTTTTTCTACCATAATATTCCATACCAATGACCTACCACTTTAAAAATTAAATATTATTATTTCTGAAACCCACACCTTTCCAACGATGTATTACAGATTTGTATTTCTAAGTCATTACCGGAAATTCAAATTGTCATCATGCACTGCCAATAGGGTCATTCCAATACTAGCTTTTGAATGGACAATTGCGCTCCAAACCAGATATAATTTATGGATGGAGGATGTTTCATTTGAAAAAAAAGGTGATTGTTAGGTGATTGAATTTTTAAATCAGCAGATTTTATATATTTGTAATAAACCAAAAACAGCAAATAATTTAATAAAGAATTTTTACACTCCTCCAAGGAAGACAAATTTTTAAATCAGCAGATTTTATATATTTGTAATACATCAAAAACAGCAAATAATTTAATAAAGAATTTTTACACTCCTGAGTTTGGATGAAATAAATAAAACAAATAATTTAAAAAAGAAATCTTACACTCCTGAGTTAGAAGGAAAAAGGAATTTGAAGAATAATTTGATAGATAATGGTAACTGTAATCAGTGAAAAAAGTTATGAAAATGTACCGGTTTATTTTCTGTTCTCAACCTAATATTATGTTACTCTTAAAATATACATGAATTTTTACATTCAAATTGCAATAAATTCCATATTACACTAATTCGATGAGGACTAAAGCCGTACGTCTGGTCACCCCTCGCAGAAGAGAAAAGATCGACAAAGATGACCCCACGGCTTGCTCACATGTAAGAGCGGTGCGACAGTGATACAGAAGGCCTGAGTTCGATTCCCGGTCGTGATAAAATCTTTTCTCTTCAATTAAAATTATTTCTATAGACATTTGATCGTTTTTCAGAGCGTTAAAATTAATAGCACTACTTCATTTATTTTCGAATCAACATTCATGAACTGTTGAACAATTTATGTAAGCAATTTTATTTACAGTTATATTTTAACTTTTAAAGGAAGTAAGTATCAAAAGTGTTGCTGGTCACTATATGTAGATATATAAGGAAATCTCGCGACATAGAAAGAAAAACACTTCCAGAAGCTATTATCCGCTGTACGAACCAGAAATGGCAGAATATAAGCTGGTCTAAAATGGAAAATGAAATAGAAAGAGACTGGGATGAAAAGAAAATAGAAGAAACAATTGCCGTAGTGACCCTGGCTGGCCCAAGTTCAACAGGTCTGCTGCTGGCAGTCCCAGGAAATAGAGCAATGCCCATGTAATAATTCCTCCCTCTGCAGCTCTCTTAGAGCTTACTATATAAGTCTCCGGAAATTGAGGAAAGTTCGAAGAAAAAAAAGTTTTATACTACATAAAATTTTATTATATACTTACTTATGTATTTATTATACTCACAAAATATTAAAACAATTTAAATAACACCATATTTATTTATTTGCATAACCTTAATCTCAGACCAGATTATAAGACTCTATTGTCCAAACAGGAACCACGGCTTTCAAAATTAAAATTAGTAGTATGTAATCCTTTCCATTTCATACAATTCACCCTAGTTCGAGAAACATTACGAGACCAGTTCGGAATCCTTGGTTATGCCGTTCTCCGGTTTAAAAAATCACATGTAATTAAATGGTATATTTTAATTTATTTTCATTAAACGTTCTACATTGCGAAGATATGGATATCTGGAAGCAATCCTTGTTTTTCAGTTTCCTTATTTAATTTTAAGACGATTTAAACGTCTTTCGGGAGTTCAAAAGGCAGTTTTAGCTAAGCAACTGAGCATGTTTAGGCGTACTAATTCTAAGCATTCAAAAAGTTTGTTTAACTGTCTTATTCTCTTTTGTGGCCATTTTAAATAGTATACATATCTCTGCTTGGTCAAGCGTGCCATACAAATATCTCAATTGCCATCTTTTGGTTTCTTCTGTCACTTAACAATATCTTCTGGATTTACTGTCCTTTATCTCGGAGCCATAAAAGTAATATTATATAGCTTCTTTTTACAACCGTACATGTATATAGGGGTATTTGGTCACCAACCAGTGTACCTTTTTTCACACCTTCAAACTGGAACAATGGCACTGCCCTTATGTATATAGCCTAATGGGAGAATAGTTCATGTTATCTGGCAAGCACTAAAAAAAGACAAGAAAAGAAAAATGAAAAAAGAACGCTAAAAACTTTTTCATTCATGGAAGTAATATGATCTGATGTTACTGTTTACCCTTGTGTTTATTTGAAGCTTAAAGATCTCTATTCTAATTATACCTATATGCTAACCAGGCAAAACATAGTTGTTCGGAATAATCACTAACGTAGTGACTTGCGTAGTCAATTTCACAACCTTTCAAAATATGAGCCAAAGGAAGTGTTTGTACGAAAAGGTCCAAATCAGGATAAATATAATCTCTCAAGAGGAAACGCAAAACAAAATTTTGAAAAACTTATCCAAAAAACTTTAAACCTGCAGTTTAAACGGAGCACACTGAAAGAGTCAAGGCATATTCAAGAAGAAAGTCTGGTTTGAAAATTGGAGGACACTTATTTTAACTTACTTAGTGTGAGTTCGTCACTATGTGCCTTTGTTACTTAGTGCGAGTTCGTTACTAGTCCTTGTCATCTAAAAGCTGTCCACTGTAACAGACCAGTGAGGGAGTCCCCTAAGCAGCTTTTTATGTTAGTTATGGTTCATATCATTATTCCCTATTCATTTTGAACGTGATTTTTCGAGGCTGATGTATTTGGTTATACATATACATATTGAAAAGTTTGTTTCCAGTAAATATTATTATTTATACTACAAACGACCTGCCCACTCACAGTGCGATTTATTTTATTTAAAAGTTTTTTATGGAAAAAACCCGAAAATAAATTAGACGATTTTTCAGGAATTTCCAAATTTCATGGTGGAAATTGAGCTTTGATTCTTAACCAAGCATTGTAAACCAACCTCTAATAGTAGAAGAGGTTCCTTGATTTTTTCAATTTATAATGCGTAAAATTCGCCATTTTCCTGAGAATCATGCGCTAATCATGTTTATTTATTTATTTATATAATAATTGAAGAAATCTTTGACATATATCCAATACAATAAAATTAAAACAACAAAAAATTATAGTTAGTTGAGCAAATGGATTAAGATAAAAGGTGATCTTAATTATAATTTTAAATCAACCCAAGAACAGAATAATTTAGATCACAATGGATTGAAGAAGGTACCGTTGAGTTGTTTGTAACCTCGAGGGCAGAATAGATATTTGTATTGGACACTCCCATCAGAAGCAGACAATTACAAAGTTGTAGCGGTCCCCAGAGATTCTGTTGGGGGAATCCTCTGCAGCGGGCAGGCACTTACCTACATTGCCAGCACAATGCCCCCTCCCACTTTCCCGAAAGCGCATCCCTAGAACTTGCCAGCGGCAGATTACCAACTGAGAGAGGTAGGCCTTCAAGGGTAAAATTCAGAGGATACCTGTATACAAACAATCAACAAGATATGATCGTTGAAGAAAATAGGTTGATGGTCTGACGGAATGGTACTTATCTGAAGATCAAAACAAAATAAAAGCGATGGATTAAACACAGTTAAGTTGCTCTTCGTTACATCCCTGCTGCAAGCCTACAAACAGTCAGATTATCAAAACGGTCTTAGTATAAACCTAGAAATCTTAAATACTTTCCAAAGTATTAATTAATAAAAATATAACACAAAACTTCATCATGCATGTTGCTTGAGGGGATACGCAAAATACAATTTTCATAAGCTCTAGTTTATGATAAAATGGACATTTAAGTCAAAATAAATGTATTTATGATGGTTAGAAGATAGGTTGTCTTTTATAATATCCAAGTGTTAAACATAGCAAACCTTTATTTAGAGATTTTTACTGATTTTTATCTATCTGAGTGGCTGTTAAAAGAATTAACGATGAAACGAGTCGCGGCCTGGAGGCTTTTAATTTTTTTTTTAATTCTTGAACCAATTTTTGATTTAGAGATGAGAGATGGTCAACTGTTCTTCAATTACGATAGGTTAAATGATGGTCAGGATTTTCAGTTTACAATGACACACATGCGCCTAGTATTAAAAAATAACAATAAATTAAAAAATCTTTATACAAAACTCAAAGACCCTGTACCTCTCCTAGACAAGTGTAATGTAGTTTATCGTATCCAGTGCTCCACGCTTAATTGCAACAGTTGCTATATCGGTGAAACCAAAAATTATTTTAAAAAACGTATTTATTACCATAGGGTCAATCCATTTGAAGTGGTCCAATCGAGTTGCTTCAACATTTTTATTTTTTTTTATATTTTTACCATTGAAAGAACAATGCATCAGGAGTACAAAAGTGCAATTGGTTTATTTTTTGAATTTTTATTTTTCCAATGGAGGCCATATTATTTTCGAAAAACCGCGTATTTTTAGCTATTTCAGTGCTCTGCTTCAAATCAAATATCTCCTCCTTTACTCATCCTAGAATATTCAAATAAAGACCAATCTCTTAAGAAAGGTCTGACCTTTAATAAATGTCATTACAACTATGTACTTAAAACTAAGAATTACGGTCCATGTACCCCTTCAAAGTTTCAAGCGGTAATTTAAAAAAACCGGATTTTCAAAAATTATTTTTTACAAGAAGGCAAATGATTAAGTGTTTGTTATTTTTTTGTTTGACAGATAAAGGTAGGCACTATAAATTCACAAAGTTTCAAGCTGTGGACTTGCACAGTTTTTTTAATACAAATTTTTGAAATCTTGAAATTTCCAAAATTTTAAAAGTTTAAAGCTTTATATCTCTGTTGGGCAAGAAAATAAAATTTTGAAATTTAGGCCAGATTTAGTTCCTAAATAGAGGATTAAACTGTCAAAACTTCATTTTGTGGACTCAACTAATTGCAAGGATATAAGACATTGTAAAGTACTAAAATAAGTATTAAATTCAAAGCACTAAACAGCCTGTATTATTTTCTGTCCGTGTCCAGGAAATGAAATTTTGACAGTTTAATCCACTATCCCAGACCTAAATCTGGGCCAAATTTCAAAGTTTTATTTTTACGCCTAACAGAGAAATTAATTCTTTAAACTTTTGACATTTTGGAAATTTCAAGAATTTAAAAATAAAAAACCGTGTAAGTCCACATCTCGAAACCTTGTGAATTCGGAGAACCCACCTTTATTTATCAAATAAAAAAATTGCAAACCCTTAGTCATCTGCCTTCTGGTAAATAGATTTTTTGAAAACTCGTTTTTTTTTTAATTACCGCTTGGAAATTTTTAGGGGTACATGAATGGTTATACTTATTTTTAAGTTCATACTTGTTATGACATTTATTAAACTACAGATCTTACTAAAGAGATTGTTCTTTATAAAAATGTTCTAGGATGAGTTAAAGAGGGGATATTCGATTTGAAGCAGAGCACTGAAATAGCTAAAAATACGCGTTTGGTCGACAAGAAAACTGACGAAAAAATTCATATCAATAGAGCGGAAATGATGAAGCCTTGGTTCCATTGAGTAATGCACTGAAGACCAGTACCTCACCATCGGAAATAGTGGTTGAACAGGGGCGAACTAAAACAATAGGCAAGCATTGTGTGATAAGATTTCACAGATTCTTTATGCTAACAAGACAAACATTAAGGTAAATTTATGCAAAGTGGCTTTAATAATCTGTACTAGATTAATTTTAATATAATAAAGGTGAAGAAAACGGAAAGGAAATAATATGTGCTGTTTTAGCACTTTGGATATTATACTTATTTTAGTACCTTTCAATGAATTTTTCGGTCAGTTTTCTTGTCGACCAAACTCGTATTTTTAGCTTTTTAAGTGCTCTGCTTCAAATCGAATATCCTCTCTTTAACTCATCCTAGAACATTTTTATAAAGAACAATCTCTTTAGTAAGATCTGTTGTTTAATAAAGGTCATGACAAGTATGAGCTTAAAAATAAGTATAACCGTCCATATAACCCTACAAATTTCTAAGCGGTAATTTAAAAAAAAAACGAGTTTTCAAAAAATCTATTTACCAGAAGGCAGATGACTAAAGGTTTGCAATTTTTTTATTTTATAAATAAAGGTGGGTTCTCCGAATTCACAAGGTTTCGAGATACGGTTTTTTATTTTTAAATTCTTGAAATTTCCAAAATGTCAAAAGTTTAAAGAATTAATTTCTCTGTTAGGCGTAAAAATAAAACTTTGAAATTTGGCCCAGATTTAGGTCTGGGATAGTGGATTAAACTATCAAAATTTCATTTCCTGGACACGGACAGAAAATAATACAGGCTGTTTAGTGCTTTGAATTTAATACTTATTTTAGTACTTTTCAATGTCTTATATCCTTGCAATTAGTTGAGTCCACAAAATGAAATTTTGACAGTTTAATCCTCTATTCAGGAACTAAATCTGGCCTAAATTTCAAAATTTTATTTTCTTGCCCAACAGAGATATAAAGCTTTAAACTTTTAAAATTTTGGAAATTTCAAGATTTCAAAAATTTGTATTAAAAAAACTGTGCAAGTCCACAGCTTGAAACTTTGTGAATTTATAGTGCCTACCTTTATCTGTCAAACAAAAAAATAACAAACACTTAATCATTTGCCTTCTTGTAAAAAATAATTTTTGAAAATCCGGTTTTTTTAAATTACCGCTTGAAACTTTGAAGGGGTACATGGACCGTAATTCTTAGTTTTAAGTACATAGTTGTAATGACATTTATTAAAGGTCAGACCTTTCTTAAGAGATTGGTCTTTATTTGAATATTCTAGGATGAGTAAAGGAGGAGATATTTGATTTGAAGCAGAGCACTGAAATAGCTAAAAATACGCGGTTTTTCGAAAATAATATGGCCTCCATTGAAAAAATAAAAATTCAAAAAATAAACCAATTGCACTTTTGTACTCCTGATGCATTGTTCTTTCAATGGTAAAAATATAAAAAAAAATAAAAATGTTGAAGCAACTCGATTGGACCACTTCAAATGGATTGACCCCATATATACAGTATTTCCACGCGTAATTCGTCTACATCTAAATTAGCAGAACATGCCATTGCCCACAACCATTCCTTCGACTTTGAGAACCCCTCCATATTAGCTACTGTATCTAACCACGATAAACGTCTCCTCTCAGAATCCATTTTCATCCATCTAGAAACGAATAACCCGGTAAATCACAAAACAGATAAAGAGATAATTTCATCCACTTATTCTAACATCTTCCGCATCCTCAAATCCTAGTTTTGATTTCATAGGTACCTGCAATTATCTCTGTACCTCTTGTACTATTATTTTTTTTTTTGTATTGTATGCTTCTTTCTGTATATTTTCGAAATTTTTATGCATTGTTACATTATGTATTATCTCATTTTTATGTTATTATTGAGTCCAGACACAACTATTTGTATACAATACCATCTACTTTGTTAGTTTTTAAATATTTTGGTTCACTCAGTTGTCATGTGCCTTCACTTCAAAAGCGTTAGATTTCCCTGTCATAAACCTTTGAAGTCGGCAAACTAACCCCCTACCACTACCTCTAACCTTATTTTTACCCTTAGTCTTATTATCCACCTGGACTCAGTAGGTAAATATCAGATTATCTTGTTAACCAGCCTCTTATTTTAATATTCATGTATACACCATCTTTTATATTATTATCAGTTCTGTAATGTATCCATTTATTGTCACCCTCTAGCATAGATACTCATATTTTTGTTTTCTTTTAGCCTTGATGAAGATCCACAAGTTGTATCGAAACGTTGGCTTACCATAATAAATTCATTGTAAACTGAAAATCCTGACCATCATTTAACCTATCGCAATTTTTGATTTGTTTTAAAATCTTTCTGAAATATAAAAATTGTAAATCAGATGCGCTGCAGATAAGGAATCCACACCAGAGCTTAGTATAGTAAAAGACATCAATATGAAAAGCTCTATTTAAAGTAGACTATATGAGAATTCCTAAACTAATACGTATTTTCAAGAGTGAATCAGAAAATTCAATTTTTTTGGTAAAATGAATGTTTTAAAGTATCTCAATAAACTATTACCATTTTACTGTATTAAATATGATTCGATGTACTTAACTTTATGTATTAATACAAGGCAATTAATATTTTATATGAGGCGTTATATTATGCCAGTTCCTCTCTAGAAGGAGAATTAATTCTGGCATTATTACAATTTAATAATTTTTTCTAAATTTCGTACAGAATCAGATGCTACTACATTATTATTTTTTATCGTGATATTCTAGTTCATACCTAATTAAGTTTAACTGTCGGCATTTTGAAGAATATGGTTATTAATAGTTTTTATATTATTTTACATACTAAATTTTATATTATTTCACACTGTATGCCGTTAGGTAGTTACTTTAAATCCAAATAACTGCCTCTCTAAAAACTTTTAAAATTTAAAAAAAAAAAAATCACAATTGGGGTAGCTTTTAAAGATTTTATATATATAGAAATGGCTATACGAAAACCCTATTTTAATTCATACCGTTAGTTGATTTATTAAAGTTTCTAAATTCAGCCTTAACCGTAAAAATATTTAACTCACCAATTTTTTTGGAGGCTGCTAAATGACAAACTGGCAAGTATAATATGATGGAAAATGAATAAAAAAAAAACGAAGGCAATAATTCATCAGAACTGGGATGATAGGGGTCGTCCTGGCGAGTTTCCGTGCTGACGCGGTTTTGTTAGAGAGCTCAGATTATGCAGCCCAGATTGTAACTCAGCACAATTTAGATTGCGATGGATAAAATTTACTGCCTGCATGGTGTAGGCTATGAACTGTTTATTACCAGTATGTTACGCAAACTAAGTCTTAAACAAATTGTATGCATATTACAAAAAAAAAGCTTTTTAGCATAAGCAAAACGGACTTAATAATGTGTTAGAGATTTATTGGGATGAATAAATTTGAAAAAAAATCGGAAATAAGTAGAAACAATACTTAATGTGTAATTTAATGTGCAAAAATAATAAAATAATAGTAAATGTAATAATAAAAGGGAAACAGACAAGTTTAGTTGAGTATTATACAGATAAATTAAAACTATTAAATCGGAAAAATTATAAAAATAATTGGATCATAAAGAAATACCATCATAATAAGTTGCAAAAAATAAAAAACAATAAACCATTTGAATAGCAAAGGTGACATATAAATACAAATAGTCATAGAGGACAAAGTCCAACTCGCACAGTTGAAGCTAAAAAAAAAAAAAAAAACATGGTAATTACAAGTGGAGCTAATGTTAAATTATAATAAAAAGATGAAAAGAAAATTAATGTTAAAAAAGTTCATTATGATATTAGTAACAGGTTGCACCATTATGTGATTGAAAATTTAAGGTAGGTATATGATTTTAATAATCTATGAACAAATATTATAATTTGTAAAAAGTTAATGAGCTTCTAACGGTCCTTTACGGATGCGAAATGTGGCCGCTGACATTGAGGGATGAGCAACGGCTTAGGGTTTTTGAAAATAAAGTACTGGGTAGAGTATTGGGACCGAAGAGGGATGAACTAACCGGATAATCTAGACGCTAACACAACGCCGAACTGAGTGAACTGTACCCGGTAAATATAATTGACATGATAGCAACGAGTGGAATAAAATGGGCGTGTAAAGTTGCGAAACTTATTAGTGAACGAATTCCGAAAAGATTAATAAGGGCGGTGCCGAATGAGAAACGCCCGAGGGGCAGGCGAGACGGAGGTGGGAGATTTGCGTTAAGGCGGATCTATCAAGTGGGTCTGGAAGGCGGTAGGTGGATGGTAGTGTGCAGGGAGCGAGTTATACTGTCGGCATCGAACCTTTGCGTTCGTTAAACCTTCATTATTATTTTTATTATAAAAAGTTAGTGTGAAACTTCTGCCTAAATATGATAAAAATGACATAATCTATAAAAAGTGAGTGAAATAATTGAATTATTATAGAGGTTTTGAGAATGGAGACAATACCCTGAATGTTCAACTGTAAGACATATTAATGACATTATAGAAATTATATGGAAAATGAGTTGCTAAGCCTTCAAAAGAATAAAATAATATAAATTAGTAAAAAAAAAAAAAAAAGCATAATCAACATCTTAAACATGGGCATAGAAGGTCTATAATGAAATAATTTTTTTACCGTAACCATTATTTCTTCTGTTACAATAAGATATTACATTCGATTACAACTAATTATTTATTATAATTAATTTTTTTTAAATACTAAAATAAAATTGTACAACTGTAATAAGATTATATCACTTACTAATGCAACACCATAACTCTAAGTGCTAGTTAACCAAATTCCCATTGCTTAATCTAGGGCTGCCCTCAAAGTCCCCTAAGCACCATTAACCCTAACGGCCCCATCCAGATCCAAATATGACATCCGCAACCCCCGCAGGGTCGGGGACACCGAGCAAAAAAACAAGTGGTTAAAAGCGCTATTTTAGCCTAAGCAACCTTCTTGCTCTGTTGGCCCTCACGATATTACACACTTCCAAAGCGCGTTTTAATTAAAAATTTTCCGGTTCCCAGCCAAGTCAGAATAGAGACGGCTGACTCTTGTTTTTCCTTTAATTAGCAGAGGCCGGAAAACATTACTGGACATTTTTCACGACCTAGCCAGGATTTTTCCAGCCGGCCATCCCCCCCCCCAACTCCCCAAATGCTACTTAATTATTAACTTCAGTCATCCCTCTAATGAACCGTTGTTTAGTCTGGGAGCCTTTCGTGAAAATTTTAAAAAGTTAGTCATGTCTTCATAGCATCCCACTCCTGATATAGAAAAAATAAAAAATTGAACATTCGAGAAAGGAGTAGGAAATTCTCCTAAGGTCCAGACCATGTACTATTGCAGTTATGTAATTGCTCCTACAAAATGTCTAGAACTCTCGTCATGCAATGCAACAGAAAAAATATACGCTTTTGTTTCAGGTCACAATATTTTTAAAAATATCAAAAATAATTTAGACCCCTAAATGTTAATTTAATTACTACATAAATAAAAGAAAAAATTCATAATAGTATGATGAAAAAATAGTATGTATTATCAATCCTTGGTTAAGGCAAATCTGAAAAAAAATTTATCATACATTGATGTGAGGTATAACTAAAATGTCCTAGCCGGTTTCATCATGAATTATACGAGCTTATCGTACATTCAATTTCTTAACTGACCCTACAGGGAGATTAATTTCTTGGAATAATAAAAGTTTGATATTTAGTCGTTTAGGCCAATGTCCGGACACGTACCCTAACCATTCCTAACAATAAAACATTTTGATCAAGCCTAACATATATTTCATTTCATAAAGTATACATAAAAATTACAATTATTAGCTCTGGTTAATAAAGATGTTTCAACAAGAATGTTGAAAATATAAACTAAGGGAAACTTTTCCAGCAAAACGTAAGCCACCTTTTGAATATTTCATATGAGGGTTATTGTATACAACCCTAAAAGAGGGTGAAAAAAGGGAGAGGGAGTAACATTTCTAAAATGCTTAATAATTAGCGCCGAGTTAGCAAGAGAGGTGGCTGGTAAAATTATTCGAAATTAGAAAACCCTTGTTACAGCGAGCTTTAGGAAAAGAAATTTCAACGGTATTGTTCGGGAATCTCAAAAATATCACATTTTTTTTTTTTTTTTAAGATTAGATACCTGAAACAAAAGTCGCCTTATTTCATGAATGAGGCATCATTTCAAAGCTTTCCTTAACCGGAATTTGTGAGTTATCCGTAACCGCGGTTTTTGCGTGAAAATCAAATAGGTCGTAGAGGTTAATAAATGGTGTCAATCTTTTCAGGTTTTCTAGTAGAACATTTTAGGTTATATAAATTTTTTTTATTAACCCCTTCGTTTGCGAGTTGTAAGCAAAAACTGCAATTCTCAGCGAAAATTTTAAAATGGTCGCAGGGCTTTTTCGAAGGTGTCATTTATTTCAGTTTGTCGAGAAAAACATTTTTGGTTATATACACTTTTCCGATTGTCGCCGTCGTTTGCGAGTTACAAGCAAAAACATGCGATTAATTAGAATCAGCGGACTCGCTTTTTGCGAAAGGAATATGTGTACTTAAGTATTCCGTCTATGCCCATGACGCACTACAATACTAAATATACGGTGTGTACTTAAATTAAGTGGGATTTAAATAGGTCAGAGTGCGAATGCTTCGCACGGGTCAGCTAGTAAATCAATAAAGATCATATTTTAATTCTAGTTAATTAACCAATATACAATATCATACTTCATATAGCGATCTTAATCTGGATAATGTTATTGAGGTGATATCGTAGAACCGAATAAAAGTTTTGTGTGTAAAATTTTAAAGGTAAATATTGAAGGAATTCTCAAAAGGTTATGCGCTCTGAGCCGAACGGCGTTAATAAAATGAAGGATTAGATGTAATGGAAGCTTCAAAATTTTAGTGACAAGAATTTAAGAATGTTTATGTCCTAGAGTTGTAGTAGATGTATAGTAGTTTCATTTTTTATCTTCCCATTTTTGCCGAATAGAAAACGGTAGCTCTAAATTTATTACAGGAGAATATGTTGCGCGGAAGATGACCAAATTAAAGACTGATAATCCTCCATTGGTCAACAACGTAGTGACCAGATAGCTTTGATTGGGCGTAGTTTTAACTAAGTTTCTTGTTTAAAGCCAATTTTCAGAGCTAACACTAAAAAATCGAGACAAAATTACCATCGTTTCCTGTTGCAGCTTTTGATAATTTTCCTCAGTTTCACCCAGTTCTCATTCCCCAGCTCGAACCGAATATGAATTAATGTGAATGTCAATATACTTAATTTTTGGGAATCTTTTGAGCTTGAATCTTCATCTTTAATATTAGATAAAATGGTTTATATTCCATAGCTCATTAACAATATTATTCCATATTCAAATAAGGATAAGTTAATAAACCCAAATAGCCTTGAATAAGTTAAGACTGAGATCGGGGAATATTTTGATAGTCCGTTTTGTCGGGGGTCCTGCCTTTTTACCATCTTTCCCTGGAATTAAGAGGTCGGTTTAATTCCCTCCAAGATCCAGCTGTAGGGAAGGACCCGGAAAATTCATCCCGGCTATAATCACTCATCCCATTATTTTCTTCCCATCTCTTCTACCTTCTTCATTATCATCATCTGCGGCTTTCCTCTACTCTAAACTACTCTCGGAGCTCCATCTCTTTTTAAAGAGTCCGAGCTACGGGAATAATTTAACTTAATTTCTTCATCTTCAGAAAAAAAAAAAACTTATCTCAAATTTTTGCTTTCACTATTACGAGTAACAATAGGTAGACAAAATCGTGTCTAACTTCTTTACTAAGATTTTTTAAATTGAAATTTAAATCATTATTGATAAAAGTGCATAAAGTAAATGTGATAGTATCAAGAGGAAGAGTTTCATTCATTCATTTCACAATTTTTAAAATAGATAAGGTATGATGCACTTACTTGAATTTTATCTGGTTTGCAGTGACTATATCATTATTTCAAATCGTTGATTCAGATGTATTAGAGCCACAATTTTATGGAGTTTAATAGATAAAAAAGTAATCCGTAACGTAAAGACGTAATCTATATTTTTATAAATGAACAAGAGAAAATGGGTAATAATTTCTGGGGTGATTATTCCATATAAGACCTTTTAATAATAATATACAATAAATATCAATGCCGTACGCTTTACAAAACTATAACACACTATCTATAACATTGTGGGACAAGGTTTTGTAAAAAGGATGATCTTCCTTATTGGCTTTGAAATGGTCATGAAACCTAAGCACTATAAACGAGATAATAATGTTTACTACTAGTAATTTTAAAAATCTGGTGCGTGCGCGCAACACACAACTTTCACTTACCAACTTACTTAGATTAGAAATTAATGCGTTTTGTTAATTGCCACTTCTAAAATGAACAGAACGGCTTTATTTATAAACAATGGTCTGTCATTAAAGGCGTACTCCGCATTCGTGGGCTCAACGAGCTTTATAAGTTGACTGAATATTTTTATTTTTTTCTCCTCTTTATGTTTTCTTTATTTTTATCATATCTCATATTTAGCCATTTCTAATTTTTAGGCGTAACGAGAGACAGTTAATTTCTTCATATAAACAAAACCAAAGGTACTTTATGGGAAACAAACAAAGAAAAAAGCCCCCCCCCCCAAAAAAAAAAGCCCCGTCAGAACATTTTAATAACTATAAAGCTTACCTGATATGAAAGACCACCTAATTTTCATTTAACATGACGAATTTGATAAAAATCGTTAAAGCCGTTTTTGAGATCATCGAAAAAAGGTATAAATTGGAAAAAAAGTTATGAAATAAAATCCCCCTTTGGCATATACATACATCAAATACCCAGTTTGATCAAAATCGTTATAGCCTTTTTTGAGTAAATAAAAAAAACACGTGAAAATGATACAAAATTTATTAAGTAAAGTCCCTCCTCCGGTAGATCAATTTTGATGTAATGTTGGCTATCGCATCTTTGGCATATAGATACATCAAATACCCAGTTTGATTAACATTGTTAAAACCGTTTTCAAGTAAATAAAAAAAACACGTGAAAATGATACACAATTTATTAAGTAAAGTCCCCCCTCCGGTTGATCAATTTTGATGAATTTTTCACAGTCATATCTCGGGCATATAAATAGATCAAATACTCAGTTTAATCAAAATCGTTAAAGCCGTTTTTAAGAAAATTGAAAAAAACTTAAAAAGTTATTAAATAAAGTACCCCCTCCGTTTGACCAATTTTGATGAAATTTTTGCTGTCACATCGCGGGCATATACATACACTAAATGTTTAATTTGGGATTCGCATGGCTTATAGTTTTTGAGCTAGTCTTTTCACACACACAGACACACAGACCAATTCGCGGGACTTAGTTATTTGGACTCAGGGGACCCCAAAACGTGTATTTCTGTTGAGAACCGGAAGTCGAAATTTTTCACGATCGCAATACTTCCACTTACTATATATTTCATATATAGGTAAGTGAGAAAAAAAAAGGTGATAAGGTGTCATATAGTACGAAGTAGTTCAAAGTGTTCTGAAGCGTTTTATGTTATTATTTTTGTTATTTGTTACTATATTTATGTTCTTTTGTTAGTGTTCCATGTTACTTTATTGTGTTTTAGTTTTTGGACATGTTTTGATTATAGTTTAAATAGATTTCGTTTAAAAGTTAAAACAATACAGGTTAAGGTTAACCTTGTGGATTTCACGAACGTTTTAACTTTCCTTATTAAATCCCCTACAGACATTAAGGTGGTGCTACGGCTAGAGGATTTTAAGGTAAAGTACCTTTTGAACCTTTTAATTCACTACTTTGCTAAAATTATTTATCGAAACTTTGATAAGATACTAGGTTAAGTTTCATTAATACCTTTGTAATTCAGTTATTAAGGTCTCTATTTGACATCAAATAGACATGTCTCAATCCTTAGTAACAGCAATGGAGGAAGAAACGATAGATGAGCAAACCTTAAAACGTACAAGGTCCACCGCAAAGAGGCAGAGAAAAGGATCTCCTGATGCCCGAGAAGTGCCTGAAAAGGCACGAATCGATGATATCCTCCTACAAGACGCTAAAAGAATACAGGAAAACATCAGAGTGTATATGAATACCAGTGATAAAAACATAAACTCTAAAGTCCAAAAGCATATAAATAGTAAGATACAGCAGATAATGGATATCATGGAAACGATCAATGATAAAAATGAAGAACATAAAAGTTTGGTCCAACGGGTAATTACTGAAACATTGGCTTCTCCTGGAATTTATGAAGACATAATGAAAGGTATCATTGAGCAGGCAGTACCTGTGATACTTCAGGGACTAAAGGCAGTTACTGCAAGTCCTCTAAGAGTGCAGGCTGAACCTGCACAACCTGGACCATCTCGGGAACCAAGCACTGCAAGAAAAGAACAGTTATCCTCCGATAACCAGACTACCGTAACGGAAACTGAAACCTTTAGTGTAGTTAAAAAAAGAAGGAAGAAAAAGCAGGCTTCCCAGTCGACCAACAGTTGCGATAATACCCAGACTGAACCTCACAGAAGAGCCGTAGTTCCTAAAAAGAAGACAATGGCAGAAGTAGTGAAAGCTCTCCCATTAGAACCAAAGGAAACTTCCAAACCAACCTATGTTACTATAGTTGGTGAAGGCAAGAGTACAGCTGAAATAATTAATAATTTGCCATCTCCTTCTGAAATAGGGGTAAAAGCAAAAGTTGTTCGAGCAACCAAAGCTGGTTCAGTCTCAAGAGGAAGCCGAAGGTCGAGGTCAAAGGTGTTCCCCAGTCTTGGATAGCGGAAAATCTTGAAAGAGTTCTGTGGGAGAAATTAGTAGCGAAATCAGTTCCCACCCCGGAGAATAAATCAAATTATATGAAGCCCCTGTTTTTCACTAAAGCAAGAAACAAGATTACGAACAATTGGGTTTTAGAGGTGCACCCAACGGTAAGATATAATCTTTTAAGGGAGGAAATCCTAGCTGGAGGTTGGTGGTCATTGACATTCGCCGATTATCCTGACGCACCTCCCTGTCTTCGATGCCAAGGATATGGACATACGAGAGCAACTTGCCAAGAAGCAGGCATAGTTTGCAGATGGTGCTCGGCGATCGGTCACATTGCAAAGGATTGTCCCGAGAAAATAAATAAGTCCACTCCAACCTGTGTTAACTGCTTGAGGGAGGGTGTATTAAGAAACAAAGCTAAGCACCAGGCAGGGAGTCGGGACTGCCCGGTGCATATTAAGAAGTCACAGGAAGTTGTAAGGAGAACCTTTTATGACTAGATTAAACATTCTTCAGTTAAACATGGGCCGCCGTCGCCTTGTAGCTGATGAGCTCCGAGCTCTCTCCAAGCGCTATGATATATTGGCGGTACAGGAACCAACATGCCGTGGGAACAGGGTGACGGGGTTTGGCCTCACGTCGAGGGTAATAGCCCTGAGCAGTGGAGAGAGGAGGCCCAGGGCTGCCATAGTGATAAATAATCCTAACCTCGACGTGATGGATCTGAGGCAGCATACCATGGCGGATTATGCATCCTGCTATATTAAGTGGGGAAACATTGCTTTCACACTTGTATCGGCATACCTGCCTTTAAGGGATAGCATCGATGAATACATTACCGCCATGGAATCGATTATAGGAGACATGAGAAATGTCATTGTGTGCTCAGATACCAACTCCTGGAACACGGTCTGGGGGTCCACCCGTACAGATAGACGAGGTGCGAAAATCGGTGATTTCATTTCTAGAAATCAGCTAATTGTGATCAATGAACCCTCTTCTATGCCTACATTTTCTGGAGGTATGGGAGAGAGTTGGATTGATGTCACTTTCGCAACACCTATGCTTACAAGATACATCGCGGATTGGACCCTTAGATCTGAGACGAGTTCCGACCACGCTGCTATAGCAATCGGCCTGGTAGATGGACCAGGAAGTTTCCACGGCAACGATAAAGGCTACACTACACGGAAATGTGACTGGAGAATGTTTAAATCTCAACTAGAAGAAGTTATAGTTGACGATGAATGGGAAGAGGCTGAGACGGATGGAGCAAACAATCTCGATGATCGAGTGTTTCGAATAACAAACATCATCCGCGACGCTGCTGAAAGATCCCTTCGACGCCGAACAGCTACAGCTCGACCAGTCCCATGGTGGACGCCGGCCTTAACTGCAATGAAGAGAGACCTCTACAAGGCCCGGCGTTCGTACCAGAGATGCAGGTGTGACGAGAGGCGCACTGCACTACGTAACGTGTACAAGTCCAAATCCAGGGAATATCGAAATCAGGTGCGGTCACAAAAACGGAGGTCCTGGGACGAATTCATTGTTGAAGAATCTACGAAGAATCCTTGGGGCATTCCATATAGAGTGGCAATGGGGAAAATTACTCCTTTGCAGACGTTGGCAGCCCTTAGGTATGAAGGTGTTCAGGCAACCACCCTTGAAGAGGCGGCCAACATCTTTATCGAAGCTACGTACCCTAGGGATGACCCGTCCCAGGATAATGAAGAACAAAAAATTGTGAGACGCACCACGGCACTTCCGCCTGGTACGGACTTGTGCCCACCATGGGATGTATATGATCTTCGTATGGCCGTGGATAAGCAGAAAACCGGTCGTGCTCCAGGACTCGATGCTATAGATGCGGCGATATTGAAGAATAGTATTCCTTACATCGAAGAGAAATTGTTAGGGATCTTTAATGATTGCCTCGATAAAGGATACTTTCCGAAAAACTGGAAGATCGCCGACTTGAGACTTCTCTACAAGGGAGGAGACAGGGATAAGCAGCTCCCCAAGTCGTATAGACCCATTTGCCTCCTCCCTGTGATGAGTAAGGTTCTGGAGCATCTGATATTAATCAGACTACGACCGGTTCTTGAAAAGGCAAGCCACCCACGACAGTATGGCTGTACAAAAGGAAAGGGAACCGCTGATGCTGTGATGAGGGTACGCGCAGATGTTGCACTGAGAGTGGAGCGATATGTCATGTTGCTGCTCTTTGACATATCCTCCGCTTTTGACAGCGTCTGGTGGCCCCGCGTCCTCCAGCAGCTTCATAAGTACGAAGCACCCAGCAACTTATATGCCCTCGTAAGAAATTATTTGCAAGACAGGCAGGTTAAAGTGCGAGGTAGTTTTTACGAAACAGAGTCGTTCATCGAGAGAGGTTGCCCGCAGGGATCAGTCCTTGGACCGGCTCTTTGGAAACTTGTTTTTGATGAGTTGCTGGGAGTGCTTGAGGAAGAGCGGTTCCCTGCCACGGCCTACGTTGACGATCTGGCAGCTGTGGTGTCCTCAAACAGCAGAGCCGGTATTAAAGAAGAAGCAGAAAGGTGCGCCAACCTGATAAAAGAATGGTGTGAGAACAATCAGTTGAAGATGGCGGTTGGAAAAACCCAGACGATTCTTCTAAAAGGAAAAACGGATCGGGCACACCCTATAACCCTTAGAATTGATGGGATAAGAATACGTCCAAGTGAGGAGGTTACGTATCTCGGAATAAGATTTGGAAGAGAATTTAACATGAGACCCCACTTGGACTACCTGGGAAGTAGAGTGGCCAATAGCTTAAATGGCCTTAGCCGTGTAGGAGGAGCCTTCTGGGGCCTAAGATACCCTGCTACGTTCACCATATACAATGGGGTAGTTTTGGGTATCCTAAGGTACGCTTCACCAGCGTGGTTTTTGAATATCTCACACCGTTTAAGGAACAGGTTGGCGACGATCCAGAGAACGGCTCTGCTGCGGATCACCAGAGCGTACCGGACTCTGTCTCATGAGGCGGCGCAGGTATTAGCAGGGGCGGTACCTCTCGACCTCCTACTGCAACAAGATATATATCGATACAGATTAAAGAAGGAAGGCACCGCAGGACTCCCGACACACATTAAAGTGAAGGTCGACCAAGACCCTTCTAATTGGAAAAAAATTATCCGGGAGGACACATTTGATGAATGGAACCGGCGATGGACGACAACTCCGAAAGGAGCTACCTTAAGGAAGTACTTCCCCACCGTCCGGTCTCGTATTGAAGCGAAATGGGTCCTCCCGGACTATTGGGTGTCACAGTTTCTCACAGGGCATGGGGCCTTTCGAGCTAAGCTTCATGGCTTTGGGAAGGATATCGATCCCCTATGCCCTAGCTGCGGTGTCTTAGAAACTGCTGAACATATCGTTATAGACTGCGCTGCCTTTGAGACACAAAGAGCCAGGTTGTTGAGGAAAACTGGACTTTTTGTCCTGTCGGAGACTGATCTTCCTCAACTAGTCACCGAGAATAACTACCCGTACTACAAGGACTTTGTGTACGAGTGGAAAACAGCAATGGGTCCAGAAATCTTTAATCTAGGTAGAAGGAGACCTACTCCCGGGAGGCCACCGGATTGAAGAACTGGATGGAAGAGGAAGAATAAAAAATGAGACTAATGAGGAAGAAGAATTGCGCAACATTAACTTACGCGTGAGCGTTATATGTTAATGTTGCCGAAACCCGTGTTGCCGAAAGGCAGGGAAGGGTGTTAAATAAATAAAAAAATAAAAATATAGGTAAGTGACTTAGAGGCACGACTGACAGGGCGCACCCTATCAACATGGACATAGAAGGACAGAGGATACGTCCCAGTGAAGTGGTTACATACCTCGGTGTAAGGCTAGGTACAGGCCTAAATATCTCGCCTCACTTGGACTATCTGACGACAAGGGTGACCCAAACCGTCAATGGTCTGAGTCGGGTGGGAGGTGCATTCTGGGGGCTCAGATACCCAACCACTATGAATATCTATAGAGGAGTAGTGGAAAGTATCTTGAGTTATGCATCACCCTTCTGGAGCCACAACCTCACACTGCGACAAAGGAAAAGGCTGGCTTCAACCCAGAGAATGGTTCTGCTGCGGGTCACTAGAGCCCACAAGACAACATCTCATGAAGCGATGCAAGTACTTGCAGGAGCGGTACCTCTCGACCTCCTCCTGCAAGAAACAGTCATAAAATATAAATACAAGTGGGAGGGCTCAACAGGACTTCCAGAGGAACTTCGAATAAGAATTGGGAATGAGCCTAACAAGTGGAAAAAGATAATTCGGGAGGACACGATAGAAAAGTGGAGCTTGCGGTGGATAGCAACCCCGAACGGGAATACTCTGAAAAAATATTTTCCCTCTGTAAAATCGCGGCTATCCGCTAGGTGGGTCCTCCCGGACTATTGGGTTTCCCAATTCCTTACTGGTCATGGAGGATTTCGAGCGAAACTCCACAGTCTTGGTGTGGATGTTGAGCCTCTATGCGTAGCATGTGGTGTTCCCGAAACTGTAGAACACGTGATCACGTCCTGCACCGCGTTTGAGGCAATAAGGGCCAAACTGATGCGATCCTTAGGGGTCTACAGCCTCACTGAAGAAGAATTTCCTCAATTGGTTACTGTGGACAACTTTCCTAAGTTTAAACGTTTCATTAATGAATGGAAAACAATCGTGGGGCCTGCACACTTTAACATAGGAGCCCAAGGAAGAAGACGAGGGCAGCCACCGGGAAGACCACCGGAAGATGAAGTCCGCCCTGGGCAGGTGGTGATGGGGTGATAGAGGAAGAAGTGAAGAGAAAGAAACAGAAGAGAACCATGGCATCAGCGACGCTAAGCGTTTTAGCTTAGTGCCACTGTTGCCGAAACCCGTATGGCCATTAGGCCAGGTAGGGATGTAAATAAATAAATAAATAAATAAATAAATATAGGTAAGTGAAAGTAAAAACAAATTGCTATATGTTATTGGACCAACGGTTCGGTATTTTACTATCTTTTATTTCGATTTTATGTCATTTTATTTTCATTTTTACTACGTTTGCCTATCATTTATTCGTTTGATCGTGTGTTCGCTTAGTCAAAAACCCCTTTTTCGTAATTTTTAAGACCTTAAGACTATCTTCTGGAGTATCAAGCTTCCTTGATCTTGTCAATGTGTTCCGTTTAAATATTTTTCTCATCCTTATCAAATTTGTGTTTTTCGTTTCCTTTAGTGTTATCAAATTTTTCTTCAAATGCTTCTGTTTTGTTCCTTCTTCACCATGTGCTGAGTTCAGCATAAAGTCAAAGATTCATTAGGCGAAAATTCCCGACCTATTTTCTACCTCTTATCCTCACTTGACCTCTTATCCTCTTATCCTTTCTAATTCCACTGTTCACCTTTTAAATGAAATTTAGATCAGCGAAGTTTTTGGTAAGTCATTTACAAACCTTTTTATTTACATGTACTTATGTATTATTATCTTACCCGTTTTGAATATTTATAGTTCTCACCTTATTTCTCAAAAATTTTCCATTCTATAGTCTCATTCATTAGATAATATACAAGTGTTTGCAACATAATTTGCGGAAAGCCAAAGACGTCTGAGCAATTTTTTTGGAATTACCCCACCTTTGAGTTATTGAGAGCTAAGTTTTAAATTAATTTATTTTTATCACGTGATAATATCAGAAAACAAATAAAGGAAAAGATTAAGAAAGAAACAAGGTTATAAATTTTAATCAACTGAAGTCAAAACAAAATGTCAGATGCAAAAGTTAAAAAAAATTATTGGAAAAAAAAAAATGAGAAAAATTCCTACTATTATTTACAATAACTAAGAATGAAAGAACAAAACTTGATTTCTTCCCTCTCAGAGAGTGCTCTCAGCTTATTACAGGAACAATCCTAACTGCTCTTCCAACTTAGAATTCTCGAAAGCACGCAGTAGGACTGGATCCGTCAAGAAGGGATTAAGAATAAGAATTATGAACTCGAGGATCGAGAAAGAGTTCAAAGAATGTGAAGATAAAATGTTATAGACCAGGCATGTTAGGGACAAAAGGTATAAAAATAATAGTATACGAGATAGAATAGATAAGACTGACTATTCTTGTGCTCAATGCCTACTTCTACAGGTTTCAACTTAAAAAAACTATTTTCCCAAATTCCATTAAATAGAATTTTTGCTGTTTTTTGTCTTACTAACTTCATCCGTTTCTCTTCTTCCGGTCGCTCAAGGGGTTTGGTCTTCTTCCGGGCTTTCCGATCTGAGGCTCATAAGATTTTTTTTTTCTCAAAATGATTTCAAATAACTGCCAAACAAAAATATGCAAACTACTAATTTGCTGCATTACAGTAAGGCTTAGCGTATCTGTGCCACAGGAAACCCTTTGGAGCATGTTATGTCCAAATGGGAATTCTGGTAAGTGTTCCTTAAGCTAGTTGATTGACTAAGAAGACCGACACCAGCGGATAAACCGCTTGAGCAAACAGAGAAACAGCCATAGGTGAATTAGGACAAGTTTAGAACTAGATCAACCAGTAGAGAGAACTTGGTCTAGCCGCTAAAGGGGATTCACTTAAAGCCGCCCGACTAGAAGTACTTGTTGTTGCCTGGAAGCCGCGTCATGGGCAGGCAGGAAAATGCACATCTACCTTTGTCAGCAACTTTGTGTCTGACCTGTTTAGCTAGCTTCTATGGTTTATTATCAACATAAGTATATTATTGCGAATCATTTTAATATATAATTTATTAGTGTTCTATATGTTTTTTCCTTTTATTTTTCTGTATGTTTATTTCATATCGGATTATTACTCAGCTTGTGATCACAACTTTTTTTAAACGGGTCATTTAAAGACTCCATTACTTCAGCGGTCCCATCGATAAAAAAAACAAATTGATATTTTTTAATCTATATAATGTCTCTTTCCCTCCTTAATGGTTGTATTTTCTAAGCTTCTTCGATGTGAAAGTAGGGTCATCAACATTATGAAAATGATTACTTGGATATTGTAGGCAAAATATTAGTTACCTACTGTAGATTCTGCATATTTTACGGAACCAAAACAATAAATAAAAAATAAATAAATAAGACAATAGAATGAATACTAAAATAAAGGGATAAATAATTATGTAGTTTATTCACGTTTTCAATAAAATTGATGTAGCTAATAATTCATAGGAACACAAGATCCTAGAAGGGTTGCAGTGGAATTTTTATATATTTACATGTTTAATGACGGATGCAAAATACTAAATATTGACTCATTAAAAGCTTAGATCGGCTCAGTCAAAGTGTTAATTGATTACACCAGGGACATTTAAGGTCAACAGCTATTGACTGATGTAGCGAGGGAAGTTGAAAGCTTCAGGAAATAATTCTATATAAAATTTCTAGGTAAAAATCATTGAGTAATTTTAGAAGATACCATCCATCTTGATGAAGATTTGAGAAGATCCCTACTTTAAAAAAATTAAAAAAATTTCTCCCCTTCTTCACCTTTAAGGCTAAGCGGGGCTTGCCCGGGCCAGGGGAGAGGGCGGTGGATTAATGCCGAGTATTATTAAATGTCCCCTGGCTCTGGCTTTTGAACTGGCTCTCTTAGGGTTTTCATATCGGTTGTCTGGTGCAACGCGGATTTTGTCACGCGTTTGCCAGTCGGCCATCCCGCCACCCAATTCAATCAAAATTGCGTATTATTTACCCTTTGTCTCCGCAAATGTGTTATTTAATCAAATAATTTCTATTTCAAATTACTGTTTACTAACTAAATATTTATTAATGTTTGACATTTAAATTCAGATAACGATGCATGTGTATAAAGATTCTTTCAAAAACTTTATTTGAGCCCGAGGTTCCGAAGGGAACATAGGGAAATTCAACTTTGTATGGAACCGGTGCTGTTTAGACAAACAAAATGGTATGAAGAAGATTAAGACTTCGATCAACTTTTAACTATGAGAACAATTCGTGGAAAGAAAAAGTAAATATTAGTTTTTGTATCCTTCTCTGCTTGAAATGCAATAGGAAGATATGTGTGAATTGTACATTATTATGTACATTTTTCGTTGGAACCATATTGAATTATTAAAAAAATAGTTAAAGCCGTTTTTGAGTAAAAAAAAACACACGTGAAAAAGATACAAAATTTATTAAGTAAAGTCCCCCCTCCGGTTGGTCAATTTTGGTGAAATGTTGGCTATCACATCTTTGGCTTATGCATACATCAAAAACCCAGTTTGATAAAAATCGTGAAAGCCTTCTTTGAGTAAATAAAAAAAACACTTGAAAATGTTACAAAATTTATTAAGTAAAGTCCCCCCTCCGGTTAATCAATTTTGATGAAATGTCGGCTATCACATCTTTGACATATACATACATCAAATACCCAGTTTGATCAAAATCTTTAAAGCCGTTTTTGAGTAAATAAAAAAAACACGTGAAAATGATACAAAATTTATTAAGTAAAGTCCCCCCTCCGGTTGGTCAATTTTGGTGAAATGTTGGCTATCACATCTTTGGCTTATGCATACATCAAATACCCAGTTTGATCAAAATCGTGAAAGCCTTCTTTGAGTAAATAAAAAAAAACACTTGAAAATGTTACAAAATTTACTAAGTAAAGTCCCCCCTCCGATTAATCAATTTTTGATGAAATGTCGGCTACCACATCTTTGGCATATACATACGTCAAATACCCAGTTTGATCAAAATCTTTAAAGCCGTTTTTGAGTAAATAAAAAAACACGTGAAAATGATACAAAATTTATTAAGTAAAGTCCCCCCTCCGGTTAATCAATTTTGATGAAATGTCGGCTATCACATCTTTGGCATATACATACGTCAAATACCCAGTTTGATCAAAATCTTTAAAGCCGTTTTTGAGTAAATAAAAAAAACACGTGAAAATGATACAAAATTTATTAAGTAAAGTCCCCTCTCCGGTTAATCAATTTTGATGAAATTTTTACAGTCATATCTCGGGCATATAAATACATTAAATACTCAGTTTAATCAAATTCGTTAGAGCCGTTTTTGAGAAAATCGAAAAAAACCTAAAAAGTTATTAAGTAAAGTACCCCCTCCCTTTAAGTAATTTTGATGAAATTTATGCTGTCACATCGCGGGCATATACTTACACTAAATACCCAATTTCAGGATCGCACGGTTTATAGTTTTTGAGCTAGTCTGTTCACACACACACACACACACACACACACAGACACACAGACACACACACAGACCATTTCGCGGGACTTGGTCATTTCGACTCAGGGGACCCCAAAACGTGTATTTCCGTTGAAAACCGGAAGTCGAAATTTTTCACGATCGCAATACTTCCACTTACTATATATTTCATATATAGGTAAGTGAAAGTAAAAAAGAATTGAATACGTAATTATTTCACTTTTGTACATATTAGGGGTATTATTTTAACGACTTACGAAACCACTTAATGTAATATCTATAAGCTATATCACAATAAAATAGAACTTGTATCATTATTTAGCCTATAATAAAAATATAAGAAGTTACGGTCCCGAGTTCAGTATTAAACTCCTCTTTCCTTAGCTCCTCATTTTAATCTCAAGTAAATTTTACGCTACAATATACTTCCCAAAAAATTATTCGAATTTTTATTTATTTTGTATATTCGTAAACAGAAATTGAACGTAATGTTTTGAAAAAATAATTATTATCTCTGTAATTATTAAGTTAATCACTATAACAGCAGCTTGAAAGTACATTAATTCAAACAGTGCTGTTCGTAGCAGTGAGTTACCCCAGCAGAGTCCGGAATCATACGCTTGGCTAATTAATTTTGCTTCGAGTTCCTCTTTGATATAGCAAATACTAATGCCCTCCAAGCTGGAATTACACCAACCAATTTATTCTAATTTAATTTTCTAATCCTATGAATTAAATTAATTTTCAGCTACTATCTCCTGAGTGACTTATTTCAGCTGTGCTTATGCTTGGGACGCCATAGGACATCCATTTCATTACTCTTTTTTCACTGGTTTCATGTCAAAGCAAAAGTAATCATGACATCTAAAAATATAGTGAATTATCTTTGAACATGAAACAGAGAATCCAGGTGCGCACAGTACAATCTACCTATTTTCGGATTTTCCAATTTATATCTAAAATAGCGAGTAACTTCCCCTCGAGCTATGATTACTTTTGCACTCTTTTCGATTTCATTATCGTTTGATTAGGTAGCCTTCGAGGTGTGATATCTGAAGTGCATACACTAGTTGCAGGGGGTGGGTGGACTACGGTTACATTTATTGTTGAACAATCGTGTGGACGGAGGGCTCTGAACCTACCCCTCTATATTTCGATTATCCAATTTTTATCCTCTTCCTTATTACAATTCCTAACCCTTCAAACTATGATTCCCAGAATCCCAGCACCTCATTGCCAACAGTGCAAATCAGTACTACTTTCTGTGAGACACAGAATAGATGACCTTCCAGTTTACAAAGAAAAATTGTTAAAAATGTGGATTCCTGTGGATTATGTCTCTTGGCGGAGCACTATAGGACATAATTACATCATCTGAAAACTCAAAAGTTTTCGAGTCCTATTCGTTTTATTAAAGAAACGGGACTGTACACTTACATATAAGACCTACGCAGTCTAGAATCCATGGGTGATGATAACCTTCGCAGTTGTTCGCCCATTATAAAAAATCTGGTGCGTGCGCGCAACACACAACTTTCACTTACCAACTTTCTTAACTCAGAACATTTTAATAATGATAAAGCTTACCTGATATTAAAGAAAACCTAATTTTCATTAAACATGACGAATTTGATAAAGATCATTAAAGCCGTTTTTGAGATCATCGAAAAAAAGTTAAAAATTGGAAAAAAAATATGAAATAAAGTGCCCTCTCCGTTTGACCGATTTTGATGAAATGTTGGCTATCACACCTTTGGCATATACATACATAAAATACCCAGTTTGATCAAAATCGTGAAAACCTTTTTTGAGTAAATAAAAAAAACACATGAAAATTATACAAAATTTATTAAGTAAAGTCCCCCCTCCGGTTGATCAATTTTGATGAAATGTTGGCTATCACATCTTCGGCATATACATAAATCAAATACCCAATTTGATCAAAATCGTGAAAATCTTTTTTGAGTAAATAAAAAAAACACGTGAAAATTATACAAAATTTATTAAGTAAAGTCCCCCCTCCGGTTGATCAATTTTGATGAAATGTTGGCTATCACATCTTCGGCATATACATACATCAAATACCCAGTTTGATCAAAATCATGAAAGCCGTTTTTGAGTAAATAAAAAAAACATGTTAAAATGATACAAAATTTAATAAGTAAAGTCCCCCCTCCGGTTGATCAATTTTGATGAAATGTTGGCTATCACATCTTCGGCATATACATACATCAAATACCCAGTTTGATCAAAATCATGAAAGCCGTTTTTGAGTAAATAAAAAAAACATGTTAAAATGATACAAAATTTATTAAGTAAAGTCCCCCCTCCGGTTGATCAATTTTGATGAAATTTTTACAGTCATATCTCGGGCATATAAATAGATCAAATACTCAGTTTAATCAAAATCGTTAGAGCCGTTTTTCAGAAAATCGAAAAAAACGTAAAAAGTTAATAAATAAAGTACCCCCTCCCTTTGAGCAATTTTGATGAAATTTTTGCTGTCACATCGCGGGCATATACCTACACTAAATACCCAATTTCAGATTCCCACGGTTTATAGTTTTTGAGCTAGTCTGTTCACACACAGACACACAGACACACAGACACACAGACACACACACAGACCATTTCGTGGGACTTGGTCATTTGGACTCAGGGGACCCCAAAACGTGTATTTCCGTTGAAAACCGGAAGTCGAAATTTTTCACGATCGCAATACTTCCACTTACTATATATTTCATATATAGGTAAGTGAAAGTAAAAAAATCTGGTGCGTGCGCGCAACACACAACTTTCACTTACCAACATACTGAGATTAAAAATTGATGAGTTTTGTTAATTCCACTTCTCAAAGTCACACATTTTACCACATTCATTTCTTATTTTTGTTAATCGTTAAAGCCGTTTTTGAGTAAATAAAAAAAACCCCGCGAAAATGATACAAAATTTATTAAGTAAAGTCCCCCCTCCGGTTGATCAATTTTGATGAAATTTTTACAGTCATATCTCGGGCATATAAATAGATCAAATACTCAGTTTAATCAAAATCGTTAGAGCCGTTTTTCAGAAAATCGAAAAAAACGTAAAAAGTTAATAAATAAAGTACCCCCTCCCTTTGAGCAATTTTGATGAAATTTTTGCTGTCACATCGCGGGCATATACCTACACTAAATACCCAATTTCAGATTCCCACGGTTTATAGTTTTTGAGCTAGTCTGTTCACACACAGACACACAGACACACAGACACACAGACACACACACAGACCATTTCGTGGGACTTGGTCATTTGGACTCAGGGGACCCCAAAACGTGTATTTCCGTTGAAAACCGGAAGTCGAAATTTTTCACGATCGCAATACTTCCACTTACTATATATTTCATATATAGGTAAGTGAAAGTAAAAAAATCTGGTGCGTGCGCGCAACACACAACTTTCACTTACCAACATACTGAGATTAAAAATTGATGAGTTTTGTTAATTCCACTTCTCAAAGTCACACATTTTACCACATTCATTTCTTATTTTTGTTAATCGTTAAAGCCGTTTTTGAGTAAATAAAAAAACCCCGCGAAAATGATACAAAATTTATTAAGTAAAGTCCCCCCTCCCGTAGATCAATTTTGATGAAATTTTTACAGTCATATCTCGGGCATATATATACATCAAATACCAAGTTTGATCAAAATCGTTAAAACCGTTTTTGAGTGAATAAAAAAAACATGTGAAAATGATACAAAATTTATTAAGTAAAGTCCCCCCTCCGGTTGATCAATTGTGATGAAATGTTGGTTATCACATCTTTGGCATATAAATACATCAAATACCAAATTTGATCAAAATCGTTAAAACCGTTTTTGAGTAAATAAAAAAAACATGTGAAAATGATACAAAATTTATTAAGTAAAGTCCCCCCTCCGGTTGATCTTTTTTGATGAAATTTTTACAGTCATATTTCAGGCATAAAAATAGATCAAATACTCAGTTTAATCAAAATCGTTAGAGCCGTTTTTGAGAAAATCGAAAAAAACGTAAAAAGTTATTAAGTAAAGTACCCCCTCCCTTTAAGTAATTTTGATGAAATTTATGCTGTCACATCGCGGGCATATACTTACACTAAATACCCAATTCCAGTATCGCACGGTTTATAGTTTTTGAGCTAGTCTGTTCACACACAGACACACAGACACACAGACACACAGACACACACACAGACCATTTCGCGGGACTTGGTCATTTCGACTCAGGGGACCCCAAAACGTGTATTTCCGTTGAAAACCGGAAGTCGAAATTTTTCACGATCGCAATACTTCCACTTACTATATATTTCATATATAGGTAAGTGAAAGTAAAAATCTGGTGCGTGCGCGCAACACACAACTTTCACTTACCAACTTACTTAGATAAGAAATTTACGTGTTTTGTTAAATATCATTTCCCAAAGTCACACATTTTTCTACGTTCATATCTTATTTTTGTTAATCGTTAAAGCCGTTTTTGAGTAAATAAAAAATCTGGTGCGTGCGCGCAACACACAACTTTCACTTACCAACTTACTTAGATTAGAAATTGACGTGTTTTGCTAATTATCATTTCCCAAAGTCACACATTTTTCTACATTCATATCTTATTTTTGTTAATCGTTAAAGCCGTTTTTGAGTAAATAAAAAAACCCGTGAAAATGATACAAAATTTATTAAGTAAAGTCCCCCCTCCCGTAGATCAATTTTGATGAAATTTTTACAGTCATATCTCGGGAATATAAATACATCAAATACCAAGTTTGATCAAAATCGTTAAAACCGTTTTTGAGTAAATAAAAAAAACACGTGAAAATGATACAAAATTTATTAAGTAAAGTCCCCCCTCCGGTTAATCAATTTTGATGAAATTTTTACAGTCATATTTCGGGCATATAAATCGATCAAATGCTCAGTTTAATCAAAATCGTTAGAGCCGTTTTTGAGAAAATCGAAAAAAACGTAAAAAGTTATTAAATAAAGTACCCCCTCCCTTTGAGCAATTTTGATGAAATTTTTGCTGTCACTTCGCGGGCATATACCTACACTAAATACCTAATTTTAGGTTCCCACGGTTTATAGTTTTTGAGCTAGTCTGTTCACATACACACACACACACACACAGACACACACACAGACCATTTCGCGGGACTTGGTTATTTCGACTCAGGGGGTCCCAAAACGTGTATTTCCGTTGAAAACCGGAAGTCGAAAATTTTCACGATCGCAATACTTCCACTTACTATATATTTCATATATAGGTAAGTGAAAGTAATAAAAAAGAAAGAACTATGTATTTGAATATGTGACAGCATAACAATATAAAACATAATATTCAATGGTGTGTAATTTTATAAATATATATTAAGTTGTTTTAAAAAATCATTTAGATACCATGGAAACAAGTAATTTCCATTAAATAATATAATAGAATACATTATTTTACTTCGTACATATCAATCGACTACAACCTTCAACCACGCTGAAACTAAATATTATTCTGTCTGAGATTCTCAGCTTTCCTACGTTATATTTTGCATGAATAATACTGAACTCATTAACGGAAAGTGAAATTTTCATTCTGGGGAAACATTCTTCATTTTTCCTTCGGTATACGTTTAAATCCTTTCATAGTTCCTATTTCTTATTACTTGGCATACTCTGTGACTGTTAATTACTCTATATAAACTTAGAATTTTTTACAAGAAGACATTTTTCCTTTGATATCTAAGTCCTATAAGAACATTGCTGAAGATGATAAAATCTATTAGATATTAAAGCAAACTTGATTTTATTAAGCGTAAGGTGCTTAATAAAAATTATTAATGTCCACATTTCAGACAGTTTAGGGAGAAATTTCAAATCAGAGGACGAAAACATGTATTTCCGTTCGAAATTTTTACGATTGCAATACTTTCCCTTACTGTTTATTTCATACATAGGTAAATAATAGTAAAAATAAAAATTAAATAAACATAACTGGTTCATACATTAGTTTTATTTAGTTACAGGTAACCCACAACTAGTGGGATGTTTGCCAACGTAGGATAATCTTGATTTGCAACGTAAGCTAAAAACCAAACTATAAGCTTAAAACAAATAATCAATAGTATGACTTAAAAAAAAACAAAAACTAAACATAAATAAAACAAAACAAAAAATATATCTATAATAAGCATGTTTCATTTAATATCAAACTTAACAAAAAAACTTTATGCACTCATAAAGTTTCAAATTTACCGTATATTTTCAAAAGCCTTGCACTAAAAGAAACAAGGTATTCTTTACTATTTAAAATAATATTTTTTAATAAATCACAATATTAATATTCTGTTTAAGAAATGTCTACCTAGTCGTTCTTTACATTATAGCGAATTTTAAAAAAAAATACCGAACAATCATCGTTTCGATAATTGAATTGTTTTTTAATATTATGACCAGATCCTCGAACCGCTATATTTAAAAAAATTATATTGTTTTATATTTGACTATCACACTTTTGCTAGCTTAAACACATTTGATCCAGTATTTGTACACCTCATTCCATTTTCTTCGTTTTTCACTTTTTTTATTCAATTATATATACATATATATATATATATATATATATATATATATATATATATATATATCTTTTTTTTCTATTTGAGTATTAAATGTATGTATATATTTTAATAATTCATAGCAAAACGGTGACAAGGTCGAAAGCGAAGCGACATATGAAGTAAAAGAAAAAACAAACTAAAATTCAATGATTGAGCATTGAAATTTAAATCATTCTGGTTAATAAAATATTATTATTCCTTTGGTAATTTATATAAAGTATAATTAATTATCGCCTTTCCATACACAACTATTTGTGTATATATTAATACAATTAATGAAATATCAGCATTTAGATATGATGTAAATACACTAGAAATATAATCAAATATTGTTTTCCAATTTTCAACAATTTTAGTATTTGCTGCTTTCAAACCTTATTAATGTTAAACCAGAGCCTAGATATCGATCGGTGGAGGGGGGGGGGGTAGTCGGGAGACGACAGACGAACAGAAGTATCATAAGTAATTATTAATGACAGTAGTACAATAGGATAGGTAATGATACAAGGGAAGACAAACACTTTCCACTTCCCACTTCCCACCTACCACCTCCTCACCATTAGCGACCGAGCGTTAGCACATACTGGACTTCTTTGTTCTCTAATGACTCAGGGGACACTTCGCTGGCCCCTGGTCTCCCTCATTGTTTAAGTTAGGACTGTTATTGTTTCTCTACCAATTAAATATATATATTAGAGTATAAGAGGAGTATTAGTGGTGTATACATATTTTTTATACATGAAACATGGTTATTGTTAATTGAAATTTACATCTATATAAACAAACAATACGACAAATTAATGAGATACAAATTAACGGCGTGAAATATACCATACGTAGCATTCATATTTCGATTCCACGCGAAAAGGCCATCTTCTTTCAGATTAGAAGACTATTAGGAACAACATCAAACAATAAATATTCAAAAAATATCTTATAAGAGAAATATCCTTCTTATGAGAGAAAAAATCATCTATTTCAGTTGGGGCTATAGACCTAGTGGATTCTTTGACCGCGTGATGTATTCTCCATACAGAGCTTGCGGAAACACAGTGAGCCTAGAAAGGGCAGACCAGCCTCACTTCGCTGCAAGCTCCATAACCAATCCTTTTGGAGCCAATTATACAGTGTTTTTCCAGCAGATGGCGTCAGCTCTTTCGTGTCCTAAGACAGTGACCTATTGGTCTAGTTCCGGGGATTATGGGTGCTCAGAGTCGACCGCCACCAAAGAACCTATATTTGTTTTCCCGAATCAGACCATGCATGGACCAACCTCCCAGAGGCTACTCAGATCCTGGAAAACCACATAGCGATTCTCGATGTGATACATGAAGTAGGGTCATCAGTTCTACGCCAACTCATCAATCGCCTCAAGGGGGGTCAAACATCCAAATAATAACCACGATTGACGTTGCTTAACTTTAATTAAACTAAGACGCATCATACTCTCTAACAGCCCGGCTCCTGAAAAACTCGGTTTTTATACCTATTATAAATATTAACAGAAAATGGTATGAAGAAGATTAAGACTTTGATCAACCTTTATTTATGGGAACAAGACGTGGAATGTTTCAAAGTAAAGCAGATAAAAAACAAAAACAAACGTATTTAAAGAAAAAGTAAATATTAGTTTTTGTATCCCTGTCTGCTTGGAATGCATTAGCAAGATATGTGTGAATTGTATATCAGAACCATGAAATTTAGTTTTCCAATGAACTTTATTTTATATCCATTATTTTATTTTTATTTCGTTGGAACCTTAGGGTAAACCGTATTGTTAATGACACCCTCAAGACTACATTTCTGTGGGGAAATTATTTTATGAAGGAATCAAATTGAAACTTCCTATAGCTCCTCTTTATCTATCTTTATAAAGACTCAAAGGTTTTTATGGGTCAAAAGATCAATAGTTTTACCATATGGCAATGTTTATTGTTTAAAGTGCAAAAACTAGTTATTGACACCCTGTGGATTTGATTGGGAAATCTTCCTTATAGTTAGTTTTTAAAGTGTTACGTCATAGATTACTTCATAGAGGATCCCTTAAACTTTAGACTCATGTATGTATATCTTGAAATAAAATTAGGATTTGTTTGCTTATTTCTTTAAGTTAAAGTTGGGGTGTCAAAACTGTACTGAGTGTCAATAACTGTATGGTTTACCATATTGAATTATTAAAAAAAAAAAAAAAAAAAAAAAAAAAAAAAAAAACATTGAAAACTTATTATTTCACTTTTGAACATATTATACGTATTATTTTAACGACTTACGAAACCACTTAATGTAATATCTATAAGCTATATACAATAAAATGCAACTGTTATCATTATTTAGCCGATAATAAAAATATAAGAAGGCACTGTCCCGAGTTCATTATTAAACTTCTCTTTCGTTAGCTCCTCATTTCAATCTCAAGTAAATTTTACCCTACTATGTAGATGCTTCTCAAAAAATTATTCAAATTTTTATTTATTTATATTTGTAAAAAGAAATTAAACCTGATGTTTTGAAAAAATAATTATTATCTCTGTAATTATAAAGCTAATCACTATAGCAGAAAATGTCGTGACATCATACAATGAAAAGGTTTAATAATGAACGGAGACCCTGAATGTCACTAAATGATTACTAAAGCAATCTATTTTAAATCTAATATTCTCTCCCAAATGGCTTCAATTTTTTATACCTCGATGAAGGAATAATTTTTTTTAAATTATATTCCCTACTTATACCCCATCCGTGCGTAATCCTAATTATCCGTTTGGGGATTACTACGGTCTTTAATAAATTTACCAACCAACCCAATTTCCGCAGATATAAAACGTTTTTCTATGTTACTACATCTGCGGAGTTAGGATTTACTGTTAGTAGAACAGTTTTAAAGCCGAAACCTCTTTGGGATCCGCCGCAACCTGATCTGGAAGAGTAACAAGTTGTGATCCGCGTTAAGTTTGTCACCGATAATGGGTTCAGTTCGTTGCGACTTGTCTCGTAGCAATAACACCAATCTCCCTCCCCCTTCCTGTTCCAACACTAACTTACTGAAAAGGAATTAACGACGGAACAAGTTCGGAGGGCAGGGCTGTGGAAAGGTTTTTCTACAGGCTTCCTGATTTGACACAACTCCGATCTGATTAGAAGTTCTATTTTTAAGCAATCAATCTCGTGGGAGTTATTACAAGCTCAAGTAATCAGGTTGTTGGAGAATTAATTTTCTCATCAATGATTGGATAAGTTGATCGCACTATTCTTGTAATAGGTATCGATTAGATAGATGTTTAGTTATGAAGTTCCTTTCCTTACAACTCGGTCTTCGACATTACAATAACCGGTGGTGGTATTTTAAGCTATAGTGATTAATGAACTTTATTGTGAATCGAGGATGCTGGAATATTATGGGCTAGAATATATAGACCTTAAGACTATCTTCTGGAGTATCAAGCTTCCTTGACCTTCTCAATGTGTTCCGTTTAAATATTTTTCGCATGCTTATCAAATTTGTGTTTTTCGTTTCCTTTAGTGATATCAAATTTTTCTTCAAATGCTTCTGTTTTGTTCCTTCTTCACCATGTGCTGAGTTCAGCATCAAGTCGAAAATTCAAAAGGCGAAAATTCCCGACCTATTTTCTCCATCTTATCCTCACTTGACCTCTTATCCTCTTATCCTTTCTAATTCCACTGTTCACCTTTTAAATGAAATTTAGATCAGCGAAGTTTTTGGTAAGTTATTTACAAACCTTTTATTTACATATACTTATGTATTATTATCTTGCCCGTTTTGGATATTTATAGTTCTCACCTTATTTCTCAAAAATATTCCATTCCATAGTCTCATTCATTAGATAATATACAAGTGTTATGCAACATAATTTGCGGAAAGCAAAAGACGTCTGAGCAATTTTTTTGGAATTACCCCACCTTTGAGTTATTGAGAGCTAAGTTTTAAATTAATTTATTTTTATCACGTGATAATATCAGAAAACAAATAAAGGAAAAGATTTAGAAAGACACAAGGTTATAAATTTTAATCAACTGAAGTCAAAATAAAATGTCAGATTCAAAAGTTAAAAAAAATTACTGAAACAAAAAAAAAAAAAAAAGAGAAAAATTGCCTACTATTATTTACAATAACTAAGAATGAAAGAACAAAATTTGATTTCTTCCCTCTCAGAGAGTGCTCTCAGCTTATTACAAAACAATCCTAACTGCTCTTCCAACTTAGAATTCTCGAAAGCACACAGTAGGACTGGATCAGTCAAGAAGGGATTAAGAATAAGAATTAGGAACTCGAGGATCGAGAAAGAGTTCAAAGAATGTGAATGTAAAATGTTATAGACCAGGCATGTTAGGGAGACAAAAGGTATAAAAATAATAGTATACGAGATAGAATAGATAAGACTGACTATTCTTGTGCTCAATGCCCGCTTCTACAGGTTTCAACCTAAAAAAACTATTTTCCCAAATTCCATTAAATAGGATTTTTGCTGTTTTTTGTCTTACTAACTTCATCTGTTTCTCTTCTTCCGGTCGCTCTAGGGGTTTGGTGTTCTTCCGGGCTTCCGATCTGAGGCTCATAAGATTTTTTTTTATCAAAATGATTTCAAATAATTGCCAAACAAAAATATGCAAACTACTAATTTGCTGCATTACAGTAAGGCTTAGAGTATCTGTGCCACTGGAAACCCTTTGGAGCATGTTATGTCCAAATGGGAATTCTGGTAAGTGTTCCTTAAGCTATTTGAGTGACTAAGAAGACCGACACCAGCGGATAAACCGCTTGAGCAAACAGAGAAACAGCCATAGGTGAATTAGGACAAGTTTAGAACTAGATCAACCAGTAGAGAGAACTTGGTCTAGCCGCTAAAGGGGATTTACTTAAAGCCGCCCGACTAGAAGTACTTGTTGCCTGGAAGCCGCGTCATGGGCAGGCAGGATAATGCACATCTACCTTTGTCAGCAACTTCGTGTCTGACCTGTTTAGCTAGTTTCTATGGTTTATTATCAACATAAGTATATTATTGCGAATCATTTTAATATATAATTTATTAGTGTTCTATATGTTTTTTCCTTTTATTTTTCTGTATGTTTATGAACTATTATTACTTGGCTCATTCTAAATAATTGTATTATATTCCTAAAAAGAAATAACTGGTTTTATTTCATATCGGATTATTACTCAGCTTGTGATCACAACTTTTTTTAAACGGGTCATTTAAAGACTCCATTATTTCAGTGGCCCCATCGATAAAAAAACAAATTAATATTTTTTAATCTATATATTGTCTCTTTCCCTCCTTAATGGTTGTATTTTCTAAGCTTCTTCGATGTGAAAGTAGGGTCATCAACATTATGAAAATGATTACTTGGATATTGTACGGAAAATATTAGTTACCTACTGTGGATTCTGCGTATTTTACGGAACCAAAACAATAAAAAAAAAAAAAAAAAAGATAATAGAATGAATTCTAAAATAAAGGGATTTTCAATAAAATTGATGTAGCTAATAATTCATAGGAACACAAGATCCTAGAAGGGTTGCAGTGGAATTTTTATATATTTACATGTTTAATGACGGATGCAAAATACTAAATATTGACTCATTAAAAGCTTAGATCGGCTCAGTCAAAGTGTTAATTGATTACACCAGGGACATTTAAGGTCAACAGCTATTGACTGATGTAGCGAGGGAAGTTGAAACTTTCAGGAAATAATTCTATGTAAAATTTCTGGGTAAAAACCATTGAGTAATTTTAGATGATACCATCCATCTTGAAGAAGATTTGAGAAGATCTCTACTTTAAACAAAAAAAAAAAATTCTCCCATTCTTCACCTTTTAGGCTAAGCGGGGCTTGCCCGGGCCAGGGGAGAGGGCGGTGGATTAATGCCGAGTATTATTATATGTCCCCTGGCTCTGGCTTTTGAACTGGCTCTATTAGGGTTTTCATATCGGTTGTCTGGTGCAACGCGGATTTCGTCACGCGTTTGCCACTCGACCATCCCGCCACCCAATTCAATCAAAATTGCGTATTATTTACCCTTTGTCTCCGCAAATGTGTTACATTTAAATTCAGATAACGATGCATGTTTATAAAGATCCTTTCAAAAACTTTATTTGAGCCCGAGGTTCCGAAGGGAGCATAGGGAAATTTAACTTTGTATGGAACCGGTGCTGTTTAGACAAACAAAATGGTATGAAGAAGATTAAGACTTCGATCAACTTTTAACTATAAGAACAATACGTGGAATGTATTGAATGAATGAAGTAGAGCAGATAAATTAAAACAACTGTATAAAAACAAATTTATTTAAAGAAAAAGTAAATATTAGTTTTTGTATCCTTCTCTGCTTGAAATTCAATAGGAAGATATGTGTGAATTGTACATTATTATGTACATTTATTCGTTGGAACCATATTGAATTATTAAAAAAAGGATTGAATACGTAATTATTTCACTTTTGTACATATTAGGGGTATTATTTTAACGACTTACGAAACCACTTAATGTAATATCTATAAGCTATATCACAATAAAATAGAACTTGTATCATTATTTAGCCTAAAATAAAAATATAAGAAGTTACTGTCCCGAGTTCAGTATTAAACTCCTCTTTCCTTAGCTCCTCATTTTAATCTCAAGTAAATTTTACGCTACAATATACTTCCCAAAAAATTATTCAAATTTTTATTTATTTATATTCGTAAACAGAAATTGAACCTAATGCTTTGAAAACATAATTATTATCTCTGTAATTATTAAGTTAATCACTATAACAGCAGCTTGAATGTACATTAATTCAAACAGTGCTGTTCGTAGCAGTGAGTTACCCCAGCAGAGTCCGGAATCATACGCTTGGCTAATTAATTTTGCTTCGAGTTCCTCTTTGATATAGCAAATACTAATGCCCTCCAAGCTGGAATTACACCAACCAATTTATTCTAATTTAATTTTCTAATCCTGTGAATTAATTTTCAGCTACTATCTCCTGAGTGACTTATTTCAGCTATGCTTATGCTTGGGACGCCATAGGACATCCATTTCATTACTCTTTTTTCACTGGTTTCATGTCAAAGCATAAGTAATCATGACATCTAAAAATATAGTGAATTATCTTTGAACATGAAACAGAGAATCCAGGTGCGCACAGTGCAATCTACCTATTTTTGGATTTTCCAATTTATATCTAAAATAGCGAGTAACTTCCCCTCGAGCTATGATTACTTTTGCACTATTTTCGATTTCATTATCGTTTGATTAGGTAGCCTTCGAGGTGTGATATCTGAAGTGCATACACTAGTTGCAGGGGGTGGGTGGACTACGGTTACATTTATTGTTAAACAATCGTGTGGACGGAGGGCTCTGAACCTACCCCTCTATATTTCGATTATCCAATTTTTATCCTCTTTCTTATTACAATTCCTAACCCTTCAAACTATGATTCCCAGAATCCCAGCACCTCATTGCCAACAGTGCAAATCAGTACTACTTTCTGTGAGACACAGAATAGATGACCTTCCAGTTTACAAAGAAAAATTGTTAAAAATGTGGATTCCTCGGTCTCTTGGCGGAGCACTATAGGACATAATTACATCATCTGAAAACTCAAAAGTTTTCGAGTCCAATTTGTTTTATTAAAGAAACGGGACTGTACACTTACATATAAGATCTACGCAGTCTAGAATCCATGGATGATGATAACCTTCGCAGTTGTTCGCCCATTATAAATAAAAAAGAAAAAAAAGAAAGAACTATGTATTTGAATATGTGACAGCATAACAATATAAAACATAATATTCAATGGTGTGTAATTTTATAAATATATATTAAGTTGTTTTAAAAAATCATTTAGATACCATGGAAACAAGTAATTTCCATTAAATAATATAATAGAATACATTATTTTACTTCGTGCATACGGGGTCACCTGTGGTGTTGTGGTTAGCATGGCAACCTACAATACTAAAGATCGCGGGTTCAATTCCAGCGGTGGCCCTAGGATTTTTTGATGGGAGTAAAAAATCCTTAGCTATGCCGTCCTTCGGATAGTACGTAAAATGGAGGTCCCGAGCCTGTACGATGTCAGGTACTCGTTAAAGATCCCTATCCTAATTATACCTGGATAGGCAAAATTTAGGACTCCCACTGTAGCATCGTCCGATTAGCCTAAGTAGCATAAAAATGGACTTTAAACAAACAAACAAACAAACAAACAACTTCGTGCATATCAATCGACTACAACCTTCAACCACGCTGAAACTAAATATTATTCTGTCTGAGATTCTCAGCTTTCCTACGTTATACTATGCATGAATAATACTGAACTCATTAACGGAAAGTGAAATTTTCATTCTGGGGAAACATTCTTCATTTTTCCTTCGGTATACGTTAAAATCCTTTCATAGTTCCTATTTCTTATTACTTGGCATACTCTGTGACTGTTAATTACTGTATATAAACTGAGAATTTTTTACAAGAAGACATTTTTCCTTTGATATCTAAGTCCTATAACAACATTACTGAAGATGATAAAATCTATTAGATATTAAAGCAAACTTGATTTTATTAAGCGTAAGGTGCTTAATAAAAATTATTAATGTCCACATTTCAGACAGTTTAGGGAGAAATTTCAAATCAGAGGACCAAAAAATGTATTTCCGTTCGAAATTTTTACGATTGCAATACTTTCCCTTACTGTTTATTTCATACATAGGTAAATAATAGTAAAAATAAAAATTAAATAAACATAACTGGTTCATACATTAGTTTTATTTAGTTACAGGTAACCCACAACTAGTGGGATGTTTGCCAACGTAGGATAATCTTTATTTGCAACGTAAGCTAAAAACCAAACTATAGGCTTAAAACAAATAATCAATAGTATGACTTAAAAAAAAAAAATAAACATAAATAAAACAAAACAAAAAATATATCTATAATAAGCATGTTTCATTTAATATCAAACTTAACAAAAAAACTTTATAAAGTTTCAAATTGACCGTATATTTTCAAAAGCCTTGCACTAAAAGAAACAAGGTATTCTTTACTATTTAAAATAATATTTTTTAATAAATCACAATATTAATATTCTATTTAAGAAATGTCTACCTAGTCGTTCTTTACATTGTAGCGACTTTTTAAAAAAAATACCGAACAATCATCGTTTCGATAATTGAATTGTTTTTTAATATTATGACATGATCCTCAAACCGCTATATTTAAAAAAATTATATTGTTTTATATTTGACTATCACACTTTTGCTAGCTTAAACACATTTGATCCAGTATTTGTACACCTCATTCCATTTTCTTCGTTTTTCACTTTTTTTATTCAATTATATATACATATATATATATATATATATATATATATATATATCTTTTTTTTCTATTTGAGTATTAAATGTATGTATATATTTTAAAAATTCATAGCAAAACGGTGACAAGGTCGTAAGCGAAGCGACATATGAAGTAAAAGAAAAAGCAAACTAAAATTCAATGATTGATCATTGAAATTTAAATCATTCTGGTTAATAAAATATTATTATTCCTTTGGTAATTTATATAAAGTATAATTAATTATCGCCTTTCCATACACAACTATTTGTGTATATATTAATACAATTAATGAAATAACAGCATTTAGATATGATGTAAATACACTAGAAATATAATCAAATATTGTTTTCCAATTTTCAACAATTTTAGTATTTGCTGCTTTCAAACCTTATTAATGTTAAACCAGAGCCTAGATATCGATCGGTGGAGGGGGGGGGGGGGTAGTCGGGAGACGACAGACGAACAGAAGTATCATAAGTAATTATTAATGACAGTAGTACAATAGGATAGGTAATGATACAAGGGAAGACAAACACTTTCCACTTCCCACTTCCCACCTACCACCTCCTCACCATTAGCGACCGAGCGTTAGCACATACTGGACTTCTTTGTTCTCTAATGACTCAGGGGACACTTCGCTGGCCCCTGGTCTCCCTCATTGTTTAAGTTAGGACTGTTATTGTTTCTCTACCAATTAAATATATATATTAGAGTATAAGAGGAGTATTAGTGGTGAATACATATTATTTATACATGAAACATGGTTATTGTTAATTGAAATTTACATCTATATAAACAAACAACACGGCAAATTAATGATATACAAATTAACGGCTTGAAATATATCAGAGGTAGCATTGATATTTCGATTCCAAGCGAAAAGGCCATCTTCTTTCAGATTAGAAGACTATTAGGAACATCAAACAATAAATATTCAAAAAATATCTTATAAGAGAGATATCCTTCTTATGAGAGAAAAAATCATCTATTTCAGTTGGGGCTATAGACCTAATGGATTCTTTGACCGCGTGATTCTCCATACAGATATAAGCTTGCGGAAACACAGAGAGCCTAGAAAGGGCAGACCAGCCTCACTTCGCTGCAAGCTCCATAACCAATCCTTTTGGAGCCAATTATACAGTGTCTTTCCAGCAGATGGCGTCAGCTCTTTCGTGTCCTAAGACAGTGACCTATTGGTCTAGTTCCGGGGATTATGGGTGCTCAGTGTCGACCGCCACCAAAGAACCTATATTTGCTTTCCCGAATCAGACCATGCATGGGCCAACCTCCCAGAGGCTACTCAGATCCTGGAAAACCACATAGCGATTCTCGATGTGATACATGAAGTAGGGTCATCAGTTCTACGCCAACTCATCAATCGCCTCAAGGGGGGTCAAACATCCAAATAATAACCACGATTGACGTTGCTTAACTTTAATTAAACTAAGACGCATCATACTCTCTAACAGCCCGGCTCCTGAAAAACTCGGTTTTTATACCTATTATAAATATTAACAGAAAATGGTATGAAGAAGATTAAGACTTTGATGAACCTTTATTTATGGGAACAAGACGTGGAATGTTTCAAAGTAAAGCAGATAAAAAACAAAAACAAACGTATTTAAAGAAAAAGTAAATATTAGTTTTTGTATCCCTGTCTGCTTGGAATGCATTAGCAAGATATGTGTGAATTGTATATCAGAACCATGAAATTTAGTTTTCCAATGAACTTTATTTTATATCCATTATTTTATTTTTATTTCGTTGGAACCTTAGGGTAAACCGTACTGTTATTGACACCCTCAAGACTACATTTCGGTGGGGAAATTATTTTATGAAGGGATCAAATTGAAACTTCCTATAGCTCCTCTTTATCTATCGTTATAAAGACTCAAAGGTTTTTATGGGTCAAAAGATCAATAGTTTTACCATATGGCAATGTTTATTGTTTAAAGTGCAAAAACTAGTTATTGACACCCTGTGGATTTAATTGGGAAATCTTCCCTATAGTTAGTTTTTTAAAGTGTTACTTCATAGATTACTTCATAGAGGATCCCTTAAACTTTAGACTCATGTATGTATATCTTGAAATAAAATTAGGATTTATTTACTTATTTCTTTAAGTTAAAGTTGGGGTGTCAAAAACTGTACTGACTGTCAATAACTGTATGGTTTACCATATTGAATAATTAAAAAAAAAAAAAAAAAAAAAACATTGAAAACTTATTATTTCACTTTTGAACAAATTATACGTATTATTTTAACGACTTACGAAACCACTTATTGTAATATCTATAAGCTATATACAATAAAATACAACTGTTATCATTATTTAGCCGATAATAAAAATATAAGAAGGCACTGTCCCGAGTTCAGTATTAAACTTCTCTTTCGTTAGCTCCTCATTTCAATCTCAAGTAAATTTTACCCTACTATGTAGATGCTTCTCAAAAAATTATTCAAATTTTTATTTATTTATATTTGTAAACAGAAATTAAACCTGATGTTTTGAAAAAATAATTATTATCTCTGTAATTATAAAGCTAATCACTCTAGCAGAAAATGTCGTGACATCATACAATGAAAAGGTTTAATAATGAACGGAGACCCTGAATGTCACTAAATGATTACTAAAGCAATCTATTTTAAATCTAATATTCTCTCCCAAATGGCTTCAATTTTTTATACCTCGATGAAGGAATAATTTTTTTTTTAAATTATATTCCCTACTTATACCCCATCCGTGCGTAATCCTAATTATCCGTTTGGGGATTACTACGGTCTTTAATAAATTTACCAACCAACCCAATTTCCGCAGATATAAAACGTTGTTCTATGTTACTACATCTGTGGAGTTAGGATTTACTGTTAGTAGAACAGTTTTAAAGCCGAAACCTCTTTGGGATCCGCCGCAATCTGATCTGGAAGAGTAACAAGTTGTGATCCGCGTTAAGTTTGTCACCGATAATGGGTTCAGTTCGTTGCGACTTGTCTCGTAGCAATAACACCAATCTCCCTCCCCCTTCCTGTTCCAACACTAACTTACTGAAAAGGAATTAACGACGGAACAAGTTCGGAGGGCAGGGCTGTGGAAAGGTTTTTCTATAGGCTTCCTGATTTGACACAACTCCGATCTGATTAGAAGTTCTATTTTTAAGCAATCAATCTCGTAGCAGTTATTACAAGCTCAAGTAATCAGGTTGTTGGAGAATTAATTTTCTCATCAATGATTGGATAAGTTGATCGCACTATTCTTGTAATAGGTATCGATTAGATAGATGTTTAGTTATGAAGTTCCTTTCCTTAGAACTTGGTCTTCGACATTACAATAACCGGTGGTGGTATTTTAAGCTATAGTGATTAATGAACTTTATTGTGAATCGAGGATGCTGGAATATTATGGGCTAGAATATATAGTAACTATAATAAATTCGAGTATTATATAGGCGAATGTTTTCCGAAACTGATACATTTTTTCATAGACGTTAGTTATTAGATGACTAGAATTTAACATATAATACAATTTAAGATAATTATGGTTTGCTTACTAATTAGTGGTGGAAGGCATGCTTAAGTTAATTAAATACTTGCTGCTGTTCATTATTTCAATTATACGTAAAAGTAATATTATATGGGCTATTTATCAAACCTTGGCCACAATGGACGGTCGATGCACAGACCATACTAAACTTATTTCCTATTAAAAACTAAAAAAACCAAATGTAAAAAACATTAATCAATTGCATGCAAACATATACTGAAGGTATACGGGTCATTCCACGTCAATTCAACACAGGCTTGAGCCTCACCATCTCAGATTTTCTTGAAATTTGGTATACGTGTACTACTTTTATCAACTAGAGCAATTGTGAAATATTACTGAAATATGTCTACCCGTTTTGGAATTATTGGTCTCTAAAGTCCTCAAAGATAGGCCCAGTAACAGATAAAAACATGATTAAAAATAGCTGTAGATGTTTTCCAAATTTGACTAGGACTATGAGATTGGTGTCGTTTAACACCGCATTCCATGCCGTTTCATATAATATACAACAATGTATAGGTTGGTACTAATGAAATTTTCTTAAAACTAAATGTAAAATTTTAATTTCAATTTCCTCAAAAAGGGCATTTTTTAAAAAATTTATATTTTTTTGAAAAATAGGTAGTATTATATCTATTTATACAACAAAATATAAAAGTGGATTGAAAATTTCTTCATTATAAAAAAAATTAAAAAGTAGTGATAAAATTTCATAAATCTAGCATTTTATGATTAAAAATAGCTGTAAATACCTGTTTTCCAGATTTGACTAGCACTATGAGATTGGTGTCGTTTAACAGCGCATTCCAGGTAAAAAAATTACATTTAGTTTTAAGAAAATTTCATTAGTACCAACCTATACATTGTTGTATATCATATGAAACAGCATGGAATGCGCTAAACGACAGCAATCTCATAGTCCTAGTCGAATTTGGAAAACATCTACAGCTATTTTTAATCATGATTTTTTCTGTTTCTGGATCTTTTTTTGAGGGCTTTACAGACCAATAATTCAAAAACGGGTAGACATATCTCAGTAATATTTCACAATTGTTCTAATAGATACAAGTAGTAAACGTATATCAAATGTCAAGAAAATCGGAGATGGTGAGGTTCAAAATGATATAGTTTTGTGTTGATTTCACGTGGAATTGCCCATAAGTAGATAATAGAGCAGCTGATCAGCAAACAAAATCACAGGTGAAAATGATCCCGTTACCCAAACAATAAAAAGTAGTCATAAATACTGTTAGATTTTGAACTTATGATTCCGGAACTGACTAACCTTGACATGTTTATTTCCTTACTTGACTTACAGACACTCAAGACATTTATTTTTTTAATTTCCCAAACCTACACAAACATCCAATAAAAATGTCTCTTGTTCTTTTTTATCAAGTAAAATACATCAAGTTGTCCTCAATACGATAGCACCTTCCAAGTGGAATTCTCATATCAAGAGTATCGGATCTCTTACACGAAACCTATATCTTTAAGCCTCTTTGGAAATTTGATATCTTGAAGAAACCAATGATAAGGCCTTAAAGCTTCAAAGCTCTGTTTTTTTCATAGCTTTATGTTAATAAATACCGTTCGTTCATAGTTTTTTTTTTATTTATTGTAACTACCATTACTGTAAGGACCATTACTGCTTCTATGGTTTACAAGCATCTTTTATCCAAACAAATGTGTCTTTAGTTTAAAATTAGGATGAACGTTAAATACCGAATATCTTTTTTATTGAAATGTGATCGGATACTTGAGTATACTTATTTGCAGTTTAAAACGCTACCATAGAATTGTATGCTGCATAGGATACATTTATCCCAACCACCCGATCTAAGTTTTAATAAAGCTTTGAGGACCAGGAAACTAAGACGAAAGATAATAGAGTAAAAAATTGGATCGGTTTTGAGGTATTCACAAATGATGCTGTTCGACGATAAGGACCTAAGATGTCTCATTCCAGTTTAAACACCTACGGGGAAACTTTTTACTACTTCTTTTTAGAAAAATCTGAAGCTATATAATATATAGCTATATTGTCTATCAATTACAATTCTATTGCAGTTTATCAAAGAAATGGTATGCTTTGGTAAGCGTTGAAAGTAGAACGGGTGCACCAATTTGGCTACTTCTTTTTTTTTAAATGTTACGAATTTTGTTTTATTAGAAAGACAAAACTAAAGAGCTGCCAGGAAGCTTTTTAAATTTGCAAGGAACATAACATCTCCTATACGCACTAAACCATAAGCATTAATTATGAACCGGGCCCGATTTTTATGCATTGCATATTTTGTTTGTTGGCTCCTTTAAAATAGCGGACCTAGATATGATTACGAATTAGAGTAAACAGATCTAATTGGCCAACTTTTATTTTGCTTATTTAATGAATAGGGAAGAGCGGGGTTGGTTGGCATAGGGGGTAGGTTGGCCATTGGCTTATAGTTTCCGTCACACCTGTTGTGAAGGCCCCACTATTGTACCAAGTGACCCGCTCGACCTCGGGAGTCTTGTCCTGAGTTTTCAATCCGATGCTAAAAGTGTAGAGAAGAGTGTGCTTCATTGATTGATTTTAAAACATGTAAGTAAATTTTTATATTTCAGTAAAGTTGGTTTAAAGGAAAGGAAAAACATTTGATTCCGATTCTGTTCACATAGCCCCAAACTCCTTTGAAAAACCTAACCTTTCGACTAACCAGTTTCTTGTTTGATTGTTCTCCCCTGTCCTGGCAGTCATCTTTCATACGATCTCTCCTGTGGGGTTAGTTGGCTCTCTTCGACTTCTTTTTTGGCGCAGTAGCAATTCACAAAAGCAAGGTAAACATAATCAAAGGTGAAACTACCAATTGTCTTTAGTTCCAGAGAGGAAGATGAGAGTCAGTCTAAACTTCTATCTTCTTCTATTGTCATAGATCATATTAACAGGAACGATTCAACAATCAAAAAAGTGAAAACTGTTGCCAACCAACCCCGCTCTCCCCTACTGCATACATAAATAAATTAAACAATAAATTTAGAATCATGACAGTAAAATCCATCGTAGGAGCTAAGATTCCAAATGTCGATCGGTGTTATTCGCCGTAAATAAGTTCTTCTTCTTCTTCTTCCTCTTCGAATTAATGAATACTGAGATTCCCGACTTTCCACCTCACTTTTTAATAAAAAAAAATATATATCGCATTCCAGGCCACATTGGAGAAGCTTTAAAGGGAAAAATGGAAGACAGTTTTATGAAAAATTCAGGGCTTAATATTCTGGAAAATATAAATAAAATTTTAAACGGTGATAATTAAATTGTTCTCAGCGACATTGACTACACAATAAGTTAAGGCGCTTATAAATTTGTTCCAATCACATCAGTTGATGTCGAAAGATCATTTTCGATCATTAAAAAAATACTTTAAACGATAAAAAGTTAAGATCCACAGATATAAATTTATCAATGCATTTAATAATTAACTTTATTTCAGATAATTTTATTGGTTAATTCAGTTGTTTTGTATATTTTTTAATTGATTGTTAATTTAGTTATCTTTATTAAAGTTCTTCTTATATTTTTCTTGTTAACTAGTAAGTTTCAATTATTTTTATTTTTTTATTTTAAATGCGTTTAATGTTATTATCGGAAATATACATATGTATGTTAGTTTAAAATTAAACACAAATTTTTTTTTTTTCACTTTTATTTTTTAATCCGCACCTGTTAAATACAAACATTAACAATCAGCAGATGTGCTGGCATATAAAATAAAACTGAACAAAATGGCTTGATAGGCATGAGGAAAAGCAGTACCCAGCGGCACCCCTTCCGCGGCTTTAATTTACTTACGTGCTTGAGTCCTTACGTAAGTAGGTCTCTCATCCAGACCCTTTTCAATCGTCTTCTGGTGTTCTCTGGCATGCCAGTTGTGGCCATTTCTTTTATTAATTTGTTGGTATGTTCCTTAAACTTATCATGAAATCGTTTGTAGTACGTCCGTATGTGTTCAATGACTGTAGGAATTTGTAAATCAGTATGTAAAGTCTTGTTATTTATGTACAATGGAGCTTGGGTAATTAGTCGTAGTATCTTGGACTGAAAGGTTTGGATTCTATTAAGGTGTGATTGTTTTGCAATGCCGTATATTTTTATTCCGTAAGTCCAGACAGGTTTTAATAGGTATGTGTAAATATTTAATTTCTCTCTGGCTTTTAATTTGGAATTTCGTCTGAAGAGTGAGTACAGTAGTTTTAGTCGTATATTTAACGAAGCACGTTTTTTTTTGGACATGTGGACCCCATGTCATTCTCCTATCGAATGTGAGTCCAAGGTATTGTACTCTGTCCGTTTGTGGTATCGGTATATTGTTTAAGTAGACAGGTGGACATGTTTCTTTTCGTAGAGTAAATGTGATGTGTTGAGACTTTTGATAATTTATTTGAGTCTTCCAGCGTTTACACCAATCATGTAATTGTAGTAAGTGATGTTATGAGTCAAGTGAAGCCTGTGTTGCATTTTCGTGTTTTGTAATGATAGCTGTGTCATCTGCGTAGGTAGCCGTAAGAGTGTTTGAAGTTTGAGGTATGTCATGGGTGTATGTGATGTATAGTAGTGGGGCAAGTATTGATCCCTGAGGTAGACCAGCGAGAATTGGTCGAATAGAGGAGAGGCCTGAGCCGTGTCTTACTGAAAAAGATCTGTCTGAAAGAAAAGAATGAAGAATTAGATAGTATGTGGGTGGAAGTGCGTTCTTTAGCTTGAAGAGAAGCCCCTGGTGCCAGACTTTGTCGAACGCTTGGGCGACATCCAGAAATACTCCAGTTGCATATAATTTACGCTCTAGTGCTGTCGAAATGTAGTCGGTTACCCTGTGTAGTTGTTGTGATGTTGAGTGTAATTTTCGAAATCCAAATTGGTGGTCAGGGATTATTTGTCTGTCAGTTAGTATTTGTAATAGTCGTGGATACAATAAATTTTCGAATAATTTAGAACATACTGGAAGCAAACTAATTGGTCTATAAGAGGAAGGACAGTTTGAGTCTTTGTCAGGCTTTTTAATCATAGTGATGTAAGAGTATTTCCACTGAACAGGCAATTTGGTGGTCCTGAGAATGCAGTTAAAGATTGTGGTTAGAAAAACTAGAGCTTTCCTGGGCATTTGCTGGAGCGCCTCTGCGTGTATCAAGTCATATCCAGGGGCATTTTCTTTTCGGCAACTGTCTGATTTCTTGAGCGACTTGTGATGGTGTAAAAGGAGGTGGTGGTAGTGTGAGCTGTAGTGGTATGTCTAAACTATTGTGTATGAAGGCTTCGTGTTCTGAGTTAGTGGAGTCCGTATGTGGTTTGAAAACAGACGAAAGGTAGTCAGCAAACAGTTCAGACCTTTCCTCGTCCAAAACAGCCCAGGAGCCATCCTCTCTGCGGAGTGGTGCTGACACCTCACGATGCTTTAAGAGATTCTTGGTGTGCCTCCATGAACTTCCATCGTCTGTCGTTAGGTTGCTAATGTAATTGTCATAGTTTGTGCTTTTGAATTTTTGGATCTGTCTTTTAAGTTCGTTATTTAGTTTATTGAAAATCTGTCTGTCTGAAGGAAGTCTATTCGTCTGCCATACTTTACGAGCTCTCCTCTTTGCTCTGATCAGGTCTCTTATATAAGAAGGGTAATGAGGCAAGTTCTGTGCTTTTTGTGGCCTTGGTGTTCAAGAGGTCCAAGCTGCTTCTTGAATACTTGTCGTGAAAGTTTCGACAGCCCCTTCTAGTCCATATTGGTTTTTGATCGATAGTGGGACAGAGAGTTTTGAGTTCAAATGATCTCTATAAGCGTCCCAGTCCATGCAACCTTTTATGAGCTTCGGTCTGCTTCGTGTTTCAGAGGGCTCGTCGAAGAGGACCATGTGCACTGAGGAGTGATCAGAGCAAAGATCAGAGCTTGTACTGACGGTAAATGGTACTGTTCTCAGTCCTTTGGTAATGAAGAAATCTAGTAAGTCGGGTGATTTTCGTCTGGAAGTGGGCCAATAGGTCGGTGAATTCGGAGTTATGGTGTCTAATGAAAGTTCATGAAGGGCAGACCATAGATTTCTGCCTCTTGGGGTACACAGTCTCGACCCCCAGCATTGATGTTTGGCATTATAGTCACCACCTGCGATGAAGCATCTGCCGAGGCGTTTGAAAAATTCAGAAAACATCGTGGGTGTAAGCTTGTCCCTAGGGGGACAGTAAACTGAAGCAAATGTTATGTTGTGGTAGGTCGTGTATAATGTAATGCCTGTGGATGGATGTCAGGAGTAATGGGTAGATATATAGGATTGTGTTTAAGTGAACTTTTAACGAGTATCGCTGTTCCTCCATGGGCAGTTTTATCTGGGTGGTCGGTTCTATAAATAGTATAATCTGAAATATAAAGTTTTGAGCGTGGTGTCAGGTGTCTTTCAGTAATAAGTGCTATGTCAATCCGTTTTTCGTGTAGGTATAAGTCAAGTTCAGTGCTGTGCTGAGCCAATCCGTTAGCATTCCATAGGAGAACTGACAGGGAGCCTACAGTCAGGTGTTCACGGGGCATAAGTAGGGCACCAGACCTGCGTATCCTGTGATAGTTGCTGAAGAAGATTGAAAAGGGGCTGGATTAAATTATTTAAACCGTTTATAATATTAAATAGCTGGGTAGAGCCATTATCAACCGTGGGTACCGGCTGGGTAATGTAAATGTAAGCCTCTCCTCATGATTGCTGGATCTCGGGTCCTGCTCTGGGAACTGATGGGCTGTGTTGCTGCTGTGGCTCGGGAATGATGTGTGGTGTCGTTTGGTTGTGGCGCTGTCTGATCGGGGGGAACTCATGCATGCCTGGAGGTCCCTGAGCTGGCTCTGCCGCTGGAGGATGCTGATGGAGATGGTTTATTGCCCTACGTTGAGCCCTGAGCAATTTCAGTGTCTGGCAGCCTCGGTAATTTGCTGGGTGCTCACCGGCACAGTTGGCACACTTTGCGGGCGTATTTCTAGTTTTTAGACATGAGCTACTTTCATGAAACTCCCCGCATTTCACGCAACGTGGTCGATGATTGCAATATGTTCTAGTGTGCCCATATTGCTGGCACCGCACACATTGAGGAATATTTTTCTTTTTCCTCGGTTCCTCGATTTTTATACGAGAATAATATAGGAATTCTAATTTAAATATGTCATCTCGGAATGTTTCTTTAGTTATGTCCACAAAGAACATAGGAAGAGGTTGCTTGAATCGTGAGATGACATTAACTACGTTTGTGACTTCATAACCTAGTTTGCTGAACTCTTCTTTAATAATGTTGATAGGTGTTGCATGGTGCAGATGTTTTAGAACAATCCTTGGGCATCTATCTTGTGGTAACTGATAGGTATGAAAGTCTGCGCCTTTATTTCGCAGGCTTGAATTGAGTTTTCGATAGGTTTCAGGAGATTTAGGGTATACAGTAACACCTTTAATGGTAGTTTTGGTTATAAATGAGTTTGGACCGGATTCATTTTCGAGAAAAGAGATGAGTGCTTGGTAGTTTTCAACGCCATTAATAAAAATTGGTGGAATTTTATCATTTTGTGGGGTTCTTTCTGGTTCCTGACTTTGAGAACTACTAGGTTGGGTTAGGGTGGCAAAACGGTTATAGGTTGGAATGACATTTTCTGATGGCCTTTTTTGTTCTCTTGGGTTGCTGGCATCTGACATTGGTCTTTTACGGCTAATAACAAGCTCCCAGGAACCTACTGCATTATTTTCGTCACAATTGTTAGTGTCCATGTGGCTTACCTCATGTTGGGATGATTCCACCATCGTAGATGGCGAAATCTCCTCAATCTTGTTTTGTGTTTTGTCCTCGATGTTGTAATTTTCTTGAGAAAACACTTTTTCGGTAAATATGAAAGGTTTTAACACTAAATTAACGATTTTTCACACAACTAAAACAAACTAACCTTTTCTCTTCATTAACATCAACAGCTATTTTTTCAAACACAATTTAAAATCCTTTTGGTGGGGACACCTGTGGTGTAGTGGTTGGCATGGCAACGTACAATACTAAAGGTCGCGAGTTCCCGTCCCGAGGTGGTCCTAGGATTTTTTAATGGTAGTAAAAAATCCTTGGCTATGCCATCCCTCGGATAGGAAGTAAAATAGAGGTCCGGAGCCTGTACGATGTCAGGTACTCGTTAAAGATCCCTATCCTAAGTATACCTGAATAGGCAAAATTTAGGACTCCCACTATAGCATTATCCGAATAGCCTTTGTAGCATATAGGGACGTTAAACAAATAAACAATCAAATCCTTTTGGTTTCATTTCTAAATAGTCTTCTCCACTTTCTCTTCTATGAAATATTTTACACACAATTTTTAGTATCTTTTACAGATTTTTAAGAGCACATTTTTAGATTTTATGCTGCATAAGTTGCTACACATTTTATATTTTTTAATGCATATTATTTAGCATGTTTTAACGATTTTTACTGCATAAAAATCTAGTCTCTGATTATGAATAACATAAAAACCGTATAATTTTTTACTCAACTTTCAAAATAAAGCTATTTTACGAATATTATGACCGATAAAAGGCACAGCTTTATCTATACCTTGCGTGAAATCTTATCACGGGCCCGGCTAGTTTGGAATAAACTGTTTCATTTAACGATACTTCATTGATCCGCCAAGAGCGGTTTAGCCAACTAACAAACTAAATATTTAAGGGTTATGAGACCGAACGTTGAAGAAAAGTGAAAGGCGTGGAAGTTCACTTGTAAAAGGCGAAGTAACAGGCCATTAAAGAATTACATAGAAGCAATTTGTGCACTGGAGGGCTAAACATGTAAACAAGGAGATGGGCTGGTATGTAAGGCTTCAGCTGGGATCTCCTCATTAGCGCCATCTTGCATTACTTTGTCACACTAATGAGAGCACTTGTATTCTGATCCTGTAGCATGGCCCTATCTACAATGTACCCTAAATTTTCTTTAGTTTCTCCTTTACCACCCCTTCACCCCGCTTTACCCTCCCTCATACATTTCTCTTATGTCGTAATGGGCGGAATTAATTTATAACGCTACGTAAATTTAGTAGCGTTATCATGAGTAGATTTATTTTCGGGGTGATATGAATTATACCACTCTACTAAGATGCACTGATGTATTTCACTATAGTATACAAGTCATATATTTACTAATATATGATTTGTAACTTGATGGAGGTTTCCAATTTTCTTACTTCTGATATATATATATATATATATATATATATATATATATATATATATATATATTTAAGTTATTATATTTAAATAATTTATTGAAGAGAAAAGATTTGGCTCCGACGGGAGCCGTTGTAAATGTTAAATAAATTATTTAAAATTAATTTAAAAAAAGGTGGTCACCCACAGATTAAGATTAGATTAATTTAAGTTATTATATATTATAATATATTTAAGTTAACTATTATAATATATTTGAGTTATTATATTAAGAAAAAGAAAATAAACCATGGATTGTGAATAACTTTAAATTATACAAATTATAATGTCTAATAAAATAAGTAAAGGGAATCTCATATTGTGAAAGTAGAAAGGTTTTATCCGCCCATACTTGTCCATAAATTTGTATTTGTGGACTGATGAATTTTCACACATTTATGGCGTTGAATAAACCAATAATAATATACTTTTTTCTGTAATCGTTGAATAATGGCAACATTACTAAACTGAAATGAGTGAAGAAAGTGAAACATTTTGCAATAGAGTGAAGAAAGTGAATTGCCTTCTTAATTAGTAATAAGTATAAATTAAAAAATAATTTGAAGTTGGAAATTAAATGCTTTTAAATGTTTCTTAACATTGTAAGAATTATTTTAACAAAATAAATTGAAATGTGAATGAATTATTGGTGGAAATAATCAATATATTTTAAAATTTAAATATAATAATAATTACCTTCCTTGTTTATAACCTGCACTTGTTTATAACTGCACTACTTCACAACCATGCTTATAACCTACCAACAACATACCTTAATCTTCACAACATCCTAATTTTGTTCATATTCTGGTTAGATCTGATCATGCATTACACGATTACAGAAAAAATTTAATATTACGCTCGTGAAAAAAGTAGAATTTACAACTCTCGTGAAATTTTACAACTCGCTTCGCTCGTGTGGGTAAACGTTTCACTCGAGTTGTAAAATGATCTGCTTTCTTCACTTGTATAATAAATAACTATTTTTATTTAGGTGTGTTCATATTGCTGCTCATTCTTATTACATCAGATCTCTCGAGAGTGTATTTATATTAATAAAATTGATCTAATAGCTGCTCATTTTATGTGCGGACGAGGGGATGTTTTATTATGGAACCGCAATGAAATGATTTATCGGGCATTAACATGATACAGTGCTGTAACCGGTTATAAGGTAAGGCGCACATCGAACTGTGTCACGCAGGCTACGCAGAGCAGAGCAGAGCAGGCGACACGAAAAAAAAACTGCGTCGCACAGGTACCCGCGCACATTGAAGAGCAGTTTCTGTGCCGCAGTTTCGGCAAGGCAGGGGCTTTTTTAGTTAAAGTATGTTAGATTTCTTGGATTTAAGAACAGATCTGATTCGTCTATAGAGTTGAACACAAAAAAAAATTGCATTATCAAAAGTCAAGGTAAAAAAGATTGTGATAAAATGAGGAAATGGAGAAAAGACCAGCTCACGAAAGAATTTGCAAACAGATTATTCTTAACAATTTATTAAATATTTCCGTCTGAGTCTGGTGAATTACATAATTACATTGAAGTTACTATTTAGTCTGAGGGATCGAAAGCTTAAAACCATTACTTATCGTGATGTTATAAAATCAGGTAATGAGAGGACTGGTTAAGCTCTAGGTTTATAGAATTATATCAGGCACAAGTCTCTTAAAATCCTTGGATACGATTTTAACAGCTTTGTATCATTATGGAAGAATTTTTTATTCATTAATTTCTTCTTTTTTTTCCTTGGAAATTTATTTTAATTTATTAACGTTATTATTTATTTGATTAATGGAAATATTATTCACTACTTTGTATACTTTTATATTTTATAACTATTTATTATGGGTTTTTAATGTAAATATTATCTTTAATTATCCACCATTACTTTAATTATTTGACCAGTTTTAGTTCTATTTTTTGTTCCGTCTGTTATTCTTGATTGACCTTGTCCCAGAACAAAATTTATTTTCTCTTCTTTTCTATTCTGTATGAGGATATAATAAAATTAAGTAGATAATATAATAGAGAAGAGTTATATTCACATAAAATTTCTTATTAAAAAAGTTCCAATCAACACATGGTTGATTTTTAAATAGCAGTTTTCTTTTTAATCAAATATATTTAATAAAAGAAGAAATATACTGTTAGATATCGAGATGGCCACATGAATTAAAAAATCTGGTGCGTGCGCGCAACACACAACTTTCACTTACCAACTTATTTAGATTATTAATTGACGTGTTTTGTTAATTGCCACATCAGAAAGTCACAAATCTTTCCACATTCATTTCTTATTTTTTCCTTTTATGAGTAATTTAAAACACACGTGAAAATGATACAAAATTTATTAAACTAAAGTACCCCCTCCATTTGATCAATGTTGATGAAATTTTTACAGTCATATCTCGGGCATATCATCAAATACTCAGTTTGATCAAAATCGTGAAAACCGTTTTTGAGTAAATAAAAAAAACACGTGAAAATGAGACAAAATTTATTCAATAAAGTGCCCCCTCCAATTGAACAATTTTGATGAAATTTTTACTGTGACATCGCGGGCACACACATATACTAAATACCAAGTTTGATCGAAATCATTAAAGCCGTTTTTGGGTAAATGAAAAAAAACACATAAAAGTGGGACACACTTTATTAAGTAAAGTACCCCCTACGGTTGATCAATTTTGATGAAATTTTTACAGTCGCATCTCGGGCATATCAATAGATCAAATACACAGTTTAATCAAAATCGTTAGAGCCGTTTTTGAGAAAATCGAAAAATACTTAAAAAGTTATTAAATAAAGTACCCCCTCCCTTTGAGCAAATTTGATGAAATTTTTGCTGTCACATCGCGGGCATATACATACACTAAATACCCAATTTCAGGTTCGCACGGTTTATAGTTTTTGAGCTAGTCTGTTCACACACACACACACACACACAGACACACACACAGACCATTTCGCGGGACTTGGTTAATTGGACTCAGGGGACCCCAAAACGTGTATTTCCGTTGAAAACTGGAAGTCGAAATTTTTCACGATCGCAATACTTCCACTTACTATATATTTCATATATAGGTAAGTGAAAGATTACCTTTATACCCCCCAGCACGGCGTTCGTACCAGAGGTGTAGTGATGAAAGGCGTCCTATACTTCGTGACGAGTACAAGTCTAAGGCCAGGGCATATCGAAATGAGGTGCGCTCACGAAAACGAAAGTCTTGGGATGAGTTTATTACTGAAGAGTCATCAAAGAATCCCTGGGGTATCCCTTACAGAGTGGCTATGGGTAAGTTCTCTCCGCAACAGGTCATAGCCGCATTGAAATGTGGAACTCACCAAGCAACCACTCTTGAGGAGACGGCGAAGATGTTTCTTGCAGTTACCTATCCCAGGGATGATCCATCCCAAGATAATGAAGAGGAGGAGTTCGTGAGGCGCACCACGGTATACCCACCTGGTACGGACTTGTGCCCACCATGGGACATATGGGATCTCCGTACTGCTGTGGATAGGCAAAAGACTGGTCGCGCTCCTGGATTGGACTCCATTGGCAGCAATTCTTAAGAATAGTATCCCCTTTGTTGAAGAAAAGCTTTTGGCATTGTTCAATGAGTGCCTCGATAGGGGATACTTTCCTAAAATATGGAAAATTGCTGATGTTAGGCTTCTTTATAAGGGAGGAGACAAAGATAAGCAATTGGCCAAGTCTTACAGGCCTATATGTCTCCTCCCTATAATGAGCAAAGTGTTAGAGAATTTGCTGATGACAAGCCTGCAACCAGTCTTATCAAGGGCGAGCCATCCACGGCAGTACGGAAGCACTAAAGGCAAGGGAACCGCTGATGCACTGCTGAGAGTGCGCCGCGATGTCGAAGAAAAGGCGGAGAAATATGTCATGCTTCTCCTCTTTGATATCTCCTCCGCCTTTGACAGCGTTTGGTGGCCTAGCGTGCTCCAGCAGTTGCAAAAATATGAAGCTCCCAGCAACTTGTATGACCTTTTGAGAAGCTACCTCCAGGACCGAAGACTGAAGATAAAAGGTAGCTTCTTTGAAGTAGAAGAGAGTGTGGAAAGAGGTTGTCCGCAGGGGTCTGTCCTAGGTCCTGCTCTGTGGAAACTAGTGTTTGACGAGTTGCTGGGACTCCTGGAAGAGGAGCGGTTCCCGGCCACGGCTTATGTCGACGACCTAGCCGTCGTTGTGGCTTCGAACAGCAGAGCCAGACTGAAACATGAAGCCGAACGATGCGCCAACATAGTAGCTCGATGGTGCGAGAAAAAGAAGTTAAGGATGGCGGCTGCCAAGACACAGTCCATTCTTTTGAGGGGCAAGACCGATAGGGCCCACCCTATTAGTCTTAATATTGAGGGAGAAAGGATAAGTCCAAATGAGGTTGTAACCTACCTTGGAGTCAAGTTTGGGAAAAAATTCAATTTAACACCTCATCTGGAATATATAAGAAATAGGGTGGCCTTAGCCCTTAATGGGCTTTGTCGCACTGGGGGCGCCTTTTGGGGTCTTAGGTTCCCAGCCACACTGACCATCTACAAAGGAGTGATTCTGGGTATCCTGAGATATGCGTCCCCAGCATGGAGTCAGCACCTCTCGCATCAACAGAACAAGAAGCTGGCGACGATTCAGCGGATGGCTCTGCTGCGGGTAACCAGGACGTACAGAACAGTGTCTCACGAGGCAGTGCAGGTCTTAGCAGGAGCAATCCCAATTGACCTCCTCTTGCGAGAAGATTGCTTCAGAAACAAAGTGAAGAGGGAAGGCATTGCGGATCTACCGGTAAACCTTCGAGTGAGGATAGGTGAAGACCCACGAAGATGGAGAAGTATTATTCGGGAGAACACGATACAAAATTGGAACCAACGATGGGTGACGACAATGAAAGGGGCTACCCTAAAGAAATACTTCCCCACCGTTCATTCCAGGCTAAAAGCCACATGGGTTGTCCCTGACTATTGGGTATCACAGTTCCTCACGGGGCATGGGGGTTTCCGAGCCAAGCTCGTAGAACATGGTAAGGACATCGATCCCCTATGCCCAACTTGTAGGGAACCGGAGACCGCTGAGCACGTTTTACTGACCTGTACTGCCTATGAGACACTAAGAGCCAACCTGCTGAGAGAGACAGGGCTCTACATTCTGACTGCTAACGATCTCCCTCAGCTGATGGTGAAAGAGAACTACCCGTACTTCAAATCCTTTGTTTACGGATGGAAGGAAGCAGTTGGCCAGGATCACTTCACCTTGGGACGGAGGGCTGGAGCTGCTCCGGGAAGACCGCCGGACTGAGGAGAAGAATAGAATAATCCACCAATAAACACAAGAACACATCAGTGAACAGAAGTACATAACACAGAACAGGATGACACATCAGTGATTAAACTGCTATTTTATGCCACGTTGCGGCAGTGAGTTGATTCTCAGAATCTTCTCACTGCTGCAAATCCGTATTGCCTTAAGAGGCAAGGCAGGAAGAAGAATAAATAAATAAATAAATAAATAAATAAATATAGGTAAGTGAAAGTAAAAATATAATTAAACCAAAAACTCGATTTTTATATAGCTTAAATTTGTTCTTTTGAACGTGTTAGGTTAAATGATTTGATTGTAAATTATTTAATTGACTTGTTTAATTAAAATATAAAGCACTTGAAGTTTGTTTTATTTTGTATCTTAAAAATTTGAGCTTGGTGAACTCAACAAAAGTAACGAACTTTGGTGAAGGATAAATCGATTTGTTTTATTGCAATCCCAACATATACATTATTGGTTGTAATCAGCATTTCCATTAACTAAATTTCCATAATGCCTATGTTTTTTTTTTCAGTGAAATAATATCAGTAAAATTTTCCTAAGATCATAACTTGTTGAATCGTTTAATGAACTTCTAGTATCTATGAGAAGAAAAATTGTTTTTCTAATTTTTAAACGTGTCACAGTAAGACGAATAAAAACTAACGAAAACCGAAATAAGGAATTACAAATAAGATAACAATATTATAAATATTTAAACAAAAGTCTCTGCTTTTAGAACTTCAGAAAGGCCCCCATCTAAATTTTAATATATCTATATATTTTTTTAAAACTAATTTTACAATTGTACAGCTACATTTTCATCCTGACATTGTTTAGTTTTAAAAATTCAAAACACTCGTATTATGCGCTTTTGGAATAGCGAGAAATTTCAAAATTATATTATGATATTGGAATCTAAAATAACAGAATATATATATATATATATATATATATATATATATATATATATATATATATATATATATATATATATATATATCTTTTAAATTATTATATTTTTAAAACCTTTTTTTTACCTAGAACTTATCTAGAACACCCTATATACACAGAAGACCTACTTAGTTTCATTAACCTGCTTAAGAGAAAACTAGAACTTCTCAAACACTAATATTAAATGATAATAATAGGAATTAAAATAGTCAAATATTGAAAACTGCGTCGTATCGGCACAGTTTTCTGTGGCAGATCCACGAGTGCCACATCGGTCTGCTCTGCTCTGCTCTGCTCTGCGTCCCAATGTGCGCGGTTCCTATATATTTCAGTTACCACAAAAACTGCTCTGCCCTGCTCTGCGTCGCGAGTGTCTCAATGTGCGCTCGGCCTAAAAGTTCCATCAGAAGCTACATTAAGGCCGAGCGCACATTGAGACACTCGCGACGCAGAGCAGAGCAGTTTTTGTGGATAGTGAAATATATAGGAACCGCGCACATTGGGACGCAGAGCAGAGCAGAGCAGTTTTTGTGGATAGTGAAATATATAGGAACCGCGCACATTGGGACGCAGAGCAGAGCAGGCCGATGTGGCTCTCGTGGATCTGCCTAAGAGAGAGTAACCGTCCAACTGCCAATGGGGACAATTCCTTCACTTTATTGCCCCATATTCGTGAAATATTCAGTTAGTTCTCTGTGACACTCTATGCGATTTTGAATAGGTTCGTGAAATGATATTTAAATTTTAAAAATTGGCGAATTACAATGTTTGCGACAGCAACATTTTATTTATTATTAGTTCCAAAATTTACTTTCCGTACCATTCGCAGTAACTTGCTGAATTAAAAGTCTCCTTTAATAAAACATAAAAATAATATAAATCTGGATATTGTTCCGTTATAATCCTGGATATTGTTGATTAGCCGCTTATTTAACTTAGTTTTAAATGATCGTCACGTTTGAAGCTCAATATTTTGACAATAAATCTCCTTATGATGTTAATTTGCCGATTCTATGTACAGTGTGCTAGATATGATATGAATGGTATATGATACATAAATAATAATTTGAAATGGATAATATCAATGCTGTAAAAATATTATATATGGCTAAGAGGGATTATAAGTTATATCTTATTTTTTTATTAAGTTTCTTATCCCTCTTAGCCATATATAATATTTTTACAGCATTGATATTATTCATTTCATATTATTATTTATGTATCATATACCATTCATATCATAGCTAGCACACTGTACATAGAATCGGCAAATTAACATCATAAGGAGAATTATTGTCAAAATATTGAGCTTCAAACGTGACGATCATTTAAAACTAAGTTAAATAAGCGGCTAATCAACAATATCCAGGATTATAACGGAACAATATCCAGATTTATATTATTTTTATGTTTTATTAAAGGAGACTTTTAATTCAGCAAGTTACTGCGAATGGTACGGAAAGTAAATTTTGGAACTAATAATAAATAAAATGTTGCTGTCGCAAACATTGTAATTCGCCAATTTTTAAAATTTAAATCTCATTTCACGAACCTATTCAAAACCGCATAGAGTGTCACAGAGAACTAACTGAATATTTCACGAGTATGGGGCAATAAAGGGAAGGAATTGTCCCCATTGGCAGTTGGACGGTTACTCTCTCTTAATGTAGCTTCTGATGGAACTTTTATAACCGGTTACAGCACTGTATCATGTTAATGCCCGATAAATCATTTCATTGCGGTTCCATAATAAAACATCCCCTCGTCCGCACATAAAATGAGCAGCTATTAGATCAATTTTATAAATACACTCCCGAGAGATCTGTTGTAATAAGAATGAGCAGCAGTATGAACACACCTAAATAAAAAAGGTATATTATTATTGGTTTATTCAACGCCATAAATGTAGTTTGAAAATTCATCAGTCCACAAATTCAAATTTATGGACAAGTATGGGCGGATAAAACTTTTCTACTTTCACAATATGAGATCCCCTTAATTTTTAATTTATTAATATATTCCGTTAAGCGTAATAAAGAATATTATTATTGTTATTCACAATCCATGGTTTACTTTGTCTTTCTTAATACAATAACTTAAATATATATCAGTAGTAAGAAAATTGGAAACTATATCAAGTTGCAAGTCATATATTAGTAAATATATGACTTGTATACTAGTGAAGTACATTAGTACATCTTCTTTTTGACCATACACTGAACGAGTTCCATACATATCTAAAAATCCCTACTAAAGCAAACCTTTTTCTTGGAAAGGGAAATACTCTGAAAAGACGTCTTATAAAGCTAAATATAGGTTTCTCTGGATTACCACAAAGAACATCATCAATTTATATAAGAAATTTCTTTCGTTACTTAATATTTGATCAGTGAATATTTTACTGAATAGAAAACCATTCTAGAAAACAGATGAGGAACAAAATTTAGTTTAGGGTATCGAAATATAATTAACTCGAGGATGAACAAATTTCATATAAATCTAGGCTTATTGACCAAAGTCGGGTTAGTTTACAGATTTTCATGGTATTTGATTAGTTGGATTTGTCTCCGCCCCGAATAGCTAAACAAGTACTTAAACATCGAAAAAATCTATGATATTAAAAATGATATTATGTTCGTTGGTAATCAGATCATGTGAGAACGGCTGGACGGTTAGGCCTGTTTTAATTTAGAATTTTATTATTGGAACAAAATATGTTCATGCAAAAATAATTTTTTTTAAAAATAGCTGTCCTGGTCAGCAGTTCAAACAGTCACAGGGACAGCATATATACCATATGCACTTTGAGAGAGTTATTCGTGCGTTACTCAAAAACTATCTATGTTTAGTCTATTATGTAGATACTGAATTGAACGATCGCTCGACAAACAGAATTCCAAAGCAAGTATCAAACCGTATAAAAAATCTTTTATTGTGAAAGGTTATGTCGCCTAATACCTTGTGCCGTTTCCTCAATGCTGGCCACATTGTAAGATCCAATAACAGGTGTTGACTGTAATGACATGTTATCGGGCCGCAGGCAACTACACCTCGGCCTCCCACTGCGGGGACCCCATTTATTGGCTACATCTCACCTCGTCCTGGATATCGCTGCGTGCAGTGTGATCGTTCTGATCGGGGAACCTGATTCGCGGTCATCGGTCCGCTCTTCTGATCTTGATTTAAATATTTATAAAGCCTTGGGGTGCACATAGCCTCGGCCAAGCCCGAACCATTTCCTTTTCAGATCGTGGGCCACCAATCGCGGCCATTTTATTACCTCCCCCTCTTCCAGATAAGTCAGCACCTGGTGCGGGGCTCTTCAATGATTAGGTTCCCTCATTTTAGAGAGTTGCTTTGTATTCATATTGTTCATAGGAAACAGCAAATTCCCTTTGTAGCAAGATGCTAGAATGAATCGAATCCCTACTTGAGTAAGCTACACCGCATCAGGTTGCGGCGTGTTCTGAGCTGGTGGCGCAATCGGGGTGAATGAAATAGCAGAGACTGCTAACAATTTGAACTTTAGTCCTCGGTTCTGTAGGAATGCTAATGCGCTCCTTGAGTTATTTAAAGCATTAACGCTGGCTAAATTGAAATATATTGTGTAATTGTTAATTTTTAAAGCATAAGAAATTAATATCTACCGACCGCTACTCTTATTGAGCGCACAATCGATAATCAATTAAAGCAGTTTTCAGCTTATAACAAGCATGCTAGTTGCATTGTTAAATGTTTTGTCGGCTGAATATTTCGATAAGCAATTGCTGACTATGAGCAATGGCCGATTTCCTGTTAATTAATCATTAATATCTTTTTCGCCAAAGTTCCGCGATTCCGTCTATAGGAAGGACTAGCTCATGTACTATATTGTATGTTTTCTAACATCCTTGTTTAGTACCACATAACCACAAAAATGCTATTTGTCAAGGAAACAAGAAATCCTTCCGATATAGAACAGAGATGTAGATCACTTAAACTTCGCAACTCAAAACCAAATCGTTGGTAAGCTGCATTGCTTCAAAAGTATCGACTTTGTAACTAGCAAAGATGAAACAACCGGCAACACCATACGAATGGGAATCGACTCGGGTTCAACCCTTGTAACAAATAGTTAAACTGCAGCATGGTGAAATCAAATAAGTAACTATAGTAATAAAAATACAGTCAATTTCAGTTCAAATAAAATACTTTCTATTTGGATATTTGTACATGTATTTTATAAATAAACAAACTAATATAGTATATTTTATTATACTTATAATTATATAATAAGTAACAAAGATTATATCGATTAAGGAAAATATCATATATTTTTAGCAAAAGGGGGTTATAACATAATTGCATATATTCATCTGGTTTCCAAAAGTAAAAAATAAAGAACGGCATAATTTTCGATAAATCGATCACAATACATTTTTGATTTTGTCGAATAAAGAAAAAAATATATATATATATACAATCGATCCAGATCACAAGGTTTTTATTATAGCAGTAAAATAATAATAATAAAATAGAAGAATGGAATAACTCACGTGTATGAAAGGTTCTTAGAAAGTCTCAAAACCACAAAAACCACTAGGTAACTGCTCTATAAGCCACTTACCTGAAACATAATGTAAAAATATTTATTATGAACAATTTTAACAAATTAAAACTTAACTTCTAATTAACTTTTTAAAGCCAATGTCATTAATATACAGAAGTATTGTAAAAGTCAAACTTTTTTTAAAAAATAAAGCACTTGTACAAGTTTTGGAACCTCATCTTTTAATGACGGGAGATATAATAATACATTTATAATATACAATAAGTTAATATTGCATTACTCTGTTAAAATGGGTATTTAAATATTTTTTTAATTTATTTATTTATATGTACCTATGTATAATAACTTTATATATAGAGAATTGTTCGGGGAAGCACCTTTCAAGAAATTCTGCGAATTTTCTTGAAGTTTCACTTTGAGAAGTTTCATATTAACTTAGGCCTTTCAACGCAAGGTCTATTCAAGCAACGTAATGATTTCAGGATCAGGCATATCCCAAGAACATTTTAACTTCTTATAATTATTAGAAGATGAAAGATGGATTAAAATTAACTAAACACACAAGAATCAACTTAACTTTTCAAAACTACTCCATATCCAATAAAATAAACTTTTTTATTTTAAATTGATATGAAATTTATAGATCACAATTATAAAGTTCATTCCATTTAATATTTGCGAAATTAAAAGCTTTGTTTCACGTTTAAAGGATTCTGACACTTCTCCGCAAAACTAAATTTCACATCTCTGTCTCAGACTATTAATAAAATAAATCTTAAGATTAATTTATTGGACCAATTAATTTATTTTGTTGTATTATAATTTTGCTAGCCACGAATGTAAATGCAAGTCAACACGGATGAAATCGGCTACTAAAGAGTTTCTTAAAAATCAATCTAATCCTTTTAATTCGTCAAAGTTGTAAGGAAACTTACATATATAGGTATAAATCGATATAGGTTTAAATCTTTCTCTGCTACAAAAATACAAACAGTAATAAATAAATGACATTCTAGTCAAATGGATGAACGCTCCTCCTTCATTTCTAATTTAACATCCACTCAATTTTCGGACCTTTCCGATCTCTGGTTTTCTTATCACTCAGTTTAGTCAGTCATCTCTCGCCTCCCACAGAACTCGCGCAATGTACGAGTATTTCAGCTTTTCGACCGTAGGTGGTTATAATCCAGGTATACAATATAGTATACAAATGCAAAAAAAAATTTCAGCTCATTCTTCAAGGGGATATCGGTTGAACATTAAAAAAAAAAGTAGTCTTAATTTTTAAATAAATAATTTTAGTTGATATTACAAGTCTTCTCCACCGGAGAAGGATACAGGTCTGTGTCGTCTTGATTCGTGCTTTATAGAAATATTATACATACATCTATATATATATATATATATATATATATAGATGTATGTATATGTATATATAATAGGGTTGTAGATGACCAAGGCCAGCATGAATTTCTGTGCCCTAAAAATCAATTAAGTAAAAATCAGACATTAAGTAATCGTATCTTTAAAATCTAAGGGTATTTAAACCTAATTTTTATTGTTTCCTTCTGAGCTGTATATACACTTACTAACAAAAGTTTCTGCACACCCTCAAGCTTTTTTTTTTATTTTACCGTAAGATACCTTTTGAGCCAGATATGGGCAACGAAACTCACATATTTTTTACATAATTTAATCTATTTTAATGACCAACAATTACATTTAATATAATTTATTTAACTTATAAATTATGAGAGAAATTACATAAAATGTGAAAATATTGATGCGCCAAAAGTCTCTGCATACAGTGGAATTAGCCAAGATACTGATATGTATACAGTTTGCACATTATCCCATTCATTCTCCGGCTAATCCTAACTAGCCAATGTTAATTTGGGCCCAAACAGTTAAGACTGTGATAAAAAATGGAGGTTCCACCACCGATTCCCGACCAAATTGTAAATTTGAGGAAACTCATACAGGTAAATAGGACAAATCGTCAACAGAGGCTATAATACGGTAAGGTATGTCCTAAAACGGTATGAAAAACTGGGTACAATGGAAAGTAAATACCGCTCTGGCCGCCCCCCGTACTCCAAGCTCACCACAAAAGGGCTATCATAAGGACTTTGGCCGAAGAACCCCACACAAGTGATCTAAATTTAGCAGGTATGGTGTAAGAAAATTACAAGATTGGGGTATCTGCACAAACGATTAGAAGAACCCTAAAGAAAGCTGGCTATAATGTGCGTAAGCCTAGGTGTAAGCCATTCATTAGTAAACGAACCGGATATTGAAACTGCAGTTCGAAAGGGAACATGTAAACAAGCCCTTATAGTTCTGGGAACGTGTTTATTTATTGACGAGAGTAGATTTAACATTCATGGATTAGATGGAAGGGGGAAAGTTTTGAGAAAACCTAACAAGGTTTGGGTGTGTATGTGTGCTGCTGGAGTTGGTAATTTGAAATTTATCGACGGAATAATGGACCAACACGCTTTTATAAATATTTTGAGGAGTAATTTACCGGAATGTTTAATGAAGTTTGATCTCCAGGAAAAATTTATTTTTCAACAAGATAACGCCAGCGCGGAAAGTTCAAAAATAGTTACTCTACAATGCTCCACAGCAACTTAAAACACCTCCCTAGTCTCCTAATCTTAATCCAATAAAACATCTGTGGGATCAACTAGGCCGTCAGAAAGTAAAAATTAAAATAAAGAACAAAGACCACTTATAAAGAAAACTAAAGGAATTGTGGGGTAAAATTACTCCAGAAACTACAAAAAACTATTTCACACGATGCCAAATAGATTATGAGAAGTGATAAGAAATAAGGTAGGAACTACTACCTATTAAAGTTGATTTGGCATCAATAATTAAGCTTCAAGTTGAAGAAAAATGATGTGTGCAAGGACTTTTGGCGCATCAATATTCTGACATTGTATGTAATTTTCCTCATAAATTATAAGTTAAATAAATTTTACTAAATTTGATTATTGTTAATTAAAATAGATTAAATTATGTAAAAAATGTGTGAGTTTCATTGCCAATATCTGGCTCATAACCTATTTTAGGTAAAATAAAAAAAAAGCTGGAGGGTGTGCAGAGACTTTTGATAGTAAGTGTACACGTAGTTTACGGAAATATGATGCATATGCATGATCAATAGATAATAAATATATGAATAAAATAAATCAATTTATAAAATACTATAATACTAGTAAATAGAAAATAGTGGTGGAAGATAGTTGATCGTAGATGTAAGACGAAAGCCAATATAGATCAAACCAATTTAGGTTTCGTGTTTCAACTGTCAAACAGCCCTGATAATGACCTAAAATTTGGGCCGAAACGTCGTTTACAATAAAATATGTAGTTTTCACATATTTGTGCTACTTATTTTCACCCCAACGATTTCCTCTTCGTTATATACCAAATAATGTAACCTAAATATTAATATAAATACAAGCGAAAATTGAAAATAGCGCCTTCGGATATATTGAACACTGATCTATTAAGATTTATCAATCAAATGAAATAATATGGCATTTCAGCAACATACATTCATCATCTGCCACTGTAAAAAATAATGGCCGGACTTTCTATAAATTTAGTATAGCCTGCATATGTGTTTACGAGTAAGTGGAATGTTGGAGTACAATAATGTAAAAAGCGGTTCAAACATGTAGCTGGTGTATATGTTCGACGCTATTGCGGTGCGATTAAAGCGGATATGAATGATTTCTAAGAATTTTTATCACGAAAATCATAAACCATATTAGTTTAGGAATCCTACGCCGTATATAAGTATTTTAGCCTTTTATAATTATCATACTTTAAGGGAAATGCGATCTCGGTAAGATATTCATGTCAGGCCTAATGTCTTCGTCCAATCTTTTATTTGATTGATATGTAGTATAAATAAGGCTTAACTAGACCATAGAGATTCATTAGAAATTAAACATTTTGAAAGCGAGAAGTGAGAGAATCTAATATCTATGACATAGGATGACATTTGTAACGAGAGATATATTTATCAAAGTGGCATAATGGGTGTCGCTGTATGTGACCGCACGTGGTGGGAGAATTCAATTAACGTCACAGACCGAGGTGAAGGGTTAGGTACCCGATGTCCGAGATCTGATTGTTCTAGTTGTCTCAGAACGAGACCTTAAATAATGATATGCCTACTCTATCTCGTTAATTTCCTATGTCAGAATTAATTGGACGAAGATATGTTAGGTTTGATAACTGATATATATAGGTTGCTAAATTTCTGTTACCCTTCAGCAGCTGTTGAAGGATGATGGAATACCATTAGGAAAGTTGAGGCGTAAAGTTTCAAGTTCTCTAAAGCATGAAGAGGAGACTTTTAGTACTCAAAGTTTACGGTAAATACTTAGACAAATATTTACTACCTTAAAAGCTATATTATATCGGAGCGGGTTGGCACAAGTGAGAAAGACATTGTATTGTAAGACCGGTTTCGAGTTTATGTTCGGCACTTTTTAAAAATTGTTTATTATGTTACAATAGATATGTATCGCTTCTACAAAATACGTTTCAGTGCAACTGCGTCCTAGTTGTGTGAGCATTGTACTCTTGATTGCATCATTAATCAAGAGAAAACCTGGTGGTTGGATATGATGAGGGCCTAATCACCACCATTCACCTTATAAAGTAATTTAGTAATCACCACCTTATTTATTGTTATAATTTTTTTTGACGTAAATTATTCAGTTATTGATCACTTTGGAACACTGAAACCGTCTTCATGTTTTTTCTTATTTATTTATTTGTAACAAAATGGGCTCTTCAATCACCTCCACCATTTTTAGCCCCCATAGGACTATTGCAAAAGTAGGAAGGGAAATATTAAAGGGTAAAAAATAAAAATAATACAATAGTAACATAACAATTATGGGTGACAGAAAACAATTAAGAAGGTAGTATCGCTATTAAGAATTTAGATGTTGCTTAGGAAGGGAGAATACTGTAAAGGATATATTATACATGAATTAAAGAGAAAAACGAAACAACAATGAAAGATAATAAGAAAAATCATTAAATTTTGGCATGAAGATTATCTTTTTGTAGAAACAAGAACAATTTTTAGGCCCTCTTCTTTTCTTATTAATTTTACAAAAGAAGGAAATCAAACAGAATAATTAAAATTTTAATTCATTCATTTAACCAAAAAATAGTAACTTTTATTCCAAATTTCATGAGTGTGCCGCTCATTTTGATGAAGATTCGAAATTTTTACATATGTCATTTTCTCCTCTCAATATAAAATTATAAATGTGCACCAAATCAAAATAAAAAAGAATTTATTAGTATCTCACACCACATTAGTTTAAACTTAACTCCTACTGTATGAAATCGATATCAATAAAGAAGGGTTCTCTAATGAGAATAGTATGGTGGTGTGAAATTACTATTAACACATTCATAATTATGGGCTCATATCAAGAAAGAAACATTCTATTCTACTAGTTCGGGCTGAATATTTACTTCATTAAAAATATAAATTAGAGGGATAGATAAAGAGGATATTTGTCATTATTTCTGAGTTGAAGAATTTCAGATGATATATATTTGTGGTTATCTCTATGGCACATACCTCATACCTCATCCGTGGTAATGAAAGGCAAAAGAAGTAGTGAAACTATAAAGAAAAATGGGGGTAGGGGGCTAATACAAACGGTAAAAAGTCCCAAACGGTAACTTTTTTTGAATAGCCAACTTTGGTGTAATTTATCTCCCCACAGGACACCTCGTGTGAACTGTGACCTGCCTTCTCCCTTTGATTTATATTCTAGTTCGTCTTTTATTTCGTCCTTTGCTTACCTTTCTCTGTTTAGATTTAAAATATATCTTTTTATCATTAATCATTCTGCAATTATTTTATTAAAAGTTAAATTAAGACTGAAGAAATTATTTATACTGATTCTAATGTTGAAATATTGATTTACATATATTGTTAAGGTCATTATGTTTCTTAGAAAGAAAATATTTCCGAAACTTTATTTTTGAAGTTTAATATCAGCTGAAAATAATCCTTAAGGCCACCCAAATTTTTTAATGTATTTTTCGCCCGAACAAATTATTAAATGATTTTATAGGTATATTGCTTTGATTACTTGAAAAGATGTATTTGACTTATTTATTAAGCCAATAATTACGTTTAACACTGATATTTTTATAAGTTTCCCCTTATATATCCCATAATAATATTCAAGTATGCCATACCTTATGACTAGAGCTCGGATTCCCGTGCAATTGCATCTTTTTATTGGTAAGTCAGAATAAAGCGAATTCAAGTTACTTATCCGAATCAAGCCTAATGGGATGTTTTAATGAAGTTTTATACTGCACGAAATTGCACGTTTTGTGGTTTACTGCACGAAATTGCACGTTTGGGGGTTACTGCACGAAATTGCACGTTTTGAAATTTTATTGCAAGAAATTGCATCATTTGATATTTTGAAGAAAAAAAATTATTACAAATTTTAATTTTCTTAAATACACATAAAAAAATTGGAGGAATTATAAATGGTAATTAGGAATAGGAATAAAAAAAATAACAGAAAGGAAACATAGGAAAAATATAAAGGGAACTTGAGAAATGTAAACAAACACAAACCTCTAATTTCCAAGAACTAATGGTTCAGTAGTTCCTGGATGTTTACATTTTGTTTCTTAATTCTTATCGTTCTGTCACTATCAATCTAGTTTCTGTCGGATATATTGTTACTTAAAATGCCAAAAATCGGAGGTGTGTCTTCGAAAATTGCGGGATGGATTGAAAAATATCCTGGCTCAAAAGGGATGGTAGTGAAGTGTTTTGCAAATCTTGTGATAAAAATATTAGATGTGAGAGGAAATCACAAATTGATGCCCACTGCAGCACAAGTAAGTACCTAATTATTTTTAACTATAGAACGGTACCAGGGGTAGTGCGTGTCATCAGAGGGATTTAAAAATAAGCCTACGCACCGGATATTGCATCTAGTGATTCTATAATTTGAATAGCATCTTTCTTTTATAAGATCTCCCTATTTCCCATATAATTACAGCTCACAAGCGAGTTTTTTACTCTTTATTCCAAATCTTGTTACTATTTCAAATAAATATTTTATATTCTGATTTTTTTTTTTTTTTTTAACGGAAATATTTTCAAATATACAATTGCAAGAAAATGTGCAATCAATTATCAAATTAAAAAACATTTTGATGAATCCAACCATTCAATCTGATTTGGCATTTATTAGATCGAATTTAGCAGCTTTGCCGGTTGCTCTTACAGAACTAGAGGAAAAAAATCTTTCTCTTTATGGCCAAATTAAAATAGTTAAGGACGTTGGAAAATCATTGAAAACAATCAAGAGCGAAAAAGGAATTATAATTTACGAAAAACTTCGAAAATTTTTATTAAAAAATCCTGAATACAAACTATTAAAAAATTGTAATGATTGCCTGAAGGGAAATTCAGTCACTATTGAATTGAAGGAGATCTCTAGTTGCTGAGTCGCTCTAACGATTGTAGAAGCTGAGATATCTTTTTCTAAATTGAAAGAAAGTTTAAGTGAACAGAAAAAATTTAGAAATTTAGTTAGCTAGAAACTTTGATTAAAAAAATAATGAAGTGTAGTTACATTTCTAATGTATTCCATTAATTTTTCTTTACTAATGAAAAAATCATTATTTAACTTTTAAAAATAAAAGATTTTACTTCAATTTACTCTCCGCTACTTATTTGTTTCAAAATTAGCTATATATTGTTCACATAAATAATTTAATTCTTGATTTTCTAGCAATAATTTTTTTTGCCTGTTTTTGCACGTTTTAAAGTTTTTATTGCACGGTTTTGCACGTTTTTAAGTTTTTATTGCACGTTTTCAAATTTTTACTGCACGGAATTCCGAGCTTTACTTATGACATACAAGTAAGAACACATACAGAAAAAAGAGGAATATTCATGCGTATCGAATTGATTGATTAACCTCCTTTTCGAAGTCATTTAAAAAGATCAGAAGACTATGAAATTCGCAATAATTGTAATATTCTATTTGTAATTGAGAATAAATTAACAAAAATAGGTAAATAATTTCGGAAAGGCTGTTGCTAGACGGTGATCAAAGTAAAAGAAAAAAATCGATTTCTGCTTAGGTAGGTTGGTAAGTGAATAATGTTTGTTGCACACATCGCGACTGATTTTTTTGCTGATCTAAAGATAATTTCTGTATTAGCAGATATTCATCTCAACAAGTATCAATATTATTGAATACTCAATTAATCGATTCAAAACAATAATATTAAAGATTTTGATTACTTAATAAAAAAATCTGGTCCGTGCGCGCAACACACAACTTTCACTAACCAACTTACTTAGATTGGAAATTAATGCGTTTTGTTAATTGCCACTTCTCAAATGAACAGAACGGCTTTAATAGCACCTAATTTTCATTTAACACGAAGAATTTGATAAAATTCGTTAAAGCCGTTTTTGAGATCATCGAAAAAAAGGTAAAAATTGGAAAAAAAATTATAAAATAAAGTCCCCCCTCCGGTTGATCAATTTTGATGTAATGTTGGCTATCGCATCTTTGGCATATACATACATTAAATGCCCAGTTTGATCAAAATCGTTAAAACCGTTTTTGAATAAATAGAAAAAAACAGGTGAAAATGATACAAAATTTATTAAGTAAAGTCCCCCCTCCGGTTGATCAATTTTGATGAAATTTTTACAGTCATATCTCGGGCATATAAATAGAACAAATACTCAGTTTAATCAAAATCGTTAGAGCCGTTTTCGAGAAAATCGAAAAAACTTAAAAAGTTATTAAATAAAGTACCCCCTCCCTTTGAGCAATTTTGATGATATTTTTGCTGTCACATCGCGGGCATATACATACACTAAATACCCAATTTCTTTTTCGCACGGTTTATAGTTTTTGAGCTAGTCTGTTCACACACACACACACACAGACCATTTCGCGGGACTTGGTTAATTGGACTCAGGGGACCCCAAAACGTGTATTTCCGTTGAAAACCGGAAGTCGAATATTTTCACGATCGCAATACTTTCACTTACTATATATTTCATATATAGGTAAGTGAAAGTAAAAAAAATTGGATTAATAAAAATATCTTCGGTAATGTCGGTGGTAGTTAAAATATAGTAGTAGCTGTAATTAGCTGACTAATAGATTAAGACGAGCCACGGAAACTTGGCAAGTGGCCCTCCCCTGCCGAAATAAAGCAAGGAACGTTGCGTGAGGCCTCTCCCGTGTCCGAAGATAAGCCGTTCTAGTTTATTATTTACAGAGTCCTGTCTTTGTGACGTAAAAAATATATATCTGCTCTTTACCTCTGGATAGAAATCTTAAAAGAACATTAAAATTCTTTTTGATATTAGTTAATGAATTCTGTTTTATTCTGTGTGATGATGTACAAGGAAATGATACTAATTAGTTATCAACCACGAAAAGCAACAGTAAAATACATATCTTCTCGTCATGTGAACGTTTAAATATTGTCTATAAAGATACGGTAAGTATTTCAGTCATATTTAGTCAGTAGGCAGTATTTTCGAAATTCGTGAATCCATAAAAATAGTTTGTAAGAGAAAGAACAGTAAAATACATAGTTTTTTTGCAGTCAATGAGTGTACTTCTCGTACCTGTGACAAAACCTCACTGAAGAAGATGGAGATTTATCGCTGTCAAAGCAATTTTAATTTTTATGATATATTTTTAAATATTACTTTAATACCTATAATTTTTTTTAAATACTGTTTTTAAAAAAAGGGCAGCTAAGAAATTTCAATATACACTGTTTACAGCAGAAGTTAATATTATTAACTTTTAATAATATTATTAGTAATATATTATTATTAATTGTTAATCCGATTAACTTTAATTTTTGTTATTTATTATTCTAATAATAAATAATTATTATTATAATTATTTATTAACAAAGTTGATATAATTATTTTATTGATTTTGTATTTTTTATTTTTATTTGATATCCTCCTTTATAGGCATGACTGACGTGCAATACGGGTATTAGCAGTAGTGGGATGTTACGCATGACTACGCAACAACACACTACTGCTAGTAAACCATTTATTTTATTATTCTACTTCTTATTTTTCTGTTATTATCTCCTTATATAGGATATCATGTTATTTTCTCTTAAGGGAGATTATTGCGCCACATTTGAAACAATGTCCTTTGACATATTCGAGGATCTCGTTTTGATTGTTTTAACGTCTTGTACTTATTAGGGATGCGACATCGATGTCGATGTCTCTGAAACATCGATGTTTTGGGCAAAACATCGACGTTAAGCAGCCGATGTTTTTCGACCATCGATGTTTGTGGGCCGACATATTAACATCGATGTTCTTAATAGTTGACATTTTTTTTTTTTTTTAAATAATAACAAAGTTGTTTTAGCATCGATGTTTTAGCTACAACAAAGATGTTTTAGATACAACCAAATATATTTTAACAATAACCAAGTTGTCTTTAACATAGATATTTTTGACAAAAAAATATGTTTTAACATCAATGTCTTGGACAAGAAACAACATTATATATAGTCTTATACGTTAAAAACAACTTTGTTATTAAGAAAACATCGATGTTAAAAACAACTTGGTTATTGTTAAAACATATTAGTTTTTGTCCAAAACATCGATGTTAAAAAAAAAAATTGTTATTGCTTAAACATCGATGTTTTAGCTATAACAAAGATGTTTTAACATCGATGATATATATATTTTTTTTTTTAACATCGATGTTTTGGACAATAACAAATATGTTTTAACAATAACAAAGTTGTTTTTAACATCGATGTTTGACATTATGTTGGATATATTACCTCTGTTCTTCCTACCCTTTCCTGTTTCTGTAAAATTTTCAACTTCAAATAAGTTAACAAAATATGAAAACGCAAAACCATAGTATCATAATTAAATTACTTATTTAATGCAGCTGCTCGCAAAATCTGTTAAAATATTCACCAGAAATACGATTCTCTGTATATACTATGGAAACGACATCAATGTATGAATATGTTTGGGTACTAACAGTTGAATCTTTATTAAATGAATATGAATAACCATAACGTCGATGTTTTTATACATTAATGCTGTTACGACCAATCTTGAAATTTACAAAATTACCTCAAGCTATCTAATAGAATCCATCGTATTTACAGAAATGTTTATCTAATTCCCTTATTAAAAGTAAAGAAAAAAGTGCTAATGAAAACTTGATAATGGCTCCTATGGTTCCAGATGAAGAATTCAACTATTAAACCCCATCAAACATACTATTGATAATTTTAAATCACTAGATGATTTTGGAGAATCAAACACGCTAATTTCAACTTATTAATATTTTCCTTGTAACGCAAAATGGAATAGAAAAACTGTGATTATTTAAAATACTGTAACTATAACTAAGGCACCAAAGATCCTCAGTTCAAATTTGCTTCAAAGCTAAACCCTATATCAATAACATTTCCGCATGGATGCAGCCTAAAAAATGTTCAAACGTACTCACATAGGACATCAAAAATTTTAAATGTAGATGTAATGTAAAGCCTCCACATAAATGAGTACACAATCCCAAGCGGAATAGTTCCGCAAGTACTTAGGTCGGAAATTTGTATTCGAGAGTATAAAAGAACTCTATACTATGATCAGATTAAGAACAGAATAGATTCTTGGGTCAGGAAGATAGCAAATAATTAGTTTCATCAGAAAACTTACTTGGATCCGAGATACTTGCACGAGACATGCAAGATTGATGGTAGCACGACAGCAGTAATTGAAAAATAAATCATGATGGCGTTTCTAATTATCTAGGTTTCTAAATTAATGCCAACACTAGTAATGACACGATTGAATGAGAATGACGCGATAACGAAGGCATGACAGATACATTATTAAAGATAATATAAATGCACTAGGTACCAAATTGAATACGTAAATTAATAAAATCATGAATTTATTAAAAGATGAGAAACGTGAGTACTTCTTGAAGTACAGAGATTTTTTTTTTCATCACTGAGGAATAATATAATAAAAAAGTATAAGTCTGAGCTCAATTGTAGAATATACAAAATAAACAGAGAACATTATATCATATTTATTAAAATTATATATTTTAAAATTAATTAATTTCATTCACAAAAAACATTAAGTCATTTCAATAACTACATTAATAAGGTAAAGACAATCACCAGCCAATCTAATTATGAACCTTTTTTTTTTAAACATAGAAATTTGCCTCTCACTCTAAATCCATCCATCCAATTACTACAAATTCATAAACATATCAAGTTTGAAATAATCGACAAAAAATATAAAACTTTGTTATGCCGTAAAAATTGTAACTGGAAAAAAAGTATTAAAGATATGAAAAGAATTTCGTCTCAATATATATTAATGGCTCATATTGCCTTAAAAATAATTATACATCGACAAAGCATTTGATAATTATATAAATTATCAAATGTTTCCGATAAACGAAAATTATGGGTATTAAAAAACTTATTAATATCAATAAATGTTTTTTTTTTTTTTTTTTTTTTTTTTTTTTTTTTTTTTTTTTGGGACTTCAAGGCTTCCACTGAAGCCCTATACTGCCCATACTAACACCCATGGCACTGGGTGATACTTCTCCTACGAAAGAAAAGCACCACCCAGGGCGGGACTCGAACCCGCAGCTCCGGCATGGGAGTACGGTGCTTTACCGCACAGCCACACCGGGCCCATCAATAAATGTTATTTATATGTTTGTATTTTTATAGGAAATTCGCAAATATCGCTTGGAAAGCTCTCTCATCCCAAATCTTTTAATATGTAACATTTTATATAGGTTATAAATGCCATATTATTTTTTTTTTATCAGCTGATTTTAGGAAATTATGGTATATAGTTTTTTTCTTTATATTCTTTATATTTTATTCTTTTTTTTTTTTTTTTTTTTTTGCGATGGTGTAAAATACATTTCTTAGTCTTAGTGATATGAACAGCACATTTGATGTTGTTTGATTAGTTTAAAAATAAATCAAAAACATATTTTAAATTCACGAATTACTATAATATGGAAGTTTAAACAATTAATGAGTTGGGTGGGCTTGTTGTTCCTAACACATTTTATAAAGTAATAATATTTTTAATAGAATATTTTGAATAGGAAACGTTTTACAGGCAGCGGCTCTGAGGAAGCTTTGGGAAACACTACTTTAAAAACATACTCCTCTTAAGGACGAAAACTTCAAACACGAATAAAAATTGTAAGGACTCATTAATAATTACAAGGACTTCAACAAAAGTATAGCGTATCGACCTCAAAACATCAACTTAAACCTCCTACATTTTACGACAAATAGCAAAATATTTTACAATAATTAAACTAAAATACCAACAGTTAGATATGAGATATGTTTCCCCCCCCCCCCCCATCCCCTGACTACCGCGAGCAACTTTGTCAATGCGATCTATAGTTAATTCTCGCGAACTTAAATTTTCAAACCGTAATTAATACGGTTTTTTTTCGTGACTAATTACCTTTGGCATAGGTAATTAGTCCAAAAATCTTTATTAGGTAAGACTATAGATTATGGTGGGGGGAGGGTTTTCCCCGACCCCACCAGGAACCACCACTATCGCCAACTCGTTGCCCTCGGGCTCAAGTTAGCTCTCGTACACTTAAATTTTCATTAACTAATTACTATAGGGTTTTTTTCCTAGCTAATTAACTCTCGCAAAGCTAAATATTCAAAAAGTCTTTATTATGCATAATTTAATTCTTATACATGAATACTAATACACCAGACAATTTTTAAGAATTAGATATGTAAACATGCTCCAAAATACGAGGAGACTAAAAAGATCGCATATTGGTCCTGGCCAGTCTTTTCTTTATTTAGATAAAATTATAATTATGCTTTATGTAATTATAATTTCAGTTTTAAGGGACCCAGAAACGTTCAGTGTGACCTATACCATTGACCTTATCTAGGACTTAGCTATTTACAGAAGGGCGAAGTGGGAGGACATCACTAAGTGACTTTGACCACTCCAGGCAGTAATGACCGTGTTAGGAAGAAGGGCGAAGGCACTCGAGCGGGACAGGGAGGAGTTCAGTTTCAATTAAGTCTGCCCCTCATTGGGTCCCTGAGTGTTTTCCTTCAGTCGTGTGCTCACGTGGTCCCAAGCGGTTTGTGTGTGTCTGTACTTTCTTGAGTGCTAACTACTCCAAAGTCCTTATCCACTCCTCCAGTTCGGGTCTTTCAGACATGCAGTCCAGAGTTGCATGCTGTTGCTTAGAGAATGAAGTCAACAGAGATCTTCATGGAAACAAGTAATAATAAAAACTTATTATCATCGCCTATAAATATCTAAATATCCCCTACGTTTTCAAACGTATTTCCCTCTATATCACTTATGATCGACAGGCGAAGAACAGTAAAAAAATGCTTTAATGTTATCAAACGATAAACTCACTTACTAACAAAAGACTGATGCATTAAATAATGGAAATCTGCATTTGTAACATTAGAAATTATTAACATTGTGAATAGAGAGCTGAATACAATATTATACTTGGGTGTAGGATTAAACACAATATAATCAATATACAATATATTATAATAAATACAATATACAATATAATCCTACCCAACACAATCTTAACTCATCAATATCAGTAAAGTTATCACCATTTCTACGGCTGACCATATATTTGGTCTTACCCGTATTTATTCCCAACCCAAGATCTTGACCGGCATTCTTCAACGTTTTTGAATTTATTTCTGAAGTTTCAGCTTCCTCAGGTTTCGCGGTGTCGCCTGAAACCTGCCACATTGATAGTCTCCGAAAGCTTTCTCGAAATATTCAGTGATTCGACTAGCCAGGATTAACGTAAATATTTTATAACAAACCGGAAGGAGTGAGTTTCCACCATAGTTTTTGCAATCCCTATTTAGTTTATAAAGTCGTAAAATGTTGATATGCATGACAAATTTATATTTTTTTATTACTTTCATATTATTCAACGGAAATTATGTATTTCCATGATACTTAAATGAAGTTTTGATAACAGCTTAGTAGATACTTATACAACTAGACCAGTTTTGTACTTCTACTGTATATTAAAATCATTTTCTAATCATGCAACTGTTACCAATTCAATTATGAACCTTTTTACCACCACCAAAAGGTGATGCTATCCCACCTAAGAGCCAACTTTAGTAACCTAAAGTGCCATGGAACTTTGCTGAGTATCTGTTACTGTGATGTTCCTCCAAAAGCACACAGTGAATATAAGGGTCAATTTTAAGAATAAAACTAGGTTTACCTTACATCTTTAGTAAAATCAAACCATTTTAAAACAAAAATAAATAAAACACTTTCGCATTTTTGATTCACTTTGCCTCCATAATCCGCCTCAGAAGAACAAGATAAGGTGCCCGTGCAAGGTAGGGAAGCGACCGCCATTTAATAAATCAGGATGGCTTCATAACGAAGGGCCGAGCTGATGAATGAACTATGAAGGGTCAGTCGCTAATATTTAACGAGTCAATAGCTTAAATGGAATGGAGCCATTATACCGTGAATTAGTAATCTTCATCTCCGAGGGCTGCACTTACAAAGCGGGCGCTGATTTAGTCTTGCATAACCTTATCTTTCATTCCCCTTCAATATCAGTTTTAAAAAAATGTCTGACCCATCTCAAGACTTACAATTTTAAGTTATCTTATTCTTATAATTTACAACTTCAGACTTAAGTATCTTATAATTTTAAAATAAAAATCAAATAGCCCAGGGTATTCAGATATTGTCTGTAAACGCTAGGCAAATAGTTCTAGATAAGTACTGGCATAGTCTGAGGATGAGCTGTAAAACTAGCTTATATCTGTAAAACTAGCATATGTCTGTAATCCTAATAACTAAGTGGTTAAGTCAAATTTCCTTACATTTAAGGTTATTTCCTTACTTTCCGACCCCACCCCGGACTACCACATCCCCGACTCTGTCCCAGCGAGCTCTAGTTAGCTCTCGCACACGTAAATTTTCAAACCGTCATTATTATGGTCGTTTTTTTCCCTAACTAGTTGCCTCTCGTATAGGTAAAAAGTATTTATTTGGTAGGTGTAGTTGTGGAGTTGGGCGGGAGGGACTCCCCCCCCCCTTGACTACCACTGCCACGACTCTGTCATCGAATGTCAAAAACTTCTATTTTTGTATCTTCCAATAGCAATAGCATCAAGAAATATGAAAATAATTGTTTACCGTTAAATAAAAAATTGTAATTTTGCTTAAAATAAATAAGAATTCCAATTATTCATCACAAAGTAAATGAGGTTTACATTTTTGTTTCGAAAAATAATCACAACAATATAACAAACATATAATTTTTTGGGCTTATGAGACAGACAGTTTCACAAACAGTTCAAGTCGACAAATTTACCATCGTTATCAAAATGTTAACTGGTTTACATTTACTTATGAAATATAGGACACATGTTTACTACTCCAGACTGGATAGTCATATCAGACTTTAATTTATTACTACAATGTTGTTAATGAAGGGAAACAAAATTGTTCATTTATAATAAAAATGGAGTCTATTCAATGAATTCAATTAATTTCGTTTGCTATCCCATCGGATAAAAAGTAAACTAACTGTTTTAGCTTGTAGACTAACTCGTTTAATGAAACAAAATCCAATTAAACTTTTAAATCCTTTATCTGCAAACTTTGCTGTGTCATTATGGTGGACTTTATAAGCTGTTTCTTTGTCCAGCTGGAAATTCGTTTCGCATTCAATAACGAAAATTACTTTTAAGGTTTGGGATGCCAGTTGCTTGTAACGTTTTGTAGTTATTGAAAACGAACTAAACTATAAAAAAAAAAAAAAAAAAAAAATCTAAAGTCCGGGAGAGGTTTTATTTCTCAATAAATACATTTTTTTCGATGAATAAGATAAATTTAGATTTATCGTATTTACATAATTACTTGGAAAAATTATAACTTATTTACTTTTTTTTTTGTTTTTTGTTTGTTTAACGTCCATTTATATGCTACTAAGGCTAATCGGACGATGCTACAGTGGGAGTCCTAAATTTTGCCTATCCAGGTATAATTAGGATAGGGATCTTTAACGAGTACCTGACATCGCTTACTTACTTACTTTATTTATCGTTGTTAGCAAATTTTGCAATACATTATTGCAAAAATATTCATTGGATGGAATAAAAATCTTTTTTCTGTAATCGTTGAATAATGGTAACATTACTAAACTGAAATGAGTAAAGAAAGTGAAACATTTTGCAATAGAGTGAAGAACGTGATTACTTTCTTCACTAGTGAAGAAAGTGAATTGCCTTCTTAATTAGTAATAAGTATAAATTAAAAAATAATTTAAAGTTGGAAATTAAATGCTTTTAAATGTTTCTTAACATTGTAAGAATTTATTTTATTACACGATTACAGAAAAAAATTAATATTACACTCGTGAAAAAAGTAGAATTTACAACTCTCGTGAAATTACCACACTCGCTTCGCTCGTGTGGGTAAACGTTTCACTCGAGTTGTAAAATGATCTACTTTCGTCACTTGTATAATAAATAACTATTATCCAATTATTGAACCTACATCAGTGAAATGATGTAATATTTTTTTCTTTAGTGTAAAATTTTCATTCAATTCAGTTAAACATTGAATTTCATAGTTTTATCCTTTGGCATCTTATTGAAACATGAAAACAAATACTTACAAGATTCCAGATGATAAAAAAACATTAAAACTCAAAACGTCCAACGACTGTTGGACGTTTGGACGAGTTGAGGGATTCCATGACCCAGAGAATCATGGATTCAGTACAACATAATGAAGTACAATAGTATATATCATACTAGTAAGCGGTCGTGCAAGAAGGTGATTTGATCGTGATGAGGCTCAAACGCCAGGCTATGGGTTAGGCTTTAAAATGTAATTAAGTACTAAATAACAATTACAGTGCCCCAATATGAATGAAGAAAAATGTGTCAATTATTATTTGAGTATTTAGGAAATTTAGGATTATCTGACGATCTTTTTTCTTCATTATTGTTAGAAAACATTAATCATAAGATACCATTTAGTTATATACCTAATTTCTAACTAGTAACTAAATACGCATAATCCCTATAAGCTGTAGTAATATTTGACATAATATTCGTAGAAAGGTTCAATTGGACAAGTTATAATTCGTCAACCCCTGAAGAGTTGCCTATTAAAATAAAAGATTTTTGATCGGTTTGTCTCATTTCAGGATAAACAATTACTTATCCATTAGTAATAACAAAGGAATAATAAACATAAAACGTTCAAAGTTTTCTCTCAGTTGATGAGAGCTCAAATTTTATAAAATAGAAAATTAATAAACCTTGTATTCATAGCATTATTATATGTTTAACATTGCATTGCAGCTCTGAAGGTGGACGGAAGTCCAAAACGTTTGCGGCATGTAATGGAATATAAATAGCCCTTTGTTTGAAAAGTGTTTTTTTTTCATTATTTAAATAGTAAAAATTGAATATTAAAATTTTGTATTCAAAACAGCTTCTGATCAGTAAAATCAGTTAAATTCCTTGGATTTAAGGATTATACATTTTTTTTATTTATTTTTTTTATAGGATTTCCAACCCCTGTTATCTTAGGTGTTTTCCATTTTTCAGGATATCAGAAACTTTGATGTGTCCAAGATGGCTCAATCCTTAACCCTTAATTCCTTAAATCAATGTCTATTCCTCCATCCATTTAATCCATTTAATTTATAATCAAACTGCCGAGTCACCGTTATATTAGTTTAAACAACAGCAAGCTATGCGATTCATATGCAATTAGAAATAACAAGAGATAAATAAGTACATAAACAAGTACACAAGTAAATAAGTTCACCACAATGATGGAAGCATTTGTTTAAGAATACAATAATCTTTCTATTTCATTTCATTCAATAGATGTGTGGATTTATTATTCTTTAAAGATTTATATTTTAATATTAAGTACTTATAGAATTTTAAGCATTTTGAAACTACAAGTATTATTTTTAGTTAGCGGGTCATTATCTGAAAATGTGTAAATCGTACGTCCGGTCCATTTTCAACCATTAAAATTAGAGCTAGTTACTAGAAAGAAATAGGAACTATTTCACTCCTTTTGTTGTTCTATGGAGGTTATGTTTTATCTCCAAACTAAATTTATAATTGGTTAAAAAAAATTTAAAAGTAATTGTTTTTTCACTCACCTTGTCCGACTCTCAGGCAAGCCACTTTAAAAATTCGTATTCTTTCATCAATTGAGTATTTAATTACATTGATTAATCGGTTAAGTCTATTATTACCTTAAAATTCCATGAAAAAATAAGCAGTGTCATTTATTGTTACCAATAACAATAAAGAAAATAAAAAAGGTATGTCCGGACGTTTTTCCGTCACTCCCTCACATCAAGTGTTGGATGGTCTGAGCGTTGAGGGGAACATAGCTCAAAGCCCGGGGTGGAAAGAATCGGTTCAGGGAAGACCCTAGGATCGTTCTGACTGCCGACCAGAGGCTGCGATCTGCGAGCCTCCGCTGTCAGATTTAGGTTATTAAGGGAAATCTACGCTGTGGTCAATAGCTACTTCACTCCCTTACTTTAAAAAACTGGTGAGTTTCCAAGCAATTTTTTCACTCAACTATTTTTTTTCGATGGAAAATGGTCAAGGTTTTCGATTCTGCAGTCTTTTTCAACTTTAACCTACTTAAAGTGATTAAAAAACAGTAAAGACTTTGAACATTTCACTCCCTCATTTTTTCCAAAAATTTCTTAAATGAGGGAGCGAATAACTCCATTCTTTGAATTCTCAAAAGAATTTGAGAATGCTTTTAATTGTAAAGGTGACGACTCCTAAACTATGACCAAAAATACGTAACTGTAACCTAACCTAACTCTAAAATCAAGCTTACTTTTGGCTATACGCGTTTGGAATTTTCTATTTTTGAATTTGAAATTGTTTTTATTGTATTTCTATTGTTTTTAAGATTGTAGTTCTCTAAAATATACGCGTTTTTGCTTTCACTTCTCAAAATATACTACTACCTCAACACATTTTTCACTACCTCACTCACCCTTCACTCCCTCACTTTGAAATTGATTTCATAATTTTTTATAAAAACAATTAAAGGTTCTCCTGTTTGGCTACTATTTAAAAAGTGAAGGTAATATACGACTGAGTACGTATGAATTTTTTCGGCCCGAAATTATAACATATCAATAATGAAATTTTAGCAAGTGAAATCTACGCATCTTCAGATAATGACCCTAGCAATCTTTCGTACCTTCTTATTGCGCTAATATTTTATAAACATTAAAGTTCAATATATTTCGTACGAATATAACTTACAAATAGTCACACTCAATTGTAGTATGATAAGCATTTAATTTGCAATAAAAGAAATATTGTGGCCAATATTCGAGATAAAAACTATCCTATCTTTTAAGTTAGACAAAACTACACACAATTAGCCAAATTGTATAAAGATCGGTTGAGTAGTTTCTGATTTTACGCCCGACAAACATCGGGACAGGAGATTTTTATATATATAAAAATATTTGATATGGAATTCCACATTACATTAACTATTATTTTTTAAATTTATTAATATTATTTAGCCTTGCCATCTGACACTGAAAAGCCCTATCTAGAAGTAATCCACTAAAGAGCCAGCGGTCGCCTCTAATTGTGGGTCACCGGTTGATTTACCAGAGCCTCGTTGGTAATTTTCTTAATCGGGAAGAGGAGGAGATTTATCGTCCTAATACATAATCCTCAGAGGGATAAATTCCATTAAGCAAAGTGTGATAGGGAAGGGAACGCACTTTCAGAAATAAAATTAAAAACATACGTTAATTTAAAATAATATATTATAAATTCTAATATATAATAAAACGGCAAACCGCTGAATATTAAACAAATTTCTTTTCGGTTGTTTGTATTATAACATGAACATGAAGCTTTTTATATAGTTTGTTGAAATTAATTTACATGCTTGGTCATAAGTTGTGATAATTATTTTTAACTTTCACAAAATAAAACCAATAATTATTTTTAAATTTAATCAATATGCCAGTCTTGTCCTGCATCTCTTATATGGTATAGCATCGGAACATTTCATTTCAGCACTACCACTGGGTAGTTTATCTAAAAGCTTGGAAAACAAAACAAAATTAAACAGGAACAAATTTTAGTCACCATTCACAAAATAATTACTTAAATTTGATTTCTAAGATAATCAAATCTAAAAATTAATTCTTACTATAAGAACTGCCGTCGATAATAATATCTAGAAATCTTTTATGAGTAAATATTAACATTTCGGCAATTCTCTTTTGCACAGACTTACCCTCCATTAGCCAGTTGCGTAGTTTCTGTATTATAGTTATCGGATTAACATACTAAGCCGTATATATCAAGTGGATAAAGTCTAAAAAATAAATAAAGAGAAACAAAATGGTTGAGGGGAGAGAAAGAGTGAGGGAAAGAGGATAGATATATGTGGCCGGGAGTTCGTTATTTGTGACAGATCTTCCGCTCGGCTTCTGAGCGGTAATTGACATATCTACTTTACGGGGCAGTTGAACCCATTCTCATGAAAGTAATGCCTTTATTGCTGTCTTCTTTAATATTTATTTCTCTACCGGTTGTATAAAAAAAAAAAAAAAGATGCAAATTAAAGTAATACCTGCGTATATCATAAAAAACACGTATCCAGAATAAATGTAATTAGGTTATAATTATTTAGCAAATGATAACAGCAGATGATATGCTTGCTGTTAAAGATACATTTGATGATAGATTTACACCAGCTGCTATGTATTGAGGATAGTGATTTGAGAAAATAAAATAATCGATAGAGAATAATAATTCAGAGTTTGTTAAACCGGCGTTTATGTAAGTAGATCCAGGTACTAAGTATTAAATATCCTTAAAGGAGAATAACAAAAAAATAATAGAACTAAGCCGAGCACACATAAATGTAAAAATAAGTAATGTTGAGGGATACGGGTTCCAACAACAAATAAATACAAATTTTTAAAAACTACAATTTATTAAATACTAGCTGTATATACCGGATACACCCGGAGAATTTCATTTTTTAAATCTATAAAGTGAGACTTTTATCGACTCAAACGGTCGATTTTGTAAAAACCAATGTAAAGTTAACCAATTTAAGTTATGCAATTTTAATATGGACATGTGTTCGCACCTGGTATCAAAGAACCACTGAGCAAAATTTGGAGAATTTAGGACAAACGGTAGGGATTTATATAAAGAACAAACATAATTTCATCTTTGTTTCCCGGTTTCACCCGGGGAATTTCATTTTTCTAATGTAAAAAACCAATGTGAAGCGCGATCATTACGATTTTTATAACAATAAAGAATATCAGCTGAAGATCGGCTGAGGTTATGCGATTTTAATATGGACAGGTGTTCGCACCTGGTATGGATTTCTATAAAGAACAAACAGAATTTCATCTTTATTTACATAGATTATAACTGCATATCCCGGTTTCACCCGGGAAATTTCATTTTTCTAATGTAACGGTCGATTTCGTAAAGAACCATTGTAAAGCGAGATCATTACGATTTTTGTAACAACAAAGAATATCAGCTGAAGATCGGCTGAAGTTATGCAATTTTAATGTGGACGGGTGTTCGCACCTGGTATCAAAGAACAACTGAGCGAAATTCGGAGAATTTAGGACAAACAGTATGAATTACTATATAGAACAAATAAACAAACAAACAGAATTTCATCTTTATTTATATAGATTATAGTTAAAATTCTGATAAATAGAAAACTACAAGTAACAGCTTTATTTTATTTTTCAGCCATACCTTGCCCGATTTTTCAAAACGGCTTTGGATAGCATCCAACTGCTAAAAACTACAAATAGTAGTAATTATAACTCACTTTACTATAACATTACTTATACTAATTAATATAAATTATAATTCGTCCAGATAAAAATGTCGGTAGACTCTGCCCGGAAACAAGCCGGTTCACAATTTCTTTTGATTTTTAAAGGTCCAGAAGGATCTATAGCATCTTAACAGTGACCTTTTTGTTTCTTCTATCCTGGTTCAGGAATAACATCCCAATTATCAAATTCTAAATAATGATGAAAATAAAATCGACATTAGATTTTCTGAAGAAAAAAATACTAAGTTAATAAAATATGTTTTTAAGTAGGGGAAGTTGGGATAAGATGGCGACTCGGGAAAGATGGAGTATTCAATATTTCTCACTAGTAATGAGATAACATTTCCTATCAAGCTTCAAATTTTTGGAGTGGTGCACGATGTAACTAACAAGTATGAACAAGTGTGTGTCCATGTTATTTTGAAATGTGATCAAAAGTTAAGAACAGACTACTTTAAAGTGATTTTAGATTCGCAAAACGCAAGAAATCTGCATTCCAAGCTACATCTTCAACTTGCTCACTAAACTTGTTGAATGTACATCTACTATCTCACATTTACAACAGTTGTAGCTTTTAAGCCTCAAATGGGCTCATTTTTTGTACTCGGATTAGACTAGAGACACTAACCGTAGGGGCCTACATTTGTGACTTATACATTTAAATACATCTTACTTTTTTAAGGTATATTTTAATTGCAGCTTATAGTTCCTCTCACACTTTAATATTTCTTATGTTTGATAGGAGCTTTTGCTTAAGAACTTTATCAGGTTGTATTGGTAAGATTTTGTTAAAATGTTATAGATTAGATTAGATTATTAGATTAGATTACCAGAATGACAAGAAGAAATTGAAAAAGAATGGCAAGACATTGAAGAAAATCCTTTGAATTCAGATGTTTAATTGATTTTCGGAGGACAGTAGGATTAGCAAAAGCTAAACCGCCATCCCTACAATATCCATTTATGTTACGATTGATATAACCGAATATTGAATTAAGGCATTGATGATCTCCAGAGCCAAAATTAGCAAAAACAATAATCCAAAAGAAATATTCAAAATTGTAATTCTAATATTGGATTATATCTATAATATACTCAGTGAACAGGAAGAGAAAGAGCAGTATTACTTTATGTTTTTTAAAATTTAAATATATTGGTGTTAAAGTAGGTGATTAATCACGATTATTAGCACGACGGTAAAAATGGTTGATCAATTATCAACTAATATTTACTCATTTGTAATTAGAATTTATTGATTTTTTCAAGAGATAAATAGTGGAGTTAATAGGTATTTTATTCCAATAAATTATAATTATGTATCAGGATATGTAAAAATTAAATGGGTGGTGTTAGGGTGATAATGGTACAAAACAACATTTATCATTCATTAAGAAACTTATGAGAATATTCAAAACCTTAAGAATGAATCATATCTTAAATTACAATTCTTAAGAAGGATATAACCGTAAAAATGGAAATAAATAAATAAAATAGAACGAAAAGAAAGAGGTGCAAACAGTGAGAGAATAGAAATAAAGGAAATACTTTATTTTTTTCTTTCAACTCTCATTTGAATTGCAAGTTGGGTTATTTATTCTTTATCACAAAGGTTTCAAAACGCTCGGTTGAATTTTTAGATTATTTTTGTTTTATTAATGAAAACAATTAGAGTTATCAATTTATTTATAAGAAAATTTATTCTAATTAATTTGGTATGCTTAAGTCATCTATAATAAATGAATGTTTTACATTAGGCTGTAGTGGAATAACCTGATAAAAGAGAAATCGTAATATTTTTTTTTTTTTAATTTTTTAACAATTAGAAAAACCCGGAAGTCAATAGCATACTCTCCCTTACTACGTGTTTCATATAAAGTTCAGTGAAAGTAAAAAAGCTCCAACCCAAATTTACCAATTTATTCAGGACGATAAAAAATTATTTGGACCAACTTTAAGCAAGTCATCATGTGTCGATGAATATATACTTATAATAGAGAATATGAATCACCGTCAATTTTTAAGTTAAATTTATTCCCATTATGATCATTAAAAAAAAGATCAGGCAACAATTCATTTCAGCATCATTTCTCTTTCAAAAAGTTTTAAAACTTCTTAACAAATGGTTCATAATTATTTTCGCCCCAGAGTTCTAAACTTTTTCAAAGCTCCTTTTTAATTATTCAAAATTAAAGTTAAACGGCGTCGTAAGGCAGCGGTCTGGATATTAAAATTTTACAAGTAAGCAAAATATATTGAAAATGATTTCAATATTAAGAAAAGTTTTAGCTATGGATTCTTGTCGAGATTATTATCTTCATTCTTAGTTATAACCTATAGAAAGCAAATAAGGTAACCATCTATTCTATTTAAGTTTTAAGTAAAATAATGTTTTGTAGAAAGAGATGTTTAAGATTAATAGAATTATTTCTGAATGATAGAAGAGCCATTAATAGACGAATGTTCCTACTTGTCATCAGAAGTGGTGGTTGGATTGGCGGACGATCACTACAACCATTTATTTTAATTTGTTTGCAAATAAAGTCCGAAGTAACTATTTATTTTCCAATCGCAATTTTTTAGTTTAGCGGTAAAATTCGAATTGATTAAAAATTAATAAAATAAAATATATATTATAAAATTTAAAAACGTCAGTACTTACGTTTGGCCAACGGGCATCAACAGTCATCTGCCATTGTTTATAATCTGACATATACTGATAGCAACTTCATACATTATTCATTCTAGTTCATATAGCTTTAAATTAGTGAAAACAGCTAGGAACCCTTTCTTCATAAATTCACCGCTAAACTTTAATGTAGCTATATTGAATTTTGAATTGTCTATTTACATCCTTCAGGATAACATTGACATTACTAAGCCTTGTTAATGTGGATGCCCTACCTTTTTTAACGGACTTTCCTCGATGAAATTATTTCATATAATTGAAAAGATTTCTTTGCATCTCCTTGCAAATATGGAAACCTATTTTGTTACGAAAAATTCGTGATAAAATTATGATAAAATAAAAAAAAAGAAATTATGATAACATAAAAATAAAACAAGATTAGAGAGCACAAAACCATGCGGCATATACCTTTATGGAATAAATAATAAGTCGCTATATAAATTAAACAATGGAATAATAATAAGTCGCTTTGATCGTAGAGTATGAATATGACCCGCCACCTTAACCCACGTACATATTATCCTATTTTAATTTTGTTTTTATAATATATTAGTTTCTTTATTTTCTTTTTTGTTTTTCTTCCCTTAATATTATAAATTCCTAATTAATATTACAGATAAATACTATCAATTAAATATTAAGTTATATCTAATTTATAATATATATAAATATCATTATTCTAAATTGTTAAAATATTGCTTGAAAGAAAAGGATTATGGGGAAATTAATATTAAATGGAAACTAAATAATATTTGGTCTCAATAATCAAATATTATTGATCAAAAAACGCATTGATGGCCTCAACGGTTTTATGCCTTAAAAGCCACAATAAACAAATAACAATGGAATAAGATTCAGGGGGCTAATGAGTAACTAACCAAACTTTACATAGGGGATAGGAGATCAAATATAAAATAGGTAACTAGAATGAAAGAATTATATCATTTATAAGTAAAAAAAAAAAATATATAAAATATTAATCGTTGATGAGCATGACAGTTTATGCTAATACTAACAAACAAGGTGAAATTCGAAAATTGAATATCTGACTACATACAAATGGTGGAGTTACGACTAGGGGCATTGAACGAGACGATAAGAAGGCCGACATGCAGAGCTGCAGGTGCAGTTGCAGATATGCACTAATTGGGGCCGCGGGCCCGGCACAGTATTTAGAGTGCCTCTGATTGCTGCGGTCCTTCCTCTAATGGACTCATTAACCAGGTGTCAGTTATCTCGTGCCATTGTCCAACCAGCTCTGTTATAGGCTTTTAACGAATCCATGCACCGACAGTTATATGTAAACCAGGATATCTTTTTCCATGAATTATTCTTCAGTTAAAATCGCCAAACAGAATAATTATTTAAGCATAAAATAACTGCGGTTTGTATAAACAAATATGTAAATAAAACCGTATGGAATAATTCACTTAGGGAGTAGACATGAGAAAATAGTATTTATTGTATACATATATATACACGATATATTTTAAAGCAGTCCATGTCTTTTCTATCCCTATAAAATTTAATATATAGTATGTATCTTAGTTAGTAATTATCAAATTTTGATATTAGTTGCTTTTATATTGTACGGGGTTGAGGAATCATTCAATCATTTCAGTTATTGTGTATAAATCAAACATAAGCTAAACAATTTTTGATTTCTGCTTTATGTTCAACGATTTTATTACTGCTTTCACAATAAGATCAGCTTCGTTTTCGATACAGAGATTCCAAATTAAAATCAGCAATGTGCTGTTTCAAGAATGACATGGCATTTTTCTAAAAATAGCCTAGTTTTTTCTGAAGATATCTGAAAAAAAAGGTCATGTATTCATTTCTATTAAGCTCAAAGGTATTTCAATTTCTCTTAAAGTTGACTGTGTTCATTAATATAATATATGATTAAATGCATTCTAGATAAAAAGTCCAATATCCAAGCCTGTGAAAAGTACATATATTTTATGGGTTTCCTCACTTCCTACAACCAAATATATTTCATTTAGTTTGGTTTTCTTATTACTTCCTAACCTGTATGTTCTACTCTCAAATCATGAGCGGTCATTTCAGCTGTCCTCAGCATTTTCTAGCCACTTTTTTCGTGGTCTTCCAAGACGCCTATTCCCTTCCGCCTTCCAATTGAAAAATAAATTGGGCAACCTTTACTCATTCATTCTTCTGTAATGACCATATCGTCCATCTATTTCTTTAAAAATTATGATAACCAACCCTTTAAAAGAATAATATTACTTACAGACTAAGTATTTATTTATGAGTTTTAAACAAAGATTTGGCTTAATAAAGATAGGTAGATAGATAAACATGTTTATTTGAACGAACAATATACAAACATATGTAAACAAACATGATTACAGCATGGGCCCGTCTGCTGGTGAGGCGGCCAACAGAAATATTAATTATAATATAGAATAATATATGTATATAATTCAAAATATATAAATAAAAGAAATCTTAGCTATAGGGTCTCAACAGATTACAAATAATAATACAACTGACTGAGTCACAATAATAAATAACAATGCTGGTAAGTGAAACTTATCTATGTATATACACACATTTACATATATCCACGCACACACACATATCTACACATTATCACACATATCTACACATTATCACACATATATCTAGATATTAACATATCTATATCGCTACACACTTACATACATACATGTATGCCAATCAAAATCTATATACATTCTCTTTTACTACCGTTATTATCATTCTAGGAGTTATATTCTTTTATTAAATGCCTTCTATAGTTCCCATCCGTTCTTAGGTATAGATAGAGGTTGTCCCACTGTTTTCCATTCAGTAAATTTAAGAATTCATTATACGCCAAATCTATTTTCCCAAAGTATCTCACCCTGAACTCATTTAAAATTGGGCATACACCTACAAAATGGTAGCAGTCTTCGACCAATCTTAAATTACACAATGTACACATTATTTGGCTTAATATATAATATATTAATAAGTAATTTATAGTTTAATAAGTACTTATTAAACTCTAAAAAATTGTAAATTGTAGACCAATTTTAGGGACTTAACTGCTTTGCTTGCGACTCAACTGTTCCTTGTCCTTTTTTCCTCAACAATAAAAAAAAAATCTGGTGCGTGCGCGCAACACACAACTTTCACTTACCAACTTACTTAGATAAGAAATTGACGTGTTTTGTTAAATATCATTTCCCAAAGTCACACATTTTTCTACCTTCAAATCTTATTTTTATTAATCGTTAAAGCCGTTTTTGAGTAAATAAAAAACCCCGTGAAAATGATACAAAATTTATTAAGTAAAGTCCCCCCTTCGGTTGATCAATTTTGATGAAATGTTGGCTATCACATATTTGGCATATACATACATCAAATACCCAGTTTGGTCACAATCGTGAAAGCCGTTTTTGAGTAAATAGAAAAAAACACGTAAATATGATACAAAATTTATTAAGTAAAGTGCCCCCTGCGGTTGATCAATTTTGATGAAATTTTTACAGACATATCTCGGGCGTATAAATAGATCAAATACTAAGTTTAATCAAAATCGTTAAAGCCGATTTAGAGTAAATAAAAAAAACACGTGAAAATGTTACAAAATTTATTAAGTAAAGTCCCCCCTCCGGTTAATCAATTTTGATGAAATTTTTACAGTTATATCTCGGGCATATACATAGATGAAATACTCAGTTTAATCAAAATCGTTAGAGCCGTTTTTGAGAAAATCGAAAAAAACCTAAAAAGTTATTAAGTAAAGTACCCCCTCCCTTTAAGTAATTTTGATGAAATTTACGCTGTCACATCGCGGGCATATACCTACACTAAATACCCAATTTCAGGATCGCACGGTTTATAGTTTTTGAGCTAGTCTGTTCACATACACACACACACACACACACACACACACACACACACACACACACAGACACACACACACACAGACCATTTCGCGGGACTTGGTCATTTCGACTCAGGGGACCCCAAAACGTGTATTTCCGTTGAAAACCGGAAGTCGAAATTTTTCACGATCGCAATACTTCCACTTACTATATATTTCATATATAGGTAAGTGAAAGTAAAAATGAGAATAAACACTCTGAGATCGCACAGGGGCGATTGTCACGTTCATTTTTTAAATAAAAGAAAGAGATATAAAGAAATAACAATTATAAATATAAAATTAAATTAAGAAAACACTAATATTAATGGCTAATTAACACGGCAAAAAGTCTCCACTGAATGAATCATCACTTGGCTTATCGGAATCAAGAGCTAAAAAGGAGTTTTACTAATTAGATTATTCTCCCTTCCTACAAAATCAAAAGGAGTTTCATCATTAAGATGAAAAAGGAATGAGATGTCTCGGAAAAAAGGCAATAAGAAGGAGGCCGATAAAAAGGGAAATTCCGACTGAGAATTGTGGAGGCACTAAAACAGTACATCAAGAGGAGAAACTCGAGAGTCCGGACCCGGTCTCAAAAGCTCAACAACTTTCAAGAGTTTGATTAACCAATTTAAAAGTTTCATGAGATCTTGTAACAACAAATTATCACCGAGCAATTGCACGGGATGACCCCACTTCTTTATCTAGGGAAATTTTTATAAGAATACTCCCCTTTGACTCCGCAACACTTATTCAAGCTTGTAACGAAAAATAAACAAAAAAAAAATTGTTTATTTAATTAAAATCAGAAATTAATTATCTAAGAGGGCTTAATATATTTTTTTTTATAGAAGTAAAACATATTTATGTTGTTTTAAAAGCTTTGTAATAGTTTTTATAAACAACGAAAGAAAAGACGGTAGATGGTCGCTAGCGTCTGGTAAGTAATGGTTAAATGAGACAGTTTTCGGGTTTAAAGTGGTTGTGCCCTTAATCTGTAAATATCAGCGGATTGAAGAGTAGTGGTGATCACGGAAGAGATTTCGGGGACGAGAGAACCCGAAGCCGAGTGGCTGCCAACCGAAGCTACGAGAAGACTCACCTGTCTTAAGGTAACAGACAGGAGATATTTTTCTTTTCTTTTTTTTTTTTTTTTTTTAAACCTTGCTTTTTTTTTTGTTTATTGTAGAGTTATATGTTTAATTGATTCTGGTAGGGCAAATATAGTAAGATTTTCATCAAGCCTGATTACAGAAATTATAAGTAAATTTTTATTTAATATCGTAGTGTAAATATAGCGTTCATTAAATAATATACTGTTCATTAAAAGTTTCTTTTATTTGAGTTCGATTTGCTTTGTTCCATTTTTTTAAATTCACAATTAAGTAGCTCAAAAGTGTAAATTGCAAATTGAATTTTATGTACAGCCCTCTCCGAGTTTTTAAGGTAATCATTTTTTTTTGCACTTATTAAATTTAAATTATTTTTTTATTTTGATTCCTTTAGGTTTTTGCTATTTCCTTAAAATAAACAGCGTGGTGCCCCTGTATTTATTTATTTGTAATCATTAGTCATTTAGGAACCTGCTCATCTCCACTCAGCTACCATTTCTTTTTTTACAATCATTTTATTTATTTAAAACCACTTAATATTTGTTTAACGTAAAATGCTTACTCCTAAATCAGATGAAGGGGGAAAAATTCCAATTTTTATCATTATAATCCTTGAAATAATGTTATTCATGAACGGTACTATTGGTAGTTCATCTGATTTTATTATAAAGGTATAAATATATATCCTCGTAAAAAAGATTTGAAGTATTGGCTTCAATTTTCTGAAATATATTTACTCCATAATAATAATAATAATACAGCGCATTATAATTATAACTACAGCGCACATTTGGAGGCAGGGCTGCGCAGCTAAAACTTCGCAGCCCTGCTCTGCGTTACATCAATCGCAATGTGTGTCCGACCGCAGAAGTAGAAAAAACTAAATGAGGCAGTCAAACACAAAATAAAAATTATCAGTACAGTTTACTTGTAATTTAAATTATAAATTAACAATAACAATCGCATTAAGTTTTTAAAATACAAGTATTATAACATTCCAATTGGTACTTTTCAAGTTATGATAAAAAATTACAGTATATGTGATAAAATTAACAGAAAGTACTTTCTGTTTCAAAAGCAACGCATTTATTAAAACGCTTTCGACGAATTAAAAAGAAACATGTGATATCAAAGTTCTTCTTGATTCAAGATTTTAGAAATTAGATAGCTTTTTTAAAAATTGTAAAATGTTATTTATTAATAGAGAGATAAAAGTTTTATGAAGAAGATGCCTCTTTACGATGGTGTAACATATATGGATGACTACATGAGCTGGTGAACATTAGCAAATTCGCGATTATAATCGCAATTAAAGTTTAATCAAAAGGACATGCAAGATTAGAAAACGGTGCCTGCCAGCCCGACTTAAAAGAAAACAAGTGAAAACAGATTATGCTAGATGATTTACCGTTTGCGTTTCTCGCAAAACTTCTTAATTGTTCAATCAAACTCGAGAAACTTAACCTTCCTTCCATCCTTATATAGTTTTATAGATTTGGTTTCCTCCGTACAAAAAAAAAAAAGAAACTTAAATTTCCTTTTAATGCGAATGGAAATTTACCCAGTAGCTTCATATGGTTATTAGAAGAGGTTATAAAACACGTAGATTAAAAATAATATGTAAATAAATTAAAATTTATTGTTTGTTTGTTTAACGTCCATTTTTATGCTACTTAGGCTAATCGGACGATGCTACAGTGGGAGTCCTAAATTTTGCCTATCTAGGTATAATTAGGATAGGGATCTTTAACGAGTACCTGACATCATACAGGCTCGGGACCTCCATTTGACGTCCTATCCGAGGGACGGCATAGCTAAGGATTTTTTACTCCCATTAAAAAATCCTAGGGCCACCGCTGGAATTGAACCAGCGATCTTTAGTATTTTAGGTTGCCATGCTAACCACAACACCACAGGTGACCCCTATAAAATTTATTTATAGAAAACTACCTTATGCCTTCATGTCACTGAATATGTTTTACAGTAACAAAATTATTTCAGTGATACGTCAAAAGGAACAAATTATTGGTAAAGTGAAATTGTTTTTCTTATTAATTTATCTTTGATTTAATGCAATAACCTATCCTGATATTTTCAAGTTTTTCGTGTTTTTTTTTTTTTTTTTTTTTTTTTTGCTGACTAGAAAATTATTTTTGTACAAAATCCGTTTCTTTTTTTAATTTATTTTAGGCACTTACCAAAGGAAAAAAGAAAGAAATAGAAACATGCAAATTTTATAACAGCTCTTTTAAAATGGAAGATGATTAAGATTCTGTGGTGTACCGACCAAAAAAGAGATGGTCGTCTTGCTTATTTTTTATTTATATTTTATTAAAATTTCAATTTCATAAAATATCGTCAACCATGTTAAGAATATATTTCCAATGTGACAAATGTTTTTATACAATACCTCATTGCCACTGACTTTTGCGGTTGTTTAATTAATGAAGACAAACCTCACTTTTTATAATCGGTGTACCAAAAAATATGAAAAATAAAATAACAGAAATGAAAAGTATAAAAAAAAAAAAAAAAAAAAAAAACAATAGTAAAATAACTCTTTAAATTGATCAATACAGCATATCTCTCCGCCTACGCCTCAATAGTCATCTTGACAGATCACACACACTTGTGACATTGAATAGGGATTGAGCTAGCAGGCTGTTTGTTATTTAGGGTACATCTATCAATAAAATCATTGAAATGATCAATGGCTGTTGCATAGACGAAGGGGATGTCAATCAGTATGTTATGCTGCTTTAGGCATGGTACAAAAAAAGGGGCACCTACCAGTGCTGAGGATTGCTTTTTCCTTCTTATTCACTTATATTTTTATAGAATACAATAAGTATAGGTACTATAATATTTTTTACATCAATATAAATATCAGCGGAGATTCAGGTTTTCTTTATTTGGTTATTGCTCCTTGATCATAGTAATAATTAATGTTTATTGAGATACTAAACTTTTTTGGTTGATTGGGAAACCAAAACCTGTTAAAATGATTTATTAAACATACCGAGAATTCAAACAGACGTCTGAATGAATAACCAACCCACAAATAGCACAGACCGATCGCAAAGGCGAGCCACACAAGGAGCAAAGGCGACGAGATGGCTCCTGAAAGACCAAACCAAGCAGCTGGATCGAGTTAGCACCGGGGACTTCGGAGGCTCCACTTCTCCAAGAGCTGCTCTTCACCACGAGTTATCTCCTCCCGCCATCTCCTTTTCCTTCTCGCTCCCCGCCTTTATCTCAAGTCCCAACGCCCTCCGATAACTTCTACCATTCACAATTATATTAAATTAGGGGTAGGTCTAAAACGAATTTCATATCAAGATCAGAATAATTCATTCCGTAAACAATTATACCACGACTAAAATGATGAAATAAAAACTTATTACAAAAAAATTTAAAAATAAAGATGGATGTTTCATCGGTGCCTAGATAATTTGTTTGCCATACCTACAATAATGAAAAAACATGATTTAATTTGGTAACCACTTCGAAAAATGAATACTTTGAAAGATAATTTAAATTACTAAAGTAAAAGAAGAAAAAAAAAACTTGTAAGGAAATAAAGCTAACATTGTAGAATAAGGAAAGAGTAGAATTCATAAATGAAACAGTAGAATTATAATAACTACTGGCATCAATAATTAATGTACAAATCGAAGACATCGAATTGCATACTGATTAGGGTACATTATATTGAAGTTAGGAACTATCTTTATGCTTTTTTTCTTTAAACTTTTGATGGTGAAAAATATTTGGGCGGGAGGTTGGGTGAGGAGGTGGGAGGAAGCTGCGTTAAGGCGGATATTTGGAAGTTGGAATTGGCCGTTGGTTAATGAATAGATGTGTAAGGAGCGTCGGCATCGAACCTTCTGGCTCAGTAACCGTTAATTATTATTAGCATTTGAAAAGCAATGAATGGTAGTTACAGACTGTTGTTTGTATATATTATATTATGATCTTGCTCAATTGGGTGCATAGATTAGATTTGAAAGGAATAGTAGGTACTAGATGCGTGCGTTCGACATCTAACAGTTACCATATCATTACGTATAGGTAGGTCATTTTTGAGTCTTCTACCTATCTATGGTTCTGGTCACCACTATATAAATCCTGTTAAGGTTCTGGTGTAAACCCGCATACTGCGTATTAAAAAAAAATCACTGTATCGCAAATTGCACCCAACATGTATTTTTTTTCATCACAATAATCGAGTTGAATAGAAAACTGCCAAAATGATCTCAACTAGGTTTCATGAATGAGCAGGATTTTCAGCTCCAATATTGAATATTGTCACAATCCTAATTCCAAGGAGTAGATCCACTTCATTAGTAAAACTAACCCTAATCATCCATCTCCTGAATATTAATCCGATGACTAACTGATGGGGACAACCTCCATAACTGAATAGTACCAGGAGGCAGTTGCACTGGAATCTAACTGTAAATGTTAGCACTGCCATCCCTAGTTCTGCAATTAGTAGAACCTCCCAAGTTTGCTTAATTTGATTGTTTTGTCTCAGAATTGCGCGAAACGTAACAAATCGAAAGAGAGTTTAAAGAATCAATGAGTCAATGAATAATTTTAATTAACCTATTTTTTGCCTCTAACGAGGTATGGAATTGTAAAAGCAAACTGTACAAAGAAAGAGAAACTCATTTATATTAGTAGCGAATCCCTTTAAAGATCCTTAGATTCTAATAACGATGCTTATAAAAGAAAGTGATTGAAAATTTAAATCTGGTGCGATGCGCGCACCACACAACTTTCACCTACAACTTACTTTGATCAGAAACCGACCTGTTTCGATAATATGTAAACACCATTCCTAAACTTCACACATGTTCCCACATTTATATGCTTATATTTCTATACCTCCATAAGTTATGGAATTTTATATTGCAAAACTTGAAGTACTTTTTTCTCAGTACTTTCCGATTCATTATTGCTTATTTATTTTTTTAAGGGACCTAATTTCAGTCAAGATTTTTTGTACTGCTTGCTTCTTTTTAACTGCCACTTGCTTTTTGTAAATGTATCGTGAAGGTGAATCGATAGAAGGTGTATTTACGTTTCGTAGTATTGTTTGTCTCTTATGCCTATTTGGAAACCGAGAACGATTACAGTTCCTCTAAAACCGCTTTATATTTCATTCAGAAATCTATTATCGAATTAAAGTTTCTTCATTAAAGTATAATTAATTTAAGATTATCTAATACAATATTTTTTCACACCTTAAATGCTTTAAATAATTTGAGCATCTCGTATTAACTCTCTAAAGTAAAATAATTTTGTTTATTATTACTTAAATATAATTTCTTATACATACATCAAATACCGAGTTGAATCAAAATAATTACAGCTGTTTTTGAGATAAAAAAAAAACACGTAATGATGAGACAAAATTTTATAAATAAAGTACCCCCTCCATTTGACCAACTTCGATGAAATTTTTGCTGTTATATCGCGGGCATATACCTACATCAAATTCCCAGTTTTATCAAAATCGTTAAAGCCGTTTTTGAGAAAAAAAAAAAAAAAAACAACTTAAAAAAGGCCAAAAAATTATGAAATAAAGCACCCCCTCCGTTTGACCAATTTTGATGAAAATTTTGCTGTCACATCGTGGGTATATATATACACCAATTACGAAATTTCCGGTTCGTACTGCTTATAGTTTTTGAGCTAGTCTGCACACACACACACACACACACTGACCATTTCGCGGTACTTGGTTATTTGGACTCAGGAGACCGGAAAAAGTGTACAATACTTTCCCATGCTGTATAGGTATTCCATATATAGATAAGTGAAAGTCAAAATTACATTTTATAATCATTAAATAAATCTTGTAAAAAACTACATTAATGCGATAACAAATCTGCTTTAAAATAATTGGTCAAATTAATTTGGGAAAAGGGTGGTGGATTAATTGCAGAGTCAAACGCTCAAGTAAACTTTAGGTTATTAAGAAAATGCATTAGCATGCGACAACCTCGTCCCAAAGTGTTACTTGTGATTGTTAAATGAACCAATTGTTAGTCATTATACAACATGCAATAGGTGTCAAATTAACTTTCGTTAAACACTTTATTTTTAGTAATTTATCCATTTCCTTATCACCGCAGATACTTTGTATACTATCTTATATTGTATTGTATACTACCGCAGAATGTAGTTGGAAAAATAAGGTTGGTAATTATATCTAGTAAGAGTTCTCGAACGGACATGTTAGTTAACCATGATACTGTTTACCATACAGATGTTCAAAACATTTGAAGCAGTTAGGATATTCCGGAATGATAAAAATTCGTTTGTTTACTACATAAGAGGTGTTGGGTGAAATAAAAGGGCGCTTCATGGAGCAACAAAGGGGTGGCAATGTTTCACAACAACCCCGGGGGAGATATTTCTTCCAGTGAAGTGACATGGGAGGTAGCCACTTCACAGCGGCTTGATTAGGCCTACGTGTGTAGTATTGCAGCATCAGAGGAAGAGTAACAAAAACCGATCGTTATTCCCCTTCCTCTAATCCACCAAGGGCTGTGAAAAGGCAATGATCCAGGCAGGAGTGGTGCATCGTAACGTGGCTTAACAAAAGCCAAACGCGAAAACCACAAATTCAGATTACATAAACTAATAAGCTTCACAATATTCTGAAAAAAAATCGAAAGATTATATTTAATTTACCCATACCTCACTTAACTTGGTTTGAAAAGGTTCCAACTGCTCTAAGTATAATTTTAATCACAACCTGTTTGAAATTTCATGAGATAAATTTTTCTGTGAAATTAGTAAAATTATCAATTTCTTTTTCATTTCTTAACATAGTATTAATGTTATTCTTAACATAGATTAACCATAAAAAATTCTAAACGATTTCCTTTTCTTAGGTGTTAGTAGATAGACCTTTCTGGATTGGCTCATTTCGGATTTAATATAAGAAGCGATCGAGTAGTGGCTTGCATTTCCCCGGCTGGCATTGAACTATGTATCTTTACATGATATTCCTTTCAGTCGCTCTATTTTAACTGGGTGAATGCCATATCCGTTCGGCAATAATAAGTTGTCAGGGTTCTGAAAATAATTTACTTTTATTGAAATTATATATATATATATATATATATATATATATATATATATATATATATATATATATATATATCATTTTTTTATGTTAGATGTATGCCTTGGAAATCGAAGCAAAAAAGGTGACTTTTGAGTCACCGTTCTGAGACTGGTAGCTACTGTTTGTAACGTTGTTACTAATTTGAGATTTTATTGTTTGTTTGACGTTGTTTATTCAGCAACCAGCATTGTTGTTACAATATCATAATCTTATCTCACATAACCATTGTATCATTATTAATCAACCGTGATATCTATTATTAATTGGCAATGTCAAGGCACTGATTAAGTTATTATATTAATGTACTGAAACTTTGGATCAGAAAGGAACCGTAAATGTAGATTTCCTTCAACTCACTATTGCTGTCCAATCTTCACCATATAGATATTGAATATATCAATTCCGGTCAAGGTAACTGCACCAAAATATTTTTTCATACTTTCCTCCAGGATTTTTCATCGTCATAAGCAATGAAATGCGTCTTCCTTCTTTTTAATATTACACATAGAACATCTGTGATTCTTTTCCTGAATAAAAGGTCTATAATTCAAGTTGAGAAGTTCACCTCTTATATTATGTATGATGTCTACCGTAGATTTAAAAAAAAAAAAAAAACATGACAAAACATTCTTAGTTACAAAATTAATAAAAATAAAATTGACAATATTTACGTATTGAAAAAAATTTTTTAAACTTATTATAGATCGGTCCATGGCTTTCTGCAGAAAAAGAGTGGCAAATCAAATGGCGGGACCGCTAAGATTTGAATGCAACCATTTGCTGGGGGTAGAGTTAGAGAACTAGTTCAGCTAGAGGCAAAAGGGCTTTCTTTTATCCGTCCTATATTTATCTTTTATAAGTCCTACTTCAGAAATATGAGGAAGTCGCTGCGAGGAGCTGTTCCCCGGCTGGAGGGGATCGAGAGGAGTCAAGACAAGGCCTAACGGGGGGGGGGGGAGGCAGTAAGTCATATTTCCGCCAGAATAGAATCAGCAAGCACATTAATAATAAAATAAGGTAATGAAGACCTTAATAACCCATTGTTATATGTTAAGTTATGTTCAATAAACCATGGACAATTACCCTGCCAACAGTTTATTTTATTTTTAACATGTTCTCCGATTCCAATAAAGTCCATAGAATTTTCAAAAGGGGTCTCGTGCCTTAGCTTTAAGCTAGAAGCATGAAATCCATACACTTGTTTAATTACTTTACTTGATTAAAAAGTCAGTTACAATCTTGTAGGTACCGATGGTTTATAAAATCTCTTGCATAAAGCTCATTTATTTAGGTTGGTTGGTTGGTTTGGTTTAAAGGCGTAAAACCGCAGTTCGGTCATCAACGCCTGTAAAAAAAGGATGTCAATTATTCTGGAATTTTTGAGTTCATTTATTTATATTTATTAATTAGTATTTGTTTTGATAATTAAGAAAACGAAAATAAATCAAATGTTGAATTATGTTTTTATATGACTGAACTTATTTTTATATTTGTAAATACATTATTTTTTTTCCTAAGCACTAAACAACTAGCTTTATTGGGTTCAAAAAGGCGGCATTAGGACATTTTAATGGAAAATTGTGTAATATCCAGGGCACCGGAAAACCTATGAAATCAAGGAGAGTGGCCAGAGCCCTGAAAAAGTGATCTCCAGGAGTTGAAGGCTACTAAATTTAGATAAACGAAGACTGATGGATGAAAAGGGAGAACGGAGACGACTTGGAACATATTCTTCCTGCTTCCCCAACAGCCACTTCACGGTCTGCCATTTATTTTCCTAGCTACACAGTAATAATCAGAACATATACCTAAGGGAAATTTATTACATAATTAATAATATTAAGATTTTCCAATAGCAGGAAGGAGACTAATCACTAATATAGAAAAAAACGGCCTCAAATAGTCTCAAAATTACACATATATATTTTAATATATATACAAGCCAAATTTTCGCCCCTTCGGGCATCATCAGGGCTGTAAAATTATGTATTAAGGTACAATTATAATTATTCTAAATTTGTTTCACTAAGTATTAATAAAATAAAATAAATGTTGGGGGACTCACCATCAGATTGAATATATATATATATATATATATATATATATATATATATATATATATATATATATATATATATATATAAAATATTTCACATATAAATGAAAAGTTAAAATTCTTATAAAAACAACTATCCTGAACAATCTGCGTAAGAACACTTCATCAACTGGGGTTACCTTAGTCTAACATTTAGTATCAGTACTCCCAACATTACATAAATTAAGTGCAAGGGTTACATGAATTTTACCAACCATAACAAAGAAATTTTTTTTAAGACAATATCAGAACAAAAAACTATAAAAATTAGATATATAAATAAATAACTATTCAAAATATAAATATAAGTAAAAAGTCATATCCCATAAAAACCATTAAATTTTACAAATTTTTTAACAAAATATTAAAAACAGTATTGTCCAAAAACAAAAACATAAAAACATAAATATATAACCAGAATATCCATCTTAAAAAAAAAATATATATATATATAGAGAGAGAGAGAGAATCGCGATGTTTCAGAGTCAGGTTCCTCACATTATTTATTCAAAATTGCAATAGTAGATAGATGAAGTGTTCTTACACAGATTGTTCTGGACAGTTGTTTTTATAAGAATTTTAACTTTTCATTTATATGTGAAATATTTTATATATATATATATATATATATATATATATATATATATATATATATATCAATTTGATGGTGAGTCCTCCAACATTTATTTTATTTTATTAATACTTAGTGAAACAAATTTAGAATAATTATAATTGTACCTTTATACATAATTTTACAGCCCTGATGATGCCCGAAGGGGCGAAAATTTGGCTTGTATATATATGAAAATATATATATGTAATTTTGAGACTATTTGAGGCCGTTTTTTTTTCTATAATTAATAATAAGATTGAGTTGTCCGGAAACTAATCTTTGATTATGGTTTTTGAATGAAACAAATAAATGACTCCAAAGCATGTGTAATTATCAAAATAGTCTCCATTACTCTAAAAATGGAGACTAAACTGTGACATCTTTAATTAAATTTTTTTGGGCCAAACAATTAGCTTGTTAATAGTATTTTGCAGAACTTTGGTTGGCGATTGTAAATCTTAAAAATATCAGTAGTTCGTCAACAAATAGTAGTCTTTTAATAATTGGAGGGATCTGAGAACCGACTTAATTACTAGCTATGACAAAGAGTAAAGAGCTCAAAACATTATATTATTAAATATCCAATAAATTTGTAAAATTAGGTGCGTAAATTCATTCTAATATCTTTCTTTTCTTTTTTCTAAATTCCGGAGGGGTAGGGGGGGGGGGAAGAGTTCTATTGCGGTGCATAGTGAACTAATAAAAATAAAAAGATAAAATACTGCAGCATATTTTAGGAATTCACAATTATCACTATTACAATTATCCTGATTCAGACGGAAGTTAATAGCTTAAATTTCTTTTTTATTATTTCTTTAGTGACGTTTAACATAAATATAATTTCTCTTTAAAATCATCTGTTTCAACCCCCTTATACCTAAGGAAACTATCATATATAAAAAGATGAAAACAAATGACGCAAGCAATTAATCTTCACTAGGATAATAAGCCGTCTTTGCATACCTGGCAGAGCTGAAGGATTGGGCCAACTGTTTCCACAAAATTCACAACCCATAATTTGTTAAAATTAGTTCATTTTCGACGAAATGAATATTCGGTGTATACGACGTGAAGAAACGGTTGTAAAGGTTACGGCTTTTTTAATTATTTTTATGACTTCCTTTTCATCTACTTAATGCATTGTATTTCATCTTTTTTACATAAAACCTCCATCAACATAAAAGATTGAAAGTTTATATGAGTGTATAAAACTGAGGAGGCACTCAAGCGTTATCATAAGTTTTATAGCAGATAAATGTACTTTATATTCATTATAAAAGAAGATATCACAACTGGATGGTGGAAAGAGTATCGGATAATATCGACGGAGTTGCCAGGCTAGAGCGTCCCAGGGGACCTGAGGAGGAAGCAGGGTAAACAGGAGCTAAAGTGATGGCAGGAGACCGGAATGATCTCATGGGACCTCTCTGACAGGAACCGCGGGGCTGGAAAAGATTTATCCACCGCTAGGCAGCCATATTCCAGCGATTGGAGAGGGGGGTTGACAAAAATGAGATTTATATATTTGTAGTCCACGTATATTTAAATAATTTATTATTGTTCATAATATCGAACAAGCGGTCCAAATGATAACATTGCTGGGTCTATTATGCAAAATTTCTTAGAATTGTTGCTTTTGTTTGCGAAAAGATCCCGTTCTTTTAGTGATTCATTGTTTAACTCATCATTCATTTTCTTATGAGGTTTCGTAGAATGCTGGGGTAGCTTACGTCTCTATCAGCGACCTCATATTGTTTTTCTGAAATCTAAAGATAAAGTTAGCCGATTTCGGTAAAACACGTTTCTCGCCAGATTGTTGACAGAATAACTTCAGCACTGAACCACTCACAAAGGTTCAAACACTTCGATTTCCATTCTGTTCCCCTCAGAGAACAATTATTTAATAATTATTAAAAAATAACTAACCATCTATATATAACATCAAATGTACAATATATTATTATTCGGAGGGTTGAATTCAAATTAATATCGAAACTAGTATACCTTAACGAAAACTATCATATCAGGAGAATAGTAGGTTGTTAGGACCGACTTTTTCGATATTTAATAATTTAATATGGTTTAAAACAATATCGAACAATTATACCCATTTAATAACACGACTTGATCCAATATCAAAAAATTCTTAGGGTCATTGTAGTGTTACACGCGCATAGATCCTTTTCTTCTAGTGACCAATGGTCGTACATTCAGAGTATAAATCGATATTAATGACAAATTTTCAATTATTTATATCACATAATAATCTCAAGATAGTCTATTTATCACACAGTATTAGTTAATTAAGCCATAAAAAAATTAAATAAGACTATTGTTTTACGTACTTAATAATATTTTTTTGTAAATTGATAGTATAGTCAAATATATGTACATATACAAAGTGCACTAATACTACATTAACAATAAGAAATAATAAAAATAATGTTTTTCTAGTTGAAAAATAAATATTAACTAATTTAATAATAACGTTTTACTCTATATAGGCCTTCCCTTTAAGGGAGCATGGTCTAACATTCCGGAGTGACCAGCTCTTTTAGGAAGTTAAGTTTATTATTAATTCCTCCAACTTTAATCTATCTTGAGCTTTAGTATAGTCAAATATTAAACAAAAAAACTACAAAATTTTCTACAATTAGTCTTTCTACTTTTAGCAGTTACTTTTCTGTATCCGTGAGATGATACCATGCCCAACTGTTTATTGAATTAACACAATAAAATAATTAATTGTGGAATTAAATATTCCACGGCAGAGTTAAATATTACGATAAAAACTTCAAATTACTTATCAACGTGTAAATGTGAAAAACGCTTATTAAGCTGTCTCTATAAATATCGAGAAAAAAAATTAACAAAGTAATCATCATGGTATTTAAATCCAAAGTGGTAAATGTAATTACTTAAAAAATTGTTTTATTTATCACCTGAGAATAGATTTTATTTATCATCATGAAATCTACTTAATGACACCTGGCTGCTTCGACTCGGCAACTGCTCTTAATATCGTAGATAACAAGTTTCTACAGCGTTTTGAAGTTTTTATACGCTACGCTAAAACATCATACGGGCAGCCTAACTCTGCTAACAGCAATAATACAACTAAAGCGATGCAATACTTCCAACAACCGCTAAGACATGCCTCGGGAGGGGAGTACCTAAACTCTAATTAAATAAGAAAACAAGCTGTTGAAGGGAAGTTGGAACAATCCCTCTAATTTAGATTGGAATGCATGCTCGGCGAGCCTCCTTTGTTCTTAACTTGCCTTCCTTTTATCCGATTATCCCCTGCCCTTAACAACGGTTAGGGTTCCATAATTAATTCCTCTCGTGGTTTTCTGATGCTGAAGTCGGAAGGAAAGCAGCTCTGATGTCAAACGGTTAGGAACCAAACTGAAGCTTAGAGTGCTCTTCAGTTAAATGTCCTACTTAAAATAATGGCAACCCGTCCCACGATGATTAGCAGGCAGCTTAATTTTTAAATATTAGCTTTAAAATGATTAGATATTACTAGGCATTCATAACTATCAAGTAATGTCAATTACTAATGAATTTGAATGAAACTGAATTCAAGAATCAAAGACACCTCAGAAAGCGATCAATCTAAAACAATTAGCTTATTAAAAGTTTTATTAAAGATATTTGGAAAAAAATGTAGTGTATAAATCCCTACATAACATCTCACCTTACGAACAGTTCTGGTCTAGAGCCTAACACTCAACCGCAGCTGTATCCAGACTAAAATAACTCTTCACAAGTTTAAAATGGAAAGATACACAAGGATATTATCCTTCTCGGTATGGAAAAGACTTTTTACCAGTTCTGGTTACTAAACTACTAAACTCACCACTATAGATCATTCTTCAATCCTGATAAATTCCCTCCACCTATCACCAAGTCTTCCTCAAAGTTCAAGCTCTCCTATTCTACACTTCCCACCTACCAATTCAAGAACCTCCGCTATATGTTGATACAAAAATTTACACATCTTAGGGAATCGAAAAAATAGCGAACAAACTAAGCGCTTATTATTTGAAAATTTAAAGTTTAAAACCTAATCATACTCACCCTAATCCAAAAGGAGTCCATCCACAAATTACAAACACCACAAGAAAATATTTGATTAATATGTTCAAAACTTTTTGAAACTGTGCATACATCATTTTGATCATGTATTTATAATCTACAAAAGAGAAAAGCTTAAATTTTTAACTTAATCCAAGCATTTTTAAAAAGGGGAAACAAAGTTTGGTATTATCTATAGCAACGTATTATGTAACGTATATTATATTGGTATTATCTATAGCAACGCTGATACGTAAAATGTTCAATGGAGGGCGTACTAATAAATAACGCTTGTAAAATACACCCGACTAGGTACTCTACTTAAAAAAAATTTTCAGATGCAATTGAAATTTCTTGTTTTCCCTTCCTTAGCTTTTATATCGATTGCTTGCTTGTTATAATATTTCCGGAATCATCACTATTGCAGTTTGTATGTGGTCTTACACAAATACGAGTATAGTCAAGGAAAATTGGAAGATAATCCGTAAAAAAAAATAAAAAAATAAAATAAATACAAATTGTTTTGGACGAGCGATATCTTTTCCGATTACATTTCCTGAAAAATCATGGTTTTTTATATATGGCGTCGTTTAAAGTAGTGATAGATATTCGTTCATTATATGTATATACATATACTACCTAAAATTACAGTCCATAATTTGTTTTCTCGAACAATTTTCCAGTTTATCGCATGTTTTTTCCCAGATTCAAGCACTTAATTTTGGTTTGGATTAGGTTCTATTTAGTTTCTAATCTAGATATTCTTTAATATTCTTTATGACAAACGATGCATTTTTCAATCTATTTTGCTGATTTTCAATTTCACTACATCTGTTATTTCAATCATAATCATTACCAAAATAATTTTTTTAAAATATTTATAAGGTAAACAGTTAAATTATTTTTACTACACAATATTTAATAAACATTCATCATTAATCTTACGCCTCGTAAGAGATATATTTCTTTATATAACAAGGAATATATAGGATAACATAGGAGCATAAATTGCTACACCGATATCCTTGAACGGTGTAAGAGGTTCCCTATAAACCTACATTCCTTTGATGTCCTCCATCAGCAACACGTCTAAAGCATGTCAGTCAATAGACTGTGTCAGGTAATAGAATTTGATCAGGGCTCCTTGCATAATATGAGAGAAAATGTATAAAGGTTATAAATAATAAGTTGTATACAATATTTAAATCCAGAGAATATAGAGAAACATATTTTTTTTTGGGGGGGGGGAGGCATACATTCCTTAAGAAGTATTACATTGTCGGGTCGTAAAGGATTTGGAAACAAGGATCTGTAGCCTAAGTAAGGAAAAACAAGATAGGAATAAACGGGAATTTTTAAAAATGAAATGAGAGGAATCATTTCATAAGGAAAATTATTGGTTTACAAGTATCCGGTATAGGTGCTTGGTTATAAACGTTGACCATGGTTATGGTAAACGATCCCATGTTATTTTTTGTTAAGTAGAAATTAATGTGTCGATCATTTAGGTAGTAAAGCAGGGTATGATGATTTATTTATTTATTAATAATCAGTTTACTGTCAATCTACATTCAATATCGTCAAGCAACATAAAAGCTGGAAATTGCTTCTCAAGCTGACGGTATGATGGATGGACAAATAGAAAAATTATCAACATCAATCCTAAACCAGAGATTCACAAAAGTTGACAATATAAATAAAGCCTTGTTATATTTGCATTGCCATATTATCACAAATAAAAATGAAACCTTTTATTTAGCAATATTTTTTTTCTTTAGAAAGTAAAAGCAAAGATAAATACGTAATGCTCAAATGATTTAAATTTTAATTTGCTGCGAGCCGTAAACACCTACTATCGATTTACAAAAAGCTGTAAAAAACAACTGAATATATAATAGGACTTTTATAGGTCCCTTAAAAAAATATAATAATAATGAGTAGAAAAATACTAAGAACCTTCAAGTTTTGCAATACATAATTATAACACTCTATACCTTATGGAGACAAACAAAAAGAAGTAAATAAATGTAAAAAAACTATTTTCTGTGAAGATGCTAAATGGGGTTTACATATTCAAAAAAACACTTGGATTCTATAATTATATATTTGTAAGTGAAAGTTGTGTGTTGCGCACATCGCATCAGATATTTAACTCAGAAGTGATTTGTGATATATATGATAGCTGTGTTTTTTTAATGGAATATACGAAATAATTATTAACTAATGTTCAAGTATTATCTTTTGGTCAGAAGATAATTATCAATCAAAATTTCAAAAAGTCTTTTGTACGGATTAATTTTTCAAATAATTCTCAGCACATCGAAATGAGGCTATTTTGTCTGTAGGTTTGTGAAGAAATTTTGATGTAAATTTTCAAGCATACCAGAGTTTTTCTAGGGATATGCCGGAAGCTCTGGCTGTAGAATAGATTAGAATAGAAAATTATTGAGAGATATATGTAAAAAAAAAAAAAATTAAGACTTGATTAACTCAATAAGTTAGATACAGCTAGGTTATACACCGTCAGAGAAATATAATAAGAGTGATATTAAAGTAATTTACCTAAATAATAAAAATATATTAGATAAATAAAAATAAAGGTGTTGGAGTTGCTGGACATAAACATTTGCCATTTAAAAAACTTCTAGAAAATTTGTCTTTTCTAGTTATATATAGATCTGCTTAATTCTTAATTAATTAGTTTTAATTCTTTGTTTGCCATTTTGGTATTATAATTTTACGTTAATAAAAATGTTTAAACCCACATTAGTTTCAGTATGGATATTTTAGCACCCCTAAATACTATTTATATGAATTATAAAATGATAACTCTTTGATTAAACTGTGATTAGGTCATAACCAGGGGCCCTACTTTTTGTTTTTAAGGCACTTGTTTGATATCCACTGCATCCTGAGAAGGCGTGAATGAAGTTGGTAAAACATTAAAAAATTAATATAAGTATATTATTCTTTAAAAAATGAAACTGATCAAAAAAAAAATTAAGACCATTTTATTTGTAATTTGATCCTTAATTTGTATCTAAATTCAATAAAATATAAAATTTTAATATTATAATTTTATGCACAAGGATTGACAATATGACCTTCACGGAGCTTCGCCGAGGCACAAGGTTTGATGCCAATATTAAAAAATAAACAAGAAGAAAAACCAATCACATTAGGTAAGCGATATTATAAAGCTTTCTCCACTCGTGAACACTATTGGAAGCCCCCTAAGAAACACCAACGTTTCATATTTCACGTTAACAATTTTTTTTTCTTTCTTTTTTTAACATTCAATTACCGCTAGCCCGCACGAAAGGGGTATTATTTTCCCCAGGACTCCTTTTTATTTCGTTATAACAGCGAGGGTAGGAAATAAGATCCCCGAGGAGCGGGATCAAGTTGCAGGATACCGGGAGCATTCCCTTAATTAGATGTGTTCCTCAGAATTCAATTTGCCCGTCTGCAGTTTAGCGGAGTAACAGACTCCGCCTGGGAGCATGTAAATAACGGAGAAGGTGGTGGCACCGGAAAGTCTCCGCACTGTTTGGGAAATTGGAATCCAGTAATTAATTAAAATATATGGCTGCCAATTAATAATGATAATTGGAAATCAGAAACTGAGTTCAGTTGATCATTATTGGTCCTGATTTCATGAATAAACTTGTATTAATAAACAATATTTAGGAAAGGTATAAACCAAGGAGATTTGAAGCAAGAAACGGGTAAGATAAGAAAAAGATTAAAAGGACGTTAGCTCTTATCTGAAATTTCTACCACATGCAAGGTAAGGGCTTCTTTTAGCGAGAAGAAAGGCACATTCTACAATTCTATGGGCCTACAGTAGACCTCTCAAGGATTATAAAAAATTGGGGTAGAGGAATAATACAAAATAGGAATAATAGCAGCTAAAAGGTAAAAGATATTGTATTTCGAAAAGAACGTGAATAACTAAAAGGAAGAAGTGTACGGGGTGGCCGATTGGGTGAACATGTTATCAAATAAATATTGCCGCTGACAACATATGATCGATAATCCAAAAGTAGACAGTTCAAACCCCGGAGCAAGGGGAAATTTAATAATACATTCCATTATTCCCCCATCCTCAACCCTCACCTGGGAAAACCTCGTATTAACAGGTGAAGAAGGGAAGGAAAAAAAAACTAAAAGTAATAAATATAAATAAAATTGAGTGAGTGAAATGAGTCTTAGATAAATACTTTTAAAGATTATATAATGCTCATCAACAATGGCAAAAAAATGCTTTAAGAATTATTATTATTAGTAGGTAATATAACGTTCCTCGCCCCACTTCGATAGCCGCCTGTCAAGTTTTGCAAATGCAAATGTTTGCTCAGTCCATCATTGGTTAAGATATTGTAGTGAGTCTCTAGGTTACCGTCTCAGCAATCGTAGGGGTGGAATTCGTGATGGAATGGAGTGTTTTCCTAATATGTTGGTGTCGAAAAAGTCGTTGGTGGAAGCATTTGTAGAGAACTCTATGACAGTTGTTATCGTGATTAAAATTCTCAGGTCCTTGTATGGTTAACTTGCTTTCTTCCTCAACACTTTTGATAGAAAGAATTGCTTTATTTTTAATTTTTCAGAATTTTGCAACTGTTGGTTAAGAATTATGCGGATACGTCTGTCGTGTAATCTTGATTGAATAGTCCCAATCTTTCGTTTATTTACTATCTTATTAGTCTTATCTGAATTTTCCTATATCAATGTTTTGTCCAGGTGAAATCCCTAATAACGTACTTTTTGAGAAGTAGGTATTAGAGTAGTATTAAAATAGACTTCGTGGCAAGGACCATGATTGAGGGTGAATATTGTAACCTGTATAAGGTTAACTTAGACAAATGGTATTTTATAATTAACAATTTCCACTCAATAAATATTAAAACCATTTTATTTACAAAGAAATGTGAATATAAATAAAGGATTACAGAAAATGAACGTCAAATTATAGTAAACATTATGTTTTTGTTACAACATTTTGCAGCATAATTACAAACTAACTAATACAAAAATAAATTTCATCTCCACATTTATGGAACAGATAATATATCAATTGTAAATTACTCACAATAACATTTTTCTATAGGGTGTACCCTAACTGTAATGATTACATTAACTAGCCGACAATTTCACTAATAAATAAGTCTTGCAACCGTATTGCTTGAAGAGATGCAACAATTGAAAGGAATGCATTTGCACAAAATGGCGAACAAAAAAGACTCGAATACTGGTGAAAATACAATAGACCTGACATGTTTGGACTGATCTCCGGATAATATAGAGAAGATGCCCCCATAGTCGGCCTAATCATGACAACTCCCAAGCAACAATCTTATATTAATTATTTGAAGTAAATAAAATTAAGAAAACATCTTTATTGATCTAGTAATTTTATGATTTTGATTTTTTCGCCCTGCAAACGTTCCCACTAGATCGAAAGATCGAAATTTGTTCATAATTTAAAAAAAATATCCCGTTTGGGTCGACGAAAAGAAGTGAATTAATCGAGATTGTACTTACAAGGTAAAAATGTGATAATAGGAACGAATAAGCAAAGCTTGCTGCGTGTTCATGTAGACTTAACATGTGATTGTTTTCATACTTTCGCCATTAGTGAAGTTGCACCCTAATACTAGACGGTAACATAGTATGTACAGGCACGTCAGTAGTGAAGTCTCATATTATTACTTCACCGCATTGCATTAATGTGTTACTAATAATTAGCCTAGAACATATTATAACACTATTGTGTGTTTAAATAATTTTTATTTGACGAAAATAATAATTCACAATGTCATAAAAACAACAAAAACTCAAATTATTAACAATTTTACAAAAAGTATCTATTTTAAGCGACACCAACATGTCTATATCCTCTTAAGCTCATATACAAATAAATAATAACAGAACTCGATAAAAATACATAATTGTTTTCAACAAAAGGATGCAATAATGAAGGAATACCTAGGTACCTCTTTTCAAGTTTCAAGATGTCTTGGAAGCAAAGAAATGGCTTGAGGACTTTAGATAATAAAGGGAAAAGCGTCCATAGTCGCGAAGTAGAAGAAAGAACTGAGAGCATCCTAAAATAGAATAACAAAGAGAATAACTTTCCCTTTCACTATCACTCTCGTTTTTATTATAACCAAAAATAGTTTCTATAATATGGTTATAGTTTCTGTAACTTAATGAAGTACTACTGCGATTCCCTTAGACAATGGTAGCAAACAAAAACATACTGCAAAAAGGAATTTGATTATTATTTATTTATTATATTTTTAAAAAAACCTATCTGCCATTATCAACGACTGCTTCATATTAACTTAGATAAAGCTAAATAAATATTCACAGGTCGCACTCTTGGTACAGAGCTTATTCCTAAATTATGGTTTGAACTCATAGAACAATTTACAATCTGAAATGTTGTGACGAATTGAAAGCAAGTTAAACAAATTTCTTCACCCTACCCTAAAAAATATAATTTTTTTAGAGTTTGGCGGAGACCTGAGGCAGGGGTATATATTCAGAGGCCGGAGGCTTAGAAGGTTTATAAAAAATTCAGATTGAAGCTAGAAGTGTTTTCTCATCCTTAGGTTGCAGAATGCTGCAAAGACAGTAGTTCAAACATGAAGCATCTTTTTACAGGGCACGTGAGTTTCATAAATATTCTACCGACACCTCCTCATAACAAAAAGTATCACCTTTCTTTCTTTTCGACTATTTCTTTGGGCTCCCTTCTAATATTTAGACAAATTAATTTATTCATCTTTTATATCATATAACAATAATAGTTATTTGTAATCAAGCTACATAGATGACTAAGAGAAAACAGTTTCTTTTCAAAAGTATTAAAAATTATATAATATTGACGACCCCTGTATAAGAAATGGGAATTATTCTTAAATAAATATAGTGAGTGACGCTTTATTAAGTATACATAATAAATCCCGGAATATTGGTTATCCTTAATTAATAATTGGAGAAAAAATGGTTAAGTGCAGTCATAGAACAATTTCTAGGTTTATTAAGATAACGTTACTTTTTATAAACATTTAATATTCTTATAAAATTCCTATAGAAATTAAATTTTATTATAAATACGTTGTATAATTGAATAAAAAAAATATTGTTATTTATTGATGGTCATTGGTTGAATAATTAAGTTATAATTGTTAAACTATTTAATTAGAAGATAAAAGATTCGACCACGGCCGGGAATCGAACTCAGGTCTTCCGCATCTCTGTTGCGGCGCTCTTACCACTGAGCTACGGTTACTTACACGGCCCGACGGTTAGCTCAGTGGTAAGAGCGCCGCAACGGAGATGCGGAGGACCTGGGTTCGATTCCCGGCCGTCGTCGAATCTTTTATCTTCTAATTAAATAGTTTAATAATAAAAAAAAATAAATAATTGGACTCAATTTAGCTTATTTAAACTTAATTTTAATTCATTTTTTTTTAATAATAAGATTAAAAACGTTTTCAAAATCATTGGCTTCCCCATTTTTGTGGCCTTACCTCGAGCGTATAGCATAGCAACCGTACTGTTCCGAAAACTTTTTTTTAGCAACCTGGAGCTTAAGCGCGGGTTAGAAAAATCCATTTTACTCCATCTATGTTTAGCTTAACATAGTGAGACGTGAAACAAAATAAGATAATTATTTATTTTACAACTAAGAGTTCCATACTTTGGTTGGAACCGTTACATAACTGTATTAACACATGTTCTGAGCCTTTCTGTAATGGTCGATTCCGGACTAAGTATAAATGAATAAAATTATTTTAACGCACATTGTTATTACAATATAAAACAACCTTATTTGATCTATACCAGGAACGGTTTCTAGTAATATAGATGGAACAAAATCAGGAATTTTGTTGTAAATATAAAAGGAAGAGATTCAAGCATGAAACGATTCAAAACTCAGATCTAATTCATTAAAATGTAGATAAAGTACGTTATATAACGTATTATACTATTATTATTATATAATTATATTTCCTTTATAATATTAATAAAATTACTACAGTATTATTTATCACTAATTTATTCCCCCTCCTTACCCACCGATGATAGGGATTTACTTTGTTTACTCAACTAATTAACTTAAGCCATACTTAGGCAGTTATAGTATTAAAATATAATTTACAAAGTAATTATTTTGAAATTGGTAGTATACTCTAATTAATTATAACAGGATATTAGAGAAGAAGTCAAATATACGCGTAATGTAAAGATTATAAGTTCTTAAACACAATATTTTAAATTAAAACTCCATTTGTGTTTTTAACTTCCTTCAGAAACCTATCCTAATCGCTTTCATTTCATATCCATGCACTATTCAAATTTCATATTGATACTTATGGAGTGTTTCCATGAAGTTGGAGCTACATATGTATGATTTAGCTGATATAGGACATTTTCCCTTAGCATATTTCATTTATATTCTTCAACATTCCATAAATTAATAAAATCATTAAACGGACTCGTTAAATCTCTTTATGCTAGAAATTCAACTACAGCACAATTTAGTTAAATATTACACCTCTTCAGTAATACCGTAAGCTGCTTACAGTAGTTATAAATATTATACCGTTATGAAAATTCATATTTCAGATAATTAAACTTTCTCTTTCTATTTGAGCTTTTAAATTATAAGTGTAATTAGGCACTTAGTGCCTTATGCGATTAGTGACTTAACTTCTTTTAGCTTTTAATTCCCGTAAATATATAAAACTACAATGAATAACAGATAAAACTTACATTAGCGAACCCAGGTAAACTTACAGTTTACTTAATTATAAAAATATTTAAAAACGTTTTTTGTAAAAATATCAGTAATGATAGTTTGCTGGTAGATCTAAACATTTTTTTACAACGGCTGTATAATTCCTTAAATTTAATTTTCATAAAAAAATGGTCCGGTGCGCGCATCACACAACTTCCACATACCACCTTTCATTTAGACAACTTTTTGAAAATACTTTACTTAAGTTATACCGAAGAGGAAACGATAAACTTTCTTTCTCAATGAATTTTTTTTTATTGAAAAAAAACGAGTATTACATTTATTTTACGAACTACTGATTTTATTATAAAGTGAAATTTTCGTTTTGGTAAATCATATATTTTTTTTCTTTTTAATTTCATTAATCCTTCCGTATTGTATATTTATCCATTTCTTGTTACTATGGATAACAAGGGACAGTTATTTACTCGAAATAAACAAAATTAAAGGTACTTTATGGGAAGAGTTTTTCCTCAGTCATTTAACCCTTATCAGACCTTTTCGATGATGATCAAACCTACTTACTATTAAATAATACTCCATTAGGGTTAAGCATGTTTAGTTTAATCGAAATCGTTAAATCGTTAGAGCAGGTTTTGAGAAATCGTAAAGTGAAAAATAGAGGTTGGGATAAAGTGTCCCCTACGTTTGTACGATTTAGACGTACTCTTACGAATAGTTCAACGATTGACTGTAGAGGAATGCTATTGATGATTCCTTCAAGCTCATTTTCGAGTCATTATACGAATTAATTTGATGTAATCATTTAGTATTAATATTATTCCTTATTCTAATATTATAATCGTTATCATATATTTTCTATTTTTATAAATTATAATACATATTCTATTATATATAATATAATATTATAATCCTTGTGATAATATTTATTATAATTAGAGAAGAGAAATCAGACAAAAAGCAAGCGTGGCAGCCTGACACAAATCACTAAGCTACCAAGGCGTAGATCAGAGGATAAAACGAGGCGATGACAATCAAAGATGAGGGGGGAAGGGAGTATAACGGATGGTGGGGACATTGTTGGGGTAGCGGCCTCTAAGTAATGACAATGACAACCAAATTCCTCAAGACTGATGGCCCGAATCTTATATAATGGAGGCCATCTTTCCAATCTGACGCGGCAATATTTGTCAACGCTTCTAATCTGTTTGTCTACGTCTGCCGGGGGATCTCCAGCACTCCAAGATGTGGGATTCCTATTTCAATAGATTACAACAGAAAAGCTTTTGAGAAGGGGTGGGAGGCTAGTTCGGGACTGGATATATCTTAACTATCCCTCCTCTAAGAGAATCGTACAATAAAAAAATCTTATAAACGTTATTAAAAAATATTCATACTCTTAATTTCATATTTAGTAAGTTATTATGAATAATATGATAATCACATCAACATATAAACATGGGTATGGAAAACTAGCTAGATTCTAAAAAATCCAGTTTTTGACATTAGGCACATAAGCTACTTTTATATATCTTACCATCTGTCATTGTTTTATAATTAAATAAATAATTTCCTTTTCGCGTCTGATTATCAATTTTAATGCGATCTTGATAATCATCTAGGAGACTGAAAAAAATATTACGACTACAATCAATAGATTCCCCTTCAATAATCATATTCTGTAATATCTTAAAATCACTATGAGAGGTGCCTCATAAAACTAAAAGTAGGTTCGCTAGCTTAACATACACCCGACAATAAAATATTTTATTCCCCCTGACAATTAATGCTTTGCATTTTTCTAATCTAATGATGACATGTCAGGAATGAGGAAGTATGGCACTCAACAGTACCTCTTTCCTAATTTGCTTAACTTAATCTAGTTGATTAACGAAGTAGATCATTTATCTAACTTCTTTTTAATTTACTACTTGTGGGTTTGCCATCTGTCACCTTGCTCTTATTAGTCGGATGAAATATCCGAGTAATTTATAAAGGAAAGTATATGAATAGTTTCTATATGGTGGTTAACTGATGACATATACAAATCAGGGATTGATTAGTCGCTTACAAGGTTGCTTTTGTTATGAGTCGTAACATGGTTACTTAATTGTTTTAGATAAGAGAGTAGACTAGGTTTAGTCGTTGAAGGTATTTTGTTTCATTTTAACGTGCAGGCCCTATTTCATCCTTCTGTCAAGGGTAAGAAAGAAGACAGTCTCAGTTTGAGAAATGTCAACATTTCCGATATGAATGGGAGGACAAAGAGTAATTGTTAGGTGTTTTGTCATAATTTACTCGATTTTTTCATAGCTAACTCCTTTACTTCATCCTACTAATTATTGATGCTATAGACTTAGTGAGGCATGTGAAGGATCCTTATGAAGTGAGAATTGTCGTATTGTCAGCATAAGTAGCAGTCAATGTCGCATTGCTAACAGGTATGTCGTGAATGTATTTAATCTAGAGAAGAGGAGTAGGTATTGAACTATGAGGTATAGGAATTAGAAAAAAATTCCATAATAAAAATCTGTCGAATAGATATGATTGGGGTTGAAATACAAAGTGTAAATAATATCTTGGTATTATAATTCTTAAAAGGCTTGGTTTCCAGAATAAAGGAAAAATACCTACAAATTACTTAAAGAGATTTCTATAACAAAGAAAACGTCCGTTAAATTTCCAAGTCGATAGAAAGAACATTAGAATCTTCAGAAAAAAATATATACTCTTGTTGTGATAAAGAATCTTTTTAGCTACTAGAAGTTTAGTACCCTATTAAAATATGAAATCATTAAAAAAAATAAGTAAATAAATAAATACAGTTCACATTTTTTGCTAAAAAATAATGTTTTGCCCCATTTTGTGCGACTTCGATATTAAATATTAGATTAAAAAATGTCAAACCGAAAGTACATTTACGAACGTGGATCAACTTTGAAAATAGCTTCATAAAATAACATACCTTACATTTCTATGAATCGTTCCTTTCTATTGTTGGAATGTTCTCAAATAAATAAGATTTCAACCGGGCCAGGAAAGGAATCCAGGCATATACAGCATTCTTCTTCAGGTAGATTGTGGCTGCGTCTTATATTACATCCCGTTGCCATTTTTTTGAAATATGTCATATCTTTTATTTATTATTAATTTAATATTATAATTTATATTGCTATATTCTACCGTGATATTAATAAAAGAAAAATCATAAAAGAAAAAAGTTAATGAAATGAGTGTTTATTTTAGAGCCTCATTTATATTCGTTAATTATAAGCTCGCCACAGATGCCAAACGATATGAGTCATTGACCTACTTTATCTTAAAGATTAAATCCAGTAGATTCTAAGCCAATAATTAAACAGGCTACGAGTAAACTTTACTAATCAGTTGGATTCGAGTTGAGGAAATAAGGTTAAATAGTTTCAACTACAATATTTGATGTGAACTTTGTTAATTCACCTGGGGTAATCCTTAATTTTTTCTCTCATTAATTAAAATTGGTAAAATTATCATTTTATTGTAACTCGCAGAAAATTGGAATATAAAAAAAATTGGCATTATTAGTATGTCCTTTAAATTCACGGCATTATAACCAATCTGCTTTAATTCACCTGTTTTAAGAGGTAAAGATTACGCCAAAATTAAGAGAAATAAGTTTTGTAATACCTATTACAACATTTTAAAAAAAAAAGTTTCAGGACTATTTTACCTTTTCTGAAAAATTTCCACCGGCCGAATATCCACTTTCACTAGAAACTTGAGAGTTTTTTAAAAGGAGATATTATAGGAGGGGAAATAACCCCCCCCCCACCCTCCACCCTAAAATAAGACTCAAAATTTTAAAGTATTCAAATATTTCAGCGTTTTAAGGAGGTGGTTATGCATTATGCATAACAATAATGCATGAAATTGTTATGCATTGTATTTGTTTTTATTCTTGTTTTTTTTTTATTGTAAGCCATAAACAGTCATAATATAGATATATATATATATATATATATATATATATATATATATTTATATATAAAGGTCTAGCTAGTATAATATAATTCTCAGCACGTAGAAGGCTAGGAAGAATGCGGAAACGTCTGCAAAGAGAAGATTTTCACTAATTGTATGCACATAAAAGACATACCACTCTGAATGATAAATTATTATTATTCCTTGAGCTTTACAAAGTTACTATCAGTCGAAAATATTGAAATTTTCCAACGATCAAAATCCCAATTAAACTAAAATAACTAGCATACGTTTCTATTACGTTAGAGTGATGCCGTTGCATAATACATCCTTAATTGCAGCAGGAAAGGAATCAATAATTCTGTAACTATAGTAAAACAAGATGAGAACCGGATCAAGGCAAATCCAGTCGAGAGCTTAGCCGGCCCAAGGTGCTTGTCGCCTGTAATATTTTATGAGAGGGCTTCAACCCTTCGCCCCCGACCTAAGGCTCCGAGGTCTTAGAGTTCGTGCAACAGGGGGTGGCTTTGTCGCCTCAATGGGGTCCCGGCAACAAAGTTAAATTATCAACACCTTCGCCCTGTTTAGCCCTTGACAAATATTTAGCGCCTTTCGTAAGTAGGGAAGCAATAAGTTTTCCTCCGTCTTAAGGGGTTTTTTGTAACTACATTTATAGAGTAACTAATTTATAGCTTTAGAACTAATAATAATCATTGATGCTTGTTTAAATTAAGAAAATTATCTTATTATTACTGACTAATGTTATTAGCTCTGTAATTATCATTTATTTTGAACTAGCTTAAAATTTTTAGGTCGTTTGATTTATTATTATGATATTTGGTTGATCATTTGATCTTCAAACGTACCTCGCCCATTAAAAGAGTAAGTTTGATGTTCAGAAGATAAAATAAATCCCAGTAAAGAAAGTAAGTATAAAGAGGTTTTACTTAGTTTTGTTAGTTATACATTTTCATTATTTCTTATCTACTTATATTATATATTTTATTTAAGATCATTAGATAGATATATTATATATATTATTAGACAGAGATTATATTATTAGATATATTATTTAGGATGCTACGCCCAAGGTCCCGAGATCGTATCTGGTAATAATTTGTGGAGTAAACTCAGTCTCAACAAAGCGGGTACTCTTATTGAAAAATTAAGAGGAAAAACTTGGCGGTTGAGTGTGATCTTGGAAGGAGTATCCATATTACGGGTATTCCATGTCGAGCTGATTAAGAGCTGGAGGAAATTTAAAATAAACAGAAGAACGGGAACATCCTTAATGTTGACTCTAGTAGGCCATTTTTGAAATTATTCCGAAATCATGCTAGGGATATGAATATTGATTGATAAGGTTGTGAATCCAGTTTTATTCAAATTGTGTAGTTGATTATTTTTAATTTTTAACAAAAACAGTGAGAATATTATCCGAGCAGCAAAAAAACACCGCTGTTTAAATCACCATTATTTCGATTATCAAAATCAATACCAGAGACGAATTGAAAACATCCATCAAAAACAAAAATCATAACAGGATAGCACGGCGTTCTCATAATTTAAATGGTCTCCACAGTAACAAAATAAGAAACATTTTTGGTTAAAAATAATAAATTCCCCTGTAATTCCCGCATAGTCCGTGCGCTGACGAAAACGTCCGTATTATTCCAGCAAACGACGCATTTCTTCCATTCTGTAAATATATATTCATGAAAACAGGCATGAATGGTTTAGAAATAGAGCTACTTCAACGACAGAGTAAGAGGCAGTGTATATTCAGAGGCCATGATTAATGCTGAAAGCGGCAAAGAGACTTCGGGTTGAATATGCTGGCCGAGTTATGGATGTAAATGAAATGTCATATCTAGGACATGATGTGGCAGGACACAGCCAATAGGATAACTGGTAGCCTAGGAGACATCTCAGCCATAGGGAAGCAGTTTCATGTTCTCAAGGAGATATGAGTATTAAGAAAATTTAGTTTGTCAGATATTAAAAATAATTTTAAACCGAATTTATGAATTATTTAACGGTTTATCCGATTTTAACGAATTTCGAAACACATTTATTATTAATTTGAACTTATCAGTGGCATTAAATCCACATTTTCTCCTTACCAATCAAAAGAATAGCATTTTTACTACCATATTCTAATAACTATTATTTATCTATTGTCACTCTTATTTCTATTGACTCTATTATTTCGAAATTGTCACTTAGTCCCTATGTCCCTCCCTAACATTTATGATACCGTTAATAGAAACTAAAATAGGAATAAGGGGATAATTAGATTTTTATTTTATGAAATCAATTTATTTGAGAATTGATTTCGCAATGATTTTTTTCTTATATAATAAATTTTAAAATTTAATAAATTAGATCAATTATTATTCCTAATCCACAGTGATGTCCACGCCACTGTAATATATATTTAAAACAAATTAATCAACATATGAGGTTTTAAGATCTTCTGTTTGATTTATGGAATGCTTTTTCTGTTTTGTTTCTCAGAAGTAAAGATCAATATTATAATATTCATGAAATATTAGATCTTCTTTATTTCCATATTCTAACCTTTATTTTTATTTTCAAGGTTTTTTGGCCTCGCTTTCTATATACTTTTCTTTCATTTTTTATTTTTACTTTCACTTACCTATATATGAAATATATAGTAAGTGGAAGTATTGCGATCGTGAAAAATTTCGACTTCCGGTTTTCAACGGAAATACACGTTTTGGGGTCCCCTGAGTCGAAATGACCAAGTCCCGCGAAATGGTCTGTGTGTGTGTGTGTCTGTGTGTGTGTCTGTGTGTGTGTGTGTGTGTGTGTGTGTGTGAACAGACTAGCTCAAAAACTATAAACCGTGTGAACCTGAAATTGGGTATTTAGAGTATGTATATGCCCACGATGTGACAGCAAAAATTTCATCGAATTTGCTCAAAGGGAGGGGGTACTTTATTTAATAACTTTTTAAGTTTTTTTCGATTTTCTCAAAAACGGCTCTAACGATTTTGATTAAACTTAGTATTTGATCTATTTATATGCCCCAGATATGACTGTAAAATTTTCATCAAAATCGATCAACCGGAGGGGGGACTTTACTTAATAAATTTTGTACCATTTTCACGTGTTTTTTTTATTTACTCAAAAACGGTTTTAACGATTTTGATCAAACTTGGTATTTAATGTATTTATATGCCAGAGATATGACTGTGAAAATTTCATCAAAATTGATCTACTGGAGGGGGGACTTTACTTAATAAATTTTGTATCATTTTCACATGTTTTTTTTATTTACTCAAAAACGGTTTTAACGATTTTGATCAAACTTGGCATTTGATGTATATATATGCCAAAGATGTGATAGTCAACATTTATCAAAATTGGTCAAACGGAGGGGGCACTTTATTTCATATTTTTTTTTCAATTTTTACCTTTTTGATCGATGATCTCAAAAACGGCTTTAACGATTTTTATCAAATTCGTTATGTTTAATGAAAATTAGTTGTTATTTATTACCAGGTAAGCTTTATCATTATTAAAATGTTCTGAGAGGGCTTAAATGGGGAAGGGGCCTTTTTTGTTTTCCTATAAAGTACCTTTGTTTTAGTTTATATTGAGAAATTAACTGTCTGTCATCACACCTAAAAATAAGAAATGGCTAAATATGATATATGAAGAAAATCAAGTAAAAATATACAGGAGAAAAAAAGAAAAATAATCAGTCAACTCATAAAACACCTTGAGCTCACGCATCCGCCGTACGCCTTTAATGACAAACCAATGCGTTATTATTACCTATAGATGTTCTGTTCATTTGAGAAGTGGGAATTAACAAAACGCATTAAGTTCTAATCTAAGTAAGTTGGTAAGTGAAAGTTGTGTGTTGCGCGCACGCACCAGATTTTTATGATATATGAAAATTTCGATTATTTGGATTCCATACTAAATTCATGATTTGAAGTTATTACTTGAAAATTATTCAATTCACAGTCAAAACCTCCAGATATTCTGATAACAGAGGGAATATTCTGGGCAATAAAGAAGAATATCACAATACATTTAAGTCTGCATTTCAAAGATTTTAGGAAACTGCTACATCTGCTTGGACTCATGGACACTTTTCCGAAATAAAAACGATTGAGACGATATTACATATGCTATATTGATGACAATTTTTCTGCCAGTGTTCTATGCTGAATTATATATATATATATATATATATATATATATATATATATATATATATATATATTTTTTTTTTTTCTTTTTTTCTCTTGCATAGCAACCTTATGCAAAAGGAGTTTATTTATAACATGTGCGTATTCCATGCGTTAAAGCATATTATACGTATTAATAGATAAAAAATAAGGAAATCAGATGCGTTATATAAAATTGGAAGATAAAGTAAGAAGATACCTAATGCAAAAAAAAAATTGCAATCTTTGCAATCAAGTTTTAGGATCAGAGAGTTTGATTTTGCGTTAAAAGCTTTTTCTACCTCATCTTTTATCTTGTAATTAGCGTGTACTGCGCTTTTTTGAGGGGCGAATCCAAATCGGTTTGAATGTATTATGTCGTGTGTCTGTAGGTATGATTGGCAAAATTTTGATAGGTCTTTTTTTGTTTGTGTCCCTTTTGGGAATGAAGTGTAACAGTCCCTTTTTCCATGCTTTCAGTATCTTTGTTTGGTGTTAGTTCAGTTGGTAAATATTTGTAATCAGATTTGGATATGTAAGTAAGGAATAAAAAAATGCATCCAAAATAAAGTTTTATTGGGCACACCTAGGATTTTTTTTTCTTGTTTTGAGGTCCAAAAGTAAAATTTGCAATTAAGAAACTTCATCCTTAAAAAACCTATATAATTGAATCTGGAGCTCTTTAATAACGATAATAACGATATCAAGATACTACAGCTGCACAGTGCAGACCTAAAGAAAGGAGGCAAGACAAATAATATTTCATTTGTCAAATAATATTTATTATTCATTGTATACAGGTATATTATACTAATAATAAATAACTTTTGCCTAAAATAAAGGATGCAGGCCCAAGTATCCAAGTAAAATGTTTCGCTTTAAAATGAAAACCATGCATAGCCACGATTGAATCGAGTTTTATTTTCCTTAATTTCAATCCGATCCGCAGTAATAAAGAACAATTAATGAATTCCAAAAGTCATTAATAAGAAAAAATATCGGACATTTTCATCGCTACTAAATATGCCTAAATTTCAATCAATGTTTCATTTTAATTGTAAATTTTCTGTAAGAGCTCATTGATTAATTATATTTATTAATTTAAAAGGTACTCGTATGAGACAGGGTACTTTTTTTTAGAAACATTAACTTACTTCTCCGCTCCGCGAAATCCTTTTTTCTTTAGAGGAAAGAAGTGAAACAGTAAATGAGCCTAAAAGGAATCACAAAGTGGAATTTCGACCTCTACAGGAGCGGAATAAAGTGAAAAAAATAAAACTTTTTTTTCGCCTTTAACGAAAGACCTTCCTTCAAGAACCTTAAGTAGGTCCATTTGTAGGGAAGAAACAATCCTTAAAGGGGAAAAAATATTTTCCGAAGAAAAAATGTATTGATATTCCTTTAACTCTAAATACAAAGATTCCATGCAAATTGTTAAAACGAAAAAAACAAAAAAATAACCAAAAACTGTTTGCCTAACTAGATTAATTGCACAAGAACAAAGGGGAAGAATAAATGAGCAATCAGTGGATTATTCTCTGTCAGGAAGATTGCATTAAAAAGAGGAGCCTATTTAAATACCAGCTTTTCACCAGTTTGCTCTGCTAACATGAAAAAAAAAATTCGAGTTGTGAAGAAAAGAACCAAGTAAAAAGGCAGAGGTCTGAAAATGACCTTTTTATATTAATAAAAATGATACTTAACAATAACGACAAAACGATACTTAATGATACATAACAGGGATTTGTTTCTGAGAATATTTTATCCGAGTGCAAAATCTTCTACTACAAGATCTCATGTGCGCCATATGGAGAGCAAATTTCAACTTTACCAAGCTATTAATGCTACGTTAATACATTTTACTGCGTTATTAACCTTAAACTCTATTCTTTTAAGCAATAATATATTAAATAGAAAAGTGCCTAACTATTTTCTGCAGATATAGTTGATTTTCTTGTATCCTAAAAAATGTCTATTAGGGTAAAGGAAAAATGATTTCAAGTTCACACATAATTTACACACTTGCCCCACCTCAATGTTGCATAAACTTCTTCTAAGTACAATTACATAGAATTGATTATTAATTAGGGTTGGTGCAAAAGTAAAGAACACCAACCAATTATATTGCTCTTGGAGATGAACTTTGATAACATTTCACTTCTTCATCATTATTAAACCTAAACCTAAATCAACAAGTGTGATTATGAATCAATAGAATACTACGGTTATTTTTAGAAGGTATGAAGTTCGCACTTCGTTTATTTAATGAAATTACATAGTGAGAAATAACGGACGCACTTATCCCATTTTACCATACATTGAACATTTTTTTCATCCCATCAACGTAGAAAAAGATTTAAAGAAAACTAATCAACATCCCATCACTAATCTCAAAATCTTAAAATATTTCCCTGGTTTAAATTAAATAATAAAAAAGAACTTGATGTAATCATAGTATGTATCAATGTCTCATATCTTCGGTTAACCTACCAAACCTCTTAACCACCAAATACCAAATTTACAGAAAATTAATAATTCTTCTATTTTAAATGTTTAGAACGAAATTAATATTTTCTTTTTTATAAATGATTCTAAACAAACGGTCCTAAAAGAAATAAAATAACGATTTAACGTTAGTGAATATGTTTACCATAAAAGAAAAAGCAAATGTGTTGAGTATATACATTAGGAATACGTTGTTAAGTAGATTAACCGACAATACGAGTATGTAGATATGAGTATTTCATACCGAAGGACTGTATTACAAAAGAAAATATTGATTTTATTACATAATATTACTATTAATGGCTGCCAGAAATTTGTATTTTCATTTATTATTTAATAATTTATGCAAACTAATTTTTACTCTAAAAATCAAACGTGACTAAAATACGGCATTACTTACTACTTACAACGGCACCACAGCTGAGCGCCTAATATGCGGCCTAATCCTCTGGCTATCTCTGTTGATAGTAGGCCGCAGGTAATAAACATTTTTTGCGTCACTTCAAGCCCATGCCACGCAGGGGGCAGCACTATCCAGACCATTGAACTACTTTTTTTTGGCCCCCTGTGATGTCACGTGGAAGGATACGGAAAAAAGTTGCAGTCGTCGTAGGCCTACGCCAGAATCAAGTAAAGTGAGGAGATCAAGATTTTTTATTTTCAATTACGGCCAGAGACTTTCAATAGATGGGTGCACCCGACACACCACATCAAGACAATCATACAGACTACGATCTCGCCGTTCAGCTCGTCCATGCCGTGGGTAAACAAGTCAAAATTAAGTCAAGTCAAACACAGTCAATAAATTTGTTTGTGTTCGGACAATTTTTTATTTATTTTTTCTATCTCCATTGCAAGCCAAGAAAATTTTTTATTCATTTATTTATTTTTTTTGACCAGCTATTAGAAGTTTCATTTTATCTTTTTTTTTTTTGCCCATCAGACGGAATTTTATTTTGTTTTGTTTGAAATATATTTTTGTTTCACAATATTTATTTTTTCTTATACCAGCCCTGGATAATTAAACTTTATAATTTTGAAATGAAACAATGGCAATGGTAATAATCATTAATTATTACATCCTCTTCACACTCTAACCATAAATTATGTACTTTATTACTCTATAACGAATCCGAACAACGCCTTTTTTTTGCGTTTGTAGTTAATGTTTTTACTAACTGAATTTATTCTTCATTCATATATTTACTAATTCGAATTCGTTAATACCTAATGTATTTATTTATGTCCAATTCCATGTGCAACCAATTATATAACCTGCCCTACTAGTTTAATATGAATTCAAGAAAATTTAAAACACGTATAATTTTTGCGGCAATAAAAAAGGATTAATATTGATGTAATTTAAAAGTTTTATTATGTTCGTGCGATCTGGTACGCAATCACAATGGCTTTGTCGCAGTTCATCAAAGGATTGGGAATGGATGTATAAAACGATATCCCCTAGCGAACTGTTGGCTATTCAGCACAAAGTCAATAGCCCCCTATCATCTGGAACAATGTTCAAAGTGCGAAACCACTTCATAATTCCACCAAACCCTTAGCGCCACCTTCATCCCCCCCCCCCCCTCTTCATGGAATAACCACGCCACTCAAGCTTTTGCTTCTTTTATTTAACAATTTTTTTAGAGCTGAAGTATTAAATCATTTTTTTTTTAATTAAAAAAATTACAGACTTTTATTTTGGTGCTATTTTTCCATTTGCCACCCTCCACATTAAGAATGTTTTGGTTTTTTGTTTTTGTATGTTTTTCTGGGGCAAAAGACTGTAAATAATATACTTTCACACACACACACACATATAATAAATCCATATGTACCTACGCCTCACATATTTGTGTTTCAGAAAAAATATTAATGTAAAAAAAAATATATAAATATTATATCATCGGTTAACCTACCAAACCTTATAACCACCAAATACAAAATTTTACATACAATTAATAATTCTTCTACTTTAAATGCTTAGAACGAAATTTCTATTTTATTTTTTTGTTTTTGTTTTTATCTATACTTCTAAAAAAACAGTCCTAGAAGAAATAATGATTTAACATTAGTGTATATTTTATATACACTATAACTTAGAGGAAAAGAGCAAAAACTAATTGTGTTGATTATATACATACATTGGAAATACTAGTTCGGTACTTTAACCGACAATACATAGATATGAGTATTAAAAACTGAAAGACTGTATTATTAAAGAAGATATTGATTTTATTAAATAATATTACCATTAATGGTAACGGTAATAATCATAAATGGGTACATCTTCTTCATACTCTAACCATAAATTATGTACTTTATTACTCTATAATCCGAATAACGCCTTTTTTGCGGTTGTAGTTAATGTTTTTGGTAAGTGCATTTATTTTTCTTTTATATATTTACTAATCACATAAAATGAAATATTTTTAATCCTAAGTTTTCTAACTCCATAAGAACCTTTATATTAAATACAAGGACAATAAAATAGATTCATAAACGATATGGTTACTGGCTGACATGCCTTGGCTGACATGGGACATGACATGGCTGACATGAGAAGCGTCTGTATTGCTATGTATTGTGGATGCTACCTGGCAAGTAAAATAGGGGGAGGTGGGTGGCACTGCGAAACACAAAAGTTTCTTTTATTCATACTTATACCATATATACCTGAGTCTTTATTTTCAATTTTTTATTTGTTCCATGTTACCTTAGGATCTAATCTATATAAGAAATGATTTAAAAATTATCTTATGCACAATGTGTGCCCTCGAGCAGCTATTTTCAAAAAAATAAATTTTGCTTCATTGTGCCCCATGACCGGGGTACAATTAAACAGCTGAAAAAATAAACACCATAATCAACAAAAACACTTTATTCGGCTTCCATTCGGTTTTTCGTTCTTCTGCTTTAGAATAGCCACGAAATTATTCAGGATAGAGGAATGTTTGTCTTGTTTGTTGTATGACTTTGTTGTCAGCTGTCATAAATTCATACAGTTTTTTTGGTGTTCCGCTCTTAATTTCGCACTGATCTGTAAGAAAATGAAAAAACCGAGTGCTTATTGCATAAAGAAAAACACATGCGGCACGATTAAACACTCGTGGGACTCCATGAAACGTTTTATTGTGCCCCGAACGCCCCTGTTTCGAGGAACCCCATACTAGCTATTTTGATATCTTTAACTTCCTACGATGAACGTGTAGAGGTACGAAAGCCAAAGTCAGGCAAAATCTTAAGAGATACATGCATAATGAAAAAGTTGTAAGAGCAGATTGAATAAAATCATTACTCATACCTAGAGACGAAAAATTTTAGTTTTACCTCACAAAACCTGTGAGATGAATGAAAATTATGCAGACATGGGAACAGAGAGAAATCCGACAGGAACAGCATCACTGACGAATATTTGGATTTAGAAAGAATTTATACCAATGGTTCGAAAAAAAAAGAAACTGTAAGATTTGCGCTAGTTAATAAAGAATTACAAATTACCTTCATATGTTACAATTTATGCAGCGGAACTACAAGCAATAGTTACAGCCTACACATATATCAACCACCATTTTAAAATAATATTCCCTACCCCCTACCACTACCTCATACCTTATATTACCTTCAGTCTTTGTATCTACCTTGACTCAGAAGGTAAATATCATATTCTATTTTATCTTGCTAACCAGCTACTTATTTAAATCTCCAACAGTTCACTCGACAGGTACGTTTTATTTCTTGTTACATATATTTTTAGACTTCTACCCATCTCTTTTTCTATTTTTATTACTATCTCTTTTTCTATTATATGCTACATATATCTTATATATGTAGCATTATATCTTACATATATCTTTAGACTTTTACCCATCTTTTTCTTTTTCTACTTCGCACATATCCTTCCGCTTCCTCGTTATATCTATTCCGTATCCCGTTTAATATTGTTATTCTTTAGTTTATTATAGGCATATTTTTCATTTGTATAGCTTTCCATATTTGAAAATTGTATTACTTAAAATCCAAAAATTCTATTCTTATTCTTTTGTTTAATATCTAATTCCACAAAAAAAAAAAAAAAAATTAATTTATATTATTCTATTATGGAATTATTATCTCATTTTCATTTTTCATATATATATATATATATATATATATATATATATATATATATATATATATATATACTCATTAATTTAATTATTTTATTTATTTTTTCTTTTCTTCATATTTATTGGTTGCTATCTTGTTTTATATTTAGCCCTGAAGAAGACCTGAATATCGGGTCGAAACGTCGGCACAATATATATGTTATTTCACATATAGTGTTTTCATTTGACCGCACCCTCAACCATTTCCATCTCATATTCTTCTACGGTCAACAAATTTCTTTCATCACCTATCGTAAAGATTAACAGTTGACTATCTCTCACCTCTAAAATAATATTAATATGTTCTGACTCTATTCCGGCCCTGCAGAGGAAAACCCAAAAAACCAAGACTCACAATACACAAACTTTACAACTACGCCAACATACTCTGAGACCTTAATAAAATAGTAAAATTTTGTTGGCTCCCATTCCACTTAGGAACCCAAGGAAATGAAGCAGCAGATAAATCCGCCTAAGAAGCAGCAAATATGGACAGACATAAATTACATTTAATAACAAAAAAGTCTTCTTCACAGATCTTAGCAACTTAAAAAAGAATAACTGAAAATTACAATTCTGCTTGAAATTTTTCCCTTTTCCTCGAATATTTTCCACAATAGGAAAATAATTTAACTCTGGTAAAATATCCCGTAAAAGATTGCATGCCAAAGGTATAAGTCGCTTCCTCGATATCAAAGGGAAATATCAGGCACAAAGCTGTGATCGACTATCCACCAGTCGAGTCCAATCCAACAAAACCTGATCTCCAACACCTTTAGTCCATTCTCTTCTACCTTTCCCCCCTTTTTATTGGACCTTCTTTTTTAGGTCAATTTGTGCATTTTTGAATTTCCAAAATATAAATACGTTATAAAAATATATTTGTACGACCGGAAAAGAAGTCTGAATACCTTATGACAACAGAAATACAAAGTTTCTTTGAAAATTTATCTACTGAAGCACTAATAAGAAATTCTTCGAAAAAAAAGGACAAATAATTTATTTTGATTAGAAAAAGATGCATATGTTTTTTTTTATGAAAATCTTGGTTTTTTCTGTTCAATTCCCTGCATAATTATAGGTTTTTCCAAAAAAAAAATTCATACATTTTTCTTCAGCAAACAGCCATGAAATCATATGTTAAAAATTGATACGAAATTTCCTGTGGATAGGTCATAAGGTCCTTGAGGTTTAAGTTGTCAATGAACTTTGTTTCTAATGTAAACAAAAATTTCAGTATTAATTGGATTATTAATACCTCCTGAGCCATAGGAGGTAACATAACTCGAGATCAGAAACTATCTTGATAATGAGTTCTTATTTAATTTGTACATATGTGAAACTATCTTGATAATGAGGTCTTCTTAAACTGTATGTAATGTAAATATTGTGTTGTAGCATTTATCAATCTTTTACCTTAACCTAAATTAAATGGTCGGAAACTTTATTTTATTGTTTGCTTAACGTCACTTTTATGCTACTAAGGCTAATCGGACGATGTTACAGTGGGAGTCCTAAATTTTACCTATTCAGGTATAATTAGAATAGGGATCTTTAACGAGTACCTGACATCGTACTCGTAACGAGTACAGGCTCGGGACCTCCATTCTACGTCCTATCCTATCCAGAGGGCATAGCCAAGGATTTTTTACTCCCATTAAAAAATCCTAGGGCCACCACGGGGCGCGAATCCGCGACCTTTAGTACTATAGATTGCCATGCTATCCACTACGCCACAGGTGACTCCAACTTTTTTTTTTTTAATAGGATGCTTCAATCTTAAACATTAAACAAAATTGTAAAAGTATCTGGAAAAGGTGTCGGGGCAAAGTACCATGAAAAATGTATTCACATTACTTCGAAACAAATTAATTCAAAACAAATATATAAATGATTAAATTTTACATATTTGTATTTAATATTTTCCTAAAAAATTGAATTAAAAATGTTAAATATTCCATATTTAAAATATTCCAAGCCTGATAAAAATGATAGCATTAAGGAAAACACTTTCACTATCCATCTCACATCATAACAGTTTATAAAACGTTGTTTGAATATTTT